>CM074512.1:54237020-54852200 GCA_037379345.1 Perna viridis | reverse complement strand
GTTAACGATGTTTATTGTGTTTTAATGTGTAAAAATGATTTTAAATGACTGTTGATAATTGTATTATTTGTGGAAATTAATAATATATTGTTAAAAAAAAACTAGTATGAACTTTTTTTATCCATGCCTTCAGGTAACAGACCACCAATTCAACCAATGAGCATTTGGAACATGTGCAAAAATAGACCTACAATGTACACAGAAATTACTTCCTGTTCCCCATAGGCTCATTTTATTTACATAATTAAAACAGTTTCTGAAAGGAAAATCATTTCTGTACATTTTATAAGTGCATTTTTCTTCTTATGCTGTAAAGCCTAATCTCCATAATGATATACCCCTATCTTGTGGAAACAATGGGATTTCCCATACTATTTATAGACCCTTCACTTCCAGTGACCAGTTATGCACTGCAAGTCTGCTAACCCCACATGCCATTCTTAGGATTGTGAAATCATGCTGATATATAGTCCTCTGCTGGTTAAAGTTCAGGTAAAGTCTGAGAAGCCATTGAATGTGAAATTAGCATTTTCAAGGTACAACAAAATAATGGAATACTTAATAATTAAGTAAGACTTAACCTTAAAATGTGGATATTAAACTCAATAGTCAGCGTAACTTCGCCTTTTTGTGAAAAGTCTTAGTAGAGATGTGGAGACAATTCAGTCCTGATTTCTATTCCAAGTGACGAACTGAGTTTTGATCGACAATACTTGGTAAAACAGTTAGACATGTCTTTTTAATGTTAAAAAAAATAGCTGCTTTTAAATTCGCCAATCTTCAAATTCACAGACTTAAGTCGCACTTACGATCTGTCTACTGGCACGATTTGCAAAACTAAAGTGGGGTTCTCTTTAAAATAAACTTTTCGCATCTAACTCCTTTGCGTCTGTTCAATTGTTACATAGACGCCGTAACTCTTACTTCTCTATATATACATGTACGTGGTTCGTTTATATACCGTGTATCATCCATTTACCGTATTTGTTATAAAATATGAGATGAAGACATCATTAAAGACTCTAAATACCTTATGTTTATTGTCACAAAATTTCAGAATCCTTTGGTGTTACATGTCTGCCATTGTTAGGCTCATGCTGTTATGAAACATTTAAAATAATAAAATGTTAACTTATGTTCGAATTTAATTTTATCAAAATTATGCATAACGAAAGTGTGCTTCCCCCGAATCTGACCTTCGCAGAAGGGTAAAGTGTGCGACACAGAAAAGCGGATTTGCGATATGTTGGATTTCCTCATTGATAACATATTTGTCATATTTGGGGGAGCAATTTTTCAACAAGTCGGCATTCCAATGGGCACTAACTATGCTCCTCTCCTAGCCGATTTGCTTTTGACTAAATTTCTTCAGAATATGGGAAAGCATAAAAATATATATCCTGTAACTTCACATACAGATGTATTGACGATGTGTTGTCCATCAACAACCCTAGCTTCTTTTGATAAATGGTTACCTTCAATATATCCACAAGAGCTTGAAGTAAAGGAGACTACATCTGGAATTTGACAATAGTGGTCACCTCAGTATGAGGAAATGCGTCTCAAAAGGTCTCTTAATATTTTCCCCCTACAATTCCATCAAAGAGTACCCAAGTTCCCAATCGCACGTTCAGTCTGCAAACAATCTATTCCAGTAAAAATTATAATATAAAAAAAATACTGACTATTTCAAAGTAATCAAACCATGTGCCAACACAATAAATGATATATTTGACTACAACGATAAAAATTGCAAAACATGCAACATTCTAATAACAGACTGTTTCTTCACTTCTTCTCTTCCGAACAAATCCTTTCACACAAGAAGATGCAAACCGACAAACTTAATACATGGATTAGAATGCAAATTGTGCGGTCTAGTATATGACGTTGAAACACAACAACGATTAAACAAAACACCAAATTCCCGACAGTTTATCAACATTTCAACCAACAGTTCATTCAATTCTCTCTATGAAAGTTCGTATTCTTAAAAAAAAATACCATACAACGAACAGTCCTGTCCTAAGTAAAAACTAACGTAGGTAAAGAGGGGAATACTGGATACGCAGACTAGGTACTACAATGCTTTACTGGTGCAATGACAACATCAAAAGTATAGGAAACCTTTCAAGCCAATATAACAATAACATATTTGTGATGAATTTATTTGACAAAAATCCATGACGGATAAGGAGTCATGGTCATCGCCATTTTACGTCACCTAAGATGCATGATGTCTCCAAAGATGGTCTTCTTCCTTTCATACAAAATCCGCTTGGACTTCATCACATTCAAACTAAACTCTATATTCTATACCTCTCACTCTACTGCACTCCCTTTACAAAACAAGTCTTAACACTCCTGTCACTGAACCTACCTCATCATTATACAGACTTCTTACCGTCATTTTGGATGTTAGTTTCCACAGACTCTTTAAACCAGTTTGTGTAAAAGGTCAAGATGAAGAAAAACGATCATTTCTTCAACAAAGGTATAGATGCAATTAATTTGACTAACATCCTCTATCACAAAAACATCACCAACAAATTTCCCCCATATTTCAAGGACAAATTAATACCGAATATTTTATTTCCTAAGCTTCACCTTTTGCACCCAAAAATTTCCATTGTAAAAGGCTATTGCACAACCCCTAGGTTGAGGACTTTAAGGCTAAACCACCTGACTGTTCTTGCAAAAACTCTCCATTCAAATATGGTCCTTCCGGTCAAGTCGTTACGGGAGATTTAAGTATCATCGAAAACGACTCTCTACGGAAGGTCTTTCTAAAGTTCCGAAGTACTGTGAACCACGCTCCATAAATTGGAATTATAACTTTAAAGTTCTTATGGGTGCCGTGGAGGACTACGCAAGAAAATTGATAAAAACGAGTACAAAAAGACATTGATTCCTTGTCAGAGTGAGTATAAAGGCTGTGAGGTCTTTAATTTTGAAACGTATGAAAGTTTTAATGAGTGTCAAGGCTACATCAATTTTCAAAGACCCGGATATAGCAAAAACATTGTCTCCGATACATGACGAATATGTTGTCCTACCATCAGACAACCCAAAACAAAATTGTTTTTGTCTACAAAACGTGTTACATCCCATGTTTATTATCAGAGGTAGATGTAAAAAAAAACAATAGCAGTGATAAAACCTATAGTGCCACTACATTCTCCATAGTGATAGATAATGGAAAACCATAAATCTGGGCTATCCTATTTTGGTCTCTACCAAAGATGATTATTGTAATTTATCGTCTATGTACTGGATTCCTAAACTCCACAAGAATCCATACAAACAACGCTACATAGCTGGATCTGAAAAATGAACCACCAAACCTCTCCCAAAACTTCTAACTTCTATACTCACAGCTGTCAAAGAGTGTCTTCAGTCCTACCACGACACTTGTTACTCCCGTAGTGGTATTGATTCAATGTGGATCCAGAAAAAATCGAAAGATCTTCTGGAAACTCTCTATTCAAGATTATTGTCAGAATATAAACGCATTGAAACCTATGATTTTTCAACACATTATACTTCTATTCCCCATGATCAGTAAAAAATCCCGACTCAAAAACATTATACATCGTTGTTTCTCCAAAAAAGATGGTACACCTAGATACATATATATAGTTCTTGGTAGAGATTCCTCATACTTAAAAAAAAATTCCAAATCATCTTCCAAATATACCGAAGAAGATATTTTCAAAATGCTGGAATTCTTTTTATTGACAACCCATTTGTCCAGCGTGGAAGACGCATGTTAAATTTCAACAAACGGTCGGCATTCCAATGGGAACAATTTATGCTGCTCTACTTGCTGACCTATTATGTCACGCTTATGAGGCTGACTTTATCGCTGATCTGATCCGAAAGAAAGAACATCGTTTAGCTAGATCCTTTAATCTCAGTTTCCGCTATATAGATGACGTATTATCGTTAAACAATCCTAGTTTCGGGTATTTGATACATCGCATCTACCCCAAAGAACTTCGGATAAGGATGCTACAGACAATGTGAAGTCAGCCTCTTATCCTGACCTATGCTACCTGAGATGTCAAAAAATTCAATGACAACAATCCTTTTTGCATTGTTCGCAACCATTTTGGAACTAAAAAAATAAAACATTTTAGATTTGTTTTGAAACTCGTGAAAATAGAGGTTTTTCAACTTTACAACGATAACTAAGTGGATAAAATACTTTGTAAACAAATCTATTTTTAATTTGCATTAAAAAGTTACTCCAGCAATACCAGATGTTGCCTGGCAAGCTATTGCCACATGACGGAACGAAATTCCAACCTAGATCTTACGTTTTAGGGGTATCAGGATTTTTTTTATCATTAAATCATTTTCTTTCTATATTTGAGTTATTACGTGTGTTCTCAGACATGTCCATTTGAGATTAAAAAATTTCTAGTCCCAAGGGCCTTTGAAACCATTAACGGACCGTTTCATTCTGAAATGACTTACGTGCTATGCCAATTGAAGTTGGTTCTTGGTTGGATCTGATTGACAGGAAGTCTAGTTGACGTTGTATCGATTTCTGAAAAATGTGAAAAACTGACAGCTTCTTCATTGTCTTTGTCAACATTAAGGCATCAAAATGGTAATTGGTTATTTAATTAATGTACATTTCATCTTAAGAAATGAATTAACTCGAAAATGCATCGTACTCAGAAGGAGTATGATTCGCATCGTCCCCGATGTTGCTTCATAAAAAAGATTAATTATAGTACACTGTTGAATATTCGATAATTAAATGCATTTTTATAATTTATTGTGTGGACGGCCCAATTGTGAAGGGGTGGTAGTAATAAATTCATGGGGCAGATCCTGAGGTTTTGAACAAGGAGGTTCAAGGCTTGCCCATTATTAATGGAATTCATTAATAGTGAATAATACTGCACATGAATTCACACTTGTCATTTTGCTACAGAGACTTGTCTCCAATTAACCTTTTGACATCAGAGAAACAATGCAGTTTTACCCTGTAACCCCTTTAATCTTCAAGTTGAAGGAGAATTCAGTATGGAAACAAAGGAAAAATACAATATTTTGCAGAATGTCATCCACAAGTGAAAATACGCCTATTCCTTTTTGGATCAAATTTTGCAGGAACTTTGCAAAGTTTTCTAACAAAAAAGTGCTCCAACCAAAAGAACCCCCTTTAAATTCGCCACTGAACTGTAATTCTTGACATCATAATAGGATCAGCCACATCATGATCTTAAAGTTACCCTTGACAATTTGCTCCTAATGACACAAAATTTGCTCTGCATGGCCTTTTATCATCAATGGAACAATGTGATTTGAAATTATAGGGTCATCGATCTTAACTTTCAGTCACTTACTGGGAATTACACAGTGTGGGAAACCATTTTTTATTCCCAACTTACTATTCTGGCTAGTGGAATATTGATCTTGTTAGCCAAACAGAAATTCAACTAGCCAAATTTGGCAAGTAAGTTTTGGAAGTTACTTGCGGGAATTAAACAAAAATGACATTAATATTGAGGATAAAATTGTATTCAGTGAATTATGAATACATGTTTTCAACATGGTCCAGCAACACCATGACTCTTTTAAAAGTGTTATTAACGGCAGCTTCATCTTATCAAGGTTTCATTTGTTTTTAAATTTATCAAAAAGTTTTCATTTTCGGATATCCCCTCCCATTGAAGTTTTTCATGTACTTTACAGTAACAAAATAAGTGCTCCATTTCTGGACTCATATTTTAAAAGTAAAATTATATTGCAACAGATTCATCATCATGAAACAAGAAAATGTTTATCATTTGCTTCTTGTTCATTTTTATTTTGACAATAAACAACTAATTTGCAAGGTAACATATCTTAAATTACCAAGATAATTTCGTTTGAATACTAATACGATATCGGGACCGTCACATAGGTTTTAGCACATCCTGTTTTACTGGAATTTAAATTGGCAGATTGTAAAACAATGCTTTACAAGTCAATAAAAGTGTGCATATCATGCCAAAATTTACTTGACACATATTTGAGCTAAACTTCTTAAGATGTAGGGAACATATTTTTAATGTATGATGTTAAGGAATGTTTTACTAAACAACCTGTTGGCTGGTTTACTATTCAAATTTGGTAAGCGGTGGTTTCCCACACTGAGAACATACATGTACATCTAAGTATGTTGTATAAAAACGGAAAGTGTATAATGTGTCAGAGTTAGATGACTTGTGGTTTAGGTAGGCTATTGCTTTTAGTAAATAAATATATTGCCCCAGTGTCACTCTTAGACATTCATATTGTACATCTACATGTATTTACAAAGCAGTAGCCGTAAAATTTATCAGAAGTCTAGATCCTTAATTGCATGAAAGAAAATCGGTTAATAATGTTTTTGCAGATGCAGTTTATGTTGCTGTTCAGTCGTCAAGGAAAATTAAGGTTGCAGAAATGGTATGAAGCTCATCCAGATAAAACAAAGAAGAAAATAACAAGAGAGCTTGTTGCTTTAGTTTTATCAAGAAAGCCCAAAATGTGCAGTTTCTTAGAATGGAAAGATCTCAAAATTGTATATAAAAGGTACAAATACTACTATGAATATGTTGGATAAATTTTAAGATTTATATGATTCATTGCAATGAAAGACTATCTTCCTTGTTTAAATTTTTGCAATCTAGCACTTTATAGACTTAAGTACATGTACATGTATTACAGTTCACTAAATTTAGTGTGTTCTATTTTTAAAGCAGTTTTTTGAAAAAAATAAATTTAAGACAATGTATGGTATATGTACATGTACATGCAATACAAATTTTATGAAAACCAATATCTTACAATTTTGAGTAAATGTAAAGTTTGATATTCCCCTAACATCAAAACAAACAATTTGTAACAGAAGAGCATGATTTCACTCATAAAATTATACCTCCCCTCACTGGCAAGCCAGGGACAAACTGATTCGGCTACAGAATTCTTTAGCCAAGTCAAGTTACATGTACATGTAACTTGCTATTTAAATCTAACTACATTTACCAACTGCAACACAGGTAGACTGTCCTACCACAAAGTCAGTAGTTATACTGTTAGTTACATGTACAATGGACATCCATTGTTTCAGTAATTGATTCTTTCTTTTGGACATCATTTTGTGTCTGTTTTTAAGTGTATCATTACTTGGGATTATGGTTAAAACTTCATTTAAGAAAACATCATGAAATGTTCATTTTGAAGTAAAAAGAAATTACATTTATTCATGAAAGTATTGCCAGTATAAAGTTCAGTACTAAGATTTTGTAAATGTAGTTTAATATTTGTATCGCCCTGTGCAGGTCCGGGTGTTAAAAGAATAGGCCTGCAGCAGCGCTAAGCTTGTCGTAAAAGGCGACTAAATAGTGCTCAGAACCCTAGCCAGGGGCTAGGGCGCTTTGCCCACAGAGCAGCTGGGATGTGTGCCCCAGGTGGTGGAATGGGGTACCACCGGCGTGTTACATGCTGGGGTTGTCAGGCTATAATACGGAAAACCCGACCACAAGCCATAGTGGTGCACTGTGTTGGGAAAGATGCCACGTTCCTTGCACATTAAAGAACCCTACTGTGGTATTCTCCCAGAGTAGGAACCATAGGGCTCCGCCACAGGAGGCTAAATTGCCTGACCCCACCCACCTCTCCCTATTTCCAGTGGCAATCAAAATTTGTCGACCCCATTGTCCTTGTGTCCCATCCCTTTTTCATTTCATCATCATTTCATGTTCATGGTCTGAATATAGCTAAAATATTGCTGCTCGGACGTTAAACCGCAACAAACAAACAAAACAAAAATATTTGTATCTACATGAACTTATATTGATTTTCATATATCCAGCGTTTAGCTATACAAATGTAATCTTTTAATTTCAGATATGCCAGTTTATATTTCTGTTGTGCAATAGAAAATGATGATAATGAATTACTTGCCCTTGAGATTATTCATCGATATGTAGAACTGCTAGATAAATACTTCGGTAGTGTAAGTAGTATTCGGCCATTGTTATCATTCAAGAGATTTTAAATAAACTGTTTTGATAAAAGTCATGAAAAAACTTATTTTGAACTTAGTTCAATTACCTCCATATACTGTAATTTTAGATTCAGGTATAAGGATTATATATTTACATATAATAAGAATATTGAGATGTGGTTGAATTCGCTTAACCTTTTATCCTCGTTCCATTATTTTACTTTTTCAAAAACTTCAAAAATCGATAATTTTACAAATTACAAAAAAAAATCTGATTGTGATATCAAAGGATATCATGCATTAAGGAATTTAATTTTTCAATATCTGATTTTATGGTAAACATTAAATTGGTTTGATGTCATACAAGATATTTTTTCCAATATTTCAGTTTCATATCATTAAATGGATAATAAGGACCTTATATTGTGATTATCAGGCTTTTATCAATTCAGGGTTTAAGTAAAGTTCCAGTGCCATAGCTGTACAAATCATATACTATTATAATTGTAATCATGAGATTCTTCATGCTTATAGCCGTTTTTGATTGGTCGAGAACATCGTTGCCAGAAAGTTCATACATGCATGAACTTCGTTAGATCGTTCATACATGCATGAACGCCAGTCAACTTGAAACCAATATGGCAGCCGCGTAGTTCAAAAGAGTGTGGCAACGAACTGAACGGCATATATAACCATAAGAATAGTTTATTACATGCATAATGATTTTACCGGTCAAGTTTGTTTACAGAGAGTAATTTACAGCTCAGGTTAATAAATTTATAACTGAATCTGACTGAACACTTGAAAACACCTTATTGTAATTTTCCTTTTTCCTTGTTGAATTTCCTTAATAATTATATTCCTGTTGAATTGTTTGCATCAGGTATTTTTCAATGCCAACTATCACTTCGTCCATGCCGCCTTCACTGTCGTGCAGCCGATTTTGTGTAAATATTCGTCCGCGCTTCCATACATGTGCAAAGAAGTGTATGTGTATTGAAGCATAAACATAAACACAGTGTATCAATATAATCGACTGAGGCTCTCAGAGAGTAACTTTGACTGTCGGATAGAATTATGAGGATTGAACAGCTATTTTTGGTCGTTCATGCATGTATGAACGACCGAAAATAGCTGTTCAATCCTATAATGATCCCTTTTTTTAAGTCGTTAATAGTGTATGCAACTTCTTGCACTCATAATTTCTGTATTTAATATTTGCATATGATATGCATTAATGTGTAGTCATACGCCACATAATCCAGATCTTTTCAGTGTTCACCACCAAAGCATCATAGTTCCAGATTCATACAAGATAAAAATGTACTTCTTTAATATTACACACGTGTGTTGTACGTGTGTTTCTTGCTTGTACGAGAACGGGAAGGTTTCATGAAATGATCAGTAAGCTTTGGACATTACCTGGTTTCCAATTCAGGCACTAAGGCTAGTTACAAGACTATACAGGTCATATACAGTAGCATTTTTTATGGTCTTGGCTATCTTTGCGGATCTCACACACACACACACACCCCTCCTTATAGGTATTCTGTTAGTATGTTTGTTAGTAGCCTTTAGGATACCTGATGGAAAACTTGGTCAGAATATATCCTACGTGGGCTGGGGTGCTGTGTTAATGAAGTGTGGGTTCAGGAGCTTTTCCCACTAACTATTTGGAAGTATGTCAACTGTAGAGTGTAAGATTTTTTCTATTTATAGGTGTGTGAACTTGACATAATATTTAACTTTGAGAAAGCCTACTTCATGTTAGATGAGTTGTTGCTGGGTGGTGAAGTACAGGAAACCAGCAAAAAAAATGTCCTCAAAGCAATTGCTGCCCAAGATCTCTTGCAGGAGGTAAGTGTGGTGATTAGTTAATACATGTACATATCATGCTTGCTTGTTGTTTTGGTAGGATCTAGATTTGGGTAGAAAGTTTTCGTTTTTTATTTTCATTTTGTTATGATTTCTTTAGTGCATGTTAGAATTGATAACATTTAAGTCTGTTTAATCAAACTCTTTTATTTCAAATCAGCTCAGTTTTAAAATATGAGGTAAAGTTATAGTGATGAATTTGTATGGCTCTGTTAACAATAATTAGAAACTTTAAAAAAGTAATCAAGAGTTTTCTTAATGGCTAAAAAATCCTAATTTACAAGTTTTTAGCATGGTAATGCTATTGACTAATATATCTAACGTTATTTTGACAAAAGGATTTGTGTAATGTAAGCACATTCAGTATGAAACAAATTATGCGTTTTTCTTGTAATCAGGTTCAAACTGGAGTAAAAAATTATGTACTGGGGTATACATGTAGGTACAAAATTCAAATTTGTCAAAAAAAAAAACCAAAAAAAAACCCATACCTTTTATTTCTGTTTACCTGTGCATACTTACCGGTATAGATTTGTGAAGAAACACAAAATCATTAAATATTCCTGATAGAAATTATATTGTATCAAGCTGCATCTAGGCACTGTTTTTTAAGATAATAGTATGTTTAATAAAAAGTGACGTGATATCATCGCTGATAATATAGGAGTTTGATAGAATTATGACTGATTTAAAATTCAAGAACTTGTTCGTCACAATGATTTTCTGTTTGGGACTGGGAAAATAGCCCAGCTGAATATACACTAGGCACTATATTGTAATGGTTTTCTATTTGCTTGTAGAATTGTTCTTTGTTTCTTTTATTAAAAAGCTTTCTCATACTACATCTTTTTAAGTAGCACTCCAGCGTAGAATCATGCAAAATGTGATTCATGGGTAAAAAGCCTACATATTTTTATTTTTGATATTTTGTTTGAATACTATAATAAACAGAAATTAACATTCAGTTTTTCATATAACCTGTGTTCTTAGGAGATAAAAAATATATAGAATGCACTGTAGATTTCAAAATTAAGGGAGATAACTCTGTAAATGACACTCAAAAACAATTGGAACTATTGGATTTTCAATGTTGATTATCTCCTAAGAGCAGACAGATTTGAATGAATAATTACACATTTCATAATATAGACCCATTAAACAACTTAATAACAAAAATAAAAATATGTAGCCTTTTTTGGTGTGTATCACATTTTTCAAATTTTGCATGATTCCTACAAAGACAGCTACTTAACTATTAATCAGCCATATCATTTTGTTTATACATGTATATAGTTTTTGTCAAGCTTTATATTTTATTTAAAGGAAGAAACATTCGAGGCAGCTCTAAAGGAATACGGATTGGTTTAAGGTTATTCTAGGGAGATGATATTCTACTCCTTACAAACATTTATGACTTGTGTTTAAATTCTGTTAATTTCTTTCTTTTTAGTTAGAAAACAATTTTTTTTTGTTTATAGTAGAGGGTTGTTTAGATGCATGAAACAAAAAATAACATACAGTAAGAATGACTGCTATGTCTTAAAAATAAGTTTTTGTTTGATTGAAACAAATGTTATATTTGAAATACAGTGAATCCTGTCTAAACAGAACCCATTTTTGACTTTCAAATTGATTGGTTTAAAAAATCATTTAGATTGATATAAAGGGACTTTTAAGTGCCTGGTATGGACAGTTACTCAGATATTTGAGGGTAAGCAGTGAATGGGATTAGAATTATAAGAATTGGACATTTTCTATTAAATTCAGATTTCCAACTGGACATTCTTTAACATTTTTTGTAAAAATTTCAAATTTATAGGGGACATTGTCAATTTGTGTCAAATGGCACATCCCCCTTTTTATCCTAATTACTGAGTTAGGATTGGACAGGTTTTACTATATTGCATAATTAAATGTTTTTTTAATTCATGTACTGTTTCATGAAGCAGAAAATGAATGAAAAATCTCTTTCTAAATATTGTATATCAATACACTTCATGTTATTCAAACATTACTAATTTTTGTAATTACCATATGATTAACAGAATTTAATACACATCTATGCATGTTGTATTGAGAAATGACATTGCTGACTCTTGATCTTTACAGCAGCTTTTATCTTCAGTTCTATCCCAGTGGATGTTCTCATTGCTCTTATTACTCTAACAGGGGTAAAAATAAGAAATTTTGCCCACCTGGTCAATTGGGCAAGTTTTGGTGAAACATAAGTGGCCTGGAGTGAAGTTTACTCGTTTACTTGCTCTTACGATATGCTGAAGAGAAAAAAATATCAAAAATTAGGTGGCCTAGGGGGCAAACTCTGTTTGAATTTGACTTAAACTTGTCCACCATAAAGTTTGCGTGATCTGGGCCAGCAGGAGAGTGCTTATTTCAACCCCTGTCTATTGCAAGATGATACATCTTCAAAAACATGATTTTTATCTGTCAGAAAATTTCCAAGCCCCACTACCTTCAGTGTATGACTTTATGTTTTTGCTGTTGTGGTTTTATCATTTGTTTTTAAGATATAAAATTGTTTCAAAGAGAATGTGTGGTAAAATGGCATATTAAATATATAATTGGTTTTTGTGTAAATATTGTGCTTTTCCCCAAATATTTATTTCTCTGCATTTTTAAGGGGTGTGTAGGAAATGAGACTTAACAAACATGTTAAGTTGTTTTAAAGAATAAATTTTTAAAAATACCTTGTCAAAGTTATCAATGATAATAAATATTTTTTTACTAAATAATTCCATGTACCGGTAACTTGTTAGGTGTAATTTATCTGGTAGACATCTAGAATTCAAGTTTAAATTTTAAACTATTTGATATAGGCTTCTTTACTTCAATAGTATTTTATAACATTTGGTTTATCTTGCATCTTTACATTATACCACCCTCATATGGAGACTATATTGCGATCAACTTGTCCATTCGTCAGTCTGTCCATCTGTTACACTTTTTCTGTTACAGATTTCTCTGCTTCTATTCAAGGGGTTTTGCATAGTGATATCAACCATGTCTTCCCATTTCAGGTTTTTTGCTTATTAAATTCCTGTTTACTTGACAACTGAATTTAATAGAAATGGTTGAGTGGGGGCATTCATAGCAATACATAGCATGCAGTATCTTGTTATTCATACATGTACATGCTGTGAATCGTTTGACTTGCCCCTAATATCATCTTCCTAGAATAACTTAACCACCGCTTTCTCTAATCGCTTTAGAAAACCTCAATTTATTGCTGTATATTGTTGAAAAGTACTCCTGCTTAAATGTATCAATAAATATGTCTACTGTATATATATATATATATAAATTTGTAAAATTGAAACAGAAAAGGTTTTAATAGAAGTATATGAATGTGAAAAACTAGATCAGTTTCGTGTAGCTGATTACAGTAGGTTAAAATGATTAGTACCAATTTTTACTGAAATTGGGACTTGGAAGCGTTATGCCCTGTGAAGAGCAGGATAAATACATTCAGGAAGTTTATTGGAATTTAGTCAAGAGTATTGCATGTCTGTAATGTACAGATAGGAAATGAGTATCAGACTTTATCTAGTAAACTTGCTGCATAGAAAGTTACCCATCTAGTACTGATGATGTTGTTATGCATGCCTTGATCTTTTTTTTTTATATAATTCTCCATGTCACATGTTTATTTGAATGAAATCATGAATGCATTGGTGGAAATTATACATAGGCATGTTTAACTTCCTCAATTCTGGCATTAGAACACAGACCATAATTTGCTGTTGTTAGCTCCTCATTTTCGCATGTATTTTTTGTTTGTTTTGGTTGTACATTGCTTCAAAGCTTGAAAGAAGTAATTTGCACTGTCATTATGAATAGATATCAGACCAGTTAAATGACATTTTGTTAATTCCTGCACATAAGCATACTAATATTAGGATTAATCACATTTGAATTGATGAATTAGAGCGAGTAATATAGTTAACTTCAGGAAGTATAATAGTTGGGATGACTGTTACCTGGTAAAAATCTGGTACAATCAACAAGCAAATTAAGAATTTCAGTCACTTCATAGATTTCATAGCAAGTTGACATCTCTCTGTCTGCTGTTCAGTTAACTACGTAAGGAAGTTCATCAGATGATAGTCATATAATCAAGAGAAGACCAACTCTATTCCGTGAAGTTAACTTTGTTATTTGCTGTAATATGTTACATCTAGATTTAGTCAACTTTTATTTCAGTAGGTTTAATTTGATATGAATTGAACTTTTGTAATGAATAACAATTGCTGTTCTTTAAAAATTAACATACCATTAGAGTCATTGAGTATTAGGTTTCATTTATTTTTTTAAAATTAAAGGTCTCTTTTGATCAGTTATATTGATTTAAAGTTTAGATTCCAAGGAAAAGTTAACTCAACTTCGACTTCAATCAAATGTTAAAGAAAAAACACTAACACCCCTTCTCCTTTTAATAGGAAGAGACGCCCCAGGGATTTTTCGAGGACCACGGTCTCGGCTGACGAGTTTATAATTGACGGATTATGATGGCGTTTAAGTGGCTACAGATTGACTTTTTTATGGACTTGATGTCTTCTTAATTTAATGATATTCGTTGTTGTGATGGTGTTTATGGGATATTTTTTCTTTTTTTATGTGAATATGATGCTTTATAGGAAAAAAGGTTCATGGTTTCAACTTTTTAAGTGTATAAAGAAAACACATTCATCCTAGATCTTGCATGGTATTTTTTTTTTAACTAAAAAAACTTTATACTATAGTAAACTTGTACATAACTGTACAATGGATTAAACTGTAGATTTAAGTTACAAATTCTATTTTTGATTTGTAGAATTTCAGATCTCTTACTGAAAGAATAACTTCTTATTTTAGTTATATAATTAATTCTTTTTGTCAAATTGGGTGTACTATTTTTTTTATGTCTCCGTGAAAATTTAAGTTAGTCATTTCATGAAAATTTAAAAAAAATTATCTATCTAAAGAGTAATATTTGTTAGATGTATACTATATTTAATAATGTATTAGATAAGTTAACACAAATTTAATGATTTATTTAATAAATAAACAATTTTTTTACAAAAAAAAAATGATACAAGATGTTGTTATAACAGTAATTTTGTCAATGAGCTAATTTTTTTTTCTCCTTTTTTATTTTTGTAAAGAACATGCAAATGGTGTGGAAAGGGTTTTTTTTCACATATTTTTTCTTGACTTGTTTTACACATTTTGATATTACTAACTTGACGATTTTCACATGACATCTGTTATTCGTTTGATATTAATATTTAATAAGTTTTGAAGTTTTCCATTCCACTTGAAAAATGAAATCCATTTTACAACATTCCTTTTTACAGTGATATTTTAATTGTTTAATTTACATATTGTGACATTTACGTGCTTCTGTGAATCTCAGCAAATAAATTGTGACAGCATAGTATGTTCTGTGTTTCAATGCCAGACTCGTTCTTACAAATAGAAAAATCTCTTATTTTGCAAGATAGTTATCAGAATTTTCACAAGTGCACATTAATTATTCATTATTGATGCTTGGTTTTAAACTGCAATGCTTGGAACAAAAAAGCTGTTGTATAATAAATTAGAAGATTAGCACACGTTTTGTATGTTACATGCTATAAACACTGCAAGTGAAGGTAGATTTCTATTTACAATGAAAAAAAATTATGACAAAATCCAAACTTTCTTAGAAACCTGTCTTGAGTAATCATTCTGTTTTTATTACAGCAAGTAAGTAGTCAACTTTAGAGAATAGACATAAGGCTGTAGAACTAGGGTAAGGGACATAACTCATGAAGTCAGTGATATGTTTGTATCATATTCAATTTCACCATAGCTTGTCAAGCTTTCATTTGAAACCGAATGAAATCAGTCCAGGTTACTTTGATGCTTACATGATATTGATGTAAAATACAAACGTTCCAATGATTTTTAAGAGTTGTTTCCCTTACCCTAGGTCTACCTTAAGTCTCCCTTTGATTGAATGGCCATTACCTGGTGAACTACCTTAGGTAGTAAACAAGCCCTACATATATTTAATTAAATTTAAAGGGAACATTTCTTTTTTTTTTAAGTAGTAGTCTTTGTAAGAATCATGCAAAATCTGTAATAAGTGATATACCCCAAAAAAAACTACACATTTTTATTTTTGTTATTAAGTTACTTTATAGGTCTATATTTTGAAAATGTATAATCATTCATTCCAATCTGTCTGCTCTTATGAGGTAAACCACATTGAAAATTCAACATTTTCTGATGTTTTTTAGAGTCATTTACAGAGTTATCTCCCGTAATTTTGAATTTTACAATACATTCTATATGATTTTTATCTCCTAAGGACAAGGGTTTTATGAAAAGCCATATGTTAACTTCTTTTTAATACAACATTTTAAACAAAATGTCAAAAATAAATATATATTGGCTTTCCATCCATGAATCACATTTTGCATGATTCTTATCTTGAGTGCTACTTAACAGGTTACTAAATGTAACCTGCTCATGAATTAGAAACATTCCTTATACATGTTTTTATTTCATTCCTATTGAATGACAGTCCAAATATTAATGATTGATTCGTGATCAAAACATAGTATTCCTTCGGATTTTATACCTCAGAGTGCACACCAATCAGGGTCAATTACGTCATCACACCAAGCCAGATTATACAAAATGACTTGTTTGCTCAAAGAGAACCAACCAATCAGAAAGCTTGTTACAAATCGAATTAAATTTTATACCAATAGATTGATAGAAAATGCAAATCTTGTCAATTTTGTATTTAACTCGGGTAGTTCATCAAGTAATGTTCATTGAATAAAGGGAAGACCAACTGCCTTCCTAGAAATTTATTATGTTACTTGCTGAAATAATGACACATGTAACCACTAGAATGAATTGTAAATGAAAAAGATAATCATTATTTGGTATTTCCTGTGACTGTTCATTTGATCATGAACATGAAGGAAGATGATTTTTTTCAAATGCACATGTCATTGGTTATTTTTTTTTTTTTTTTTACTTTTAAAAAAAGTTTTAATCCTCATAAATTTAACATGATATCTATGCTTAAAGTCACGCAAACAGCAGTTTTTCTTTGTCTGCTAGCTAATTGCAGGAGCTTGGTACTACTTGGCTGTCAATTAATTGTAGGTGGAACTCAGCTATGAATCGACTTCCTTTACCAAAATACAACCGATATGAAAATATCATGCTAAAGGGATATTTTCAAGTCTTAACTTGGTATGTTTTACTATACAAATGGTATATTGGCCATGTATAAGCTTGGCTTTCCTTGTCAGGATGCTGACCTAGAAACTATATTGTTCTGTATGGCCTTAGTCTTGAAATTAGTAAGAGTTGATGTTTTGAAACATGAGACAATGTTTTCTTGCTACTAATAGTATTATCGTACAATATGAATGGCTTGAGGGTTACTGCTTGTAGTTTTAGTGCATTTTCATAAGTCATCAGGGTTATGGATATAAACTAATCTCATTTGTTACTAATATTACAGCGAATAAAATAGTTAACTTCAGGGAACAGAATTATTCTTCCCTTGATTAAATGGCCAACCTGATAAAATGTCTAAGGTAGTTAATTGGACAATGGACAAAGTGATTAAAAATGTGATTTTAGAAAGTTAAAATCTATTTGATACTTGTCCAGTAAACTACCTGTTAAGACATTTCATCAGGTGATGGACATTCTTTCAAGGGAAGACCAACTCTGTTCTCTGAAGTTAACTATATCACTGGCATTAAATGTACATGTTTGTAGATAAGGAAAGAATACACTTTTTTTTAAATTCCATTATACATGTACATGCATGCATTCTGAAGATTATGTAGACTGGGTGATAATTGAAACCTGTGTTAACATAACCCTGAAAAATTGTGTTAATCAGACAATTATAAAAGTCCTTTTATATCAATTATAATATATTTTGAACCTCTGTAAACCAGACATCTGTCTAAACCAAACACATCTAAAGTTTAAAAGGGGTTCAGTTAAGACATGTTTCACTGTAATATTTCAGAACTTGTATGTACATGTACATGTATTAAATGCTTCCTTTTTTGTGCAATTTTTGTCACATATTTCTTGGTTATATATCTGCTTTGGGTCACACAATCACTCTTTTAACTCATTTATAGTGGAGTATTACTAAGCACACTTTTTCATTGTTCTTTCTATTTTGGGCTAAATACATTCAAGGAAATCAAAAACAGTTTTTTTTTCTAAGTCATTCAGGAACTGGATGTAACTATTGCATATATTGTTACTAAAATTACACTTTCATGAAAATTCACTCAATCATATCATGTATACTGGCCATTGTTGGCTAACCTCTTTAAGTTACTACAGAAGTCCAATATGAAGACTTGCAAGAGAAAAAAATGAATATGGTAAAATGCATCAAATGAACCAACATACAAAAAAAAAATTTAAAAACATAAAATATATAATAAAAATAAATACAAAATACTTTCAGAGATCACCAAAAGGTCAAATTGAAATGCTACATGCTCTAAAGTTAGGTTGATGCATAAACATATGTTTATTAAGTAACACTCCAGATAAGAATCATGCAAAATGTGATTCATGGTTGGAAAGCCTACATATTTTATTTTTGATATTTTGTTTAAAATGTTAAAATGAACAGAAATTAACATGTGGCTTTTCATATAACCCTTGTACTTAGGAGATATCATAAAAGTTATAAAGGATGTACTGTAGAATTCAAAATTAAGGGAAATAACTCTGCAAATGACACTAAAATACAATAGAAACTGTTGTATTTTCAGTGTGGATTATCTCCAAAGAGTGAATAATTTATTCCAATCTATTCATTTCATCATATAAACATATATAAAGCAACCTGATAACAAAAATAAAAATGTGAAGCCTTTTTAACTATTGAGCTATTGTCATCGCTTGGCATCCGTTGTTAACAATTTTTCAAAAATCTTCTCCTCTGACACTACTTGACCAATTGGAATTTAACTTGGTGTGAATCTTTCTTGAGGTGTCTTGCATAGATCTGATAATGGGCTTTTTGATCTGTCAAAAAACATGGCTGCTTAACTATAAATAGAATATAGAGGTCAGGAAGTAGATTTTGCACATATTACAGGTATATCTCCGAAACCGTTAGGTTTAGCCTTTCAATTGCTGAAATGATCCTTATTATAAGGCCTACAAAAGTCTCCAAGGAATCAAAGTTGTCAGACAACTCCTTGTAAGAGTTATTGCCTTTGAAAAATTAAAAATGACTTCTTTTTTTTACAGTTTTTGGCCAATATTTCAGCTTATAATAGATAGGATAAAACTTTCAATTGTTGAAATGATGCTTATAATAAGTCCTACCAAAGTCTTCTCGAGTCAAAATTGTTGGACAACTGACCTTACTAAATTTATTGCCCTTGAAAGACAGTTTAACAAGGTGAGCAATTCAGGCTCCTGGGAGCCTCTTGTTTAGGTTGTATTTTGCAAGATTCTGATGACTACAACTTAACATTTCATAATTTGATTGATGTAGCGAGCTAGATCAATCCTGCAACAAGAACAACACAGATTACACAACATAGTGACTGAAGTCTTGTGAAATTGTGAATATGAATAAATACAGGTGCAAAATGTTTTTACAGTATGAAACAGTATGACAATTCTACACACATAATCCATTTTAGAAAAGGTTTTCATAGAAGATGATAAGCCCGGAAATACATTCCCCTTCGACAACAGTACATTCTGATATTTAAAAAACAGACGGTTTCTTTATTGATATTTTTATCTTTGTAAGTTGTTCGTTCTAATTTATTGTAATTGACCTGTTATTTGTCATTTAAGGAGACAGATGAGCCCAAAGGCCTGTTGGAAGAATTAGGTTTTATTACTGGGAGCTGATTGATAAATGGCTTTCCTGCTATAGGCTGGATGCGTAGAAATGGATTAAAGTGAAAATGGGAGACTAGCATAATTTGTGACTTGATAACATATCAATTGAGGGAGCAATCATTTGATTTCTATGGGGGATGCTAGGTTCAAATTTCATGTCCTGTTTTTTTTCTGTGTAATTTCTGATCTGACTTGTTATTTCTTATTCAAGCCTGTTCATTTGTACATCCAGGATTTTTTTTAACCATGCATCATCATCCTGCTTTTTTTATTTCAAATTTGATCCTAACCACCCTCCCCCATAAAAATCAAATGGTTGTTTCCTGAATCTAAATTTAAGAAACACATAGTGATATTATTCATTCAAATCTGTATTTAGCAAGATGGAATCTCTCTTTTATTCAGACCTGAAGTTGGTACAAAAATATCTCAGTATTGAATTATTCTTGGTGTAATTTTTGCACTTCTGTTAATTGTTTTGCTATGCATTAAAATTCTTTGTTATTGATTAATACTTCACTTGATTATATTTAATTTATACACATAACTATACAATCAAAATAATTACTTTTCTAGTCACAAGAAAATGAAATGTTCACAAGCTATTTTATTAATAAATTCTTAAAAGAGTTATTCATGGTCTTCTTGGCCTAGTAATAGGGTCTGCAAGTCTCGTTCTAGTTTCATTTTCCTTACCGGAATTTCTGATGCAGAACGTATTGAAATCCAAAGACCAGTCTGCATTTTATTGTTTACTTCTGGGATCTTTAAACACTACATTACAATGCATAATCTTCTGTTTTACACTTTTTCTTAACAGTTTTATCATGTTGAAATAGATATTAGTCATTTTTATTGGTATTTTTACACTAAAATATGTTTTGCTTTATAAAGTGAACCTAATGCTCGGAAAATGACAAATCTCTATGCATTTGAGTGGTAGGTAGACTATGAAGTTATAAAACCATGAAGTCACATGACCAGACTTACAAAATTTGTGGAAAGGTAAGTCTACTTTCATTGAATAGTAATGAAATATGCACCAGCTCTGCAGAATTTCAGTCGGAATAGTACCAGGTAAGTTATCTTAACCTTGGGATAATTATTATTAACCCTATACTAACATTTTTCCCAGGAACTGTATTTGGTATGCATCATTAGATAGTTCCATTATGCTCTTACTGAATATAGGCCTGTCTTTATAAACTTAAGTATTCTTAAATGTAAATGGCATTAATTAATTGCGGTAGAGCTATGGTAAGTTTAGTAAGCAGTCTCTTACAAAAAACTTGGTTTCGCTTAATATTACTATCCTAAACATTAATCTTTTATTTAGTTGGTACCCATGTAAACAAGTGTTATTTTCATGGTAAGAGTTACATGTACATCTAACAACTTGTAGCCATATCTTCTCTGCCACAGCAAAAGAATTTAGAATGCCAAAGTCCTTCAACTCCCATAAAATTTGATGAATCAAAATGGCAGCAATATATGCTCAACTACATATGGTGACTAACAATCCCAACAAACTTTAAACAAAATCCATCTAGGGGTTTTTGAAAAAGCTGCTTTCACAAGTGTGAATGGACACACGGACAAACAGACACAAGTATTTCTATGTTCCATCCCGCATGGTGGGGGACAAAAATGGGTAATATCAAAGAAGGTAACTCCATAGGAAAATATGAGTACAAATAAACCAAGAAGAAAGTCAGAAAAAGAGATGAGCAGGAAAGACACCTAAAAATCAACTAGGGATGAACTCGGGTTATCAGTTTCTGCTTTTTGAAAGACACCTGCCATGCTGTCTGTTGCAGGTCATGTCAGATGTTAGTGAATCACATCCCGACAATGATTTCATGGGAAAAGACTAGGGAAAAAGTGTATGAAATGACAAACACCAAGTGATGGCAATAGCTCACATTGGACTCCAGGTGTCAGAGCAAAAAACAAAAAAAACAAAAAAAAGCTAAAACACTTTTTTTTATATGACATTATCAAAATAATCAGTACACAATACAATTCTTTATTAACAACCAAAACAAAGCGGGACAATATTGGACTAAAATACTTGATCAACATAATCAACAGAGATTCACAAAGTTGCTGCATTTAATTCATAAAAATTCATATCAATTTATCAAATATAAAAGACACTCTAACACTTGCTTTACCACATAGCCCTTTTTTACGAAACATATGGACATTCAAGTGCAAAACATTACACTGGATATAAAGGTGTAAAATTTACAAATACATGTACTCAAATTTCTTTAGGCTTCAACCTGATAAATTCACATGTGGTTGTTAGAAGATACATGTCTTTACTGAGGAGAAGATATCCATTACTGGAGATAAAATTTCTATGAATATAAACCCCTTAATAGTAGCATTTCAGATGCCTATTATTTTAAAACTGAAAAAGTAAATAACCAAAATATGATCACACAAGTTGATGAAAAGAATATGGAGGCCCATTCACAGATTGCACACTGCTACCCCCTCGTTAACCAACAAGCACTATTCAAGGAGGTAGACCTAGGGTAAGGGATATAACTTATGAAGTCAGTGATATGTTTGTATCATATTCAATTTCACCAAAGGCTCTCAAGCTTTCATTTGACACAGAATGAAATTAATCTAAGTTACTTCGATGCTTACAAAACATTGATGTAAAATGCTGAATACAAACGATTTAAGAGTTGTGTCTCTTATACTCGGTCTACCTCTTTAACTCATCATTTTGATTCATGTTTTGCTATTGAAGTTTTGTTTGAACTTTGATTATTTAAGACAAGATTTTACATCAGTGATTTTTCTAAATGTCTATATACCAAATAAATTGATCCCATTTTTCCTTTCTTCTACAATCAATCTAAGGCTATGTTATCTTCTTCTTCTGGACCCTGGCCTTTTCAGTAAGCTCCCCTTTAAAAAGTCCTGTGTTTTGGCCTGGGAATGTATGAATAATACTCTGTGCACATCAATCCTCCGATAATCTTTAAATAGTATTTTTTAAAAACAATGTGACCATTTTGTCCAAGAGTTATTTCACACGTATAATATCAAAATTTATCACTTAAGGAAAATTTGATAAATTATAATCATAATAGTAAGAATCAAAATACAGTGATTACAGTCTAAACTGAACCTCTTTTGGATTGTAGAGCAGTGGCAGATCCTGGGGGGGGGGGGTGCAGGAGGTTGGCACCCTCCTTTTTTTTTTTTAGAAAATTAGTCACTTTCATGGGTAAATTGACAAAAATGGCAAATAATGTTCAAGCACCCCTTTTTTCAAAGGAACCCCAGCTGGCACCCCTCCTATTCAAAATCTCTGGGGGTGCCTTTGCTGTAGAGTTTGAGTGGCTTGGACAGGTATTTGGTTTACCCAGTTTCAAAATATATTTAAGGAGGTAGATCTAGAGTAAGGGACATAACTCTTGAGATCAGTGTTATGTTTGTATCATATTCAATTTCACTTAAGCCTCTCAAGCTTTTGTTTGAAGCAGAATAAAATAAATCAAGTTAATTAGACGCTTACATAAAATTGAAGTAAAATGCTGCACACAAACGTTCCAATGATTTTTAAGAGGAGTGTCCCTTACCCTTGGTCTACCTCCTGAAAATGATATGATGAGACTTTAGAAAGAGTCAGGTTTAAATAGGCTTTCGGTTTATTTAGGGTTTCACTGTGACATCAAAACTAGCAAAAACATCAATTACTAAGATAAATTTCAATGGTACCATCATCAACTGAAAACTATCTAAAAGAACAATTGACTGCAATGCTACACTTGTTCTAAATTGCTCAAAAATAAACAATCAGTCATATCAGAAACAATCATATAATCTCCCAATATTTGACAAAGCACTAGATATACATGTACATTAAATTATTGCACATTTCAAGAAAGTTTTATACATCTTGTCAACAGTAGCATAATGGACGCAATAGTCTGATTTGATGAAATTTTACAATTAATAGTACAAAAGCTGACACCCTTTCACTACAACTGACTAGCTTTAACATTAATGAAAATATATCTTTTCTGACCAGCCACCAGGGATTAATATTTCTTGTTTAGACAAAAATATAGGGCTTAATCTATAAATCATAAGCATTTTTCTCTTGCATATATCATGTAATTCGAGCTTCATTCTTAAGCAAAAATTGCAAAACAGGTAATACTTAATAATGGGCCGAAGACTACTGGTATTTACATGAAATTGTAATTGGACGACTATTGGATCCTGAGGTGACAGACTTTTTGCAAGTAAATATCTTGGCAAAAATAAAAATAAATATACTGGACTCCACTACCTAAAAAATAAAAATAAGTATATTTTCTGGACTCCATATTCTACTGTACAGTATAATGAAAGTAAACCTAGTCAGTATTTGAAAATATTTATTTTTCTACTTCACAAATTTTGCAAATAAATATTCTGCCCCAAAATAACTGCCAGGCTTTCCCACAGAACCAAATGGTCAAACCCCTAAGGCCCACTTAAAAACACTAAAAATACTGTAAGTAAGCTCAGTAAGTAACTATTTTTCTTCTTGCACATCAGCATTTGATGCCCAATCTTCCAATAAAATGTCATAAAATTCCCTTGAGTGGTTTAGGAACTGAGCTGATGAGGTACATGTATTAACATATACAGCCCTTATGTTGGATCATCTCCCTTTGGAGTTTTCCAATCGTTGCTAAATTTCTTCATCCACATCTACATTAGAATCCCAACCTTTCTATAAAATTTCACAAAAATTATGAGTGGTTTAGGAGGAGTTGTTCTTACGAGGTTTAAACAAGTAAAATTATGGCTCATCTTGCTATAGAATGCTTTGACGCAATTATATTCCTTCATGCAAATCTACATGATGATATCCAACCTTTCTTTAAAATTTCATCAATATCCCTTGAGGGGTTTAATAGGAGGAGTTGCACTTACTAAAAATTTAAACAGACAGACAGACTGACAGGGAGATTTCTATATATCCCCAAGCTTTGTTTCAATGAAATTTCAGTATGTGCAAGGGAAAAGGTGAAAGTTGAACCATCACCACATAAATACAATGTATAAAAATAATCCCCTCCACGGTGCAACATTGTCATTTATATATTTAACTAAGCATTATGTCTGGTGATGTAACAGAAGTGCTGGCTGCACCATTTCTTGTGTTAATTCTACTGGGAATCTAGAGATCTGATTGGCTATTCCACTTGTCACTTGTAACAACCTAAAATAAAGGTAAAAATCAAGGAATTTATTAAGTAATTTCAACCTATTAAATGTTCATCATTGATTACTAATCATTACCATCTAAACAGGACTTTCATTTCATCTTAAATTTCTGGCCCATGCTTCAAAAATTGAAAAAAAAGTCTGAGTAAGTTCTATTGTGATGTCATTGATTTCATCAGCTTTAATTGGAGCTACCTTTGAAACTAAGAATATTCTAAGACATAATTTTTTTTTTGCTTTTGTGGTGCTGGAGCCAGGTTTATTATGCAAAGCCAACGTCCTTTGATCTGGCACCAATTCACCTGCAAAATTTTGTTTGCAAAGTATGGTAACACAAGGACAGAAAATCTAAGATTCTCAATAGAAATTTCTTAAACTACAAGTTACAGATAGAATTTCAACATTCTGCAAATTAAGTTTTTAATTTGAATTAGTTCTTCTTAACATGAACATTCTACTTAAATTTTCATCAACCTGCAAATATTTATGAAAAATAGGTACACCTATCAGAAAGAAGAAAAAGAACACCATTTCTGTGGAAAATTAAACCAAATGGTAAACAGGAAGTAGATAAACGAGGAACCTGGAAAGGGTAACCACAGTACAAGTCATATAAAATCAATAAACATAATAGGTTAAAGTATAACAGACAGACAGAAAAGGTTATTGCAATATAGCCCTACTCAAAAGGGGGTATAATTTGAAATGCATTTTTAAGAATTTAACTTTTATCGTGAAAACATTGCAGAATAAAATTCAATGAAGAACAAACCATTCTTTTTGAGCAGGTAACAACTTCCGTGTTCCGTCGTGTTGTTCTTCATTTAATGTAGATTTTATGGCTTTAAAATTTTCTTCTATACTCTTTTTAAACGGATCAAGATATGAAGTGTTGATGTTGTTGATAGATTGCTGAAATAAAAAATAAGTGACGATGTCGTTAGGGAAAAAAAAGTAAATGTCTGAGGTCCTCCTACCCTACCTGCCCTATTTGTTTGTGTCTTCCCTAAACATTTTATTACCATTTTTGCTTAAGCAAAGTCAGTCTATATTGTTTCCCCATTAATCCCATGTAAAATGTTTTTGAAAAATAAAATAATTTCCCTACCAACCAATCCCATTTCTTTTTGCTGATACACATGTAGCACTAATTTTTTGGTCTTATCATAATTGCACCAGATATTTTCCTTCACTTGACAAATACAACTATTTTCACTTAATAGTAGAAAAAGACATAACATGTAGAGCATCATTAAGCAGGTGTGTGTTTAGTTTATCATAAATCAAAGTCTAATATTTAAATAATTATTTTTAAAACTAGAAACACTGTAAACAAGCTCACAAAGAAAATAAACCCAGTTTAAGGAGGTAGACCTAGGGTAAGGGATATAACTCATGAAATCAGTGATATGTTTGTATCATATTCAATTTCACAAAAGCCTATCAAGCTTTTGTTTGAAGCAAAATAAAATCAATCCAAGTTAATTAGATGCTTACATAAGATGGATGTAAAATGCTTCATACAAATGTTCCAATGATTTTTAAGAGTTGTGTCCCTTACCCTAGGTCTACTTCCTTAAAGTGAAATTAAATGTAACACCCTTTAGTTGAATTGTCTCCCTTTGGTGTCCTCTGACAATAATTATATTCCTTCATGCAAATCTACATATGATGCTCAACTTTCCTCTATAACTTTATCAAATTCAATTATGCAGTTTAGGAGGAGTTGTGCCTACCAGTGCATATACATTGTATTCATAAGCAAAACCCTCAAGTTGGATTATCTACCTTTGAAGAACTATTTTCATATTCCTTCATACAAACCTACATGATGCCTAATGATCTACCGATAAAATTTCACCAAAATCCTTTGAATGGTTAAGGAAGAGTTCTAAATACAAGAAATTGTACTCACAAGAAATTTGGAAAAACAAACCTAAACTTTGTTGCAGGAAGTATAGTGAAGCAAATAATTTATATTTACTTACATACAATATGGAAATTTGATGAGCAATATATTTATGTTCTGATAGATTACTGAGATCTGAGTTGATTTGGTGTGCCAAACATTTCAGTTGGTTCAAACTTGATATATCCGTGAAATATTCTAAAAAAAAAAGCAATGGACATTAGAAACATAGTTTATACTGAGTAAATAAGACAGTTTACAAAAAAGCAGACAAAAATATGCTGTTAACATGTTAAAATGTTGTTTCTTCATACTTTTATATAATTACCGGTAAGTTAAAACACAATAAAATATGATTTTCATGCATAGTTTCCTGTTTGCATTTAAATATGCTAATTTGATAATGACAAATCTCCAAAGTGACAACCCCCCCAAAAAAAAATTGGCTTAAGAAGCAGTCTTGGTAAGAGTCATGCAAATTATGTGATATATTTTACACTCCAAAAAAAAAAGGCTACACATCTTTATTTATGTTGTTAAGTTGCTTTATTGGTCTATGTATGTGAAGAAATATTTAATAATTCTTTCCCATCTGTCTGGTCTTAGGAGATAATTCACATCAAAAATCCAATAGTTTCTGTAGTATTTCAGTGTTATTTACAAAGTTACCTCCCTTAAATCTGAATTTTACAATACATTCCATATAAATCATATCTCATAAGACCAAGGGTTATATGAAAAGCCACACGTTAATTTCTTTTTATTATACCTTTCTAAACACAATATCAAAAATAAAAATATGTAGGCTTTCAAACACTATCAATTTTTGCATGATTCTTAACTGAAGTGCTACTTTAATGAGGGTTTCTAAACATTAAATCATAGTAAAAAGAAAGACTTTGGTTTATAATAGATTGATAAATTTTGTATATTAAACTTTTATAATATTGTGCATTTCACAGTAATATCAAACTAGATAAAGTGAAGCTCCCACATTTAACCTTCATACAGCTATATCATAACTCATAATTGTAAAAAGCACTTTGTCAGATGTGTCTGTGAGACACAAATGATGCCCCCGCATGTGGTTTTGAGTAAAACTCAGCATAGCTGAACGAAACTTAAATACAATCTGTAACTAAACATGACAGACTCGCATACCAAAAACCAGTCAAATATCTTCAAGCATTTACAAAAAAAAAAGCGATAAACTATTATTTCAATACAATTTTTAAAGTGCAGGGCCCATTATTTTGGTAAAACTCAGCATAGAAGAATGAAACTTATACTCGATTTGTAACTAATCATGACAGACTCACATACCTAAATGCAGTTCAATATCTTCAAGGGTTTACAAAAAAAAATGTGGAAAACTGTTATTTCCATGGAATTTTTTAAGTCCAAGGCCCATAATTTTGGTAAAACTCAGTGTAGCACAACGAAACTTTAACTCGATCTGTAACTAATAATGAAAGACTAACATACAAAAAATAAGTTCAATATCTTCAAGGATTTTAAAAAAAAGTACGGAAAACTTATGGGACGGACAAAATTACAGAATTACAGATGGACGGACAGGGGTAAAACAATATGCCCCCCAACTCATCGTTGTGGGGGCATAATAAAAAAAAAATGGTATGAATACTATACTATAAATGGATTATGGTAATATAAACATAATATAATATAATTGTGTATACTGAAAACCTCAAAACCACAAATTCAAGAATCCACTTATGTATCTTTCCTAATCCAGGAAAATTGGTATCCACAAATTAAAGTACTTTCACTGTACAGTAAAAAAGAATCATAACAGTTAAATCATGATATGAAAAAGGCAGAACTCTGCATCAAGAAGGCAGATCTAGGGTAAGGGACATAACTCTTGAAATCAGTGATATGTTTATATTATATTTAATTTCATTAAAGCATGTCAAGCTTTCATTTGAAACTGAATGAAATCTGTCCAAGTTATTTTGATGCTTAAATAAGATTTGTGTAAAATGCTGAATACAAACGCTTCAATGATTTGTAAGAGTTGTGTCCCTTACTCTAGGTCTACTTCCTTAAGCAAAGAAAATTAAATTAGTTTTTTGTACATAATCTTTCACTAAGTATACTTCTTGACCAAATGGCGTAACTTTATTATGAAGTTCTGACGTAATTTCCTTATTTTGAAGTGGTAGTGTAGTATACTCTTTGAACTTGTTAGGCTTTATATTGTAAACCAATATATTTTTTTACCTATTTCGCAAACAAGAATAAAACATGAAAATAAATCACAGTTAATAGGTCCCTTTATTATGACAGTAATAACAAAATTACCAAACTGATAAACTCTAGGCAATAGTTAAAAAGAATAATTGAAAAGGAAATTCTAACAAATGGCAATAAGGAACATATGAACGACAGATTGTAAGTTTCAAAAATAAAAAGCAGCATAATTGAACTGATATCTTGAAATGCCAAAAAAATATCCATGAAAATATTTCCATTTAATGCAACTGCAATCTTATTTAGAGAAATTTAACAGTTAAGTAGTATAAATTGCTGATGGAATCTTTTTAAAGACACATCAGAATTGATTATGCAGAAAGAATCTGTTTCTTAAACTTGTTAGTTTAAAACTGAATTACCATCTAAACTTGTTTTGTCATTGAGGTATGGCAGATTAGCAGGACAAGTGATGTATGCTGATGCCCTAGGGAACAGTTTATCTAACCCTCGTGCAGTCAGGTACTCCTGTAATTATAAAGAAATACATACACAATGGTATACAAATGTGCCAAGTTCAGCTACAAATGTAAAGGGCATCACTAGATATGGCCGCAGTATACTTTAACAAATTTTTAAGTAGCATTCCTTGTAAGAATCATGCAAATTATTTAATATGTGATACTCCTCAAAAAAGGCTACAAATTTTTATTTTCATTATTAATTTGTTTCTGGGTCTATACGATAAAATGTATTGTCATTTATTCCAACCTGTCTGCTCTTAATAAATACTTCATATTGAATAGTTTCTGTTTCTGTTTCATTTACAAAATTACATTATCACTCTTAATTTTGAATCTTTATAACTATATCTCCAATGAACAGGGGTTAGATGAAAAGCCACATGTTAATTTCTGTTTACTATAACATTCTGAACAAAAAAGTCAAAAACAAAAATGTGTAGGCTTTCCAACCATTAATCACATTGTGCAAGATTCTTAGCTTGAGTAAAAGTATCACTATAAATTCAAGTGTCTACTGATGATGAAATCAATGACACATACAATAAACAACTAAGATAAAGTCATACCAAAATACATATGTTGTGGTCAAGACATACATTAAAGCAGTCAGCAGGGGTTATCACGTAAGCTACAATGTCTTTAATTTTAAAGTACCATTCTCTGTAAGAATCAGACAACGAGTGGCACGTCATTTTCCTCAATTTGGTCTATTTAGCGTTTTTTTTAGCCTCGAACATATTCAAATACATCTAGAAAACAACTGAAAAACTATTTAAATTCACGCTGCAGCATCTGTGACAGAGATATTTTTGACTGCTTAAATACGGAAAGAGTGCAGGAAAATTTTTCCACAATTTTTCCGTAGTGCATTTCAACTAAATTTGACCTTATAATCATTATCTTAAAAAGGCAAATTTTACAAACCCTTTGACGGTCATTTCTGGTGGTTATCAGGTATAATTAATTGGTTAATGCAATAAAATCTCTGCATTTTTTTCTTTGATGTGCCACACCGTATATACATTTTGCCCGATTCTAAGACGGAGAGGTACTTAACAGGAAAGATGACTACTACAAGTACTATAACACCTCACTTACATGGAGTAACATTCTGTTTTTTAAATCTTTGTGTAAAACTTGATTCATTCTGTCCTTGACAACAACAGCTGAAAAAAACATACAAAATTTATTTGATAACTAAATACAACATTATTGTTCCTATCATAAACAAATGAAAAATGGAAAACTTTCTCTATGATAAAAACCTTATCATTTTAGACTAACTTCTTGTGATTGCAGTAGAATGGGCATTAAGTATTTTTCTTTTTCCTTAAAATTATAATGAATTGGCGATATAGCAAAATATGACCTTCTAGTTAGGGCTGTCCCATAAGTATCTATGTCCACCTCTAGGACGGCAAATTATATATTTGCTTGTGGAAGGTTGTATTTCAAAATGGAGATGGTGCTCTGCGTGTGAAATCAAATGTTGGTTATCAGTATGTTAAAAAAAAGAAAATATGTAGGGGTTGGGTAACAGCCAGTGTTTGATAAAAAAAAGTCTTACTTAGATCGTAAAAGGGCAGAAACAGAGATTAAGTAGCCTCTCCTTGATAAACCAATTGAACTGAATTTTTGTTGGAACAAACTTTGTGAAATGCAATAATCTTAAAGAAAAATAAATATATTCATATGCATTATGGGAGGGCATAGTATTTTTTGAAAAAGTCCATAGTTTGAATACATTGTTTAATTTGCTATTAAATATATGTTGATAGTTATGAAATTAAAACATAACAAATACTGGTTTTAACATTATTTAATGCTATTCAGTACTGTCCTTTCCATGCTATTTTTAGTGGTGAGGCTATTGTATAATAATACGATAATTAATTGGAAAGGGTGAATAACCAAATTATTACCACGAGTGCTGAAGAATGCCTAGATTTAACAAGTGTGCAGAACTTGATCCCCACATGATTCTTGGCACAAGTGATAATGTTTTGGTTATTCACGATAACCAATTGATTATCTTATTTATTGTATAGATTTTCTTCATAATTTATCAATGTTTTCAATATGAATTTTAAATTCTGTTATTGGCAGATTGATATCAAAGTTGTGACGCTTTGGTGGGAGAAAGCGTGAGCGTAAAATTACTGAATTTATTTCACAGTGTGAATTATCGAAATTTATTACACTGGGAACATTCGATAAAAAATTGCTATCTATGTAATAAACTGGAATAAACATTGTGTATTTCCATATACTCTCAACAGAACCAAACCAAAATTTACCTCCTCTTTTCTATGATGGGATGATTAAACAACAATTTGATTCAAGCTGTTTTACTAACCAACAAATACTTAGGTATTTACCATTTTGTTTCTGTTAACACACAGTTCAACATTGATTTAGTTTGCTTCCCAATAAACATTTCTAATGTCTGTAAAGTTTACAAATACTACATCAAAAGCAATACACTCTATATCAATTAAGGGTCAGTCTCTGTAAGAATCTGGCAGTGAGTGAAACATGGTATGAAAAAAAACACCATTTTGAAAGATTAATTTGTGTATTTGCACCATCAGAATCAAGGAAAAATGACAAGATTTTCCATATTATGCTGGCCCATTGAGTTATAATTTCATTGAAATGTACTGAAAATGGTCATTTCAAGGACAGATAACTCAGTCAAAAACCTCATTTCTTTTTAACATTCTACTGAAAAATTTCTGTGCATATTCGGTGATGCAGAGATCAAATAATGGTCTTTTCAAATTGAGACAGCATCATTGAGTGATATTGTATTGCCAGTAAGTGGGGTTTTGAAATGCAGGTTTCTGATTTTTCCCATTTTGCCTGATTCTTACAAAAACTTACACTTCAATGATAAGATGTACCTTTATCTGTAAATGAATTACTAAATCTTCCTTGTTCTATCTTTTCTGCTAGGGTCTGTGGATAAAAAATAGGTACGCATACTTTCTATGACTGAAATTTCTTATGATTGCATATGTTGTAGAAATTAGTGAAATACTAGTACATTTAAGTATTGAATTGTTTTTTATTGTGTAAATTTAAAGCATGTTCAATCAAAAATATATTTGAAGAAATATTTGATAATATAAATACACAGTAAATTACTTATAAATGTACCTCCCTCAGTTCTTTGCAGCACAAAACATCTAACTGTGAACAAAGAGACATCATTTCAATTCCTGTGTCCAATGGAGTTACTTCCCTTGACAGTAAAGGTTCATGAAGTCTCACATCAACTACAAAATATGAAAAGGCAATAAGTAAATTGAAGTAACTAAGAATTTTGATTTTTTTCTAATGGAATTTAGATTTATCTCCAGATCATTCCAAATGAAAAGAATAACTTCAAAATTCATGAATAAAAGTGTCATTTTTCAGAAGAAAACTGGAGCCATAACTGAGGGTTTCATAAATGTTCTTATGTTCTGTAACCAATCCTACTGCACTATGAAGGGTTAGTTATACAAATTCAGAAACAAGTAATTGTACAATTTTACATGAATGATCAGTGAAATCTTGACACTAACTTGTTTATATGAAAAAAAAAAACAAAGTATTGATAAATAATGATTTGACTAAGGACAGATTGGAAATCGGCTTGATTTACCATGGGATGGATTGTTTAGAATTAGAGTATTTGATTACTAAAATGCTTGTTAAAGGGTCTGTCAAAAAATATAATTCAAAAGCTGCTCACTACCAAATAAAAATTAGTTAAAAACAATAAATCGATCAACATAAGACTACTTTTACACATGAATGATTTCATTTTCGGTACACAATATTGAGAAGAAATATCAGCAGTGTCCAACATGAACATGTATACTTGTAATAGAGCAGACCTAACATTTTAAGACAGAAGCTATTCTGCCAATCTGCAAGCAAAAATTGATTAGCAATCTGCAAGATGTTTTGCCTTAAATTTTGGGCATGAACTTGTTTCCCAGAAGAAGATGAAAAATTGGTTGGCAAGTATTACTTGCTGGGGAGAACTACATGCCTACTTCTTGACCATTATAAGTACAGTCTAAAACATGAATTATGGCCAAATGTGTTCGATTAATTGAAATGAAGTACTTAATTCAGAAAGTAAAGAATTTAGCAAAGATGCACATCTGATGTTGTAAGATAGTCAAATTTGTGTAAAAAAAAACATATTTTTATTTGTTTGCATTACCCATAAAAACAGTTAATTATTTCAATATTTGATGAATTCTTGAAATAGTATTGTCCCACAGGATATAAAAAATCTAATATTATGTTACCAAAATGCTCTTGTGTAGAAATATATCAGGCAAAGGACAATCAAGCAACCAATGTAACCAATTATCTCTCTACACAGTGTGGATGGTTTACTCAGAATAAAGAAACCCATTCACAGTCGCTTGCCTTAGCCTTAGGTAAGTTGGGTAATTTGAGTAATGAACAGCCAGTACATGCTCAAGTTTTTTAACCTTTAAATGATGCATCATAGTGCATGGGAGTAGAGAGTGGTGAACTGCAAACCACTGCCATTTTGTATTAGCGTTTTCCAGACAAACCTGGGGATATTATAGGGAAAATCAATTTTAATATTTGACTTCCGGTTTTGGGTGTCCTCTGGCCTTTTTCTAATCTATTCACGATACTACCCAAGGTTACTCGATATCTACTTTCACTTCCTATGTTGTGTTTGTATGTTGTCACGCACTATTTCTTATGATTTATTCTTAGGAAGACATTAAAGCATTAATGGTAAGGTGTGTAATGTTTGATTCAGTTACAGCGTTTTTGTTTCGTTTTTATGTCATTTGTATAGCATCTAGAACTTGTAACAACTGGAAAACCGTACCTTTTTCTCAAAAAATGACAAAACATACACAAAAAATAAATAAATAAAATGTATTGTAAATAAAAATAATTTCTATCTTTATATTTATTTCCATATAGTTTTTATAGTAACCGATATTTGTCACTGTCAAATCCTCAATTGACAAATTCAAATCTTCAAATACAATTGGTTATCTCCATTCTAATGCAAGAATAATCAAGGGAACCAAGTTTATAGCGGTAATCAAAAGAATGTAATCCAGGGACGAAGACCAGACATGGAAAACAGACATACACAACGAAGAACATAAAGTAATTAAAATCTTACATACAAAGTAACAAAAACAAATGAACAACTCAGACTACTCAGACAACTGCGCATGCCTAAAACATTTGCCACAGTCAGTCATATAATTTACAATGTTATACAATCAAATTTCTTGTAAAAATGAATTATGCATTAGAATATGATTTTTTTTTCATGACTGATATCTGCTGTGGGTAGCACACATACATGTATTATCAGCGTAGTCTTTTTAGAAAATATTCCTTGTATAAATAGATGCTACCCATAGCAAATATCAATTGAGAAAATATTTGATAATATAATATGTTAATCAACCATGTCAACTATGAATTTCCTGTACATGTAGATTATTAATCAATGTATGGACAGATGCTTTGATGCATTTCAATATATTCTAGCATGTTGGTTTAAGTGTAAAAGTAAATTGCCATGATTCAAAGTCAGGTAGAATTGTAATCTACTGATCACTTTTTAGAAAAATACTGGTACATGTATGTTGAATATTGATGTAAAAAGTTTCAGATAAACAGGGAAGGTATATTGAAACTGATAGATAAAATTATTAGAATTTCCTTGTTAATTTCCTCATTCCTGAAACAATTTCAATATAAATGTATTATGAACCGCAATACATTTACAAGGATTATAAAAATATAAAATTGTGTGAATTTTTTTGTGTTACGAGAAAATAGTATGAAAGTCAAACCGTAACTTAAAAGTAATTTTTTTGCATTTATGGAGCATATAACATGTTTAAATTTGTAACTTCCTGAATATTTTATTCAAGAAAAAAGTCAATAGTGTGCTGCATTTCTGAATTTCTAATAAAATACTTTAATTTAATACATGTATAATTACATATATAATACATTTATATAATTTTAAAGGTATGTACTATTTTTCATGCTTATCTGTTAGGTTTCTGACAAAAAAGAAATTTCCCATTCGTTTGTTTGATAGAGTTGTCATAACCACAAATCAAGAATCTATAAACTGACACTTTTCGTTGATAATGCGAAGATTAAAGTTGAAAATTCCAAGATTAAAGTTGATAATTCCAAGATTAAAGTCGACAATTTGATAAAAAGGATGTTACTACTACGCTTCCGTAGGTCTCATATAATGTTCAACAGGGGCTTCCATAACAAGAGACTCCCAGGTGCCTGAATCGCTCACCTGGTTGAATTCTGCCTTTCAAAGGCAATAAATTTCGCAAGAAGTTGTCCAACAATCTTGACTCAGGAAGACTTTGGTAGGACTTATCATAAGTATCATTTCAGAAATTGAAAGTGTCTTTCTATCTATCATAGTTTTCAAGATAGTGGCTGAAAACTGTAAAAAAAAAAAAAAAAGTCATTTTTCTCTTTTCAAGGGCATTAACTCTTACAGGGTCATCTGACAACTTTTATCCCAGAAGACGTTAGTAGACCTAATAATAAGGATAATTTCAGCCATTGAAATAATCTAGCTTAAACCTAACGGTTTTGAAGATATATGCGAAAAACCACTGTTTAAATTTTTTAGTAACACCAGCCATGTTTCTCTACGGATCAAAAATCCCCACAGTAGTGTCAGAGGAGAAGACTTTTGAATGAAATAACATTAAAAACAGCCAAAAAAAACCGTAAAAAAGGCAACATGGCTATACAGATTTAAATGAAAATTTGACCACATATAGATCTCATCATGCTGAACACTTTTGCTCAAAACCATGAAAATTGGTATACAAGAATATACATGGTTATGAATTTAAGCTTCTCTACTGTTTACATGGTGATCAAATTTTTACTTACAATTATGGCATAAAATTATTAGTCTGAATATCAGTCCAAGTTCTTCACATACATGTATCAAACTTTCAAATACATGTATGCAGTAATTAGAAATCCTTTGTTTTGTGGTCACCAAGTAGTGCTTACATGCATATTTGCATCACAGCTAGTCACATCAGCACATTGCCTGTTATAAGGAATGATTAATATTGCATTCATTTTTTTTTTATTTTTCAGATGACCTCTCCTACTGATAACTGATGCATAAGATAGCAATTCCAGCCAAAAAAGTGAAGAAACTAACATTAATACTTTTTGTTGGAATACTTCTAATTTTGGGTCTTACTTCAGCTTCAGATATGTTCAATTCTCTATCAAGAAATAACGATGGGGATACTCACTTCTCTCTATCCAATCAGATTTTTACTTTTAAGCTGCAAAAGGAGTTACCAGGAGGAAAGACAGAAAATGCTTTCTTTTCACCTTTTAGTATATCTACAGCCTTGTCAATGACTTATCTTGGTGCAAGAGAGCAAACTGCACAACAAATGTCTGATGTTCTCGCATTGTCTGGACTAAAAGACAGAGTCCATGACGAATATGAGAAGTATTTGTCCATCATTTTGAAAGGAAACAACAATTTCACTCTTCATGTTGCCAACCGTTTATTTCCAAACCAAGCAATGAAGGTAGAGAAGGAATTTGTCAACCGTTGTGTAAAGCACTACAAGGCTGATGTTTTGTCGCTGGATTTTTCTCAGGCTGCAAAATCTGCAAAAACAATCAATGACTGGGTTAGTGATCAAACTAAAGGCAAAATTAAAGACTTAGTCTCCCCTGATGTTCTCTCCTCAAATACATTTATGGTTCTTGTCAATGCAATATATTTTAAAGGAAATTGGGCAAGTCAGTTTGATAAAGAGCGTACTAATAAAGGGAGATTTCACATCAACTTCTCTGAAGAAGTAATAGTTGACATGATGTATCAGAAGAGGAAGTTACCCTATACCTACCAACCAGATTATCTGTGTAGTGTGTTAGAAATGCCATACAAAGGAGAGTCACTCAGTATGGTCTTTATTTTACCAGACACTCTTGATGGTCTATCATCACTTGAAAATAGACTTTCACCAGATTTGCTACAGGGGTTTCGTAGTTCATTGAAGAGCAATTCTGATGTTGAGGTCTACATTCCAAAATTTAAGGTTGAAACCAAATTTGAGCTTGCTCCAGTTTTGTCCAAACTAGGTATGCCTAATGCTTTTAGCCAAAATGCAGATTTTTCTGGTATGGACAAAACAAAGGAGGTTTCTATTTCGAATGTTATACACCAAGCTTTTGTTGAGGTCAATGAGGAAGGAACTGAGGCAGCTGCAGCCACAGCTGTGAAAATGATGAAGAGGGCTGCCATTAGAAATCCAGTATTCAAAGCTGACAAACCATTTCTATTTTATATCATAGATAGGAAAACAAATATTGTTCTCTTTAGTGGTCGGCTGGTTAGACCAGAGGAAGATATTGTTGCCTCCTCAAAAGATGAGTTGTAACACTTAACCTGGCTGCCCTGCTACAGTTAGATAATCCTATCAACTGGCTGAGCCTTGGCTGAACTAATTCAATATCATTTTGATGTATGTTTTTTTTTCGCACTATTTATCATAGTACAGTGTTCTCCATAGTTGCATCACAAAAGATGATTATTTAGCAAATTTTTGTGTGATTGAAAACACATTTTTTTCTTTTAATTTTTAGTTAAGGCAAGACCAATTGGTTTATAATTTTAGCTGGTCAAAATAACCATGGGGCATGGAGGGCACTGGAATATAAATGCAATATTATTAGCATGATATGGAATTTTTTTTTTAATATTTTCTAAAAACTTCCTGCTAATTAACAATATATTTAACTGCTATTAACCTACATTTATTATATAGTATGAATCCACCCCATCCTTCCTGAAAATATTGGAAAAATTAGTCGACAATGATGTACCAATATTGTTTAAACAAATGGCAGATCTAGAAAGGGTTAAGGATTAAGATTAAGATAACCTTCACTTATGTTTGAAAATTTTGAATAATTTCATACAAAATTTGTGCACCCCCTTTCTTTAAGATTACTAGAAATGCCACTGTTTAAACCAGTTTTTGATGAGTATATGCTGTTATCTTCAATAAGACAAGAATTATTTATGAAATTACAATGTACATGTGTATCTTTCTGAGATTGTTATTCCACACAGTTTTTCACTATATAGTAGTGTACACTTATCACTTATGGTATCACTGCTTTTGTTAATGAAAATAAATTTATTCATAAATTTTAAGAAATCTTGTTAATTAATTTAGTGTGAAAACAACTTGTCAAGGATAATTCATGCATATTTTTGTAGCATCTTTTTGGTCATTTTACATATACATGTACATTTTTCTAATAAGCATAATGTTTGATATGATGTAAAATCTTTTATTCCTTTTTTTCCCTTTGTAATATTTTTAAAGAATAGTTGACATAAAACTAATAACAAATGTGCCTTTTTTGCATTTATATGTATTTTAAAATTTGTTAGGTTGTCGAACGGGTCTTGGCACTTTGAAAGGGAAGGGTGACAGCTTGAGTTCCTCAGAAAAAGTGGGGTGCTGGACATTATTTGCCATTATTTATTTTGCCAATTTTACACATGAAAATGACAAATTTTCCAATATAAAGGAGGGATTCAGAACCCCCCCCCCCCCCCACACACACACACACCTGAATCCGCCATTGGAAGTATCATTATATGGATGATTCAGTGTTAGGCTTATATTTGAGCAAATTTTAATTTTCTGACCAGTATTAAATACAGTTGCATTTGTAAAGAATTGAACGAACTCCATAAATGAGTCGGACTGAATCTTGGGTGTGCTGGGTAATAATTTTCACGGATGCGGATGCAATAGTGGATATCTTTGATCCGCTAAATTGTGTGGGAATTTTGTACATGTCCATTGAACTTCGATGTATACTATAGTAAATCTGATCGTTCATGCAACTCTTTATTTCCTAAAACTGTCTATTTGCATGTAGTAAGCCCGTGACTATAGTCTTGTAGAGAATATTTTCATGATTTGGGACGGGGTGTACGTTTTTGCATACAGCATCACAAACTTTAGTCGTAAATTGTGAAGATGTAATATTCGACTTCACTTGTATTTCTCAAAACCAATCATTCCATTCAATGTAAACAAAAGGCACAACAAATCCAAAAAAAGTGTTTTATACCGACTTGTAAGCAACAGCCGCACATTTGCTTTAAACATGCGGTTTCCTATATTAAGTAAATTTATTTTAAAGGAGGACCACACCAAGTCAGACACTCCTGATTTCAAGGTCCCCCTTGTAATAAACAAAAAATGCCAAATACTGTTTTCATAGTTTTTCAAATAAAATGGCTTAGGGTTGTGGTCGTCTGTGCCGTCGTCGTCTGCAGGCTTTTGCAACTTGAATGTTATTAAATTTTATACACTTTTTTGAATAGGGCCAGAAACAAGCATATTCCTGAAGACCAGACAATAACTTGACAGTTAGTAATTTGATACCCCGAAGAGATGCTTGGATTAATTTTGGGGGCTGACTCGAACCAATTAGAAACAAGGGTCAAACAAGCGTTCCCTGATGTCCAAACAAGTGAAATATCTATTTAAATATTACTGCAAGGTACAATACGACAAAAAGAGACTGGATATTTATTTTGGGGTTTGTGACTTGAGAAAATTAAGAATTAGGGACCAGAAACAAATATTTTTTCCTATATCTGGATGATAACATGAGTAAAAGGGAATGCATCTTTTTGAAAATGTACCAAAAGTGCCATACCCGAAATGAAGATTGGAGTTCATTTGAGTGGTTGTGACTAAAGCCATTTTGGAATTATGGTCAAATTAAAAAGGGCCACATTGACAAATTCTTATCAAGTGTCCATTGTTAATGCCTAAACGCAATCAAAATTGAAAGCTATATCAAGTTTCACTGAATTGCATCGTGTCCATATTTGTCCCAAATGTTCAAGGTTCTACCTTTCGGTCGTATCAAGCTGTGCCAGGCGACGCATTTTATTTGAATTCAGCAAGACTGCTAATGCTTCGGAAAAGGATGAGTGTCTCCAAATCTCTTAAAAAATAACGCAAAAACATTTTGTGATTCGCTAAATATGTACAGCGCCAAATTATACTTGTCTATTACGGTAACTTCACACTAATAATAATAATTAAACGAAAGAGGTTGGAATTCCACTCTTTCGTCTACCACTGACTTGACTTTTTTATGAGCAACTCGGCCGGTGTTTCTAGATAAGCAGAGGACGCTTACCCTACCGGTGCACCTAGTCCATGCTCCCAATTTTAGTGGAGTCTGAGTTGTTAATGTGCTTTTGTTACTTTGTATGTAACATTTTAGTTACTGTATGTTCTTTGTTGTGTATGTCTGTTTTCCATGTCTGGTCTTTTTCCCTGGATTACATTCTTTTGACTACTGCTATAACCTTGATTCCCTTGATTACTCTTTCATACAAGTTTGGACGGCACCAATGAAGTCAGAAAAAGCATGCGAGACAACTTCTTGCTATTTAAGACCTTCTTTGAAATTAAACATTTACAGAAAACGCACTGCTATCATCGAAGATAAATTAGCAAAATGGTATAGTTATACTTGATATTAAAGAAAAACTACTTATTTTTATCATTTAGCCTTAAGCTATCCACACTCTGTGATTTTTCGTCGGTGTAAAGGCGTAACGAACGCCCTATCTTATACAATATTATCGTAGAGTCGATTTAAGGAAAGTACCCAGTCTCCTATTCTTCCACTTGTCGAATGACGGAAAATTCCACACTGATCTCATAGATTTGAAATTTACACGACGCAGGTATCGATCAGCTGATGAAATACCAAGGAAATGTTTCTACGTTAATATAAACGGCCGTTTAGTGAAGGACATTTAAATTTTTCGCCAGAATCACGGACGTTAGCACTACAAACATGTATACAGTCTTTACCAACACCGAAATGTTCATACTTAATATACATGTATTTCGTCATAGAAACGTTACCGAGTTTTCGTAGTACGCTTGAAATGTTGTAATCTAGGACTAATATAATTTTTATCAACATAACTATGTGAAGTATGCCCCGTTACTATCCCGTAGAAAATAGGAACTAACTATGGCAGAGGATTTGGATAAAGGCTGGGCCTGGGTGGTTTTGGCAGGTAACGTAATATAATTCATAATAAAATTAATAATGTAATGCATATATTTTAATGCGTGCCGAAATGAACTTCGATTGTGCAAGAACATCTGATCTTTTTCAGTTCTCTTAGGTAATCATTTTATACACGGATTATGTATTAAAATTTACTCCAATTCAACCAGAAGTATTTGAATAATTTTCCAAGAGTGTCTTCGTCTTTATACATGTATCGATGGATGTATCGAAACGCCAGTTCTCATATCTCAGCACTTCAACTTCCTGATCAACTGACTTCAAATATTCTCCTATTTTGACCAGATGAGTATAACGTTGAAATGTTTTTCCAAGGTTCAAATTTTTTTTTTTGATACAGAGCAAACGCTTCAAATTAACACCCTAAATTACATAGTTACTTCTTTGAAATAATTTTGATAATTCCTTATGACCTGAGTAAATACATAGAGCATTAAATATCAACGTCTTCGCTTTGCACCAAACTCACCAAATACACGTTATAAGCACTAGAGCACTATGCTATATGATGTAACTATTATTCATGATTTCAGGAGACGGATTGATACAAGACTTTAAGTCTTGTTTCTGAATCCTGTGATTAATGTGCTATTGTTCGTTTCATTCTATTGTTTTGGTTTGATGATAAAATATGCAAATTACTTAATAAATATGTTTAAACTAAACGCCAGTGATAGCTCGTGATTTTTCAATCAGAAATTCTATATTTGTGCCCGTCAGTCCGTCCGTCCTCTAATATACAAGCTTTGACTTTTGGTGTTGTCTTAAATGCCGGAAATTTTGTTTGGGTCTATATATATATGAGAAAGTACCTGGATCTACGTATAATCTGATATCACGAACGCTTGCTGTGATTTTATTATTTTTGATGATGATCAACTACCCACCTCATCTTCAATCTACCTCCTTTTATTTTAGTATATATGTATAAAAATTTCATATTAGCCAGTGCACTTCGCTTTATAGTGTTTGTTTCTATTTGTGTATTATGGCTTAGTCGTTTTTAGCGGTAAGCCAAAGATTGTTTGCATTCTTTCGAGACAGTGAAAACTGAATTGTCAGTTTCGCGTTGTATTGAATACATGCTACTTATTTTAATGATTGAGTTTTCGTTATTAAATGAATTGGGATACTTCGTTTTATTCATGCCCTTACCAAAATCAAAGTGGAATAACGTTCCACCTTTTAATACATAAAAAATGGTGTAATATAAATGATATAGTATCTTTCGACAAGTGACGTCAAATGTAGATCAGTGTTTAATTGCTTTACTGATAGCATATCAGTATCATATGAGCTTCTCGTGAAGTAAGAAGCAAACCCATTAACCTTTGACTTGATGACTAGTACAGTGAAACCTGTCTAAACCGAACCCTGAATAATCCGAAACCTGTCTGAACTATACACATTTCGAAGTCCTTTAATTTAAGTACCAGTCCACATAAAATTCAGACACTGCCAATGGTAAAGTGATTCATGGTGTAGAAAAACCCACTAAACTAACGATGCTTTTTCAGTTTACATAAGCTATACTTTCGCATAAGGGTAATCTTTTCTGCATTCAAATCTGCACTTTTTAGAAAATCATACATTCATGTCCCACTAGAATCAACCAAATAAAGCCAAATCAAGAACAATAACTCGTGTCAAGTGTAAATTTTATGTACAATCTATATATTTTTTATCTCAAAAGCGCAACAACCAAATGAAAAACTAAGACTAGGTATGTGATCAGTAACTGTCTCTGAACAAGAAATAAAACTGATTTCGGTGGGTTTTTGACATGCATGAATCACCTTCTGATTTTTAGAAAGACTGCTACTTAAATATCGGGTTTAATGTTAATTTACCTTGGTAAACCGAACACGTGATTTAACCGAACCAATTTTAAAGTCCAAAACGGAGTTTGGTTAATGCAGATTTTACTATACTAACTTTAGAGCGCCCGAGTACATTCAAGCAATTTTTTTTCAGCATGCTTCGTGAGGTCCTTCATGGTTATTGGTATAAACAAAGCGTTTGGTATATTTTTTGTGGAATATGTAAATGCATTTGATACAAGTTCCTCTACAGTTTCATCAATAATATCCACACAGAATATAACGTTTAGCATATCTTGTAAGTATATGACTTTATGATGATTGTCAGTTTATGCAGAGATAATGACAACAAAAAGGGAAAAATCACCTGCACAAACCATATTAGACATCTTAAATGTGTAATTCTTGTTATCTAAGTGTTAAGATTAGCATTTCATTCAAAACGTGCATCTATAAATCAAAAATGGCATTTGTTACCAGATTGTAAGAAAATTACTATACAATACAATGTGTACAATTTGAATAAATACACAAGTGATTTGCAAAAAAGGGTATCAGTGTAATAAGGAGAGTATGTATTATGTACGTCAAAGCCCTGGATGCAAAGATATATTACAAACAAATTCAAAAATCGTTTGTGATCGAACACGTACGAAGTCAGAGGGATAAGCGAAGTGAGTACGGACAGTTCTAAATGGGTGACTCGTCCGTCATAATTTGACACCGAAGAAAGTTATTTGCTGCCCAACTGGGTGTGGTTTCACAAAGCACTCGTAAGACTTACGTACACTTAAATCCTTAACAAGCGATGGGACTTATATATATATAAGTCTTACGTAAGCTTTGTGAAACTATGTTCAGATATGGCGAATCCATATATTTGAAAGGGGGTGTCTATAGCTATTATGTGCTCATTTTTGTCCAAATTTTGCACATAATTAGAAAAATTTCCAACAAAAGGGGGTTCCGATTCCCGAAACCCTCCCTGGATCCGCTGCGATTATTTAATTTCATACAATTTTATTGGTACTTTTTGACATTATTAGTCTACATATTAGTTACGGTGATGTCGAAATTACAATATTGACGTCCAATTATTACAATTCAGATGAATATTTTCGATTGTGTTACATGGTTGGCTTCAATTAACTGGGGGAACTGGTAAATTTTATTCTTACTGCGCTATCAAACTCCTGAAACATTAGTCCATGGAGTGGCAGCTGGTCCACCGTGCACCCTGCCCCTCATGAACTTCATTGTTATTTTCAGGTACCAGTATACCTCCCAATACCGAATCAATCTATCGCCAAAGAATATTCTCTGGTTATTTTTTAGTTTAAGCCTATAGATGTATTTGTATCCCACTGGGTCAAAAAGCCAAGATTTTTTTTACTCAATTGTTCAAGCGTCTAAGCCTTCCTGGGACAGCATGTATGAAGAAACTAAATACATATAGGTATCATCATGTAGCCCAATGTCTCAGCTTTATAAAGGTACCAAAAAAGTTGCGGTTGCACTTTTTGGAGTAAAATGAAAAAAAAATTACCCCTAACCCACCGTAAAATCGCTTAAATTCACATTTTTTTCGATATAAGTCAAACCCACAAGATATTTACGCTGCAGTAAAGAATGGCTTATTTTATGTTTAGAATTATCACAATTGAAACTTCTCGGGTTCTTTTGGACGCTTACCCTACCGGTGCACCTGGTCCATGCTCCTAGTTTTTTGTGGAGTCCGAGTTGCTCATTTACTTTTGTTACTTTGTATGTATGATTTTAGTTACTTTATGTTCTTTGTTGTGTATGTCTGTTTTCCATGTCTGGTCTTTGTCCCTGGAATACATTCTTTTGATTACCGCTATAACCTTGGTTCCCTTGATTACTCTTTGATGACTTTTGGCGATTTTCGTAGTCAGCATTTATCAAAAATGCAAAAGAAAAAATGGATTTTTGATGTTCCTGTAAAAATCGCATAAATTCGACTCTACAAGTTGTAGCTCACCTAAAAGGTCTTAAATTTGGTATTATTCGATAGATAATTAAATTTTCTACATAAATAAACCACGAAATACTAATTTTTAGGAAACCATTTTCAAAAAATGTCTAAAATACTACCCCTATCCCTAGAAAACTGGTCTGAGTATCAAACAGAATTCTCATTCACAGCATACCGACACTGTCAAACTCATATTTTAGGCATTCATAATTAAGATGATGATGTACTTAACATATCTGATCAATGTAGCGCTTATATTTTGTTTAAATCGTAAAAAGGGGAATTTTTAGAACATCAGAATTTCTTCTACATCATCCGTTATTTTCATTTTTTTTTCAAAATGCCGTAGACACTTTTAACAAGCTTTTGTGTGATACAGTGCATTTATATAGTGTTTATAAGCTTTCAAATGAGCCCAAGTAATAAATATTTGAATTTTTCCGAGTCAAGTTAGTTGAAAAATTGCTACCCCTACCCAATCAAAAATAAACCATAGGGGTACATTTTTTTTAAATTTTACTCCAAAAATCTACTTTTGTAAAGCTGAGACATTGGGTTGCATGTTATATATGCTATATATGTCAATTTACTTCGTTTTGTAGAAAGCTAGAAGTTCGAAGAATCAAAAAACGTTAAAAATGGATTTTTGCCTCAACGAGGTATAAAAAGTAGCTAAAAATATATAATGTTTCAGTTTATTTTTTGGCAACAGAAACATTCGTAAATGCATGGGAGGCATAAGGGAAGTTGAAAATCATAATTTGGTCGATGTTTTATTTTTATTTATTTTTTTTTGGGGGGGTGTGCGGGGGTTATCTCAGCCAACGTACTTTATCTAACACAAATCTAAAACAAACACACCACGTTTCACTAGATTTGACAATTTTAATGATAACACAACCAGTTTAATATGTTCAAGAAAATAGTATACAGAAGAATTTATAAGGGGTGAGCAGAGAACCATATACGCTAGGTCAGATAATGGGAATAAAACAATTGGTGTTGTATGGCAAAGGAAGCGACTGTTTTATTGAAAATATAGTAGTAGCGGTCCAGAGGGGTGCAGGGGGTTGGGACCTCCTTTTTTATTCGAAAATTTGTCATTTTCAAGTGTAAAATTTGAGAAAAAACTGGTAAATAATGTCCTAGCACTCCCCCTTTTTCTGGGGAACCTCGACTGGTATCCCCCTCTTATAGGATGGTTTCTTATTTATTTCCTTATTGTTCCCTATAACTTTGTATTGGCTATTTCAGATAATTTTTGCATGTTTTGAACATAATTAGAGACGTACTTTAATTGGTCTTCAAGTGTATAAAAAGAATCCAAAAAGTACATGTTATGGGAACCAAATTAAAAACAAAATCAAGCTAATCCTCGAAAGCATTGTATTACCGTAATACATATTTAGCACACGCGCGCGTAGCATATAATAAAATTAATCTAATTCTTCAACCGTAACGTTTCCGAGTGCATAAATTGATATTTTTTTTATTGTAGCGTTTCTGATACTAACAGTTGGAAACAAGTTTTTCCCCATTCGTCCGATTATAATGTTTGGCTCTACCTTGATGGCCGCTGGATACTTTCTAAACGCATTCGCACCAAATGTATATTTCTTGCTTCTGTCTCAAGGAGTTTTGTTTGGTAAGAATTTTGTACATTCATATGCATCACGAATATACGAATACTATCTAAATCAAATAACTAAATTTAGCCACTAGTCCTCTATCTGCCTTGGGTCTAATGGAAAATGTAGAACTAAATATTAATTACTATGCTCAGGGAAAGCCACTGCTTCAAGCGTATTTGATACTCAGTCACATTCGAAGGGTGTTAAAAAACAACAAAAACATATAAAACAATCAAAAACATACAATAAAAATAAAAAGTAAAAAAAAAAAACAAACAAACAAACAAACAAAAACAGAGACAGGGGAACAAGAGAGACATGAGACTTAATACACAGAAATATTAAAATATCGAAACTATGGCGAATTATTACTGTTTACTTAACTAGCATATCAGCATAAAAATAACCGAGGTCAGAATAAGTACATAAATAGAGATGGTAATTGCCATTCTGATTTTTTAAGTCACTCTTTAGACACTGCAGCCAGCCGTCTCAGAAAATGCAAGAATCTTGCTAAGACAGAAAAAAGAGAATGATTTTACGCGACTTAATCTGATTGTCAAACGATGTTTGATTTGCATAATGTTCGAGAATTTCGAAAGGCTTGTCTGCAGCAGTTAGTAAGAGAGGAAACGAACGTCTTCCGCTATGTGGAGCTTGATATATTTATCTGTATTCTAGGCATGGGACAAGCTGCGGCTTCAGGACCCTCGGTTGTTTTACTGAATACGTATTTCGAGAAGAAAAGAGGACTAGCTAACAGTCTGTCTAATTCAGGAGGTAGCCTAGGGGGTCTATTACTGCCTCTTATCATACAGTCTCTCCTAGAAACATATGGATTGTTCGGTGCTCAAATTGTGGTTTCCGGTATGTTACTGAACATTGTTGTCGCTGGTGCTTTAATGCGAACTAGAACTGATAAAACTACAAAGAAGATGCAATGCATGGAAATCGAAGTAGGAAACGAGAGCACGATAGAAAATGGCAATACATATAATGTAAATAATAATATGAACTCTTTATCAGTTTCTTCAGATAACATTACAGACATGCACCGAGGTGAGGAGAAAGAAAAACTTGTGGATAAGGCATCACTTAAGGTTATCATACCGGAAACGGTTTACACGAGACCACGAACTTTTTCAGAAAACTTACATGAACATCGCTTTACGGGTTTTCCTTATGACAAGGAGATTCCTCTATCTGCTGATGCTGCCGACGAGTCTAAGCTTGCGGCAGTTTCAGCCCTATTTGGAAGTTTAGCTGATGTTACATCTTCCGTTCAAAGTATTTTCCTAGCTAGAAAAATCAAAAGCGTTGATGAAGCTGAGGATGATGACGATGATTCTAAAACGCCCGAAAGAAACAGCTGTCTTTCTCGTTATTGTTTGAGTGTCATTAATTTCAGAATTCTGAAAAACCATTACCTGAAATGCATATATCTCGTTGGATTTTTAGCAATATTTGGTTCTAGATTGCAATTAGCATATATCCCTGCTTATGCAGGAGATCATGGCGTTTCTAGTAGAAATATTTCTTACTTAATAACGATTGTAGGCAGTTGTGATTTCATAGGTAGATTCGTGGTATCTTGGATAGCTGACAGTAAAAGAATAAAACGAAATCATATTATTGCAGTTGCCTTAACAATTGTCGGTGTTGCGTCTTTATTTACATCATTTTTGACTGATTTCCCGTTATATGTTGCCTACTGTGTTCTCTATGGATTATTTGGTGGGTTATATAACTCTATGCTCTCGCTATTGTTGGTGGATGCAGTGGGAGTAAAACATCTATCGACTGCGCTAGCTTTCGCTATCCAAGTACACGGGGTGTCAATATCGGCTTTTGCACCTATATTAGGTAAGTATAGTATCAGTAGTACTAGTCCTGTGGTTTCATTATTCTTAAAAGGTAATTTTACGTGTTTTTTTTCCTTTTTTGAGCCCATTATGATCACTCATTATTGTACTTACCGAAGACCCCAAAAGAGTCAATTGTCTGGTAAAACTCTCATATATACTACCATTTTTTTTTAGGTAAAAGCAGGTCTGATAGCCACTCGAATCCGTCCGTCCGTCCGTCACGCCACTCTGGGTAATCTGTCAGTCAAAAAGTATAGAACCAATATTATTCAAACTTTTCAGAATATATATGTTTTATCATTTTTCAGGTTTAATACGAGACAAGACCGGATCTTATGTGATATCATTCTACATAATGGGTGTTGGAATGTTACTGTCTGCAGCTCTAATGCTGTTTGTCCTACCATTTGTGAAGAAGATAGAATTGAAAAGACAACAACATCTCATTTCCGCTGATGATTAACTTATGTTGTTTTTTTTACATTTTCATATCACATTAAATATTATATATAAAAGAACATTAAATATTATATATAGTGATAACAACAACTAATAAAAGAAAAAAAAAGAAAATAGATTCAGACAACAACATGCAACAAGCAAAATAGCACGCTCATTGAAACAAATGTAAATGAGCATCCCGGACTCTACTGAAAAATGTGAGCCTGGTGCACCGGTAGGGTTACTGTCCTCTGCTTTTCTAGAGACACTCGGTGACAAAACAAAAAAAGTAATTTGCATTTGTGAGTTAGAAATGCAGGTGTCCCTATAAGGATCTTCATGAGTATGTTATACATGCATACCAAGTTTAGCCAATTTCTCCACGATAGAAAACGAACGCCGAGTCTAAAACACGTCTGATATATGACTGAACGATTTTGCAAACACGACCATTTTCAACCTCGATGGTAGATGTTTATATTAATTAACAACCAAGTTTCAAGAGGCAGAATCCGAAAAAAAAAATCCACCAAATGACATATTTTACGTAAATGACTAGAGGGCAAACTGGTCGGTACAGACCGGGTGGATCCAACAAAACGACAACGAAAATGGCGGACCCAGGGTGCAGGGCGTTGCCATCCCTCCTTTTTATTCGAAAATTTCTCATTTTCATGTGTGTAAAATTGACAAAAATGGTTAATAGTTACCTAGCATCTCCCACCACTTTTTCCGGTGAACACCGGCTAGCACCGGAATGTTGGGATCCGCCCCTGAACAACTATATCAAATCAAAACTGGTGAAAAGAAGAAAAGTGTTAGATGACAATAAGTGCTAGCATCGGATACCGTAGCTGGATCCCGGGGTCCTCATTACGAAATACATTTTTTTTTAATGTAAATTTATCTTAACCTTTGCCATGCAGTTAATCACCAATACATTGTAAATAAGAGAGCGGACACATAGCAATATAGTTCAAATAAGAAGATAATTATTTAGCTTTGTACCGTTAACACTAGCGTTTATTTTCACATTTTTTTTTCAAAAGGAAAATAATTATAAATTAGCTTCATAATGCCCGGGGTGGTTACTCGGTGTATGTGAGCTTAAGCCTGAATTTCCATACCCAAATTTCTGTCTGCAATCAATCAATAATCAATGTCCGGCAAATCTATGTACGAAGTCATAATCAATACATGAATCTATGCGAACAATTTATTATTTATTCAATAAAATCTAATTGAAGTAATCATGTAAACTGACAAAACAAATTGACTCATTTGTATCTATGACATCATTTGGTAAAATGACACACTTTGGTATGTCAGATAGGTACCAAATATATGTCTTTTAAGTGAAAACCTATATGCGAAAAATTCTGAAGAATGCAGCCATAAAAATGCACACCCCGTAAACTGTACATAGGGAGTAACCCCCGGGGCGTGATGGCTCCCTTTGTAAATCTCATGGTAATATATTTCTTCCGTGGTTTTAACTATATTTATGCCACTAATATGTTGAGAATAGCTGAAATTAATATTAACTAGGCCCAAAGTCCGACGAACAAAAGTAGCGAATTAACTGAGTGATTATCTCCCTTCATCACCTTTCCCGCGTATTGATTTTCTGAAACGAAAATAGAAAAAAAGGTAAACAGGTAAATTTTTGCATTTAACAATTTCTCATGAAATAAAGTGAAAATACTTCAAGAAAAAGAAATATTTCTGTGCGATTAAACAAGGAACAATGAGAAATGTGAGGAAATTACCCAAGACCGACCAAGACTGGCAATAGACCCTTAACCTGTTATTAGTGTTAACGACCTCAACTATGCATCTCCAAAAAATCGATTCAAGTTTCTGCTCACTTGGCTTAATTGCAATCTCTACAATCTTACGCATTTTGACCCAGTTGGCCTCAATGTAAATAAAAGAACTTTTTCTGGAACTCAAGTGAAATGATATTAAAAGAAATCAATAAGACTATATTCATCAGTTAAAACACTCATTTCAAGGAAACAAACGTAATCTAACATGTTGGAAAGACCAAAAAACATGGAAGTCACCAGCAAATTAATTTGAAAATGGGAATGCCATATAAAAATGCTAATCAGTTTATACAAATAAAACATAAGTTATTTTAACATTTGCACTAGGATTTTTGAAGTAGACAGGTTTGTATCCTATCAATGGAAAACATTTACATTTGTATATATGATACAAACAAACATACAAAAAGCTATTTGACAAATTTAAGCTTCTGTAATGTTTTTACACACAAGTAAACAACAAAAAACACATCTGCTACCGACAGAAATCGTCCCCTTCAAGTCATAATTCAGGACCTTAAGGGAGGACTGAAATTAAAATTAACATCTTAGCTTTCAATTACAGGATGTCACCATCTTGAAGTACATGTGTCTGGTAAAAATTCAATAAACATGATAAATGCAGATTAACTACATGGTTTTCAAAAAAAATTTCATATATACACCAATGCATGTAGATACTGTAATATATGAACAAGATTAGCTTTAAGTCAATACTTGGGATGATGAAGGAGGAGTTTGATTCTTTAAAATTAGTTTTGCTATATACTATGCAAATCCTTAAATAGTAAAAAATAAGTCAAATAAATGTGTTGATATTACAAAAGAAGGGAAGACTACAGCTATAAAACACCTTATATACAATGTATACCCTTGGACCATTTCTGATCAATTCAAAACAAATTTGATGATTGTTTGTGTTTTGAAGAAGGAGTTTGAATTTTAAATCAGGTGGGAAATCACCCTTGAAGGTGGGGGGCCATGCAGTCAGGAGTCGAAACCAAGGCATATTTAAACGTTGATATCACAAAAGCAGGAAAAGCTAGGCTATAAAACTCCTTACATCAGGGTAGGGAACTCACTCAAATTCTAGCCAGTCCTGAATACAATTTTTCAATAAATTTACTATATGGCTATATAATGTTTTGCTAAAATTAGCCAGTCCTGCCAAAAAATATGCAGTCACAGGCTGGCAGGTAGGCTATTATTTCTAACTCTGCTTACATGTATATACACCCTTGGACCAAGAGTCCGTAAATTTTGAGAGCCCATGTCGGTCATTTTATCATTCTTTAGCAGACGTTTGTGACAGTCTTTTACATGTACATCCTCAGGTTGAGAATAAAAGTAAAAAAACATTTTTTTGTAGTTATTTTATAATAAATATAGGAATTTGTGTTATTTCATCACATACAGTGTCTTACAAATTATCTGAACAAGTGAACAAATTCAGTTTTGGTTGTTGGAGATACTAAACATCATATCTCGTAGACATTTTCATCACATGGCCAAACAGCCGAAAACTTTCGAGTGATGGAAAAAAAATTTACTGTTTCCAGACCATTGCCTTGAACCATTATTGATCACTTTTAAACAAATTTTATGGAGATTGATCAGGTTTAGAAGAAGGAGTGCGAATTTTGAATTGAGAGAGATGACCCCCTTGAAGGTGTGACCAGGTTAAAAATTTAATAAGAGATTAAGGTCTTGAATCAAGATAGTGATCAATATAAAACATTGAAATACTCTGAAGGCAACTTGAGTTTAGATATTTTAAATTTTTCAAACCATTTGGGACAGAATACTTAATTTATCATGATTAAATGTTGAAGAAATGGAAATCGTCTGCCATTTGCAGGGCACGCTCAGCATCAACAAAATGCATCATGAGTAATCTCGCTGTTAATCACCCCACACAACATATTTATTAACGTACATGTACTATGTAAAAATGTACAAGATTTCAATTCTTCTATATTTAACTCCTTGATTTATATATTGGTGTTTCTGCACATGGAACTGTAGACTGTAGAATATTGTTTCATGTGTAACAGGAGTGCAAGATTTTACTTTCCAAATTGCTGTATTTTGTCAGCACTGATGATGAAACCTTAGACTGCTCAGTGACAGGCCAGCAACAAACCAGTTTGGCTAAAGAATTGGAACTTTTTAGCCAGGTCAATTAACTTGCTATTTACATTGTATATCTCACTACCTCCTACAAGTCAGGCTGTCCTAGCACACTTGAAACGGATTGAGTTATTTTGAAGAAAAAACCTTACTACAATCGTCGACATTAAGGACAGTTGTACATTCAGTATTCTCCCCATAATTTTCAAATAGCACATGTACAGTGCTTACTGGAATAGCACAGCTCTTTTGGCCTTCCTCCAAAGTTATACTGCCCAGTGGTGCACTGTGTTGGGAAAAATGCCATGTTCCTCGCACATTGAAAAACCCTGCTATGGTATTCGATAGGAGTAGGAACCTTTGCGCTCTGCCAAAGGAGGCTAAATGACCCGACCCTACCACTCCCTCTCTTTCCTCTTGTGGCAATCAAAATTTGTTTACCCTATTATCCTTGTGTCACATCCCTTTTTTCATTTCATCATCATTTCACGTTCATGTTATTATCCATTTCATGTTTATTGCCTGAATAGAGCTGAAATGTTGCTGCTCGGGTGTTAAACCCCAACAATCAATCAATCAAAAAATGGGTAATAGTTTCATATAGTGGATTTAAAACCTAACATTTTTGTCATTGACATGCATTGATTGACTTATTCAAGACATATTATGTTTCCTGGTAAACAAAAGCTCTATATGTGCTGCAATCAGATGAGATACTGAAGAATGGATCCTGTACACAATTTCTGCAACCTTCTCTGATTTCAAATATTTGATCATCCTTCTGTGGAAAAGATAACATATACATTGTGCATACTGTACCTCAACATTGTAATATCATGCACCTACAGAGATGTACATGTATGTCTACATTGTTTTTTTTTTTTTTTTTTTTTGGTCATAGAAATAAATTTATAATTGGTAAATAATTAAGAGACCATTCTTAGCCACTCTGTTGACTTTATGCAGTGTTGATAAGTACTTGTATTTAATATCTGTTAAGTCGTTCAGGCATACTATTGTTTCTGAAGCACTGAGCAAGTTGAGTATTGTTACATGTATCTTACATGTATCATGTCAGAAACAGTGGATTAAAGATCAACGTCCTGATGAACCTTTCCAAAACAACTTACATAATATAGCCATTAAAGTGAGAAGCAAAGATAAATAATAGCAAATATGAATAGAACAAACTCTGCTAGAATCATACCTGTTAACCTATTTAATACCCAAGGAGGTAGATCTCTCACTTTTCAGCTTTTCTAAGAGAGAGATTTAGCATGATGACCTTTTTCACAGAAAAAAAAGGTAAATTTGCCTGAAATCCAAGTACAAAGATAAGACAAAGATATAAAATCTATGATAATCTCCTTAATCTACTAAGGATTTCAGATCAAATTTGAGTTATTAGCATAACAAAAGGACATTAGTAGATAATTAATGTACTGTGACATACTTTTTGTTTACAACAGGGTGGCAGATATCCTTTGAAAAAAGTGAAAACACCCTGTTATCTCGAATGCTGGAATTACTTCGCTGAATTCGATGTACTTTTGTTTTTTTTTATTTACTTTCACTTTTGTTTAAGGATAAATATACATCCATACATCATTTGAAGTAGTACCCACAGTATGTTTCTTTTGAAAAAGACAAGTTGAGAAGTGGCGAGGTATTATTTGAAACCCTCTGAAAAGTTGTATGTCCTTCTGCCCATCTGTCACCCTAATGGTTTCCAGAAGATATTAAGTATCATAAAATACAGACAGATTCTGTGTTTCCGGTAACATCTGCTTCAGAATTTGGGTCGATAGGAAGGTTTTTAATTTTTTTTATTTTTTAAAGTTTATAGATTTGCAGGAGATCAAAACCTACCAGTTTTGCTGCCTTTATTACGACACTGCTGAATACTGAGCTTTGTTGTAGCCACGGTCATGTTTCATTTTTTTTAATGAATCTTGAATCTCCACATTGGAGAGCATGGCAATTCTAGTAAAAAATTGATGACAAAAATGCGGAAAATCTGTATTTTTCTGTTTTTTGTTTGTTTTTTTTTACACCATAAAAAAAATTAGGATTGGCATGGAAAAAATAAGATTACCATGAACACAAATTTTCTTTTTAGGCCTTTTGGCCTTTTTAAGTTTTTACCTTTGGTATTTCGGGGTATGATTTGGTGCCCCATTAAGCCCTATTTTCATTTCATACTACATGATAGTACATGTACATGTATACGCTTATTTACATGTACATGTACATGTACTTGTGCTGAAGCAAAGTTCTCTTCCATTGAGCTCATTCGCCTGTTTAAGATGGGAATTGATAAATGTGACATTGAGCTCATTCACCTATTTAAGGTGGGAATTGATAAATGTGACAAACATTATCAAATTTTCTTCATTTTATAAAACCACTCACTTATTTCAAGAATATATTAGATATCATGATATACCATTACATGTAGTTTTTTAACTTTGCTATAGTAGTGATGCTAATTGTTAGTAAGGAGTATGATGTAGACGTGTATATTAATTGGTCAATTAGATGCATTATTTATTGGGCAAACATTATTTCTCCGTATTTTATGGGTCATAATATGATTATTGGCTTGACCAACCTGCATCAACTAATTTCTTCATCAGACATCAATATAACAAAGCTATCTTCATTCTTTACAGGTAATGTACATGTACACTGTAATTTTTTAATTTCTTGGTTTTCTTTTCTTGATCAAAGGGTTTCTGTGAAGGGGAGCACTTCATTGAACTATGTACCCAAGGTGCATGGGGTATATTAGCATTTTGACTAATGTTAAATTTATTTGATACATTGTAGATGTCTGTAATGCCCCCTAAGATGAGCCATGGTTGTGGGCGGGGAGTGTTTGGTCTGAAAGACTGGGATAAACCACTACGGCGCCCTAAAGTGTTGATACCAGAAAGAACTCCAAATAAACCAGCTAGCCAGGCACAGAATGTCACAAGTCCTGATGCTTTAAAGAGTCCTGAGATTAAGTGTGGCAGTAAGTCAAAAGTTGTACTGTTTTTAGATACATTAATTTCTATCAAAGGACTAGGTACGATAAAGGCAATATTTGGCCTGAAAAAAAAAGCTTGAAGTAAAAGACAGAAATGTGGCATGACTTGTTGAATAAATAATTAAATATTTCAATATGGTTTTAATGTTCCTCATTTCAGCAATTTTCAGTTTTATGGAAGCCTAAAATCTGCCAAAACCAACAAAATTTGGAAAACTGCCAATTTTTAATGCTAAATTTGTTATTTTTAGAGGTCTCCCCCAACATGACTTAGGGATACCTTAACTGATTTGGACTCCAATCAAAGTGGCATTTAGAAATCATAAACTTTAATATCTGGTCAAGTTGGCAGACACACTCAAAAGTTGAAAAATTTTTCAAAAATTTCTCCTGGGAGCCTCTTGTTCCTGATAGGCACTGTAAATTTGGTAACACAAAAGTGTTATTTTTTTTTTAAATTTGTAGATTACACAGGAAGAATTTCAACATAATGTATTCATATGATAACACACATGTATACAAATGTATAATAAGTACCACTTGGGAAATATTTATTTTTGTGCATGAAAAAACTCATGAAATGGTACTTTTTCAGAAATCTTCAGAAAACCATTCTCTATTTATAAATACAGATAATAACCATATGACTTTATGTTTTACATGTTTCATGAATTAAGAATCTGTCCTGCTAAGAATCATGCAAAATGTGATTCATGGTTGGAAATCTTACCAATTTTTATTTTTATTTTAGCAAACAGGAATTAATATGTGGCTTTTCAAATGTTCTTAGGAGATAAATTTTTTATGAATGTACTCTATAAATGACACTAAAATACTATTGGACTTTCAATATGGATTATCTTCTGAGAGCAGACAGATTGGAATGAATAATTATACATTTCATCATATAGACCTACATGTATAAAGTACCTTAGTAACAAAAAATAAAAATGTGTAGCCTTTTTTTTTGGCTGTATCACATATTACAGAATTTGCATGATTCTTAGCTGGAGTGCTACTTAAGTGTTATTCCTAAATATTTGTTTTTCATAATGGTCCTACATGTATATACATGTAACAAACAAGTATTTTTCAAAACAAATGAAACATGTGTTGCAGTTTGTATGTGTGTCTTGCATTATATACATTTACTGAATACACTGTATATAGATGCAATTGTTTAACAGATTGGGCTAATTACGCAGACAAAACAGATGAAGTGAATCTGATACCAAACCAGAAATTAATTGTAAAGTACAGTTATAAAGCTAATCCAGACAGCCCCTTAGGAGAACAAGAATTGAACATACAACAGAAAGATCATGCCATATTCATATCATATCACCCACATAATATACTATGGTCTAAGATACGGAGTCAGGAAGGCAGAGAGGGCTATGTACCCACTTCATATATAATGGTAAGTTCTAACTTTTAAAGGGAATGTATTTTAAGTTGCTAAATAAAATCATGTAAATTCGTTGTTATATGGGATATAATATAACATGTATAAATCATCTTGGCTGGCTGTCCTTCTGTTTGTCTATTCTCACCATATGAACTGCTCAAGTGTAAGTATTTGTAAGAATCAGGCAAAATGGGAAAAATCAGAAACATGCATGTCAAAACCCCACCAAATTGACAATACAAATTTCACTCAGGATGCTTTCTTTATTTGAAAAGACCATTATTTGATCTCTGCATCATTGGATTTGCCCATAAATTATTCAATAGAATCTTAGTTTCAGTTTATTTCAATGAAATTGTAACTCAGTGGGCCTGCTTAATATGGAAAATCTTGTCATACTGCCTGCTTCTTACACGGACTGACACTTAATGGGTTAAGATGATTTTTTTAGGATGTTTTTGCTTCATACATGTAAATTGGTATGCATGAAGGAAGATTATTATTGTCTAATGCCTGCAAAGAGAGGCAATTCAAATTAAGTTTTTTACATGTTAAAACTTATTAATTGCATTGTGGGAAACCACCGCTCACCAGCTCACCAAGTATGAGTAGATGTGTATTTTGGTGAGTTCTCATTTGCTTACACTTGTCAATTTGGCAACTGTCATTTGATTGGCAAGTTCTAAGGAAAGTTAACCAGCCAGCAGGTTATTTAGTAAAACATCCCTTAACATCATACATTAAAAATATGTTCCCTACATTTTAAGTTAAGCTTGAATATGTCAAGTGAATTTTGGCATAATATGCAAAATTTTATTGACTTGTATTGTTTACGATCTGCCATTTTAAATTCCGGTAAACAGGATGCACCAAAACTTAGACGACGGTCCTGATCTTGTATTAGTATTCAAACGAAATTATCTTGGTAATTTAAGATTTGATACCTTGCAAATTAGTTGTTTATTGTCAAAATAAAAATGAGCAAGAAGCAAATGATTTTCTTATTTCATAATGATGAATCTGTTGAAATATAGTTTTATTTTTAAAATATGAGTTCAGAATTGGAATACTTATTTTGTTACTGTAAAGTACATTAAAAACTTAAATGGGAGGGAATATTTGAAAATGGAAAAGTTTTTGATAAACTTGGAAACAAAGAAAAAGAAAGGCAGAAGATAGTAAAATCCATGATAAAACAGATGATAGTACAGAAAAGAAAACAAAAAAAACAAAAAATGTGGCTAGTTGAATTTATATTTGGCTAGCAAGATCAATATTCCACTAGCCAGAATGGCCAAAATGGTTTCTCACACTGAATTGCAATGGATTTTTCTTAGGAAGGTCAGGTATTATTTGAAGTTTGAATGTTTCATCTTTGATGTTTCATTGGTATGTAAATGAGTTGACCATGGCACATTTTCAGTGAAATACACTTGATGTTCAAAATATGCAACGGATCATTGCTTTTACGTGCTGATGATTGATTGATTGATATTTGGGGTTTAATGCCCGAGGAGCAATATTTCAGCTATATTCAGGCGATGAACATGGAATTGATGATAAAATGATCATGAAATGATGACATGAAAAAGGGATGGGACACAAGGATAATGGGATTGACAATTTAGATTGCCACTGGAAATAGGGAGAGGCGGGTAGGATCGGGTAATTTAGCCTCCTGTGGCCGAGCCAAAAGGTTCCTACTCCGAGAGAATACCACAGTAGGGTTCATTAATGTACAATTAAAATTGTCACTGGAAATAGGGAGAGGCGGATAGGGTCAGGTAATTTTTTGACACCCGGACCTGCACAGGGCTTACATGCTGATGAGATATTGACAATGTAACATTTAATTCTCATAATTACATTTGACATGTTTCTGGTATTTTATTTCTTTCTTGTTTTTTGTTTTTTTTTTTTTAAATACATAGAAATTGGCAACACACAATGTTCAATAAAGTTGCCCAGTAAAAGTGGGTGTGATCTTTATATAAAAAGCTAGAAAATGAAACATTTTTGTTAAAGACAATTATACAATGATATTAGTATATTTTGATATGTAATAATATATGAATTAAGGAAGTTGATAAATGTCAGGTCACTGCTAGGGGAGCTTATAAAATTAAGAATTAAATCAGATTTAAATCCACCTAAATTAGGGGTATTTCTTGTGAGGCTATTCATAATATTTGGGTTTAATTTAGTAATTAACAGTAATACCAGGCCTAGGTTTCATAAAGAAATCTCAAAATGAGATTTTCCTCAGATCCTTGAGTTTGTCCTCAAATCTTTGATTTAAAGTGATTTGATTGGTCGATATTTGAGGTGATGAAGGATTTGAGGAAAGTCTCAGTTTGAGATTATTTCTGAAACCGGGTCCTGAGCTTTAGCTAGTAAAGAGATTTATTTTTCAAGTTCAAACTGAACAACACAAGCGAGTTAGAAATTTCAGTTGATTCCACGAACAGTTCTTTTTACATTTATCATTTCAGCTAAATGTCATGTCTACTAGGAGTAACATGTATTTGTTTCTTTATATTTCACCCTCATCCACTTTAAGATTCTGAAAAGAAAACTGAATATTTGTCAGCATCACATCATTAGATATAAAACTTGAATTTGATGAGACAAATTAAAAGGTACAGTTTTGTATTAAATGTATATTATTGCATATTTCTGGCCTGGGTTTCTTAGAAAAAAATTAAACTGAGATCTTCCTCAAGTCTTTGATTTCAAGTGATTTGGTTGGTCAATAATTGAGTTAGAAAAGGATTTGAGGAAAATATCAATTCAAGATTTTTTTGTGAAACTGGGCCCTGAGTTACAATATGACTAGAAGACTTGGGAATTCTTACTGGTCACATCAACTTGGCACAGCGGCTTTGACTCCATTTAAATTCTATGTGGGTAATACCCGGCATTTAAGGTGTAGTCTGTTTGAGTCACTTAATATAATAATGATAACATTATGTTGATATATTTTGATTAAAATTTATAATGTAATGTCTTCTTCCACAGGCATTAGAGGAAGAACTGACTGAACTACCGTGGTTGAAGAAGCCAGAGCCAGTTAAACAGATGGCTGGTGGGTCATTAAGACTTACATTTTTTAATTAAGTGTTGTCTGTCCATCTCTTCACATGTTGCACATTAACTCAGAAAATATTTAAAAAACTTAACTTATTTTTGGTATCATAAAGTGAAGTTACTTACATTTTTCCTATAGTATTTTTTATCGTTAATGGACTTAAAAAGGGGGACTGACATTTCCATTGCATTAGCTCAGTTGTTTTATTCTTGCTGTTTACATTTCATTGATGGATTTACAGTCTTTGCTATAAAAACTGATGTGGTGAAATGCAACATATGCTCCGTCGTATAACCTATATAAAAATAGTAAATAATTACAGTGATCACTAAAAAGTCTTTAATAAATGTAAACACACCTTTAAATAACTCTTAATGGCCCAGACAAACCAAAGTAATAGAATCCACCGTAACAGAATGATGACAGTCTTTCAAAATAAATTAAAAGTCAAATAACAATAAAAAACACATAAACAACCAATATTGTTGAACATTTTAGGGCATTAGGGTGAAATTATTCATATTCTAACCAAGTGTCATGCTGCAAGCGCAGCAGACAACTTTGAAATAGTGGACAAACATCCAAATTTGACAAAATTAGATATAGACTATAAAAAATTAACCATAAAACATGTGTCATCTAACAATTGTTTGTTAAAAATTTTGATTTTGATCTTGATGATAATAATAAAGCTATTTTTTTTGGCATAAGTGACCAAGTAACACTGTAGGAAAAATAATAAAAACAAGAAATGGAATTCTTCCTCCAGGCATGAATTGTTCAGAAAAAGCTGAATGTGAATCTAGGATTTATTTTAACTATGGCTTTAGTAACTGTCACAAGGGTGAACAGGGATGAATTGTAAAGAAAATTAATTATGTAATTTATAAATATAAATTACACTTCCATTCAAATACATATTCTGAACACTGTAAAATTCAGTATTTTTGTATATTGTCCTCATTATTGCTCTCCTGAAACTTGTGTTCAAGTGAAGCAGAGAAATTATTTATGTTAAAGTAGCAGTCTTTGTAAGAATAATGCAAATTCTGTAAAATGTGATATACCTAAAAAAAAAGCTACAAGTTTTTATTTTTGTTATTTTAAAAGTTGCTTTATATGTCTGTATGATGAAATGTACAATTATTCATTCCAATCTGTTTGCTCTCAGAAGATAATACCGGTGCACGTGGAAAAGCCAATAGTTTCTATTGTATTTTAGTGTCATTTACAGAGTCATTTCCCTTAATTTTGACTTCTACTGTACATTCTATATATTATTTATCTCCTATGAACAAGAGTTATATGAAAAGCCATATGTTACTTTCTGTTTACTATGACAATTTAAATGACGTATCAAAAAGAAAAATAGAGGCTTCCCAACCATAAATCACATTTTGCACGTTTCTTATGTGGAGTACTTCTTAATAATTATGTCTTATGATAAGCTGAAGACCAGTATCTAGTTACATGTAGATGAAACTATCATAATAATTTCATGTTGATCTGATCATTTTTTCCTATACATGTTGTAAATTGAACTTTTAACTCATCTCTAGTGAGAGTAGGTACATTCTAACAAAGTTTTCTACAATTTCAGCTGAGTTTAAACCTTATAAATCAGCCTATGCTAAACCTGGTGATACAGAAAAAGAGAAAGAGGAAAATTTCAAGAACTATTTTTGTGATGTGTGTCAGAAACAGTTGAATGGTCCCCAGCCTTTTTCAGCCCATATGAACAGTAAAACCCATAAGGAGGAACTTGAGGCTCAAGGGATGTGATCAACAATGATAAGATTTAGCCTTCAGGGAATTATATGTATGACTGGTTTTATGGAAATAATCTTTTTATATGATTATTTTCATCAAATCATGAAGGGAAATTTTTGAGGTGGTTAATGGGGTTCGAAATTAACACTTTTAATTGATAAGCTGTTTGTTTTGTTATTTTAAATATTTTAGCTTGACTGATCAAGGTTGACCATACCAGAAAAAAATTCTTTCTTACTATCTTGAAGTTCAACGTCAAGCTCAGGTGGTTTTGCATTACAGCGAGTAAAAAGTCAACTTCAAGAAATAGAGTTGGTCTTCCCTTGATTGAAAAAGAATTACCTGAGGAAATCATATATGTAGTTTTCCTGCTAACTACCTATAGCATTTCATCAGGTAATTGTCATTCAATCAAGGGAAGACCAACCCTATTTCCCGAAATTAATCATTTTATTCGCTGTATACTAAAGATATTTGGATTATTAGTTTGGTTTTTTTTTTTTATTATCTAGTTAGATAGTATATCTTAGTGGCTGAAAGTGTGACATAGTCTAGTTTTTTTTTACTTTGTCATTATTTTTATGTAGTCAGTAAAGTTGGTATAACCTACTGCACATGTAGTTTGTATAAGGTTGCACTCAAATGATTTCACTTTGAGTATACACTTACTTAAAAATATGTAGAATTCACATTATTCACAGTAAATAACATAATAGCTAAAAATTTTATGTGGAAGGGAATAAGTTGAGACATTAATTATTATGATATATTTTAATTGAAATTCAACTTCATTAATTTTCATTTCCATTGTAAAATGCAGGGGTGGATCCATACATTTTTAGTAAAGGGGATTACAGGATATTGTTACCTATTTTTTTCCCTCAATTTTGCACAAAATAAAAAAAACTTGAGCAAGAAAGGGTACCGACACATTTAGCCTCATTTGCTGAATTAGCCACTGAAATTAAATGCTAATGTTTCATCCTGCCCATTTCCTGAGAGTTTAAGGAAGAAATAATTGGGTATGGCTTTATTATAATTTATTTAAAATATTCTTATGTTTGTCTTTGGATTTTAGTTGCCATGTTACCTTAAAGTAAGGTTCGTCTTTGGATTTTAGTTGTCATGTTACCTTAAAGAAAGGTGTGTCTTTTTCATTGTATTTTTCATGTTCTTTAATGGAGCAATACTCTTTTTATTATATGCCCACTGAACAAGTAGGTGGTATGTTGGAATCCTCTAGTCAGTATGTTCAAATGGTGTCTCAATAATCTCAGCTACTTCTTTTTGCATTGATTTACAGCCTGTAATATACAATTCCTGAACCAATCAGCGCAACGATTGGACAGATCGATGATCGCTGACTGATTGTTTGCCAACAGATCGATGACAGTGCCTGATCTGATCACAGTTTTGTTATGTAAAATGACGAATGATCTGATAAAAATGTAACAAATGTAGAATAAAAGTATGTGCTGATGTTTAAATCTATCACAAGTATGTTTACATGTGTAAAATTGGCAAATAAAACGACGGAAACTGTAAAATATATTTGACCGCTTTGTGGTCACATGATGCGATCACTGTTTTAATGGTTTGCTTTGATGGATCCATGACTGATCGGAAACTGATCTGTGATCGATGACCAATCACAATTTTTGTTGCACAGACCGATTCAGCTACTGTAGTCAATTTCAGAGCATAGAGTTGGTCTTTCCTTGATTAAATCGGATGAACTATATTTCTGAAAGAAAGATAGTAGCTTCCATGGATGGGAACAACTTTTTAAATCCATTTCAAGAAATGGCGAGGTATTATGTGATACCTTCCAAAAATATCCCAATTTAGGTTTTGTCATGTTTATAGCATAATGTACCAATTTCTCACTATTGATAGTTTCTATGTGTATAATCATTCCATTCCCCATTATCATGTGCATATTATTTGTTTTAAATTTAATTGTTGTTTGTCTTGTTGAAACAAACCTTTCCATATTTACTGTACATTTGGACCTGTTAGTGGACCAAAGACCATTTTATTATTCATTTCTAAATGTTTCACTGATCATGTGATCTAAACCAGTCAGTTGAATAAATGATTCAACTACAACAATCCCAATTGAATTTACACCATTCCTTAACTATATCCTACGAGAATACCACCATTTTGTTTTTACCGTTTTTGTGCAATTTTGTTTAATATTAAGGAAGCTACATTTGATCTCAATATGTGATCTCATTCTGTTTAGGTATGGCAGTCTCAGTGATACTCAAGTTAATTATGAAGTAGCAGTTTTTGTAAGAGTCATGCAAATTTTATTAAATGTGACACACCTGCAAAAAAAGGCTACATATTTTTATTTTTGTTATTAAGCAGCATTTTAGGTCAATATGATCCAATCTGTTTGCTCGAAGGAGAAATTCAACATAGAAAATGCAATAGTTTCTAATGTATTTTATTGTCATTTTATAGAGAGTTATCTCCCTAAATTTTGAATTCTACAGTACATTCTGTTTGCTTTTTATTTCCTCAGAATAAGAGTTATATTAAAAGCCACATGCTACTTTCTGTTTACTATGACATTTTAAATAGAATATCAAAAATAAAAACATGTAGGCTTTCCAACCATGAATCACATTTTGCATGATTCTTATGTGGAGTGCTAGTGAAGTATAGAATTGTACCATTGCTTACCCAATATATGTTGCTTATGAATTAAGCATAAAAATTCACCATGGTTTAATTTGGATAAAAAAGGATTACTTTGGTGCTTTGTGTGAATGAATATTTGTCAATTGGAATGGAACATTTTACCAAGAAAGTACATTTGAACATGTCCAGAAAAAAAAACTTAGAGACCATAAAATTGATCATAAAGCTTGGTGGCTCTAATTGAGTTACATTAAAGAACAAATTTTTTTTATATACTGTGAAATTGTTAAGTTTTTGCTGAAATTAAAAAAATTATCTATTTTTGCGGTTTCATAAAAATTTTTAGCGTTATATTGTGTTTAAAATCAACTTGGTGGGTACTATTTTTCAAGAATTTTTGTCAACACGGAAAATAGTGAGTTAGTATGTTTACAATGTTGTGATGGAAGTATTGTGGTATAGTGCTTTATGTCAATACATCATACAATGAAATGTTTTCAGTTATGGTACTGTGTTTTCTTTCTATGGAAAGAAGTCCTTTTTCCATTTTCAAGGTTGTATGATATTGCTTTTTGTAATATTATTAAAACGAGCAAAAATAAGAGATGAGTGTAACATTTGCTGTAGTGATTTGTTTATTGCATTTTATTATGTTGTTTTTTGAGATGTGTGCTATCATTGTTTTGTTTTTTATTTCTATATTTAACTTAAATCAGACCATCTGTCTCAGGTGACATTTTGTTTTGTGTTTTTCTTAGTGTTCAAATGCTGCTTGTTTTGTTCAGGCAATGAAAAAATGTTTTTTTCAATAGTCTGATAGACAACATTTCTTATGGTCTCCATAATAAAGTAGAGTGCTAGATGTACACTCTTGATCATTTTGAAAGAGATAACCCTCTGTAATCATTTGTTTTTTCGTTTGCTTTTTGTTTTTTGTTTTTTTTTAGGGGGGGGGGAAGGGGTTTAAAATAAAGCAATATTCTCTAAAGCAGGACTGTTCAATGTTTTTTTGAAAAAAGTGTTTGAATTTAAGCAATTTATTATTATTATTATTTATGCACATAAAGGTAGAAAGTTGTATCTACGAGGGCAATTAATTCAACTTAAGGGGTTTGTAAGTTTTCAACTCCTCCTAAATTTTTGATGAAATTTAGGTTAGGCATTATTTTGAAATGTGTATTAATCAAGATATCTCTTGTGGGATGCTTGAATAGAAGATAACAATGAGATGTTTTCTTAGGTTTGCATCGGAAGAAAGTATCTTTTTTGGGAAAATTGTCTACAGTATTTTTATTTTTAGGCCTATTGTTTACAGTGTTTCTATTTTCAGGCCTGTTCTTTACAATGTTTCTATTTATAGGCCTATTCTTTCTTTACATTTTGGTTTGAAATGCCTTTTTGCCATTAATTGAATAATAATAGGATAATTAATTAAAAAGAGTGAATAACCAAAATATGTTTACAAGTGCTGATCAACGCCTAGATTTAACAACTGTGCGGAACATGTTCTGTGCACAAGTGAAATCTTAATGTCTTCTTGGCACCAGTTACTATATTTTAGTTATTCACGATAACCAATCGATTATCTGACTTATCATATAGATTTTTGCCCTTACTTGTTGCTAATCAAATTTTGTAAACGGTGGATTGATATACATGTTGTGTTGTTTTGTGACATTTTGGCAGGAGAAAGTGTGAGAGTGAAATTACCGAATTTATTCCACAGTGTGAATTATCAAAATATTTTACACTGGGAATGTTCAGTAAATCACTGATATTTATAAAATAATTATGTCATCCATTTCAGCAAGGTAAAGGACATAGCTAGACATGTAATGTTCTTTGTTGTGCGTAAAACAATAAACAAAAAGAAAATTGGTTAAATTAGGGATCAGATTAATGTTGTTTTTTTCCTGTAGTTTTAAAAATATTTTGTGGCTTTCTACACAAATTATGATCTCACTAAATGTATAACTTCGACAGGATGGGATTGTTTAACTTCCAAAATGTTAGTTGAGTAATATGTGTATGGCATTTTTTATTGATCACAACAGGAAATTATTAGTTTTTTAGTTCTAGTCACCAGTTTCTCATGTATTTTAGTGCTGTATATTTGTGTGACTTGAAACATTTCATTGACAAGTTTGTTTTCTCCTTTTTTAATAAATAATTAAAGCCCTTCTTTCTCTTATAATTTGACGTAATAATATATGGAGAAAATTAGACAGAATTTGCTGGATCCCAACTACATGAGTACATGTTCATATAACATTAGTGGCAGATCATGTAGGGGTTAAGGAGTTGGAACCCCTCCCCCTATTGTTGAAAAATTTTGTTACATTTGCCTTTTGGGTAAATATGAGCAAACTAATGCCTGGAACCCCTTTCAGTTTCTCTGTATCTGCCCTTGAGATTACTAAAAGTGGTATATTATCAAACAGATTACAGAAAGCTGTTTGTCTAGAAGTTGTGGTGTGGATTATAACAGGGATTATATAATACTTAGAAATATAAAGACCAGTAAGTAAGTTTTATTGAAATAAAGACCAAACATTGATCTGTCATCAATTAATAAAGAAACATATATACATACATACATACATACATACATACATAAGCAAGTACAGATACAATCAATTTCAATGCAAATATGTGTTGTAATATCAATATAATATAAAATATGTGTTGTAATATCAATATAATATAACATATGTGTTGTAATAGCAATGTAATATAAAATATTTGTTGTAATATCCCAGCTGATGAATTGAGTTATCTATTGTGGACCATTTTTAGCACTATAATAATAAACTCAAAACACAAAATCATGCAATATAAATACAATAGTTAAATGTTTTGTTTATACTCTTGATTGACAGTATAGTTTTACATTCTGTTTATACCAGACATATCCTTTTTTCAACAGGTAAATTTACATAGCGACCCTTTTCAATGTTAAGATTACATTTACTTATACGAATGCGGGTATAGTTAGACAAACTCTGTTTGTCAACATCTGTGTATAAATATTGCTCCCTCTTAAAGTCGTTTTTAAATTTACGATAAGTTCTTAACTTGTTCCCCCACACAGCTCTATCATCATTAAACAAAAGTGAATGCCAAAATTTGCAACATCTGTATTGTAGCTTGTTTTGAATAGCAATCAAAGCTCTCTTGTTAGAAAAAGTTTCCTGATTTTCCCGTATATGACCAAATCCAATTTTATATAATAATTTAATTTTATTTAGAAGACTATCCTTCATTGACACATTAATCTTATGTGCCTTAGATATCAAATTGTTATGATTTGCCTTCAAAACATGTAGCCAATATTCAATACTAGACTTGATTGCTATAATAGACAAGGGGAAGAATCCAAGATCACCCAGGACTGCCAATTTGGAAGCAGATTTATGAACACCAAGAACATACTTTTATTTTCAATTGAATTCTATTGGGAACAAACTTACCAAAATTTCACTTAAACTCCACCCTATTATTTCCCTTTAATACTTGAGGCAATGCCCAAATTTCGCTACAATATAACAATATTGGATGCACACAAGTGTCAAATAATTTCAAAATGCAATGTAATATTATTTTTGTCAGCATAAAGAGTCTTACGAATACAAATCATTGCCTTTCCTGCTTTTTTTAATAAATAATTTATAGCTTCATTAAAAGAACCAGAGGGCTTAAGTATTATACCAAGGTATTTGTACTGATTCAACTTGGTTATCATAAAATAAAGGAACATTTTTAAGAATTATACCAGATTTGTTAAAAATCATTATCATAGTTTTATTTATGTTTACCTCCAGATTCCATTTATCACAGTACGATTTCAAAATATCTAGAGATTTTTGTAAACCATTTGAACTTTCTGACATCAAAACAATATCGTCTGCGTAAAGAAGACATGATATAGACTTTCCATCTAATGTGACAGGTTAACAATCAGAATTGAAGTGATCAACTAAATCATTTATATATAAAGAAAATAGTGTAGGTCTCTATATACACCTTTGTTTAACACCGATATTAGTTTCAAAACAGTCAGTTAATCCATTAGGCAAAGAAACACAAAATGAAACCTGTTTATATATATATATATATATATATATATATATATATATATATATATATTTTGTACTCTCTAAAATGTTGAAAAAGTGACCTCTAATATTTAATCGAAAAATTTTATAAAGCAAAGCGTTCCTCAATTATAAATGCCATTAAATAGTCTACCTGGCATTGTACGTGTTCCAAAGTGTTCTAGGATAGTCTAAATATTCCATTTCGCCGTTCTTGCACCAAATTGCATCAGAAAAAGAGGTACTTCAAAACTCTTCGAGCAATTTTCATGAAACTTAGTTGATCTTAAGCTCACCTGGCCGAAGGTCACATGAGCTATTGCCATCACTTGGCGTCCGTTTAGATTTTTGATCTGTCAAAAATATGGCCGCCGTTACTAAAAATAGAATATATATATAGGCGTCAAACAATAGTTCTTCGCATATATTTCCAAAACTGTTAGGTTTAGCCAAATTCTGGCAAAGGGGTAAAGTGTTTAGCCTGATGAGATCTATGAGTGGTCAAATTTACGTGTTTACATGTTGATGTTATTGCACGTTTCCGACGTTTTTTTGTTGCTAATTTTAATGTTATTTTTTAAAATCTTCTCCTCTGACACCACTTGACCAATTAGAACCAAACTTTGTATGAATGTTCCTTGGGGTATATTCTACATAGAACTGATGTTGGGATTTTTGATCCGTTGAGAAAAAATTGCCGCCATTAAAAATAGAACATAGGAGTCAGACAATAGTTTTTCCGCATATCTCCAAACCCGTTAGGTTTAGCTGAATGCCCGCTGAGTATAAGAAAGATGTATCATATAATTTTTTTTGTACATACATTATATGTGATTGTTTATACCCTATTTCACACAACCTTATTGGAACTTACTTTTAGGGTATAGCTAAAATAAAATCTTTACCACTGGTGGCCCTTGGGTGATACACAAGCCTCGATTTGATACAGCATGCGACACAGATTTTGACGGGTAATATTCAGTATACATGGTTAATTGTATTCTAAAACGGTGACGATCCAGGGTGTTGGCACCTCTCCTTTTTATTGGAAAATTTGTCATTTCCATGTGTAAAATTGACCAAAAATGGCAAATAATGACATAGCACCCTCTTTTTCTAAGGAACCCCGCCTGGCACCCCCCTTCTCAGTGGCTGGATTCCTCTTTAGACTACAGCCATGGTTAAACAGTGATAAACACAAATCATGACCAACATTTCGTGCGATACTTAGGCTGCGTCTATTCAAAAATATGAAAAAAACTAGTCCTATTAGAATCGAAATAAATCACAGAAGCTCCATTTTATCATTGTTTTACACGGGCTGGCCTCTTATGTCGTTATTTAACCCCTCGCTATCGCTCGGAGTAAAACAATGCGACGTAAATGGCCATCCCGTAATAAAACAATGAAATAATGGAGTTTCCGTGATTTATTTCTTAAACTATGATGACTGTATGTCGCCCCTATTAGTGCAACGCAATTTTTCTTATTCATATAATTCCTTCAGTTTTACATGTATTTTCACATTGTTATCACTAACCGATTACGTAATAATTGTATACAAATGTATATTACATAATTTGTGAAAGGAAATAGTTTTGCTACAACAAATGCAAACAGAAAAGAGATCAAACTTTGACGTGGTATATATTAAGATTTTAAAAATATATATATATACACACGAAGTCTCGATAAAAAGACAACCAAAATTATGATTGACACATAAGCCAAACGCTATAATTAGCGACATGTGTGAAAATCGAAAGAAGCAGTTGCGCAAGTCTGATCGATTCTTCGGACAACCTGTGCTTAGTGCTTTTTCTGGCTCGTTATACACAATCGTGAACGAGTGACCCTAAAGAAAGTTAACATGAATTGGTAAGTACGTACGGTTATAAGGTTTAAAGTTGTTTAAAGATTATTTTCGTTTTGCATTAGTAAATAAATGCTTTTGCTTTAAAGGCTTAGGACATTGATTTTTTTCTTATGTCTAAACTCCTTTCTTACAAAACGTTATTCAATGTGCTTAGTGCTTTTTCCGGCTCGCTATATACTCTATCCTAAAGAAAATTAACATGAGAGGGTAAGTACGTATGAAATTATATAAATAACCAAGTGTATTTTGGTTGTAAATAAATGCTTCTCTTCAAAAAACACACTAAGGATATTGATTTTATCCTTACGTCTTAACTCATTGGTTGCAAAACGTAATTTATTATAACCATAATACACAACTGCAACTCGATACGTCCTTCTAAATTTATTGACGAGGTTTCGACAAATGAAGTTGTAAACTAGATCTTGTTTCTCTCTTTTGAATACTTATCTCAGGTTTTTGAACTCTAACCATGGTCATATTGCCTTTGCATAGTTAAACATGTAAATGATTATGTTGACAAAAAGAAACAAATTGGTACAGATCGTTCAAATAACGGGACCGAATGCCTCTGTTTTAAGTACTAAGTTACAACACAATAATGTATACTTGACATTTACAACGTATCGTACTTGCCATTCAACGTTCACGTGTTAGCTATCACGCATTTTAAAATATTATTCATAGTTAAAGTGACAGGCAGTTAAGGCAGTAAGTCTTACATGTACAAGGTAAACAGCTTTAGTGAAGGTTTGCACCAATTTGTTTTTCATTTCTTTAGATAATGACGCAAAAATATAACGAACAAGGTAATAAAGACTTGGATAAAGGATGGGCCTGGGTGGTAATGATTGCCGCTTGCCTTGCGGGTGTTCTAAACGGATTACTGATCTATGGTGCTGGCATTATGCATGTTGCCTTACTACAGAGTTTCGAAGAAGACAATGCATACACCTCACTGATTGGTGCAATATACACAAGTCTTTTGTCACTTATAGGTATGTTACATCAAGTTTTCTGTATATAGTATATATCAAAAAAGTAACGCTAATATTTGTTTTTCATGTTAAAAATATATAAAGGTTTTCAAACAATTTAAGAGTTGGCGCATTTATAAAACATACCAGTGGCCTTTCGAAGCACATTGTAAGTAGAGGAATTTATTTGGTTGGTATCTGTTGCAGGCGTGTTGATGTCTTGGCTGCTTGAATACATTGTAGCTACGCCACTGCATACACAAAAATGTCAAAAATGTACTTTTAATGAGGATTTTCATCAAATTTTGAAATGAAGTTCTGATATCATCCACTGTATTGCACCGGTGCGATAGTTTAGCATAAGTGACCACCACACTACGACGATATATACTGATATATACTGATATATATTCGGTGTTTCGGTATCAAGGCATCTTTCAGTAGTCGGTTTTCTCCTTGGTATATCTTATATAGTGGGCTAAAATTAAACCAAGACTTACAAGTTTCAATGATCGATCAATTAATGGTTATTAATCAACTTTAATTATTTGTTGCTTGGCATTTGGTGTATGACTATCTGAATGGCAATCATTCCACTTCTCCCATTTTTACATTAAAGGATTGTACATAAGATGCAACTATACATAATAGCAACTTGTACACGTTACATATATATATACCCATTTAATAAACAAGTAGTAACAATAGCTGTTTGTTCATACCAGGAATGTTTCATTAGCACCATACTTGGTGCATTTGTAATAAAGTCAAAAAGAGGTTGACTGTACCGGGCACCAGAATTAGTGCAATCTAATCTAACAGTGGATAATTATATATGTGTGATAACCAGTGGCGGATCCAGAGAGGGTGCAAGGAGTTTGCACCCCCTTTTTAATGGCAAATTTGTCATTTTCTTGTGTAAAATTGACAAAAATGGCAAATAATGTCCTAGCAGCCCCTTTTCTGAGGAACCTCGGCTGGCACCCATCCTTTTCATAGTCTCTGGATCTGTGGTAAATATGGTGAATGCCAAAAGTGGTGGTTGAACACCGCTAGATCGGAGCGTTCGGGTTCTACATGCAATGACATATAGGACAACCAATAAACATTCATCCTCCAAGTCAGGGTTTTGAGTCCACTTTAGCTATTTCAAACCATTGAGGCAGCGAAGGGAGACTCACAATCCTGACTTTGGAGATGATTGAGGGCCATTTATCGAAACATCTAATGTCATAAAGGATCAAGTTTTGTTATTTCATAGGTCCATTAGCTAGCGTAATGATAAATGTCTACGACTGCAGAACAACCATGATAATTGGAGGAGTGGTTATGTTTGTTGGGTTTTCCGCCAGTTTCTTTGTCCTAAACAGTTTGGATTATATCTTACTTACATATGGACTTATAGCTGGTAAGCATGTACCAAGAAAAATAATATATATTGTTTTTAAGTTGTTCATAACATGCTCTATTACGATAGTTAAAAAGGTAATATTTCAAGTAGTAGTCCTACTAATAATCAGGCAGGAGGTGATTCATGCATGTACAAAACCCCACCAAAGTCTCTTATATGTCATTTGTGCACTTTTGAGATGCAGATTTTGACAATAAATCGACATTTTAAAATAAGAGTTATTGTTCTTGATTTGGTTTATTGAAGTGGGAGATGAATTGTATGGTTTAAAAAATATACAGATCTGTATACAGAAAGAAATATAGTGACGTGAAAGTATAGCATATTATACGAATATAGAAAGGATATGGTGAAACGCAACAATTGCAATGGCGTATAATCTTAATACAAAATTGTAAATACTCTCAGAGATCACCAAAAGGCCTTCTACAAGTGTAAACACTCCTTTAAGTAAGCTCTGAAAAGCCCCAACTTAACAAAAGTAATTAAGTCCACGGTAACAGAACGATGACAATTCTTCAAAATATAACTAATAAGTAAAACAACGACACAAAGACGTATTAAGGACCAACATAAATTATCCTGACTGTGGACAGTTGCATGCCTGCGGTGGGTTAAACTGGCTTTATAAGGCATTAATTATATATAACAACCCCCTTTAATGTAAGTTAAAAATGAACTGAAACAACACACAAGCATATCAATAATACACCAAATTCTCTCCATGGAATACCCCAACATACACCATACACACAAAATGAGATATACATTTAAAGAAAGATCCGCAGTTACTGAAAGCTGGCTCAAAACACGATAATGACCGTCAGCATCAGAGAAAAAAAAATCGGTCACTACACTCGATTTGGAGTAGTAACGCCAAATATTAAGAGGATATAAGATTTGTAGTAAATAACATTTGATAACTTATTTTCACGTAGGGATGAAATCTGGCCCCGGGGTCGAATATTTATGAAGCTATACAAGCATCGTTAGTTCGGTCGGTTTTCTACACCATGAATCTCCTCTACCACAGGCAGTGCCTGATTTTTAAATGGATTGGTACTTTATTTCATCTTTCATTTCGAGACAAAGAATGCAACGAGATTAAAATCTTTTTTTTTTTGTCATTAATAGAACTAATAGAACGCACGGTCACGATCGGTGCATATTGAAGTTATATATATATATATATGTGTGATTTAATATGTGTGTCGAGACAATTCTCATTATTATTTAAGAAGCAAAATGTTAGATTCTGAAAAGTTTTTCTGGTTTTATAAGAAGTGCACGAATATATCACATGTAACGTTCGGCTATTTCACCCATATAAGCGTGTTTATAAAAATGTTAAAAATCAAAATTGATACTTTGTGTATACTACTATATATAACAAGAATAGGTATGCAGGGGCGGATCCAGTATTTGAGTTTAGGGGGGGGGCGTTAATTGAATTAAATGCCGTGCAAAGCAAGGCAAAAAATATTATGGGGTGAAACTTGCGGTGAAAATTTTTTTCTTACCGATTTAGGGGGGGGGCGTACGCCCGGTACGCCAGTCCTTGGATCCGCGCCTGGTATAACATATCATCTTTATATATGTAAACATTGGTTGTATATTATGGCTTCAAAAACGCTGGAATTCAACATAACAATGATATTGATTATAAATTTGTTATTGAATTCAAATCACTAAGTTCAATTTATCTTTTAAGATCTCATATATTTACACTTTGAAATTCCACAAATATTTGTTGTTGTAGGTACTGGGTTAGGTCTCTGCGCAACGCCACCATTAGTTGTTATTGGCTATTTCTTCCATTTGAAGCGTGGACTCGCTCTTGCCGTTGTAGTCAGTGGTGCTGGGATAGGCATGTTTATTTCGGGTCCGCTGATCCAGGCATTAGTAAACAACTATGGACTTCAGGGAGCATTTTTAGTTTTGGCTGGAATAGCCAGTAATCAGGTTGTTATTGGAGCTTTAATGAAACCGTCCGATCTCGAAATTAGACACAAAAAAGATTTAAAAGGGAAACATATGCAAGTCACAAAACAACCAAAGAGTTTGACGAATACACTTAAGGAACTTCTTCACTTTGACATTTTAACAGACAAGGCTTTCATGCTTTGCAGTCTTCAATACCTGATATGGAACATCCCATTTTCCATTCTTTTTCTACATCTGACTAACTATGCAATTTTGCAAGGATCAACCGCGGACAAGGCAGCAATATTGATAACATATATAGGTATATGTTCGGTGATTGGTAGAATTATAACTGGTCTTTCATTAGGGCACAATGGTCTAGATCCGATCATGCTAAACTTTGGACTTAATTGTATAGCAGGTCTCCTGACCGTTTTTTTCCCTCTGTATTCTGCCTCATATCAAGGTCAAGTAATTTATTCGGTGCTATTTGGACTATATGGTGGTGGACTAGCCACTATGAATAACCCACTATGCATGGAGTTAATAGGTGTTTCAAAGGTGTCTTCAGGGATAGGAATGATGTTCTTCTTAGGAGGAGTGGGATACATAATGGGACCTCCTATAGCTGGTGTGTGTATACTTATTATACTTAAGGAGGTAGACCTAGGGTAAGGGACATAACTCAATCAGTGATATGTTTGTATCATATTCAATTTCACCAAAGCCTCTCAAGCTTTCGTTAAAGAATCCAAGTTAGTTAGATGCTTACATATATAGGATGTAAAATGCTGACTACAAAAGTTTGAATGATTTTTAATAGTTGTGTCCCTTACCCTAGGTCTACCTCCTTAAATTTTCATGTAAACTGAGTATGATACACTAGAAGAAAAAAGAGCATGTTAATTTCGCGAGTTTAACAGGCAAAACAAACATAGGTACATTTGTTAACAATGTCATTTCAAAAGACGGAATAAAACACACATGAGAAAGTTAAAACAAGCAATTTCTCTACTGTATTGATGGAATCTACTCCCACAGGGCAAGAGGGTGGACTTGATGGCACCAAGTCAGAAAAAAGCTTGCCAGACGACCTCTAGCATTGCTAGAGTATGATAGAATCCACGTCCTCTACAACACGTGACAGCATCCATGACAAAAAAAAAATGGATTTATCCACATTGTGGAGATGGAAATGCTTAATCGGTCGACTGCATACACACTTACCGGAATTTAAGCTTGTAGATGGGGCATACGTAGTCCGAATGTCCTCTGAATCTATGCAATCCTCCTCTTTTTTATTTGGATATCAATAGAGGAGGGTTGCAGAGTCAGAGTAAATTCTGACTAGGGCATACCTTGTAAGCGATTTTTGGTGCTTCCTGTGCGAGTGGGATCATATCTAGAATGAAAACGCTTGCAAGTTAACGTTTGTCATTGTATTTCCTTTTATCTTTTATGCCAGTGTCTGTCTGCATTATTTCTAGGCCTCATTGTCGACAAGGGAGGAAAGTATGAGCACAGTTTTGTTCTATGTGGTAAGTCTATATTTTCTCTTAGTCACCGTCTTTTCACAGCTTTGTTACATTTATTTTTCTCATTGGGTCACCTGTACGTTTTGGAAAATTAATGGTGACGTGTTCATTTCCATAATAATAACACGCAATATTTTTTTCTTACTGTTTGTTGCATTCGAGCAAAACCAAGATTCTGACAATTTGTCTAACCCAAACGGATTTCTTACACGTAACGATAGTCATTCTTGAATAAAAGTAATGCTATATCATAACACTATTTGGTTTAGAGAATATTAACATTTAAGCCTATGGGTACACATATTTCCTAATAGTATACAAATAATATGAATGACGGAATCACTTATTAGTAATTTTAAAAAATATTAATTTATAAATCATCACAAACTAAGAATTTCTATGGATATTTGTGTTAAATTAAAAAAAAGTAACAAAAATATTCTGAAATCTATAAGCAAACGTATTACAGCACATATACAGTGAAACCTGTCTTAACCTGGTATTAACCGGAAACATGTGTAAACCAGACATCTTGTGAAGCCCCTTTACATCAGTTTCAATACATTTTGAATCCATGTGTTTCGAACTACTGCCTCAACCGTGTAAAACCTTGAATACAAAAGGGATTCAGTTAGGGCATGTCTCGCTGTAATTTTTACATAATTTGTATATCACCAATGCGATTGTCGTAGGTTTGAAAAAAAACGGAACGTTTCCATGAATACCACATGGAATTCAAAATACAAATTTTCGACAATTAACCTGATTTCCCCCCATTAATCAATAGATGTTGTCTACTAACATATAACTGAGCTGTTTCAGATATACAGTTGAGAAGAGGACCTGGAAGATTGTCAATATGTTGTCTGTATGTCCATGTGTCTGGCCATATCTTAATCTTTGTTTGATTTTTGTAGTGTGAACCAAAATGAGAACAGGAATTTGGTATAACCTCTTAACCAAATATATGCTGTGATATTACTCTAATAGTAATATCATTTAAGAATTAAACGAAAGCCAAGTTGTAAGTATGAAGCACTCTTCCTTTTTTTCTAGATTACCAGCCAGCATATACTTATAACTTGAACTCTCGATTTTTTTCCGGCTGGGACAAAGATAACAAAAATGCCATTCTCTGAATTGACTTTATACACACATGTATATGTGTTAATATGCTTAAAAAAACTCGAAGCACATGGGAACTAGTTTTGATAACTTGTTTAAAGTCAATATTCAATAAAAAATGATTCATAGTTTTTGCACGTTGTTGTTACTTAAAATAACAAATTTAGAATTAATATGTCCGGAAATGTCCCCCCTCAAAACAAAATAAGAGAATACAGAATACAAAAATGAATTATTGGATCGCTTATCTTTAAAGTTTGGTCCGTGGGAGAACTTATGATATCACTCGGTCCTTAAATGTTTCCATCCTCGTTTAGTGGCACCACATACACATTCTGTATTGCAACTCGTAGGTATCTTTTGACCAACTACCGGATGATAATCAAGAGTTCAATATTTCTTGGCCAAATGTGTTACCGGAACACTATTGTTGTAACGCTCATAATGCTTTGTCCGGGCGCCTCAACAAGATCGTGATGATATTGAACGCTCGATCTACGAAACAGAAGGAGCTACACAACTTCTGTTTCGGAGATTGCCGAAAGCTATGGTGTGCTCATCTTCAACACGAAAATCATTTGTTACTTTCGTCAACGTTTTCTTCTGTAAAGTGCTGACATTTCTTGAGAAAACACTGACCTAACGGCTTACCGTTACATCCTGCCGATGCGACTGTATCATTTTGTAGGTTTACTTTATAATTTTTGTGTTTTTCATTTCCGATTTTTATACCTTGTTTGTTTTTTTTTCTGTTTCCATAGTTTTGTTTTTCTTCTTTGACCACTTTTTATATTGCTGTTACATACTCTTGCTCTCCTTTATTTGTTCTTTTACTATTGTCATATTTTATAATGGTTTTCCATTTTTACATCGCCGTATTCAACCAGTGGCGGATCCAGAGGGGTAACACTCCGTTTTTTTTGGGAAATAGGTCATTTTCATTTGTAAAATTAAAAATAAATGGCAAATGATGTCCTAGCATCCCCACTCCCTTTTTTGAGGAACCCCGACTGGTACCCCTCTTTTTCCAAGTGTCTGGATCCGCCCTTACCCTAGTTCTCCTTTAATTTTATTTTGCTGTTTTGAACCTTAATCTCCCCCAAGTATGTGATTGTATTTTACTGTTGCTTTCTTTCTATATCTCCATATTTTGACCTGATTCTCCATGTTTATATATTATATATTTTTGTGGTTTTCCATTTTACGATGGCTCTGCCTTTTCAAGTTATAATATTTCAAAACGTGGCACTCCTTTACAATTTACATCTCCGTTTTTAACCTTGTTTTCTCCTGTAACTTTTGAGGCTTAATCTATATACATGTACATGTACATAAAAACTTTTTCATGGCTTGTACTCCCTACACGATTAGAGCAAAAGAATGTTTTGATCGAGAAAATTGTTAATAACACGCCATTTTGAATTATTTCATGGAAAACCGTAGTTGGATAAAATATTAAGCTCGCTTTACAGCATCAGTTTTGAGGACATTATTGATGTGCACACCAGTCAGTCAGCTTTCCAGTGAAATATTTAATGGTAAAAACTGAATAATGGCAATGGTACCGTTATTCAACAACAAGTTTGCCGTTTACTTTGAATTTCACTTGGCGATAGGTAATATATAGTTATATATTAATAAATCATAGCTATGACTAGTATAGTGTGCTACGATAGAATGACGTATTGCACATGCCGTTCTTTTATATGAAAAAGTGTAATAATTGAAATGACTGGTTAAATAATGATGTATGACAAGTCGTAAATCAATAGATTATCGAAATATTAAGGTTAAGCTTAATTCTCTCGTCTGTTCTTTTGCAGGTGCATTGTTTCTTCTTGCAGCTGTGTTTACCCTACTTGCTAATAACTGGAGAATAGAATCGCATGATGGACAAACAGAAGCCAACGAGCCTGATTTAGAGATAGCGGTCGAGATAGTAAAGAGAAAATCGATAGTAGTGAAAAATGAACATATCAACAAATCTGTTTTAAGTTTGGCGAATGAGCATGCACATTTGTCATTGATGACAGATGAAGACAAGACCGGTGATTTTGATGTGTCCTGAAAACCAGCAACGTATTTCAAATTATTTCATAATCATAACAAACTGAAAACGAACTGAACTGAAAATCAACATATGAATCTAATTGAACTCACTACTCTTAAAACCTAAGAGGTTGAAATGCCGTTCCTCCATACCCCAATCTGTTACTTCGGTGCGCCATATTCCATACCGCTCGTTCCGATGTTTTTTGAAATCAGCAGAATTATTGTAAAATATTTGCCATTTAAAACATTTCATACAGTTTCTTTACCATAACACTGAAGAAAAACAAAAACCTGATTAGAAAGTCCAGCAATCCTGGAAATCGTTTGTAAAAGCAGTTTAAATGAACTTCACATTTGGTTTTTAGCTTTTTGAATGAGTAATTCCGGTTGATAAAATTACGGATTTTAAAATTTAGGAAACGAACATATAAAATTAACCAACGAATTGCCTTTACCAACTTAAAGTTCGTTTTGTCAAAAATATGTTGTATTCCTTAAAATTAGTGACCTAATTCAGAATGGCTGGTCACTTTGACAACTGTAATCATTACAAATGCTTTCTAGGTATTTAACAAAAAAAAGAAGATTTTTTTGGCTTGATTTCCCCTTGATTCAGCCTATTTTATGTAAATAAAAGACTTAAAATATTTTAAAACACATGTTTGGCTAATTCACATTTGTGGTGGCTTTCAACAAGTCAGGTGCTAGAGGTTAGGATGGCACCGTGTCCGAAAATAGCTTGATAGACAACCTCTAGCACTGCTGGAGTATGAAGTCACATGCGTTGTAGGTCAGAACAGTTCATATTATGACAAGATATCGTCTGAATTGTATGTTAGACAAACACTTTTTAATGTTTTTGGTACGTTCTTGTCATTTTATTAGTTACGATTTTATGAGTCAAGCATACGTGTATGAACACAAATAGTTATGGGTGTACTATAAATAGGTATACTAGTGGATGGCCTTGAGCTGACATTTTTCATCCAGGTGGCGTTGTTTCTTTGACGTATTCATCATTTACCATTCTCGTTATAGTAAGTGTTTTCATGATAATCGCCAATAAGCGAAGAAACCCCCATTTAATCACAGTAGCATCACCAGCTTTTTTGTTAATATCTTTAATTAAGTCACAAAAAGGTGAAATCACAAGTAGATCATTTTATTGTTTTATTCAACCTTTTTCCAACTGAATGCCATTCTATTCTCCCTTATTCCAAGTGCACGTGTTCTACTGAAAACTTTAAAGAAAATTTAGTAGCTTAAATCACACAGACTAAACTTTATTACTATAAAGAACTTTTCCTACCATTAACCATATTTAAGAAAGACGACCTAGGGTAAGGGAAATAACTCTTGAAATCAGTGATATGTTTGTATCATATTCAATTTCACCAAAGCCTATCAAGCTTTCATTTTAAATAACATGAAATCAACCCACGTTCCAAGTTACTTTGACGCTTACATGTAATATGCCGTATACAAACGTTCCAATAATTCATAAGAATTGTTTCCCTTACCCTAGGTCTACTTCCTTAAAAGGTTAAAATAGTATAGAAATAAATATAGAAATAATCTTTCAGAAAGAATTGGGGGAGGGAGAGTGAAGGTAAATTCATTACTAGTAATGAAGATTTTGCTTCATTTTATTTTTTTAGCATGTCGAAAAATCTATATCTATATTTAACCATATTTATTTTAAACTAAAAAAAAAATGTTGCATTAATAGTACTGGTAATTATATTACTTGTACATCGCAGAATAGTTAAAAATGTCAAGATTATTGGTATTTAAAATAAATATCGCGAGGTAGACACAATTAAAAGAATATCATGAATATATTTCGTAAATGTAATTACTGTAAACCAGTAATTACATTTACGAAATGTATTCATAGTATTTATTTAAAATAAATATCGCGAGGTAGACACAAAAGAATATTATGAATACACTTCGTAAATGTAATTTCAATCATGAGTGTTTTTTTTTTCTGTTCATGACGTTGGCCTTGTTATCTTCTTTATTGTATTTATCCGTAACATGTAATCCCTACATTCAGCATTGGTAGTTTGTAAAATTCTAGCAGTAACTACCTTAATAGTTGGTTATTTTGACAGGTTTAAATACATATGTCCTTGACAGACAAATGTTCGATGCACGTCTAAATATCCAAATTTTTTTTTGCGTTCCGTCACTAGAGGATTTTATGCGATGGAATCTGTTAGATTCTGGCAAAATTGAAAAAAAATAATGAATCAGGCTCAGAAAAAAATAACGAATTTGAACATGTGGACACATAGTTTATAGTCTATTGAGGACGAATTGACAGTTCGTTCGTCTTAGAAGTATCAGAAGATGCAAAGTTACCATACAATGATAGGGAAAAAGTGAATTACCTCCCTTTGATGATGTAATTGCAATGCTTTTCATGTAAATTTACACTTATAAAGTCAATATCTCAAAATATATAACCTATGTAAATACAGTAGATACAATGTTAAGGAATTCTAAACTTTTATGCGTTGTATTCTCTCATTTTTGTAGCGAGAAATGTCAAGAGAATATAAATGTATTTATTATCCTCAATGGATATGTATTTATATTCTTTCCTACCGGAAGGCGATGCAGTTTCTGTAAATACAATGAAACCTGTCGAAACCAAATTCTTTTTGGACTTCAAATGGGATCGATGTATATAGGAGTTTAGTTTACAAATGAAAAAAAAATGAACAAGTGTCAGATTTAGACACAGTTTCGAATTCTCCAAGTTTCAGTTTAGACAGCTTTTACTGTATATGTTTATTATTATTTTTTACGTAAAACTTAAAGTCTCAGATTAAATGATAACATAAAGTTCTAGATACAAATTATGTTTTGTTTTTATTCTTACATCAGTTCCATGTGGTTTTCCTTTAACAACAACAGTTATTCAATCACTTGCACATGATAAGAGTAATCAAGGAAACCAAGGTTATAGCGGTAATCAAACGAGTGTAATCCAGGGACAAAGACCAGACATGGAAAACAGACATACACAACAGAGAAATTGAAGTAACTAAGATCCCACAAACCAAGGAAAAAAAGCAAATGAGCAACTCGGACTCCACTAAAAACTGTGAGCATGGACTAGCTGCGCCGGTAGGGTAAACGTCCTCAGCTTTTCTAGAAACACCCGCCGATCACAACCTTTCGAACACTCTATACTACCTTTACCAAATAAAAACATCACCTGTCACGCAAATTTTACATGCATTTCCGGTGGTCCAGTAGTGAAGTGCGACCATATCAGTTTGTAATCACGCCGTGGATCAAATACACACATAACCATATGATGAGGAATCTGAATGAGAACAAGACCGAGTGTGTTAATCAAAATCTAGAAATGAATTATATGTGGAAAATAATTAAGAAAAGTCAAATTATAGTTGTACAGCGTATTGCTGTATAGCTTAGTGCTGTACCAGCTTTAGACCACGACCTAATTCGTTAATTCCATCTGGAGAAATTTGTAATTTTTTTTATCCAAAAGCTTTCACGAGACACTTTTTTTATTTTTTGACCAGTTGTGATCTATGATCGTAACAATAATGTTGTGGAGATCTTCCTGCAGATATCAGATGGCGACTTAGAGGGAGGACTGGTTTACATTTGTAGTCACTGCGATGACCTTTCATTCGCCTGCTGAAAGGTTGTTCCGTCTCGGCAACGTATTGCATACCACATCGGCACTGGAGAAGGTATATGGTGTTTTCGGTTTTGTAAGTCACATTGAAAAAAAAAATGGCGTATTGCTTTCAAGTGCATCAGCTTTTAAACGTTTGAATATGCATTATCTGAGTACAGATCTTACATATCCTATCTTCACATGGTTGGCACTGGCCCGTTATATTTTGTTTTGGCTGAGATGAAATCTCTGTTCTTACCAGTGCATCTCTTTGACTCCTATGTCGACTGAATGCCAGAGCAGGTGCCTAAGGAAAGACTTTGGAGAGCTTAGGATGTTTTTGAATGGCTTCCCAATTCGAATGAAGTAACTGGGAAAGTTTCCCAAAGGCTGGATGGTAGGTTAGCACAAAAGGAACCCCTTTTGTTCTTTTTCTTGGGTTTTTACTCGAGGAGATCATTTCGGCTGATGTTGTTAGGCCCGATCTATAGCCACGCGATAACAAATGACTAAGGAGTTCATCTAGACGTTTGTTAGTGGTATCATCAGATGAGCAAATGTTTTGGGTGACAGCTGTTGGGAGACAAATATCGGTGATTATCAGTGGGTTTGATGTGAAGATCAACTGACATTTCGTCATTTCTTACAGACGTAGTAGTATCCAAAAAAATGTAATTTTAGTGTGAGAAATTTCATGGGTGAATTTGATTGATGGATGAGCGTTGTTGGCATGTGCGATAAAGTTTTCTAAATTTTGTTTTGACTCAATCAATTTCATGTCGACATCATCGATGAATCGAAACCAAGAAGGGCCATGAAAATGTTTGCATATGAAGGAGCCATTTTCGTTCCCATAGCTGTACCATTGATTTGGAGGTAGTGTTCGTCGTCGAAAGTAAAGTTGTTACACTTCAAAACTAAAGTGAGTAGATTTACTAGACAGTCAGTAGGGGGGTCCAAAAATGTCTCGTGAGTCCCAAGCTTCTCTACAAACTTCTATACTGTCATCGTGTGGGATATTAGTATGGAGTGAAGTGACATCATTGCAGAGGATTCAAAGATTCCTTTTTCTCAAATAATCCTTGGTGTCTTGTAAATATGACGGGAGCTATCGAACAAGGGGTCTGAGATGGTAATCAACAAATTCAGAAATATTTTCCGTCAAATAACTATTAGCGGAAACTATGGGCCGTCCACGAATATTTTTTTGTGAATTTTGGCAGAAGGTAAACACGTCCGGTTCTTGGATCCCCTAGTTTTAGGTATTATAACTGTTCTTGCACATTTTGTTCAGTACTGAAGTCGCTGGGTAGCTTCTTATAAAATCTTTCGTCCGAAAGTTGACGCACCGTTTTTTAGATGTAGTTAGTTTTATCCATGACTACTATGGCACTGTCCTTGTCTGCTAGTTTTATATAGATATCGTCACGGTTTTTCAACGATTGTACTGCTTTTTCTCATCTTCAACTTTGTTAGTTTAATGCTGAAGAAGGATATTGATTATCCGAAATATTCAATGTAAATTTTGCCATCATTTGGTGATGTTGAACATGATTACAAGTTGCCATTTTGCAATGAATAAAATAATGAGTGACTTTATCTAGAAAAATTATTTCTAAACGAGCAACATTCAAACACCAAATAAAGATGACAAACGAGGAAAAACATCCTGGAACACCACAAAATAGGATGACTATCTTTCAAAGAGGTAACATAGTGGGTAGAAACCAAAGGTACACACAGAAACGAGGAGCAGCATTGTTTCACTCCTCCTCGCCTTTTGCATATGCGTTCTTTTATATCAAATATTTAGATAAATGGTGAAAAAAAATTAAGAAAAACACACTATAAAAATTTATTTTCCCTCCATCAACAACAGACAATAATCTGAAACATGGCCTAGACTTGTTATGCTAATTATTTTTGTCACAATAATATACATTGTTTACATTTTGTGTTCTTGGGAATTGGCTCACAAAAATCATAAACAAGTAGAAAAACACAGAATAGATGGTAGGGAACAACAGACAAAATTTCACTGCATCAACAATTCCATCGAACAATTTTAAATAACACATCGATGACATCCTTAGTTTTCTAGGTTACTAAAACGATACAGTAAATCCACATAAAAACAAATATATTGAAAGATTCCCGTTTATGTCAACATGGAATGGGAAATTAGAAAGTGTGTTGTGAATTAGTATTTTCGTCTATGTTTTGTTTGTTTTGTCTATACTTTATTTCCCGTATTTTGTTATTGACGTTGTATGTTTGTTACGTTGACGTTGAGAGAGAATGTAAAAGGCCTTTGTATGCTGTGGACTCTTTTATCAGTGTGTTTTTGAATGAAATATGTCGAAATTAACTGTTTATGTATACGATAGGGATGTTGATGATGTGATGATAAATCCGAATAAACGTTTATGTTTTTTTTCTGTATTGGACTTCAACTTTTACGCCGCTCGACCCGGATGATAATAATTGTTACAATGCAACACAACACGATTCCAAAACACTGGCGGCAACGAATAAAAACGTATCCACGTCGGATGGTGAGCAATAAAGAACGCATTCTGGAGCGATTGTTTATACTAAGTGTTCGTTTCCGGAGAATTTTAAAAGAGGGATGAAGAGAATGGAGAAGCATTGATGTTTTACTTTCGTTCCGAGCATTAAGGATTGTTTGAAATCCAAAGTGCGAATACTATAGATTATTGAGCATCAAAGGTTTACAGAAAACTAAGATTAATTGGTTTTGTAAGTTAAATCTAAGGTACGTACTTGATTCCCTAAAATATGTATTTGTAGTATTAGATTTTATGAAAAAAATTGAAATTCTAATTTAAGTCTAACTTGTAATATTTCAATATGAATACAGATAGGTACATATATGCATACGGATTGCCTGTTTTTGACGGTAATCGTTTTGAAGGTTTTTGTATGAAATTTTCCAGTTTTGCTAATCGTTACAATTGGTCACCATATGATATGCTTTATTAATTAATTACTTCTCTGAGAAGTAAAACTTAACAGTATATTTCATATTTGCCATTTGAAACTGTTCATGATTTTTCACTTTTGTATTCTGCTCCGAAGATTCGTTTTGGTGACAATGAAAGTGCTGAAATTTGTAGAATGAAACTGAGAAATATTTCTACGTATCAGAATGAAAGTGTTCAACAATATGTATGTAGAGTTGAATCAAATTTTAGGGAGGCTTTTCCCAGAGTAAAATTTAAATTATTTATTGAACTTGTTAAAGAATATACTTTATACGGTTATCCACATTCTGATATTAGTTAATATAAACTTTTGGTATACAAACCGATACTGCGCTATTCAGTGACACTTGTATTCAGAAAGATCCATGCACTCCGACAAATTATGCTTCTATTATTGAAGATCGACAGGAGGACAGGTCGGATTTTGCAGGGATGTGGTACAACAGACTCCGAACAAGAAATATCAAAAGCAATCATGTATATGTACCACCATCAGGTCAAAACGAATGATAAAACATAAAGCAAAATACAAGGTTTAATTGTATAGGTAATTAAAGTGTCTGTAAATGTATTTTGCCCAGTCTAGAGCAGTTCCCCAGCTAAGAATCATGCAAAATGTGATTCATGGTTGAAAAAAAACCTACATATTTTTATTTGGGATATTTTGTTTAAAATGTTATAGTAGACAGAAATTAACATGTGGCTTTTCTGATAACCCCTGTTCATGGGAGTTATAAATTGCAAATAATGTACAATGGAATTCAAAATTAATGGTGAAACTGTAAATGATAAGAAGACACAATAGACTCTATTGAATTTTCAATGTGAATTATCTCCCAAGAGCAGAAAGATTAGAATGAATGAATTTACCATAAAGATCCACAAAACAAATTAATTACAAAAATAAAAATGTTTTGGTGTGTATCACATATTACAAAATTCGCATAATTCTTACAAGGACTGCTACTTGATCATTTATATAATATTGGCATATACCAGTATTAAGAAAGAAACCTATTAACGTCTCTATGATTTATTACAAAACTGATTTTAACATGTCACAATAACGTACGCGTAACATTAGATATAATAAAAAAACGGAATCCTATAATATAAGGAGTTTCTGTGTCATTGACGGCGTAATAATCTCGCGAAGAAGACCCACTTTATTACGGAGTATTTTTGTAAATGAGTTACATATCTTTAACATGTATAAATTTTTGCAGAAAATAGAAAATAAAATGAAATGAAAATATTTAAGAAAAACTTTTCTGAAGTAGTGTTAAAGGAAAAAAAACAAACAATACAACAAAATAAAGCAAAAAATGTAAAAAAAAAAAAATACAATAAAACAGATAAAAATATTGTTATTGTGTAAAAATAACTTATTCATTTCATAATTATAAAATCAATACGAAAACGTTAATTTTTAAATAAAATCATTATAAAAAAAACAGGAAGATATCTTTAACAAGTAATGTGTTGCAAAATTCATCACTTTTCAATTTTTTTTCAATATTTTCTTATTAATATGCAAAATTTTTGTCATTAGTATGCCGGATATCTTATTATAATACAAAATTTTTATTTAAATGATAGAATCTTTCATAAATATGTAAGATTTTTTCATTAATATGCAAGATTATATATTGTAATGCAAGATTGTTTTATTAAAATGTATGATTTTTTCATTAATATGCTAGATTTCGTTTTTTGTTAAAATGCAAGAATCTTTTATTATTATGAATTTTTTTTTTTATATTTAATCTTTTTTGTTCATTGATGCCATATATATCAATTGGGTTACAGGCCTTCAAGTACAATTGATTTTGAATTTCTAAAGCTGCTTTCAAATGCAGAATTCCATCAAATTTTGTCTCATTTATTTAAGTCGTACGATGGAAATTGAAACACTGTTTGTTTGAAAGCAATAAAGGGTATTGATCAGCAACCGTGACGCCTTTAGATGTGGAAAAAAAGGTAAAAGAAAAATATCCATGAAAAACGTCCAAGCCTTAAATATAATGAATGTTTTTTTAACTATAATCAATGTATTCTCGGATGCAAACATATTGAATGATACCTATGCCTCTCGAACGCAATCAATAATTAACGAACATGTATTATTTTTATTAAAACATAACAGAGCCTATGTTACAATAAATCATACATGGTTAGTTTAATTTGATTACCATGTATAGTTTGTATTTCTACATCCATAAAATATATCGATTAGACAGGAAGTAATCTTAATTATACATGACAATTTTTTTATCGCACGCTTTATATCATTCCCATGTATCTTTATTAGCACAAGGGCATCTGGTTGTGTTTTAATATTGAACTCAAGTTCAGTCCCAACAACAAAACAAATTTATTAAATCACAACATATAAATAGTTCATCTTTTATTTTAAGCATATAGAGAATAATACAATCATTCCTATATATCTTTATTAGCACAAGGGCTTCTGGCGTCGGTTTAACAAAAAGTAAGTGTGAAATTGATCGTAAATCATGACGTCACAATGCTATTTTAGTTTATGACGTCATTACTTACGATCAACTTTACACTTACGACTTTTTGTGAAATCGAGACCTGGTACGAAGGATAATATTGACTGAGGATAATAACAATATGTGACTCAGAGTTTGCAATATAATATACACTTTATCGTACAAGTATACAAACTATCCAAAGGACCCTAAAACGAAAAAAGATACAGAATTCCAAATGGGATGCAAAAATGTTCAGCCATGTTATAATAAGTTTTATTATACTTCATGTCAAATTATTGTATTCTGATTGGTTTATTACGATGATAGATATTGCTATATCGCATGGCTCAGAACGGGATTATTTCTTTCTCTTTCTCCATCTCCTGAAGATCCTTAATATATAATTTACAAAATTTTAATTAAGGACACTTGTAATTGTTATTCCTTTTCGTGTTAACTTCGGGACAGTCGATGATCGTATGTGAAGAATTTTTGGTTTGAGTATATTCAAGATTAAGAAAAACAGTAATTTCTTCCACTATCGTCTGCCAACAAAGGTATAGTTGCAATTCATTTGACATTCTCCATCACAAATACGTAACCAACAAATTCTCAATATTTCAAGGACAAATCAATACCGATTATTTCACATTCCTATACTGCTCCTATTGTATACAAAATTTTCAATTATAAAAGGCTATTGCAGAACATCGCGATTAAAGACTTTATGGCTAAACCACCTGACTTTTCTTGCAAAAACTCTTCATTCAAATATGGTTCTTCCGGTCACGTTTTTTTTTTGGGAGATTTAAGCATTTTCGAAAACGAATGCCTGTGTAAGGTCCTTTCTAAAGGTTCCATGTACCGTGAACCACGCTCAATATATTGGAATTATAACTTTAAAGTTCTTATGGATGCTGAGGAGGACGACGCAAGAAAATCGATAAAACGAGAACAAGAAGACATTGATTTTCTGTCAGAGTGGGTAAAGGCCGTGAGATCTTAAATTTTAAAACGTATGGAAGTTTTAAGTAGGTCGACGAGTGTCAATGCTACATCAGTTTTCAAGGGCCCCGATGTAGAAAAACATTGTCTACTACACATGACAAATATGTTGTCGTACCAGCAGACAAAGACCAAAACAACATTGTTTTTGTCTGCAAAACGTATTACATCCAATGTTTATTATCAGAGGCAGACATAGAAAATGATAGCAGTGATTAGACCATTAGTAGTGGAAAACCATAAATCTGTGCTTTCTTATTTTTGTCTCTCAACCAAAGACAATGATTGTGATTTACCGTCTATGTACTGTATTCATCAAGAATCTATATAAATTGTGCCCTTCTATCTGCTGACCTATTCCTCCACTTTAATGAGTCTGACTTTATGGCTGATTTAATCCAAAAGAAAGTAAGAATATCGTTTAGCTACATCCTTTAATCTCAGTCTCGCCTATATAGATGACGTATTATCGTTAAATAATTCTAGTTTCGGGGATTAGATACATCGCATTTACCACCAAAGAACTTGAGAAAAATAATACTATATATAGACAATGTGAAGTCAGCCACATATCTTGACATATACTTAAAAATCGATGGTAAAGTACTGACCAAACTTTACGACAAACGTGATTACTTTTCATTCAGAATTGTCAACTTTCCTTTCATCTGTGGTAACATCCCTTCAACAGCTGCGTATGGTGTTTTAATATCACAATTCATACGTTATGCCAGAGCTTGCTGCAACTACACAGACTTTTTATGATGCCTTAGACTTCATACAATTAGGCTTCTGAAACAAGGTTATGTTGCTGTAAGATTGACGTCATCACTACAGAAGTTTTATGGTCGTGGATTGTTTTGGTGTATCCATCTGCACCATGAAAACTGGTTTGTTCAACGTGTCATACTTTTCCTTTCCTCTTCCGTCTACCCCGGACTTCACTTTTTATGATCAACTCGGTGAATGTTCTAGAAAAGCAGAGGACGCTTACCATTCCGGTGCACCTAGTCCATTCTCCCAGTTTTTAGTGGAGTCCGAGTTGCTCATTTGCTTTTGTTACTTAGTATGTATGATTTTAGTTACTTTATGTTCTTTGTTGTGTATGTTTGTTTTCCATGTCTGGTCTTTGTTCCTGGATTACATTCTTTTGATTATCGCTATAACCTTGGTTCCTTTGATTACTGCTCCATATTAAATGCCAGACATTCATTTCGTACAGTTCGTGTATGCTATAAACGATCATTTTCTTTCACATTGGGGCAAATTTTAGTGGATAGGGGTACCATCCTTTCATCCAAATGGCATAGAATACGTTAAATTGTGCATTGCCTTGGCCCATTAGAAAGGTAAGATGCTACATGAATGTGTTTGAATATACAAAAGCTTGTTTGAAGTAGAGTACTTGAAAAGCATTGCCTATTACGGGTGAAATGGAAGAAAATGTGAAAATCCAAAAATTGCCCCTTTTACGAAAAACTCATTATTGTCAGCTTGAAATTGAAAATAACACAATTGAAATGAGAACATATGTTGAATACATCGATAATTACAACAATAGTACCCAACACGTCTTTTTGACATCGATTATGAGCTAAATATTAATATTTTGGTTCATGTTTGCGTATTCTATCCATGGATGGGGTGGCAATTTTTCACTTATTTGGACTTGGAAAAGTTCAAATATTTATTACTCGGGCTCATCACAAAGCTAAGACACTATATAATTGTAAAGCTTATTTGAAGTACGGTTTTTGAAAAAAAAATTGCCAATTATAGGTGAAATGGAAGGAAAAATGAATGTCCCCTTTTAATGAATAACTCATTATTGTCACATTGAAACTGAAAAATACGCACCTGAAATGAGAAGATATGTTAAATACATCGATAATTAAGACAATAGTACCCAACATGACTATTGTACACCGTTTGTATTCCAAAAATTAACATGTTAGTTCATGTTAAGGCATTTTTTTTCATGGGTAGGGGTGGCAATTTTCCACTTAACTTGGAAAAGTTCAAATATTTATTGCGTAGGCTCATCTTGAAGCTAAGACATCATTTTAATGTACCATATCACAGTAAAAACTTATTTAAACTACGGTATTCTGAAAAAAGACAATATCGGGTGACATAGAAGAAAATTCTGAAATTCTGAAAATTCCCGTTTTTTCCGATTTTATAGTAATTTTTACCCCAAAAGGAAAATCTAAATTAATCAGATATATTGGGAACATTAATAACTTGTTTATGAATACCTAAAATTTGAGTTTTACGGGGTCGGTATACTGTGAATGCGAATTCTGTTTGATACTGAGACCAGTTTTCCAGGGGTACGGGTAATATTTTTAACATTTTTGGAAAATCCTTTCTTGAAAGTTAGTTTTTCATGGTTTATTTATGTAGCAGATTAAATAATATATCGAATGATACAAAATTTGAGACGTTTTGATTGAGCAATAACTTATACAGTCGAATTTATGTGACTTTTGACCGAAAAATCGAAAATCTCATTTTTCGCTTTTTTTGATAAATTCTGACTACAAAATTCGCCAACATTCATCAACTTTCTTGGTACCATTGTAAAGCTGAGATACTGGGCTATATGATGATAAATACATATGTCAGTATACTTTGTTCTGTAGCAAGACGAAGTTCGTAGAATCAAAAAAACTTAAAACAAATTGATTTTTGCCTCAACGAGGTATAAAAAGTAGCCAAAAAATTTTGGTTGATGAGTTGGGGGGAGGGGGTACACGGGGGTTATATAGACCCACGTACTGATATGTTTCAAAGGCACAGGACCGCTATACCCTTCAGGTCCACTTGGTCCATGCTCCCAGATTTTGGTCATTGTATATTCTTTGTGGAAGTGTCTATTTTTCTTGTCTGGTATTTATCCCTAGATTTTCTTCTTTTGATCGGTGCCCTTGATTACGCGTTCCACAGAAATGGTGGTCACTTACTGATTAAACGGCTATTTGTAATTGATTTGCTGTTTAAATACAACAATAAAAAAAATCATACAAATATTGCAAATGCAATTATGAAAATATATGAACATAATTATAAAAACTCAAAGATTAAGTGTTTGTTCTCTATGAATAAAATATATAATCGATCAGACTTTCTAACATTTGTTCAGTGATTGAAAGAGTAATCAAGGGAACCAAGGTTATAGCGGTAATCAAAAGAATGTAATCCAGGGACAAAGACCAGACATGGAAAACAGACATACACAACAAAGAACATAAAGTAACTAAAATCATACATACAAAGTAACAAAAGCAAATGAGCAACTCGGACTCCACTAAAAACTGGGAGCATGGACCAGTTGCACCGGGTAAAGCGTCCTTTGCTTTTCTAGAAACACCCGCCGAGTTGCTCATAACGATCCACGAGTTCATGATGACGACTATAAAACTTCTGTAGTGATGACTTCAATCTTGCAGCAACATAACCCTGTTCCGGAAGCCTATTTGTTAGAGTTCTAGCGTGATACAAAAAGTCTGCGTAGTTGAACACTCCATACGAAGAAGCCGAAGGGATGTTGCCACAGATGAAAGGAAAGTTGACAATTCTGAATGAAAAGTAATCACGTTTGTCGTAAAGTTTGGTCAATAGATTTCCTTTATCATCGATTTCTAAGTGTAGGTAAAGATATGAGGCTGACTTCACAGTGTCTGTAGTATCCTTTATCTCAAGTTCTTTTATGTAGATTCGATTTATCAAATCCCCGAAATTAGGATTGTTTAAAGATAATACGTCATCTATATAACGGAAACTGAGATTGAAGGATCTAGCCAAACGATATTCTTTCTTTCTGATCAGATCAGCTATAAAGTCAGGCTCATAAGAGTGAAGGAATATGTCAGCAAGTAAAAGAGCACAATTTTTCCCATTGTATATTTGGAAGATGATTTGGAATTATTTCTGACAAAGTAGTTGAATCTCTACCAAGAACTATATATTTGTATCTAGGTGTACCATCTTTTTTGGAAAAACAACGATGTATAATGTTTTTAAGTCGGGATTTTAACTGAGTATGGGGAATAGAAGTATACAGTGTTGAAAAAATCATAGGTTTTAATGCTATCATATTCAGATAATAGTCTTGAACTGATTGTCTCCAAAATATCTTTTGAATTTTTCAGGATCCACATTGAATAAATACCACTACGGGAGTAACAAGTCTTGTGGTAGGACTGCAGACCCTCTTTGACAGTTGTGAGTATAGAAGTTAAAAGTTTTGAAAGAGGTTTGGTGGTACATTTTGCAGATCTAACTATGAAACGTTGTTTGTATGGAGTCTTGTGAAGTTTAGGAATCCAGTTCATAGACGGTGAATCACAATTATCGTCCCTGGTAGAGAGACCAAAAGAGGATAGCATATATTTATGGTTTTCCACAATCTCTACTTTGGAGAGAGTGGTAGCAGTATAGGTCTTATCACTGCTATTATTTTCTACGTCTCCCTCTGATAATAAACATTGGATATAAAACGTTTTGCAGACAAAAACAATGTTGTTTTCGGCTTTGTCTGCTGATACGACAACATATTTGTCATGTATATAGTAGACAATGTTTTTTGCTACATCGTGGTCTTTGAAAACTGATGTAGCCTTGGCACTCATTGACCTACTTAAAACTTTCATTCGTTTCAAAATTAAAGACCTCACCGCCTTTAACCACTCTGACAGAGAATCAATGTCTTCTTGTTCTCGTTTTATCCCTTTTCTTGCATAGTCCTCGACGGGCATCCATAAGAACTTTAAAGTTATAATTCCAATTTATAAATACAATGTTTGCTGGGAGTAATCATTAGCGAGGTTATTATTTTGACAACTTTCAATACTTATGATTGAGCAGAATGATATTACTAACAGGTCATATTTGAAAACTTTATCATAACTAACTGTATTTCCAGAATGAATCTTATCAGCGACATAAGAATAGTGACGTTCGCAATACATATACACATTATTCTTTGTCAAGAAATCAGAGAGATTAATTATAATATTCTCAACGGATTGAGAGTTTCCGGAAGTTATCGTTCTCTCTCTGCAACTGAAACAATGATAAGATGCGCTGTAGAGTGTCTGAAGGAAACTTCTTGTGTTTCAGCTAATTACAACAAAGCTCGCAATTTATGCGCATTAAATGCTTTTGATCCAATGCAGGAAGCGGCATCCATTTAAGAAGATGGAAACTGGAAAATATTATATTTAGTAGACCGTAAGTATGGTTTTGTACTTAGTAATAACTATTGTAATATTTTATTAATGTTTTAAAATTGCTTCGACAACTGTGACTTTACGCACGCTATTGCGGCACATGCGGTAACGTCGGAATTCGACGTTTGTCGACACTTTTCGTTTCTTGCTTGATTGCTTATTGAAACAAGTGTACAGTATAGCGAAATATACAATAATGTTTTATTGATAGCAATTGAAACATCTTGAACATTTCTTAGAAAATCGAAAATAGTAATTAAATTGATTATCAGTACAACCGGTAAATGAAATTTGCACATGCATATGCACCGCAGCGTGGAATACAATCGCAACATATATGCACACTCTGTCTGTCTAGGGAAGGAACATTGCAACTTTCTTCTACGATAAGTTAAAATTTGCAATTTGATATACATGTATGATTTTATGTTACATGTACCAATAGCAGAATTTTGACCTAACTTAGCATTTCGATTGAAAGAGCTTCTTATTCATCAGAAAATCGGGCTTTCATCAAAACCCATTAGATAGCCGCTCATTGAAGAAGATTTTTATTTCATTTGCTCATTTGCGCTTTCCGAAAAAAAAAAATGTTTATGACTCTCTTTTCTACTTTCATTCGATCTAGTTGTGTTCTGTTTTTCTATACCTTTTTAAAGTTCTGTCAACTCTATGTTGCGTTTTAGTCATTCCACTCCGATCGAATTCCTCTTAACCAAAAATTTATTCAATTTCTTTTTGGTTGATTAATATTCTTTCGTTTGTTAATAACACAAAATAAAAATAGTGTTTTTGTATCCCATCGATTTTGATTTTGTGTCTCTTTCAGTTGCATGTTCTGGTTGCATATACTGGTAATTGCAGAGACGATTTTAAGTGTCTGGGTTCTGTTTCTAAAGCGGAGATTATTTCCGTTTTATTTCCCCATTTCCCGATCGACGGAAAACGTTCTAAAACGTTCAAAAAGTTAAAGTTGGACACATCGCTAGACATTTGTTTTGTTCGAATTTTATCCGTTTTAAAATCAGTTTAAATCATAAAAAAATGAAATATGTGTATTCCTACGTGTATGTACAATTACAAAATATCATTATGTCATATAAGAAATTTCCAATTGATTGTAGAATTGCGTCGGAGCATGAAATTTTCTCAACGAACCTGGAAAATATTGACATCTGACATTTTCCTAGACATTTTCAAAAAGACGTAACATTGTTGCTTGTACTGAAAATTTTATCAAACGCCGACGTAGAATTGTTGAAAGTATGTACATTTATATGAAATATGAATCGGAAAAGAATATTGTGTTAATATGTTAGAGGACGCTTACCCTACCGGTGCACCTGGTCCATGCTCCCAGTTTTTAGTGGAGTCCGAGTTGCTCATTTACTTTTGTTACTTTGTATGTATGATTTTAGTTACTTTCTTACTTTAGTTAGTTCTTTGTTTTGTATGTGTGTTTTCCATGCAAATTTGGCGAATTTCGTACCCTCTGCAATAGCGAAGTCACTATTTTAGCTTGTTTGGACCTATAGTTTGTTACACCTGACATTCGGAATTTTGACGATTTTTACGGGGTTTTTTTTGAAAGTTAAATTGATTATGAAGCATTAGAAGTACCATATGTGACATATATCCAAAACTAATAATTTGCCCTGATTCCGACATTATACAGCTTTCACATATTCACAGTTTTGATTGTTTCCAATAGTCATTTATAGTTTACATAGGTGTGTTTTTTTCGACATAGCCGCAATAGCATGTGTAACTTTATTTGACGACATATACTGATGATTTAGTAAAGCCGATATTAACATTGACGCTCGGGACTTTAGGACCCATGACTATACGATTATGTCATATATCTGATTTGATATTTTTGACAAACTATAAATCATAGTAGACCTAAGTAGTCTTCAATGAAATAGTAGCATTTGAAAACAGTTTCCTCCCGATTTAAAAGTGTATGTTTTATACATTCCTTAATATCATGCATTATCGTAAAGTGAAAAAATACCTAAAATTTTATACCTTTCCCCCTTTTAATGTCTTTTAGTTAAGACTGTAAACATGCAGGAAAAGGTTAATAAAAAGAAATAAAGTAAAATGACATGCAGAAATTAGTGTTAAAATTGAGACCAAGGCAACAAATACATAATAATGCCCTAAGTATCAGAACAAACTACTTTAAATGTTTTCAAAACACATTATAAATTAGGATAGCGTGTCTAAAACAAATACAATTCTAGTGATTAAAGCTTAGGTGTGTTTCCAGACTTTTGAGTTACATATTGACTTTCATGGTGAATTTTTTAAAATTTTTAATCGATGCATAACTTGACCAATCTTCAAATTAAAGCTGATTTGAAATAACTATAGAACTCCATGGCAATGGATGTAATTTTTGCAAGCTTTTGAATATGAACGTTCTATTTATACAGGGATGACTTGTCATAATTAAATAAAAATAATTAAAAAATCCAAGACTTTATAGTATGCGTTGCACTTTGCTTATTTCTGAGAGGTTTTAGACACACAGATGATTAAACAGCATGTCGATGAGTTCTTAACTGTCAGTCTCAGTAAGAATCGGGCAGTTAGTGAAACATGGTATGAAAAAAACATATTACAGAATTTACATAATTCTTACAAAGATTGCTTCTTATAAATGTGTAGCCTTTTTAGGATGTATCACATGTTACATAATTTGCATGACCCCATGCAGTTCCGGGTGTCAAAAGAATAGTCGTGCAGCAGCGCTAAGCTTGTCGTAAAAGGCGTCTAAATAGTACTCAGAACCCTAACCGGGGGCAAGGGCGCTCTGCCCACAGACCAACTGGGTTGTGTGCCCCAGGAGGTGGAATGGGGTACCCCTGGCGTGTTACATGTTGGGGTTGTCAGGCTATAATACGGAAAATCTGACCGCAAACCATAGTGGTGCACCGTGTTGGGAAAAATGCCACGTTCCTCGCACTTTAAAGAACCCAACTGATGTTTTCTCCCGGAGTAGGAACCATAGGGCTTCGCCAAAGGAGGCTAAATTGCCCAACAATACCCATCCCCCCGTTTTCTAGTAGCAATCAAAATTGGTCGACCCTATTATCCTTGTGTCCCATCCTTTTTTTCATTTTATCATCATTCCATGTTCATTTTGTCATCCATTTAATGTTCATCGTCTGAATATAGCTGAAATATTGCTGCTCGGACGTTAAACCCCAACAATCAATCAATCAATCATAATTTGCATGATTTTTACATAGACTGCTACTAAATAATCTAGGCTTAACTTGACAAATCTCCAATTTAAAACTGATATGAATAAATGTAAAGCTGTTTGATTAAGGATGTAACTTCTGCAAGCTTTCAAATAACGACTAAATTTAGGGAACAAAAGCTCTTTTTATATGGGTATAGCCAGTTACAATCAGATAAATAGAAGATTAACGATATGAAATGGAAAAAAGTCATAGCTTTTATAGTATGATTTGAAATAAGTTGATCTAAGATTTTCATGTGCTTTTAATCTAAAGTTGCTAAAGTGATACAAGCGGTACAAATTATCACCGAATCATCATTTAAAAAAAAATGCAAAATATAAAATTTCAAAAGACTTCGAGTCAACCAGTTATAACTTTTGTAGCGTACTTAACGAAGAAGCAATGCTAATTTTGTCTTTGGTATATTCGGTTGGGGATCATTTCAAAGACTTTTTGCACTCAAGGCGAACATGCTTCCATGAAACCACCAAGGTTTATTTTTTGAAGTATCCGACTTAAATTCTTAGATTTCACCTAGGTTGCAAAATTTATTGATTATTATTACTTAAATAATCAAACAAAAAGGACGTAATAAACAAATTAAACTGTTAAGGCAATGAACCTGTCTTTTTATTACCAAGGGGCACATAGTCAACTTCCTCAGGGGATGAAAATTTAGACTTTGAATTTTCATCTTTTGCCTCAAATCAAATTTTCTTAATGTGCGATTATAAACACGAAATTGGGACAGACTGCGTACTTAACCTAACTAAAAAAGGTATGATCTAACATATGAAACCCGTCCCCGTACCAACTTTACCCCATACCCACATAATGTTCTGCCGTATTATTCATAACTACGGATTTTTTAAGTTCTAACAATTGTATGAGATGTGCAAAAGTATTTTTCAATTCTTTCTTAGTAATAAAAACGATTTATATTTTTCAAATATTTATTACTTGAACGGTTTTCTGTTTTACACAGGTCTAAAATATGTAACCGGGAGATAGAGTATCAAACTAATAATTGACTATTTCTCACTTTTCTGTCCAATGGTTACGTTTTTCTGAAAACATTCAGAGGATTAAACGCCACTAAAAGACTTTAATTCAGAATTGAAAGATTCGATACTGTTTTAGAAAAGAAGTGTCGGAGTTCGAATTCCGTACTGCACCTAGCGTCGATCCCCGTACCAGCAAAAAATTGATACGATCTTGGTATCCAGAATGAAAAATTAACGTATCATAAAAAAGAATCTGATGTGGTTTCAATTTAGCGTCTTTGAATATTTTATACTTTTGTGTTCTAATGTGATTTACATATACTAAAATAACCTGACTTAATGTGAATTTTAATATTGGGTACGGGAATTTACACATCTTTTGACCTTTTGAAAACAAAAAATCAAATGAAAATCAAATTTTCGAAAACTCTTTATAAAAAACAACAGTTGATTCCATCATAGCCATCATGTAATTGTGTAAATGTGTACAAACTTTTAGCTGAAAATATATCGTAATAATGAAAATAATAGGCAAAATATATTGAGTACGGGGAAAAGTTGGTACTGTTATGGGTACAGTTATATAAATAAATTTTAGACAATACAACTGAGTCAATATAAACTCATACTTATGTGCAGTATGCGGAACGAATTTGAAAGATTGCACATTAATCTTTTAATGGGGATTTCCTATAAGCTGGATAATTATTGTCGTTAACCGGTTTGGCGGTCAGTATATAAGTTAAATGCACGGATTTTTAGTTATCGAGCAGTGGGTAGTTACCACACAATCGCACGTAATATATATAGGTAGAAGTTTATATTCATCATGTCCGATATTGAGTCTGATAATTTATTGAATGATATTCAACCTGAAGTTGCTTCACATGCTAGGGTTCCTGAAGATGAGATTTCTAATGCTTTCTCTGATGAAAAACTACTTTGGTAAAAAATTGTCGGGGATCCAATGAAATTTTGCTGACACTACAGAGGATTTAGCCCGTTAAGTCAAGAAGAATAATTTACGATACAAAGGAAATCAGGTGTAGTTTGACCTTAATTCAGACATTTTAGACAATGTTAGTAGCGCTTTAGACAACTTGCATCACAAGAGATATTCTAAGGCCGTTTCTTTATTGGAGGAGTCGGAAAAGGTGTTTAAGAAGAGAAACAAATTGATTCGTATAGCGGACAAGTCAGAAGCAGGACGGAAAACCGTTGACAAATATCATTCTAACGAGGTAGATAGTAATTCAGAAGATGAAAAAGAATATACGAGCTGCAGAAACCAGAGCAGTGAAGAAGATGAAAGTAACAAAGGGTAGTAACTGGAGTGAAAATAAAAGACCCACTGAAGTTGCAGTTGGCTCGTCTTCAGTTGCGTGTGGAGCTGATGGTGGTACAGTTGTTTCACAGTCACCCTTTCGTGTTGGCGGGGCATCGGGCCGTAATCCAAAAGCCAAAGACATCGGCTACAAGTGTGGGTTGTATGGGAATTAGGCCAAAGAATGCAAGAAAGGAGGGAACAGTAACTTCACAGCTCCAAGAGGATCTTCCGCAATTCAGACATTTTATAGGTACAAAGCTTAGAAAATTATTTTGAATATGAATCCGGTTCACCTTTGATTAATGTTCATTATAGACTGAAGCATTCTATTTCATTTTGGAAAAGCATCAATACTTCAGATTTTATTCTAGATGTAATCAATTCTGGTTATAAAATTCCTTTTATCAATGAACGTTTAGAATATTTTTGAAAAACAATAAATCTGCATTTGATAATTCAGATTTTGTAGAGAAAGCTATCCAGGATTTGTTAGATGCTAATTTGATCAGAGAAGAGTCGTACGTACCTTTTGTTGTAAATTCTTTAACGGTATATAGAAGTCAATCAGGTAAAGGTCGTTTGATTTTAGATTTACGACAGGTAAACAAACAGGTAAGAATTGTAAGATCGAGGTGGTCACTGCGCCATTCAGTATCCAAACTTATGTTTGTTTTATTGTATTTAGAAAGTAAAGGCTAATGTTGAAGTGTACATAATTACATAAAAGCTGTTTTATTTCATCTTTCTATTTGCAAAATATTTGATTGACCAAAGTAAATATTCGAACAATAACGATAGTATTCCGAAAATATCACCGTGCGAGTTGAGACGACGTGTGTGAGATGAGATCAAGAGCGCTCGTCTTAACTCGTTCTCTTATCCAATGAAAGCAGGGTCATGGACATATTCAAAAAAGACAAAGTCGACGTAATTTTTACTATGTTTCTAGAAATGGCGGCGCTCCCCAGGAGAAGCGAACAAAAAATTTATATGTTTTCACGGAAGAAACAATACTAATGCTCGTTGCAGATCAGACATTGGGTTATAGTTCACTCGTTAAAGAAATTCTTTGTCGTTTCTCTCGTCCTGCTTCGCCCCACTCGTGAAAAAGACTTGAATTTCTCAAACACTTTAAAGATAACCCAATCTCAAATCTTTACCTACAGCATATTAATTTGAAATTAGATTTCTAATACGTAAATCGACGGATTTATTTTAGAATGATGTTGCTAAAAAGAAAGCACATAATAAATACTTTGTAAATATTTGATAATTATAAATTACTCTTACGATAAATTAAATTTCAAATGTTCCGAAGAACTAGCCACTTTTTGAACATAGAAGTGCAACTATTAAAGCTATGCAATTTTTTCCTTAGAATCACGAAGACTGCATTTACTGTCATCAAGTTAAATAGCGGAAATAGGGAGTATGTATACGCCATTTTTGCCCACATTTTGATTGCCATAGACATAATTTTCCTAGAAAAGGGGGTTTCGAACACTCGGAGTCAATCATTCAGGCCTTTCATTAAGAGGCGGTACCTGGTACTTTTACTTTTCTAAACTACTGAAAAGTACCTCCAGAATTTTAAAATTTCATACATTTTTATTAAACAAAATGATGAAAAGTACCTCCTACAAAACCTGCATTGCGAAAAACAAAAAACAAAACAAAAACAAACAAACCACCAAAAGCAAACAACAAAAAAACAAAAAAAGAAAAAGAAAAAATGACATCCTTGCGGAATCCCTGGATAAGTCCCTGTTCCTGGAAATAGTTAAGTAGCTCTCCAGGTTAGAATCATGCAAAATGTGATTCATGGTTGGAAATCCTACATATTTTTTATATTTTGTTTAAAATGTTATAGTAAACAGAAATTAACATATTGTTTTTCATATATTAAGTAACCCGTGCTCTTAGAAGCTAAATGTTATAAAGAATGTGTTATGGAATTTAATATTAAGTGCGATAACTCTGTAAACGATTCTAAAAACAATAGAAACTAATGGATTTATAATGTGGATTATCTCTCAAGAGCAGACATATTGGAATAATAATAGTACATTAAGGCACAAAAAGTTAAAAGCAGAAACTGTAGCTCATTTGGAATACTTTGTTGTATTTAGCTTATTTACTAGACATTTGTTGGTTTTGAGTGCTTTTTGTACACAATTTACTTTTGAATCTTGAATTTCCTGCTTATTTGTGTTCAACGCAGCTAATTAGAGGTTGATTCTTGAAACCTAGTGTACGGTATACCGAATTTGCATTGTTTATGTGATTGTTTTAATGTGATTCTGAATTTAGAAACACATGGCATGGGACGATGACACTGCTGTTGAGTCATAAGCGGAGGTATTTACCAACCCAGTAGTCAGACTTGTCTGACCATTAAGTATATATCATATATATTATTTACCGAACTTGCCATAGCAATAAATTCAAAAACGTAAAACACTGAGGCTTTGTATCTTGTATAAAACATGTATGTATTAGCTTATGCTGCTGTTGGGAGGTTATTCTTTGAATCACGTTTTCTCCTGCCGAAGTGTGCAATATTTATATTTTTTAAATTTATATCAAAAGATATCTTTTGTAACCATTTTTACGTTTTTTGTCCTTTGTTCTTTTAGTGTGCTTCTTGTTCAACACGATGCACCAGCTTGCTTTCTCCACATGTTTTAGGACAAAAAGTAATCAAGGGAACCAAGATTCTAGTGGGAATAAAAAAAATATGCAATCCAGCTGCTGAAACCTAAACAGGGAAAAGATATAGACATATACAACAAAGAACATGACATAATCAAAATAAAGCAAAAAAAAAAAAAAAAAAAAAAACAACAAAAAACAAAAAACAAAACAAAACAAAACAAAAGTAAATGTGTAACTTGGACTTCACTAAAAACTCATTTTAGCGTGCTTTGTGTGCTTGTTTCGTGGTATCGTGCAGCGTGGGCTTCGTGTGCGTGTGCCTTTCGTGTGCGCACTTCGTACTTCGTTCTTCGTGCAACGGTTCTGTATTCTGATTAGATGATAAAAATAGCTGCTATGGTAGATCAATTTTACGGAATATCGTTGTAATTTCGTTTTCTATGCCAAGATCAATATTCCTTTTACATTGAAAAGACAATATTTTGCCAGGAATAAATACTTTTAGGAATTAATTGGTTTCAAACATTCGAACATTCTTTGTTCATAGACATTTTGAAATTGTGTATATCGAATGTGTTTATTAAAGTATAATACACATTAATGTAAAATTACATGTAAGATGTTAGCAATAAACAAAATACGACGAACACGTACACTGTATATCATGAATTATTATTAGTTTCGTTTTGCAAGTTAGATTTCGAAATATACCAATTACTGAGAAGAATACTTCCGGCGGACACGATCATTCGTTTATCGTGCTTCGTGCAACGTGTTTCGTGTGGCTTTCGTGTATCGTGTGCGTGTTTCGTGGGATCGTGTTTCGTGCGCTTCGTGTGCGTGGGATTTGGAACGTAACACGTGTCAGGAGGTGTAAGCGTCCCCTGCTTTTCAAGATACACCAATCAAGTTGCTTATGTCAAGTCCGGGGTGGACGGAAGAGGAAAGGAAAACTGTGACACTGTGAACTAATCGGTTCTCACGGTGCAGATGGATACACTGTAACGATCGACGAGTTCATGATGATGACCATAAATTTCTGAAGTGATGATTTCAATCTTGTAGCAACATAATCCTGTTCGAGAAGCCTAATTGTTAAACGCGGTAAAAATGTCTGCGTAGTTACGGCAAGCTCTGGCATAACTTATGATGTGTGATATAAAAACTCCATACGCAGGTGCTGAAGGTGTTACCACAGATGAAAAGAAATTTGACAAAACGGGATGCAGAGTGGTCCTGTTTGTCATATAGTTTGGTCAATAGATTTCCAGTGTCTAAAATATGTATACAAGAAAACAACTTTGGAAACTAGTAACAGTCATAATTCTAGAGATAATGTTTCGACCTATTAGGTATTGATAGACTGATGATTGTTTGTCGTTTTTGACCTAATGTAACATTCACTAGCTAATTAGAAAAAAAAAACAAATTTACTTTGGAAGACAAAACATGGATATCAGCATATTCAATGTTCATTCAAAAATTGGATAACAATCTGCACGTATAATACAAATTAGAATTAAAACTTAGATATCAAGATATGTAACCAAAAGAATAAAAACAATCAATGAAACGAAACGCTATCATTGTTTATTACTACTCGTTAATCGATTTTTAATTGATATTGACGTATTGTTTATATAAGCTATTTCTGTATTTGTAAATGGGAATGATTTGTTAAATATCAAACAATCTATGCTAATCATAAAAAAAAAAAAAAAACATTTAAAGAAATAAGATTGTTGCTCTTTGCATTAAAACATTTTAGTGTAAATAGTTCTGTAATTGCCTTTAAAACAATGAAAATTACAAATTCATAATGTTAATGGTATCTGCGGCACTAATACAATGCCATTTTGACTACGCTTGTTCAGCATAGTTTAATAATATCAACAAAACTTTACAAAGCAAGCTACAAGGCTTGGATTATAGACGTAGAGTTGATTATAATGTATTTGACAGTGTTGGATTTTTAAATGTCAGCAATAGAGTTCGACAAATGAGACTGAACCAAGCTAATAAAATATTTTATAACATATGTCACTATATGAGAACTAATTTTGTTAAAGCAAGAGATGTTACCTCTTATAACACTAGGCACAATGAATTTAATGTTTATGTACCATCTGTAAAAGGACTATCAGCAAATACTTTTTATCATAAAGCCATTAAAGATTGGAATGGTCTCCCATCTGATATTAAAAAAAAGCAAAAGCTCACATGCAATTAAATCTAAGGTAATTTTTTTTTCTTTTTGATAAAATGAAGCAAACTTTTCTTGATATTTTCACTATATAGTAAATTATAATACAATTTTAGATTTTATATATCTGGTAATCCCAGATTATTTATTGGCACTGCCTAAGTCTTGAGCCGGTTGTTGTTCATTATTATTTTTTAACAGATAAGTTATTTCTTTCAGCTGGGGACCCCGTTGGAAATAAGCCGAAAGGGCATTCACGATATCCTCGGTCAAATATCAATTATGGGCCAAAATTGATTTTTAACAATCTGTATCACTGTACCTTTAAGTGTCATGCTTTCACTAGTGATGTATTGCTTTTTATTGTATTGTATATGTACATGTGGTGTATGTTGATATTTAATCGAAATAAATCTATCTATCTATATGCTGTCGAAAAAGAATCTGAATTCGGAGTGAAAGTTACCTTGGAATTTTTATATAACAGAAAAAATACTACATCAAGGTTTTCGAAATAAAACTCATAAAATAATTCACAAAATTTTACAACCGATATAAGAAACCCACTCTCGAATACATTTGTTTGTTTGTTGAGGTTTAACGTCCGAGCAGCAATATTTTAGCTATATTCAGACCATGAACATGAAATTGATGATAAAATGAACATGACATGATGATAAAATGAAAAAGGGATGGGACACAAAAACAATGGGGTCGACAAATTTTGATTGCCACTGGAAATAGGGAGAGGTGGGTAGGGTCGGGCAACAGCCTCCTCTGGCGGAGCCCTATGGTTCCTACTACGGGAGAATACCACAGCAGGGTTCTTTAACGTGCGAGGAACGTGGCATCTTTCCCAACACGGTGCACCACTATGGTTTGCGGTCAGGTTTTCCGTATTATAGCCTGACCACCCAGCATGTAACACGTCAGGGGTACCCCATTCCACCACCTGGGGTACACATCCCAGTTGCTCTGTGGGCAGAGCGCCCTAGCTCCCGGCTAGGGTTCTGAGCACTATTTAGTTGCCTTTTACGACAAGCTTAGCGCTGCTGCAGGCCTATTCTTTTAACACCCGGACCTGCACGGGGTCTCTCAAATACAGATGTACTTGTAAAGAATAAATACATGCGTGTGTCGATCGTTACGGTATATCCCTCTGCACCATGAATTCTAATTTGTTCAACGTGTCATAGTTTTCTTTTCCTATAGCTAAAGGTAAACTATACGACACACGTGTTGACTTTTCATTCAGAATTGTCAACTTTCCTTTCGTATGTGGCAACATCCCTTCAGCACCTGCATATGGATTTTTCATATTACAACTCATACATTTTGCCGTAACTACGCTGACTCTTTGTATCGCAATAGACTTCTTACAATTAGGCTTCTGAAACAGGGTTATGTTGCTACAAGATTGAAGTCCTCACTACAGAAGTTAAATGTTCGTCGTCATGAACTCGTGGATCGTTACAGTGCATCCACCTGAACCATGAAAACTGATTTGTTTACCATGTCATGGTTTTCCGTTCCTCTTTCTTCTACCCCGGACTTGACTTTTTATGAGCAACTCGGCGGGTGTTTCCGAGTTGCACACACACATGGATGAATTGATTCCAAATTTTGTGTGTGGATTAATATAGATGGAACATACGTTTCGTCACAAAAATCTCGGTTTTCCAAATGAATGGATTTAATTCAAATTTGGTGTATCGCTTTATATAGATGGGGCATACGTAGTCCGAATTTCCTCTGACCCGACAACCCCCTCTAATTAATTTGGATACTGATAGAGGAGGGTTGGAAGTATTTCTGTATAACATACTAAAAACAGATTTTAGAATAGAAGAATTCAAGTTTTGAAATTAGACAATTTATAACCGAATTCATGGTAGGTTACTGTCCACTGGCATTTGAAACTGGTCGTTATAAGAAATTCCCGAAATAAAATAGATTACGCACTATGTAATTTGATGATGAGTTTCATTTTTAATGTGAACAAAATATAGCACTGAGGAATCTTTTTTTTTAAGATAAGTGATACTGTTTTATTAATTAGTGCTGATCAAAAATCCAATCCACTTAAACACTTCTTATCCAAATGTTGAACTTTTGCCATAAATAAGCAACTTTAGAATTGCTGATAGGAGGTCCATACCGGTCAGTAGTTCTCCGCTACATCTAGATGTATAGTATTGTCTTCTTTGATGTTTGTTGTGTGTGTGATTTTTTTGTATTTGCTTGATCCATATGGATGTAATTTTGAAAATAAATTAATACAGAATTGAATGGACTTATGCCAATCTGAAAATGCAGCAGAATACACATTCATTACTGTTAAAACTAAATTATTTCATTTCATATTGAAGGAACGAAAAGTATATATTTATGACATATGCACAGGAGATTGGTCGATCATGTTATTCTGATTGGGTGGAGAAGGGGCGATAAAGAGCTCGTAAATTTATTCTTTGCGTGAAAGGAAGACAAAAAGCCGTTACAGGCATTTTCGGTGCAAACAATCTTTTTTTTTAATAATGAATAAGTACAACGTAACCACATTTAATGAGAAAAACTAATGTAATGGACATAACTCTTGAAATCAGTGATATTATTGTATCATATCAAATTTCAACAAAGCCTATCAAGCTTTCATTTGAAACAGAATGAAATCAGTCCAGTTTACTTTGATGCTTACATGTCATATGCCGTATATAAACGTTCTAAAGATTTGGAAGAATTTTGTCCCTAACCATAGTCTACTTCCTTAAAAGGTTAATATAGAACTAAATATAGAAACGATCGTTCCAGAAAGAAATGGAGGGGGTGTTGGTAAATTAATAAAAGTATTGATTATTTTGCTTTATTTGGTTTTTTAGCATGTCAAAAAAAAAACTTAATTCATATTTAACCATATTTACTTAAAACTAAGAATTATGTTTGGTGTGCATCGCAGAATCATTAAAATGTCAAGATTACAAGATTATTGGTATTTAGAATAAATATCGTGAGGTAGACACAAAAGAACACATTTTGAAAACGTAATTACTATTTACCATAATAAAAAATGACTGGTTTTTTATCTGTTCATGACGTTGGACTTGTTGCCTCCTTCACCCGTATTTATCCGTAACATGTAATTACTATATTCAACACTGGTATTTTGTAAAATTCTAGCAGTAACTGCCTTAACGGCTGATTATATTGACAGATTTTCATACATATGTCCTTGATAGACAAATGTTCGAGGCACTTCTAAATATCAAATATTTTTTTTGCGTTACTTTATGGGATGGAATCTGTTAGATTCTGGCAAAAATGAAAAATGATGAGTCAGGCTCAGAAAAAAAAGAAACGAATTTGACAATATGGACACATAGTGAAAAGTTACAAAAGTCGAATCGACAGTTCGTTCGTCTTTTTAGTAACATAGGGTGCAAAGTTACAACATAATGATAGAAAAAAGTGAATTACCTCCCTCTGATGATGTAAGTTCAATGTTTTTTTATATAAATTGTACACTTACAAAGGTAATATCTCAAAATGTAAAACCTATGTAAATATTGTAGATACAATGTTAAGGAATTTTAAAACTGTTATGCGTTGTTTTCCTCCCCATTTTTGTAGCAAGATTTGTTTAAGAGAATACAAATCTATTTATTATTCTCGATGGATATGTATTTGTTTTCCTTTCTATTTGGAAATTGATTCAGTTTATGTAAATACAATGAAACCTGTCGAAACCAAATTCTTTTTGTTAGTTTACAAATGATAAGAAAACATTTGAAAAGTGTCAGATTTAGTCATAGTATCGGATTCCCCAAGGTTCAGTTTAGACAGCTTTTACTGTATTTGTTCATCATATTATTATTATTTACGTAAAACGTTAGTCTCAGATTAAATGATAACATAAAGTTCCAGAAGCAAATTGTGCCTTTGTTTTTTACATTACGTCAGTTTATTTTGGTTTTCTTCAAAACAACAGTTATGCAAGCACTTGTACAAGAAAACAAGATCACAATCTTTTGAACACTTTTAACTACCCCCTCCAAAAAGCATCACCGGTCACGCAAATTGTACATGCGTTTCAGGCGATCCAGTAGTGAAGTGCGATCGTAACAGTTTGTTAATGATCATTAAGTAATGATTAGACCCTTTCGTGGTTATTCAAGGGACAGTCGATGAGTATACTCAATATACTTTCGCGAGGAAAATTCTTTTGTCTTACCAAACTATAACTGTATATATACCATAATTCTGTCAACTTTCCTTTCATCTGTGGCAACATACCATCAGCACCTGCGTATAAAGTGTTCGTATCACAACTCATACGTTACGCCAGAGCTTGCCAAAACTACGCAGACTTTTTGTATCGCGCTAGAACTCTAACAAATAGGCTTCTGTAACAGGGTTATGCTACAAGATTGAAGTCATCACTATAGAAGTTTTATGGCTGTCATCATCAACTCGTGGATCGTTATGGTGTATCCATCTGCACCATGAAAACTGATTTATTCAACGGGTCATAGTTTTCCTTTCCTCGTTTGTCTACTAAGGACTTGACTTTTTACGAGCAACTCGGCGGGTATTCCTAGAAAAACAGAGGACGCTTACCCTACCGGTGCACCTGGTCCATGCTCCCAGTTTTTAGTTGAATCCGAGTTAATCATTTGCTTTTGTTACTTTGTATGTATGATTTTAGTTACTTTATGTTCTTTGCTTATTTAGTCTACATAAGCTATACTTATGTGCGAATTTCATGTAGAATCTATAAAATTGTTATCTCAAAAGAAAAACAAAATGAAAAACTAAGACTGGTTACGTGATCAGTTACTGTTTATGAACAAGAAATAAAACTGAATTTGGTGGGTTTTTGACATGCACGAATCACCTTCTGTCTGATTTTTAGAATGATTGATACCTAATACCATCAGATAAACCCAACAAAAACAAACTTAATTACAAAAATAAAAAAATGTAGCCTTTTTTGGTGTGTAATACATATTACAGAATTAGCATGATTCTTACAAAGACTGTTACTTAATCATTTATATTATATTGGCATATTGACATATAGTAGTAGTAAGACTGAAACCAAATAACGCCTCTATTATATATTACAAGACTGATTTTAATATTTTACAAAAAACGTACGCGTATCATTAGACTTAAAAAACCGGAATCTTATAATACAGGGAGTTTTTGTGTCATTGACAGTGTAATAATCTCGCGTAGAAGACCTACGTAATTTCGAAGTATTATTGTAAATGAGTTACATATCTAAACCACATATAAATTATTGCTAAAAACTTGAAATAAAATGAAATGAAAATATTTTTATAAAAAAATAATACTTATCCGAAATAGTGCTAATGGAAGAAAAGGGAATTAGAAAAAAAACGAAGCAAAAACAAACAGAGAAAATTAAAAAACAAACAAACAAACAAACAACAACAAAAAAAAGCAGACAATTGAAAATAAAACCAACCAAAACAAACAATAAAATAAATAGAATAAAACAAACGAAAATGTTGTAATTGTGAAAAATGACTTATTCATTTCATATTTTTGATTATACCTGACAAAATTTTATAGCACGCTTTCTATCATTCCAATGCTTTTTTATTAGCACGAAGGCGACTCTTTCTGTTGTAATTATTAACTCCAGTTCAGTCTCAACAACAGAACAAATTTATAAAATCACACCCTATAAGTAGTTTCATCTTTTAATATATTCATATAGAGAATAATACAATCATTCCTAGATATCTATATTAGCACGAGGGCTTCTGGTCCGAAGGATAACTTCGACCGAAGATAATGACAGCATGTGATTCAGAGGTTGCGATATTATATACACCTTATCGTACATTTCAAAAGGAGGGTATCCCTACTATTATACAAACTATCCAAGGGACCTTAAAATGAAAATGATACAGAATTCCAAATAGGGATACAAAAATGTTCAGCCATGTTACAACTAATTTTATACTTCATGTCAAATTATTGTATTCTGATTGGTTTATTACGATGACAGATTTTGCCATATCACATGGCTCAGAAGGGGATTATTTTTTCTCTATCTCCATCTCATGAAGATCCTTAACTGTGTCCGTCAATATTGCAATCGGTACTACTCAGCTTCTCTCGTTACAGTTGTTTTAATAAAGGAGAAATAGCCGAAAAGTTCAAGTAGAATTGTTGTAAAATTTCCACAAACTGAATTCAGTTCTTGATTTTAAATTTCTTTGCTTTTTTGTATTCGTTGTTCATAATTTTACCTTGTAAAGATACGAAGCGTAAACGATCGTCCTATAACGGTTTTATTGCTTCAAAAATAATCATTTCCGGCCGATAAACATCTTCTGATTTATATTTAGTGAGTTCACATAGTTCATATATTATTTACAAAATAAGGACACTTGTAGTTGTAATTCCGATCTTTTCATGTTAACTTCGGGACAGTCGATGATCGCATGTGAATAATTTTTTGTTTGAATATATTCAAGATGAAGAAACACGATAATTTCTTCCACTATCGTTTGTCAACAAAGGTATGGATGCAAATGATTTGGCTAACATCCTCCATCACAAAAAGGGTAACCAATAAAATTCTCAAACATTTCAAAGGACAAATCAATACCGATTATTTCACATTTCTTTACTTCACCTATTGCATCCAAAATTTTCTATTATAAAATGCTATTGCAGAACATCGAGATTGAGGACTTCAAGGCTTAACCACCTGACCGTTCCTGTAAAAAAAAACTCTCCATTCCGGTCGAATCGTTACGCGAGATTTAAGCATCATCGAAAACGAATCTCTGCGTAAGGTCCTTTCTAAAGGTCGGACCCAAGTACCGTGAACTACGCTCCATATATTAGAATAATAACTTTAATAAAGTTTTATGGATGCCGTGGCCTATGCAGAAAATGGATAAAACGGAAGCAAGAAGACATTGATTCTCTGTCAGAGTGGTTGAAGACCGTGAGGTCTTTAAATTTGAAACAAATGAAAGTTTTCAGGAGGTCAATGAGTGTCAATGCTACATTTGTTTTCAAAGACCCCGATGAAGCAAAAACATTGTCTACTATACATGACAAATATGTTGTCGTACCAGCAGACAAAGCACAAAACAACATTGTTTGTTTTGTCTGCTAAACGTACTACATCCGATGTTTATTATCTGAGGTAGACGTATGAAATAATAAGTGATAAGACCAAAACTGCCACTACACTCTCCAAAGAAGAGATAGTGGAAAATCATAAATCTGTGATATCCTCTTTTGGTCTCTCGAATAAAGAACGAGGATTGTGATTTACCGCCTATGTACTGGATTCCTAAAATCCCAAGAATCCATACAAAAAAAGCTACATATCTGGATCTGCAAAATATACCATCAAACCTCTGTCAAAAGTTTTAACTTCTAAACTCACAGCTGACAAAGAGGGTCTTCAGTCCTACCACAACACTTGTTACTCTTATGGTGGCATTAATACAAATTCGAAAGATATTCTGGAGACCCTCAATTCTTGATTATTATCAGAATGCAATAGCATGATATTTCAACACTTTAGACTTCTATTCCCCATATTCAGTTAAAATCAAGAAACAAAAACTATATATCCTTGTTTTTTGATAAATATAGTACACTTAGATACATAGTTCTTGGTAAAGATTCCTTATAGTTCTAAATAATTCCAAATCATCTTCCAAATATACAAAAGATGTTTTTAAAATGCTGGAATGTTTTATCTACAACTTATTTGTCCAATGTGGCGGACGCGTTTTTCAAAAAACGGTCGACATTCTGATGGGAACAAATTGTACTCCTCTTCGTGCTGGCCTATTCCGTCACTCTTATGAGGCTGACTTTATTGCTGATCTGATCCGAAAGAAAGAACATCGTTTAGCTAGAACCTTTAATCTCGGTTTCCGCTATATTGATGACGTATTAAAGTAAAACAATCCTGGTTACATCGAATCTACCCGCAAAGAACTTGAGATAAAGGATAATATAGACATTGTGAAGTCAGCCTCATGTCCTGACCTACACTTAGAGAGAGATGGTAAAGGAAAAGTATTCACCAAACTTTACAAAAAACGTTATGACTTTTCATTCAGAATTTCAACTTTCCTTTCATCTTTGGCAACACCCCTTCAGCACATAGGTATGGAGTTTTCATATCATAACTTATACGTTATGCCAGAGCTTGCCGTAACTACGCAGACTTTTTATATCACGCTATACTTCTTACTATTAGGCTTCTGGAAAAGGGTTATGTTGCTACAAGATTGACATCATCACTACAGAAGTTTCATGGTCGTCAGCATGAACTCGTGGATCGTAACGTTGTATCTATCTGCACCACGAAACTGATATGTATCATGGTTTTCCTTTCCTCTTTCGTCTATCCCGGACTTGAACTCGCCGGCCGGGTGTTTCTCGAAAAACAGAGGACGCTTACCCTACCGGTGCATCTGGTCCGGTTCCAAGTTTTTCGTGGAGTCCGAGTTGCTCATTTGCTTTTGTTACTTTGTGTGTATGATTTTAGTCACTTTATGTTCTTTGTTTGCTTATTTAGTCTACATAAACTATACTTATGTGCGAATTTCATGTAGAATCTATAAAATTGTTATCTCAAAAGAAAAACAAAATGAAAAACTAAGACTGGTTACGTGATCAGTTACTGTTTTTTGTTGTGTATGTCTGTTTTCCATGTCTGGTCTTTGTCTGGATCACATTCTTTTTAATTCCGCTAGAATCTTGGTTTCCTTGATTACTCATTGAATGAAAGTGATTCTGCCAAAATTAATATTATAGTTATTATTAGTTATTATAGAGGATAAAGTATATTATTACAAATTAAATCTTTGAACTAAGAAGCACTGAGATCCTGATTTTAGTCTGAAAGGAAGTTAACGATTGATACCAAGGATCCTTACCAGTCTTGTATCTTTAACATAAACAAACTGCTCATTTGTTTAAAGCTCACATCTTGAAATTTGTTGAATTATGAGGAAAATAAATCCTAGCTGTTATAAAACTGCAAAAAGCATAATTGCTTTTTAAATATCAATATATTCAACTCATACTAACAGGTTATACCTGCCTCATACTAACAGGTTATACCTACCTCATACTAACAGGTTATACCTGCCTCATACTAAATTACCATAACGGTCCATATATCTAGTATGGTGTTCTTTACTCAGAAAATTATAACAACAAACAAGCAAACAAAAACATAAACAAAAACAAATAAAACAAACCCTCCCAAATTGAAATCTTCAAATATTCCCAAATAAACTTACAATAAACGGAGGCCGAAATTTCTTCATTCTTTATTTCAGTTGAATTTAGTTTCATTTCGCATTTAACCGTGGATACTGTTCACCAATTTATCATTCTTATTTAACCAACTCAGGAACTTCACTATATATTATTGATGGATATTTAGATGTGCATCAATACCAAAATTCCTAGGGTATTTTTTATTTCGTTTGTTTGTTGCTATTTTCTCCCTAGTATTCCTCGAATGTTGACCACATTTTTCAGGTAAATTGTTGGTAGATACAAAAAAATCTGGTAGTCGAAAAATAAACCTTGGTTATATGTTAAGTATTTTTTTTAATACATACATAGTGATTGTTTGCCAGTTTGGACCAGCAGTATTTAAACGATTCGATTCGCGCAGTAATATATAGCGTTACTACTGAAAATAACAATTATTTCATTCCTTACGACTGCAAAATCAATAGTTTCGTAGCAACCATTATTGTTATGTGTTTCAAAGACAAAGGACGCCTACCCTACCGGTACACTTGGTCTATGCTCCCAGATTTTGGTTGAGTCTAAGTTGCTTATTTCCTTTTGTTTCTTTGTACGTTTCATTTTGGTTGTTGTATTTCTTTGTGTGTATGTCTATTTTCCCTGCCTAGTCATTATCCTTAGATTATATTCTATTGATTGGTTCCCTTGATTACACGTTCAACAGAAACGATGGTCACTTATTGATTAAAGGCTATTAAAAATTAATTTGCTGTTTAAATACAACAATAAAAATCATATTAATATAGCAAATGCCCTTATAAAAATATAAGAATATATTTACAAAAACTCACAGATGACGTGTTTGTTCGATCTCTATGAATAAAATATATGATCGCTCGGATTTTCTGGTTTTGTTCAGTGCTTTAATTTATAGATCAGTATCTCAATGTCTGCTGAGAGTAATCATTAGCGAGGTTATTATTCTGACAAATTTCAATACTTATGATTAAACGGGATAATATTACTAACATGTCATATTTGAAAACTATATCATAACTAATTGTATTTCCAGAATGGGTCTTATAAGCGATATAAGAAAAGTTACGTTCGCAATACATATACACATGATTTTTTGTCAAGAATTCAGAGAGATTAATTATAATATTCTCAACGGGTTGAGAGTTTCCGGAAGTTATCGTTCTCTCTCTACAACTGAAACAACAATAAGCTGCGCTGCGGAGTGTCAAAAGGACACTTCTTGTGTTTCAGCTAATTACAACAATGCTCTCAATTTATGCGAATTAAATGCTTTTGATCCAATGCAGGAAGCGGCATCCATTTTAGAAGATGGAAACTGGAAAATTATATATTTAGTGGATCGTAAGTATGGTTTTGTACTTAGTTATAACTATTGTAGTGTTCTATTATATGTTTTCATTGTGCTTTCCTCTGTAATATTTTATTTGATGACATATACTGATGATTTAGTAAAACTGATATTAACATTGACGCTCGTTACTTGGCCAAGATATATCATCAAGAGTTACCAAGAAAAATAGAATAATTAATTGGAAAGAGTGAATAACCAAAAAATGATTAAGAGTGCCGAAGAAAGCCTAGATTTAACGAGTGTTAAATCTTAATGCGTTCTTGGCACGAGTGATCAGTTTTTGGTTATTCAAGAAAACCGATTGATGATCCTATTTATTAAATTTTCTCCATTATTCATTGTTATTTTCAACACAAATTTAAAATTTTTTGAACGGCGTATTGATATTCGTGTTGGCGAGAGAAAGCGCGGGAGTGAAATTACCGAATATATTTCACAGTGTGAATTATCGAAGACAAAATTACACTGGGAACAATCTGTAAATCACTGCTATCTATATAATAATTATCACTGATTTTATTTCAAATTTTAAAGCACAGATATATCAAGACCATGTATATTTTTAGGGCTGTTAATACATTTTTTATAATATCTGAAGAAAGACAAACTTATTATCTGATTTAAAAATTTTTGATACGAAAAAACATCACTCTATACGACCCAAAAAAAGATATTCTGCCCCTCTTGTATTAATCTATTTACATCATTGTACACTAATATAACAATGCATAATTAGACACGAAATAGGTCAAGAAAAGAGGGACATTCAAAAGTTTAGCAGCCATGGAATACTAATAATATTTTCTCATCTAAGTCGATCCCTTAAAGTTATCCATCATTTGTTTAAAACCCATACAAATCTTATATCGAAGAAATAGGTTTAACCTGAGTGCGCTTCTTTTGCTGCAATACAATAATTTGTACAGTTTGAGTTGATTTAAGGTTCAAGAGTTAAGTTTACAATTTAAATTACCTAATTACAGATTGACCCGTAGTAAAGGGATATCAATTGAACCATCCTTGAAGGCTTCCAATGTTTTGCTGATTAAGGTCTTCGATGAGGTTAATACTGTAGTATCACTAGTGTTTATCATTGCGACACATTGAATGCTTTCAAACAGCCTGAATATTGCTTTGTCTTTTGGGCCAAAAACTATACAATTTCATTATACTTCATGTCAATTTGCTGAATTTTGATTGGTTCTATACGAGGGTAATATTCTATTCTATCAAATGTCTCAGAGGGTGATAATGTTTTGTCTATTACCCTCTCATGAAAAGGAAAAGGTGTGAGTGTAAAAGTTAGTTACATTTCAATAATTGATATAATATCGATTAATAAATGAAATTCAGCAGACGCATTTATTATTGAATTACATTTTTTTGTTATGATGCCAAATCTACTACAAATTTGTACCCAAACATTTCGAATTGCTTTGTGAAATAAAAAAAAGACAGGCTGGAAATGGAAAAGATAGTGTTGAAATGAGCATTTATGTCACTGATGTTCAATTTCCATACATTGTATTAATTCTGGACCTTTTTTTTGTTTGTGTTGTTGTTGTTACTTTTGGTTCCTAAAAACCTACGGTTAAATAAGTATGTACAAGAAAACTTAAAACAGAGAAAAAACCAAATAAACAAAAAACAAATATATAAACAGAAAGATAAAAATATCAATACAAACAAGGCAGTAGGTGGAACATGGTATGAAAAAACCCACCATTTTGCAAGTGTAGTTTGGCTATTTGTGCCACCAGATTTAATGAAAAAGGCAAATTTTGTGAAGTGCGTTATAACTTCATTGCAATGCGCTGAAAATTTACATTTCAAGGGAAGATAACTCTGTAAAAACTCCTTTTTCTAACATTTCTGTAGCAATCCAGTGATGCAGAGATACAAAAATAGGCTTTTCAAATGGAGAATTCAACCTTGAGTGAAATCATTTTGTCAGATCGATGGGGATTTGACATGCATGGTTCAAAATTGCCTGATTCTTACGAACACTTTCACTTAGTCTTAATCACTGAGGAGATACAAAGTCAAGTGGAAGAATGAATGCGAATTTCAATAATTTTTTGACATAATGTTTGTTATATCTCTCAATGAAAACGACGGAGTAATAAGTTGAGTTAACTGCTATATAATCATAATTGTTATACTGTATAAAAAAAACCAAAAAATAATGTAAATATACCAATTAAAATATTTAATGGCATGAAAACGCAATCGTGGGGAATTTTGTTCACTGTGAATAAAAGAATGTAATTTGACTACCTAGTAATTGTCAAGTGCTTTTGTTTATGCATTTGTATCAATATTTACGGGTATTTATTATTATTATTATTATTATTATTATTATTATTATTATTATTATTATTATTATTATGGACGTTTTGTTTTTGTTTTTGTTGTTAATTCTACCGGGTAAAGACCTGCGGTAACAGTTGGATTAAATAACTATATACAAGAATAAAATAAATGTTTTATTGACATTTACGTTTGTGAGCATAGAACAATAAGACAATTTTAATGAAGAATATAAAGACAAAAGACAAACACACAAAACTGATTGTTAGGACTTACTTTGAAAAAGAATGACAATGGAACAATTAAAGCTTTGCTGTTTAGGTTTATTTCCAGACTTTTGAGTTACAAATTGAGCCAATCATGACTTTCATGGTCATGAGTGCTTTTTTTAAATGTTTAATCTGTGCATAACTTGACTAATCTTCAAATTAATGCTGATTTATAATAAATATAGAACTCCATGGTTATATATGTAATTTTTCCCAGCTTCTGAATATGAATGCTCTATCAATACAGGGATGGCCTGACATAATTAAATAAATAGAAGATTAACAATATGAAATTTAAAAAAAAATCTAGCCTTTATAGTATGCTTTATAATTTGCCGTTTACTGGGAAGTTCTAGACACAGAGTTGATTTAACCGCATATCCATGAGTTCTTAAGTATCATTCTCTGTGAGAATCAGACAGTGGGTGGAACATGGTATGAACAAAAAGCACCATTTTGCAAGGGCATTTTGGCTATTTGTGCTACCAGATTTTAGGAAAATGACAAGTTCAGTGAACTGTGTTTTAATATTAATGCAATGCACTGAAAATTAACATTTCAAGGGCAGATAACTGTCTCAAAAACATCATTTTCTTTCATTCTATCGAATAAATTCTGAATAAATCCAGTGATGCAGAAATAAAGAAAAGAGAAAAGGCATCCTTGAATGAAATTTTATTGTCAGATCGGTGGGGTTTTGATATGCACGTTTTTGATTTTCTAAATTGCCCGTACAGGTCCGGGTGTTAAAAGAATAGGCCTGCAGCAGTGCTAAGCTTGTCGTTAAAGGCGACTAAATAGTGCTCAGAACCCTAGCCGGGGGCTAGGGCGCTCCTCCCACAGAGCAACTGGGATGTGTGCCCCAGGTGGTGGAATGGGGTACCCCTGGCGTGTTACATGCTGGTGTTGTCAGGCTATAATACGGAAAACCTGACCGCAAACCATAGTGGTGCACCGTGTTGGGAAAGATGCCACGTTCCTCGCACGTTAAAGAACCTAACAGTGGTATTCTCCCGGAGTAGGAACCACAGGGCTCCGCCACAGGAGGCTAAATTGCCCGACCCTACCCACCTCTCCCTATTTCCAGTGGCAATCAAAATTTGTCGACCCCATTGTTTTTGTGTCCCATCCCTTTTTCATTTCATCATTTCATGTTCATTTTATCATTAATTTCATGTTCATCGTCTGAATATAGCTGAAATATTGCTGCTCTGACGTTAAACCCCAACAAACAAACAAACAAAAACTAAATTGCCTGATTTTTAAAATAACGTTCAATCAATCTGAATCACTGCAGTGTGTCAAATGAAAGAATGCGAATCTCAATTAATTATTGACATTATTTTGTTTTATGTTTCAATGAAATCGACAGAGTAATCAAGTGAGTTAAGACAGCTATTAAATCATAATTGGTTTGTTGTTTAAAACAACAATATCAATCATATAAATATTGCAAAATCATCATAAAATGTTTTAACACATGCAAAATCCATCATGAAGGGTTTGTTTGCTGTGAATAAAGGAATGTATTGTTCGGTCGATGTAGTTTCTGTTCAGTGCTTTGGTTTATTCATAGGTACCAATGTCTGCGGGGAGAAATAATTACTGATATTATTAAACTGACAAAGACAAGCTGCGATAATTCATAGATACGACCTACTTTGATACTAACATTTGACAAAATATATTTTTGTTACATCCATAAATGATAGATCTAAAATCCTACTCTTTTATATTATGTTTTTTTTTATGGAGTCAGAATTTAATTTTGTTGCTTTGTATGTATTATTTTGGTTATTTTATGTTTTTGTTGTGTTTGTCATGCTTTCCATGTCTGGTCTTTGTCCCTAGATTACACTCTTCTGATTACCGCTAGCACATTGGTTCCCTTGATTACTTTTATACTATATAATTAGTATTATGTTAATAGGAAATTCTGCAAATAGACCATGTTCAAAGCACAACAAAAATATACTGGAGCTTTTATATTTCCAAAAAATATTTATTTTCATAGTAATTTTAGCGTATATTTATCTTCAATGCATACAAATATAGAAATAGTTATACATGTGCATGATGTACAAACAATAATAATAATGAAGGCAATAATTTTAATAATTTGGATTGCTTGATTAGTTTCATTTCTAATGATAAAATGCACTCTGCAGAATACCAATACATTGTATATAGCAAATTAATAACAAAAATAAAAATGTGTAGCCTTTTAAGGATGTATCACATATTACATAATTTGCATGATTTTTACATAGACTGCTACTAAATAATCTAGGCTTAACTTGACAAATCTCCAATTTAAAGCTGATCTGAAATAAATGTAAAGCTGTTTGATTATGAATGGAACTTCTGCAAGTTTTCGAATACCAACTGAATTTAGGGAACGAAAGCTCTTTTCATACGAGTAAAGCCTGTTACAACCATAAAATAGAAGATTAACGATATGAAATAAAAAAAAAAAAAAAACAATCATAGCCGTTATAGTATGATTTGATATAAGTCGACCTAAGATTTTGATGTGCTAATAATCTGAATTACTGAAATGGTACAAGCTGTACAAATTATCCCCGAATCATCATAAAAAAGCAATATATAAAATTTCAAAGACTGATTTATTAAAAGCGGGTAATTATACTGATGAGAAGAAAGATTGAATAATACAATAATAAATAAATAAGCATATTTCTTCAATCAACTCACACAATTTGTGTTTTTTTTTATACTTTAATTAGATAGATGATCATAACTATGTGATAAACAAGTAAATTTTTAACATGTTTATTTCATGTTTATATTGTTTTGGTTTTATTTCTGGTAGATTCATGAATCAACTGTTAAACATGGTTTATTCAAATAGGAGAACGTATGTAATATTTATTCATTTCATAGATCTAAATCATAGATTTAATTAATATGGGATTTAAGTATAACGGGCCAAATTTTGGTTCAGTTGTCGCATGAACACTTTCATTATTCATACCAAGTTTGATGGAGTAAATTAAAATCTCATACGTTTTTCCAAGTTCTTGATCAACTGTGTGAAATTAAACATTCAATGACAGATATATTTCAGGACTTCGAGCCAACCAGTCATTACTTTTGTAAGGCACTTAACCAAGAAACAATGACTACCAATTTGATCTTTGGTATCATTCGGTTGGGGATCATTTCAAAGACTTGTTGTATTCAAGGCGAACATGTTACAATGAAACCACAAATGTTTCATCTTTGAATTAAACGATTTTAATTCTTAGAATTCACCAAGATTGCAAAATTTAATGCTTATTATTACTTGAATAATCAAACAAAAAAGGACGTAGTAAACAATTTAAATTACCAATGAGTCTTTTTATTACCAAAAGGCACATAGTCAAATTCCTCACGGAATAAAAGTTGGAGCTTTGAATTTTGCCATTTTTTCATCCTTTGCCTCAAATCCAATTATCTTAATGTACAATTATAAATGCAAGATTGAGATAGACTGCATACTTAATCTAACTGAAATAGGTGTGGTCTGAAATATGTAACCCGTACCCGTACCAACTTAAACCCTCAATTTAAAGTCTCATAAAAAGAATCTTATGCGGTTTTTTTATTTATCATCTTTGAGTACTTTGATAATATTATCGTGTCCTAATGTGACTTATATATACATGTATTAAAATTTTACAGATAACTTTATTTTGCGAATTTTAATTTACGATACGGGGATTTTAGACCTTTTGAAAACAGAAAATCGAATAACAATTGATTGATTCCATCATATCCATCATGTAATTGTGTAAATGTGTACAAACTTTAGCTGGAAATGTCTCGTAATAATGGAAAAAAATCGGCAATACATTATTGAGTACGGGGAAAAGTTGGTACGGTTATAGTTACAGTTTACACATTTTAGATCATACTTGAAGAATTAACGATTTGTGTATTGATCCCAATCGACGACTTAAGGCATGCAGTGTATATACCTAGGATGCGGTAGTACGATTCGTTCCGGTTTACCGCCGATTTTCATACTCTATTATTTGTTTGTAACAACTAGTTTGTCTCAGACGACGTACCAGAAGGACCGGAACGTCGTTGGTCTGGCGTGCCGTTAGAAAACAATCCTAGTAAAATACAAAACAGTGATCAGATAGGTAAGAAAACATCCGTTTTACAATATGAAATATATCATATGATGCTGTAATATTTCATCTTTCTTTTTGAGAAATATTTGATTTACCGAAGTGAATATTCGAACAATAATTATATTCTTCCTGAAATATCACAGTGCGAGTTGAGACGACCCGTGTGAGATGAGAACAAGACCGTTTGTTTTCACTCGTTCTCTTAACCAATGAAGGCACGTTCATAGTCATATTTAAAACAAAGGAAAATTCAACGTATTTTTTTACTATATTTCCAGAAAGGGCAGCGCTTCCTCGAAAAAGCGAACAAAATTTTTGTTTTCAGGGAATAAAAGGGTACTAATACTCTTTGCAGATCAGGGATCGGGTTATATTTCACTGGTTAAAAAAATTCTTTGTCGTTTCTTTCCCACATATTTCAAAGACAAATCCATACCAATTATTTCATATTCCAATACTTCACCCATTGCATCAAAAAATTTTTCGATTATAAAAGGGTATTGCACCTTACTGTTTTTGCAAAAACTCTCCTTTCAAATATGGTCCTTCTGGTCACGTCGTTACTTGAAATTTAACCATCATCGAAAACGAATCTCTGCGTGATATCCTTTCTAAAGGTCCAAAGTACCGTGAACCTCGCTCCATAAATTATAATTTTAAAGTTCTTATGGATGCCGTGGAGGACTATGCAGAAAGTAAGCCTCATAAGAATGAAGGAATAGGTCAGCAAGTAAAGGAGCACAATTTGTACCCATTGGAATGTCGACCGTTTGTTAAAAAAACACGTCCACCAAACTGGACAAATATGTTGTCGAATAAAAATTCCAGCATTTTGTAAACATTTTCTTTTGTATACTTGGAAGATGATTTGGAATTATTTCTTACTGGAATCTCTACCAGGAACTATATATTTGTATCTAGGTGTACCATCTTTTTGGGAAAAAACAACGATGTATAATGTGTTTTTAAGTCGGGATCACGAAAACAGCATAAGATTCGTTTGGTAGTAGAACTATAGAGTGTGTATACGAGTAAGTCGTAAATCAATGGATTTATTCAATAAGGATGCTCCTACAATGAAAGCACTCTCGAGATAATTAAATTTCAAACGTTTTGATGAAATAGCCACCTTTCGATGTTAAAACACATTTTAGAAGTGCAACTATTAAAGCTATGCAATTGTTTCCTTAGATTCACGAAGAGTGCCTTAACTTTCATCAAGATATTAAGGTTGCTCTCCAGGTAAGAATCATGCAAAATGAATCAAGTTTGGGAACCCAACATATTTTTATTTTTTATATTTTGTTTTAAATGTTATAGTGAACAGAAATTAACACATTGTTTTTCTTTAACCTGTGCTCTTAAGAGAGAAAAAATATACAGAATGTACTGTGGAATTCAAAAATTAAGGCAGATAACTCTGTAAATGACACTAAAACAATAGAAACTATTAAATTCTAAATGTAGATTATCTCCTTAGAGCAGACATATTGGAATGAATGATAGTACATTTCATCATATAGACCCACGAAACAACTTAATTACAAAAATAAAAATGCGTAGCATTTTGCTGCTCTCGTAAATTTTTAAACTTTTAAAAGATTTCAGTTTAGCCATCTATGTTGTGAAATTGAGAGCGTGCGCAGTGGGACAAAATAGTAATAGAGTAATCAAGAAAACCAAAATTCTAGCGGAAGTCAAAAGACTGTAATCCAGAGACAAAGACCATACAAGGAAAACAGACATACACAACAAAGAACCTAAAATAATTCATACAAAGTAACAAACGTAAATGAGCAAATTGGATTCCATTAAAAGAAATTTACGGTTATAACTTTTGATATCATCGCTTTGAATCAGACATCTTAAGGTACAGAACGTTAAAATCACAAACTGTAGCTCATTTGTAATACTCAACATTTGTTTGTTTTGAGTGCTTTTTGCATACAATTTACTTTTGAATCTTGAACTTCCTTCGTATTTGGGTTCAACGCTGCTAACAAGAGGTTAATTCTTGAAACCATGTGTACTGCCTACCGAAATTTGCATTTTTATGTAATTGGTATATTTGAATTTAGAAACCCATGGCCTAGGATAATGACACTGCTATTGAGCCATAGGCGCAGGTACTCACCAACCCTGAAACGCTGAGGCTACGTACTTTGTATTAAACATTGGTGTATTACAATGTATCTCCTTTGTCATACTCGAGTAAAACGTATCGGTGCTGGATTTCTCTTCCTATTTCGATATTTTTGGTTTTGAGTATTTCTGGTATTCAACTTGTTTTTCAATCTTGAACGTTCTACGTATTACTTTATGCTGTTATTGAGAGGTACTCTGTGGAATTATGTATGTATCAAGTTGCTTTGTCCACACGTTTTACGTAAAAGAGTAATCAAGGGTACCAAGATTCTAGTGGAAATACAAATTTATACAATCTAGAGATGAAGACTATACAGGGAAAAAGAATAGACATATACAACAAAAGAAATAAAAGAACCAAAATAACGTGTAAAAAGAAACAAAAGTAAATGCACAACTTAGACTTCACTAAAAACTGGGAGCATGGACCAGGTACACCGGTAGGTTAAGCGTCCTCTGCTTTTCTAGAAACACCTACTGGGTTGCATATGAAAAGTCAAGTCTAAGGAAAGGAAAACTATGCCACGGTGAACAAATCGGTTCCAACCGTGCAGATGGATATATTGTAATGATTCACGAGTTCATGATGATGGCCATAAAATTTCAGTAGTGATGACTTAATTGTAAGGTGTCTAGCGCGATAGAAAAAGTTTGCGTAGTTACGGCAACTCTGGAATAACGTATAAGGTGTAATATAAAAACTCCTTACGCAGTTGCTGAATGTGACGTTACCACAGATGAAAGGGAAGTTGACAGGACAGGATGAAAAGTCATCCTGTTTGTCATTTAGTTGGGTCAATTGATTTCCAGTGTCTATTGTATGTATACAGGAAATAACTTGGGATACTGGTCTTAGTTAACGTCATTATTTTAGAGACAATGGGCCGACCCTATTAGGTATTGATAGACAGATAAATGTTTTTCGTTAATGACTTAATGTAAAATTCAATAGCAAATTAGTAAATAAAAAAAATGTCTATGGAAGAAAAACATGGATAACAGAAAATTCAATGCATGTTCATCTTGGAAAATAGTCTGAACGTATTATATAAATAAGACTCAAAGCTTTAGATGTCAAGATGAGGATCACAGTAAAACAAAAGAATAAAAACAATCAATTCAATGAAACACTATCATTTTGAAAAACTACTCATTAATCGATTTTTTAATTGAGATTGAAGTATTGTTTAACTAAGCTATCTAAGAATTTGTAAATGGGAATGATTATTTGTTTAATATCAAACAATCTATGCTAATAATATATAAAAAAAATAAGGAATTAGATCGTTGAGTTGCTTTTATTTTTGCATTTAAACATTTTAGTATGAATAGTGCTGTAATTGCCTTAAAAACAATGAAATGTTCAAATTGATATTGTTAATGGTTTCTGATGTCGAAACAAATGAATTCAGAGTGAAGGTAACCTTTAAATATAAATCAATGTTGGAACATGCAGTTCACAAACGAAGAAAACAAACAGAAAAAAGAATCTTTTACAGTATTTATACACGGTACCTAAATTATCTTTTTAAATGGACACACGTTAACTTATCCTATTTCAGCTATCGCTCCATTTTTAGGGCGTAACAACACAAGAAAAATGTCATAATCATAGTTTTAATTTAAGAGATGAATAAGAAAAGAATATTAATCATCAGATTCTGAAGTTCAATTTCTTACCAAATATTAATTAAAAAAAATAAAATTCCGTGTCGCTTATGTTATTGCAAAACGTATGTCTTCTGCTACTAACAGTGGCAACTGATCAACAGAAAACTGACCTGGTCTTCAACAATATGTATATTTAGCGAAATGTTCGGTTGTAGGCTCTGCCTTACTCATATTAAAATTGTGGTTGGTTGTAATATTTCCCTTACTTTTCCCATAAGTTATGCTAAAGCAATATAGATTTCTAAAGCAAAAAAGCAGTTGCGATCTTGTCATCCGACTTATTATCATAAGAATTTGCTCATCTTATCGATATCAATATCTAATTGATGATTGTTTCGTAATAACAGAACAAATAATAACATATGTGGTATTAACATATGTGATAATAACATATGTGATTTTTCGCTACACAAGTCAGACTTCAGTCTTGTTTTGATCATTTGGTACTTACTTGGAACTCTTGTGGCTACTATTGATGCAGGAGTTTTAACTAGCCATAAAAACTAGTTTTATCCACCATTTAATTTTAAAATGGCTGTACCATATACATTTATATCATATCATTTATTGTTTTTTTTTAATTTTTTAAATAGAACTATGGCACCTCATATTTCGGGCGACGGCTGGTATTGGAGTACCGACATATTCAGCTTATATGGGAACCGCAACTCTCCAGACATCTACAGATGTATGCAAGCTTCCACACACACTGGGTTGTATGACACATTACAGAGATTCTACCGTTATTGACGATTGGCAGGCCCAGCATATTACACAGGTTACTTATCATAGCTATTTTCAGACTCACACTCTCTTCTATGGAAACGGGTCACCTGATCGGAATTCCGATTGGCCAAAAATAATTTTTATATAATTCAAAAAGCTGTATCGAAAACTAAAATTGCGTCTCTCGTGTGTTATAATTTTTAAAAAGAAATGTAAAAAGTTACAAGATTTCACTGCGTCCGCTATCTTTTTTAAATATGTTACTTACGCTGTCTGAAGTGGCGTTTCCAGTAATAAGGTTGTGATTGTTTGAACTTGTAACACAGACGCACACAATGTGTTATGGAGTCTCGCATTATCTCGCATTATCTCGCATTTAGCCAAATGGTCGATGTATCTGTATTGTTATATACAAAATGTAGACTACTGAGATATATTACATCATGATTCAATGCTTCAAAACTTCAACCGCAGCTTGTCATTTGATAAGATTTAGCGCATGTAATAGCATTTTGAATTCATTTATATGTAGTATCTGAATTTCCCATTATTGACACCTCGGTTTTAGTCGATATTTAATTGTTGACATCTTGATACATTTATCTTATCAATGTGTTTTGCTGAACTAAGTTATCAAGAACAAAGATTACTGACTACAAATACATATGGTAAACGCTATTTCCACATGAAACAGGATTAAACAAACAAATAAAGAAAAATGTCATCAGGATCTTTTTTTCAAACAACATTGAGAAAACGTTATAATATATTCGTCTTCAGCAAAGACGAAGAACATGCTTAATATACACTTCCGCGAGAAAAAAAAGGGATTGTTATATCCTAATCCCTACCTTATGGAAATATATGTGACGCATAGTCATCAACTACCGCCACTTTAAGAACAATTAACAAGAAAAGGTCTTTACCTCATTAGCCAATATTTATTGTTGCATAACGTTCTTGATATGATATTGAGAGAAGGTTAAATGTATGTACCTTTGGTCATTGTATGGAATAATAGTACATCTATAATGATTTGCAAATATTCCAAAAGGAATTCTACTCCAAGTAATTTTGTGTTATACATTAAGATAATTAAAAAAACTAGTTTAACCATTGTAAGCAAAAACAAAACAAAAAACAAAAAGCAAAAAAACAAAAAAAAACAAAAACAAAAACAAAAAAACAAAAAAAATGAAGCCTGTCCAGACCGAACCCTCTTTTGACTGAGGTATTGGTTCGGTTTAGAAAGGTATTCCATTTAAACTGGTTCAAAAGTACTGAACATGTGTATAAAAGGGACTTAATTCAAAAGATGTCTGGTTTACATTGGTTTTTGGATCACCCTGAATTCGGTTTTGACAGGTTTTGCTGTATATCAATTCAAAAATTAAGTACCAGTCCACATAAAATTCAGACACTGCCAATGGTAAAGTAATTCATGGTGAAGAAAAACCCACCAAACAAACGATGCCTTTTCAGTCTTCATATGCTATACTTCACATAAAGATAATCATTACTTTTTAGAAAATCATACATTTACTCCCACTAAAATCAAACAAATGAAACCAAATAAAGAATGATAACTCTTTCAAAGTTTCAAATTCATGTACAATCTATATGATTTTTGTTCAAAAGTGCAACAACCAAATGAAAATCTAAGACTGGTTATGTGATCAGTAGTTGTTTCTGAACAAGAAACAAAACTGAACTTGGTGGGTTTTTGACATGAATGAAGCACCTTCTGTCTGATTTGTAGAAAGACTGATACTTGACATGCATATATCATCGTCGTCTGATTCTTCAAAAGACTAATACTTAAACACATGCTCTAACTGCCTGTAATATGTTAAGTTTGGTACATTGTAGGTAAAGTTCGTACTGTACACAAATAGTGTATCGGTTGTCAACATAACATTTAGTAACTTAGTCACTGACGACAAAACCAGCTGGTTTACTTCCAACCAAATTATCAGCAGTTCCTTTACCGATATGACATCTAATTCACTTTACAACTATTTCGGAATGTTGGGGTAAGATCTGAGTTTATTCTAATAGATTCTATGAGATTGTTTTGGTCCGAAAATTAACTCCAATTATATTGCATCGTTATTAAGTGTCAATGTAATATTGAAGATGCCGATCATTCTCAAACGCATTTTATTTGCTGTTTAAAATGCCAGATAGATATCAAATAAATGAGATTAATGTCAATTAACAGTGGTTTTAGAGTTAAATGGCTGAGTCATTCAACAAATCGGAAGTGAGATGTATATTGAAGTATTTCAAATATGAAGTGTATAGCAAGCTCTACCAATATGATATCTGCTCGGGACAATATTCACAAATATAAACGCCATAACACTATATCACATTTTTTTTAAAAGAAACTCAAACCTTCAGAGAATGTTTTATATAAACGCCTTCTGGAATGGTTGCCCTGGTGATATCGGTTGGTTGTGCGTCTTTGATAAAGATCTTACCGGAACAGGTGCACCAATTTGTCCGTATGAAGAAGGACTGCAATATCCTTTTTTTGCTTACCTACCAAATAACACGAAAGGCGTTTATGCAACAGGTAGGAAAATGAATGTCAGTTTAGTGTACGTCTGACATAAAATAATAATAATAATAATAATAATAATAATAATAATAATATGTTATACATGTTTATCTAACTTCTTAACATTTAAAGGCCATTTTCATTCTGAAATGAAAAGTTGACACGTTTGTTTTGAACTATGAGATATGGTTAATGATTTGTTTCTTTGCGAATAATATGATAAAACTGAATATAATCACGATTGTTATATAGATTTGTTTTTAGTAATTAGTGGCTCAAATTATAATTTCTCTACCCGAAAAATGCAAGCTAGGATGATAAAATCTTAATTTTACCATAGAGATTGAGAAATAATTATTAATAGACTAAAGGAGAATCGGTTTCTCCAGTAAATTTGTAGAAAATTTGGTAAACGAAACGCGCGAAAACTCTCTACAAACCTTAATCACCGTCCGGTGGTTAAAAAGTCACGTGCAGATTAATCATCGGTTAAGAATTGGAGAAACGATAGTTCATATAACACATTGATCAATAAACACAGATGAAAATAAGGCACAAGGATCGAAATATCAACAGCACATCATACGAAAAACAAGTCGAACATGATTAAAAATGAAATTACGCACAATAAATCTACATACGTAATATTTGTTATCTTATCCCTCTGTGGTTTTTCTCTTATTTATTTACAGACAGAATAGGAGCAGATGTTTTAGCAATATATATCAGGAGATGACTTATAGAAACAGCATCAGAAATAGTTAAGAATCGATTGTCATGCATTTCTTACTCATGTTTAACTTCCTTAAATACAGAGTGGAGTTTCTTTGAGAAACCAGTATCTTTGAAAAAAAAAATCTTGGAGACCTCTTGCATACAAATGTGAACTGACGGTTTAATAGGCATAACTTATATCATATTGCATTGCTTACGGTTGACAGTTTTTAAAAAAAATTCCAATCAAACAGTTACCCTTTTGGTGCACCTGGTCCATGCTCCCGGTTTTTTAGTGGAGTCAAGTCAAGTGTTTTATTGTACATTTTATTTTTGTAATACATATTCTTTGTTGTGTGTGTCCATTTTTCTTATCTAGTTATAATCCTTTGAATATTTTGTTTTGTTTACCGTTGGAATCTTTGTTCCCTTGATTACTTTTTCGTGTAAAACAGATTTGTTAGCTACATATAAGAGAAATATAAAAACAAACTGAAGATAGCAAATTTAAAGGTAAATTTGAATCAACGGCAGTATACTGAAAAAAAGACAACGAACAAAGTAAACAAATCTGTGAAAATCTTCAAGTATTTAAAGTTTAGTTTCTGTAAGCAAACAACATGATTTAGAAAATTAAGCCGAAACACGTATTTCATATTTTAAATAACACGCCAGAAAAGAATCATGCAAAACGTGAATCATGATTGGAAAGCCTGTATATTTTTCTTTTGATATTTTCTTCACAAAATTAAAATAAACAGAAATAAACAGATGGCTTTTCTTATAACCCTTGTTCTTTGGAGATAAAATAAGATATATAGAATGTACTGTAGAATTAAAGGAGATAACTTTATAAATGACACTTAAAAATATAGAAACTTGGATTTTCAATGTGGATTATCTCCTAAGAGCAGATAGATTGGTATGAATAATTATAAATTTCATCGTATAGATCTTACAGAATTTGCATGATTCTTACGAAAAAAACTACTACTTAAGTTGCAGTGAAGCACATTAATTCACCCTGGTTGTTGTAGCACTGTTCCCTTCATTCTAACAAATCTACATTGTTTTTTTTTCTAAGTCCAATGTTTTCAACTGTGTGGTTTAGTGAAAGTTGAGTAAATGAAGTTAATTTTTCTTATTTTTATATCTGTTATTTTGTCTCGCAATACGTTTTTTCTTCCGGTATCTTTATTTTAAAATTTGTGTACATTTTCATATGTATATGTATATGTAAAACATTTAATGTAATAGTGACATAAACGCTAAATGAAAATTATGTTTTATAACAATGATATATGTATAAATATAAATATTTTAAGTTTGAGTTTTATTAATCTTCGGAAAAAAATTCTTAAAAGTTCATTTGTCAAAATATTTCTTCTGCCGTACGTACAAACTATGGGAAATATTTCCAGAACTTTATCTTAACAAAGACAAATATTTCTATGTATGATTTAAGGAAGTAGACCTAGGATAAGTTACATAACTCTTGAAATCAGTGGTATGTTTGCATCATTTTCAATTTCACCAAAGCCTATCAAGCTTTCACTTGAAACAGAATGAAATCAGTCCAAGTGACTTTGATGCTTACATGAGATGGATGCAATATGTTGAATACAAACGTTCCAATGATTTGTAAGAGTTTTGTCCCTTACCCTAGGCTACCTCCTTAATACATGGTCAAAGTAACAAGTTTTGCCTTCTATTTACTATTAAATACAACTAACCCACAATTGGAAAAAATTGGGTCACCAATTGTGGCCAAAGTTTTATTATTCTCATTAACACGCCATCTTTGTAATTAACAAACACTTTTAACACGGGTCAATTGTAACAATTTCGGTCCCTGTGTACAATTCACGAACGAATGAGGATCCATATTATTTTTGTTACTATGTTAAGAATGGCTAAGGAAATTTGAATAATGGGGGCTTGTGGCAAAAATGAATTTAGATTTCAACTTGATTCTTTATTTTTTTTGACAAAGCATTGGAAAGTATATTTGAATATTCAAGTACATAACTTCGTCATGTGACATCAACTCATTTGAATATTCCTAGATTTCAATTCACCAAAAACAAGCTTTGTAATCCTGTATTGACACACACACACACACACACACACACACACATATATATTATAGTGTGTTAATCTTTATCGGTATCGTTGTACAATCCTTTAGACTTGTATTATTATTTTTGTTTGTGCAGCATCGTCAGGACTTTTCGTTTATATTTATATAAGATAAAAATACACACTGTTCTAGCTTTTCAACAGACAAAATACATCTAGTCTGATTTCAATATCAATATAATTCTTAATACAGTTTATATGTACAATACTATTGCAACATATATTTATCACGCCATCTTTTATTAGAAAGACATAGTCAATATGACATTACATTGTATCTTTAGTCCATTTTATAAACAATTTATCAGCTAATTGTTCAAATTTGAGTACATGCCTTGACTTATTATATTCTTCCGTTATTGTCTGTCAACATATCTTATGCATCACATGTAGTTTTTTGTGTAATTGGTTTACTGACCTTCATTAAATTTCTATTAAACTTTTATCAGTACATTGCCTTTGTCGTTGTTATCGTCGTTATTCAGTCTTAATTAATTTTTTTAGAAGAGCTTACTGGTGCATTGTTACAAATTATTCTTTAATTTTCTTTTCGTCTTGCAGTATGAAATTTGTGTTATCGACTTCCATGGAGTCTTTGTTATTTTCAATACATACTTCAACCAGAAACTCCAATATTTCATCAGGACACATAAATACAATCAAACAAACAAACAAATGATAAAACACACACACCCAAAACAAAGGATAATGTAAACTTGCAGTCGCGATAGGGTCTGAATGTTGCAACAACCCCTGAAGTTTTTTTTTTATAATGAGAGGCTGAATATGAAATGGATTAAGGAATCCCTATGACCTGGAACTTTCTTTTGGGTATGAGAAGTATTACAAATGTTGAGAAAAAAAAACATTTCTAATTTCTTTGCATTTATTTTTAAACCCGTTACATATTTCAGGGCGTTTCAATCAATAAAATAATTCTTCTTACCATGTCTTCTGGTATCTTTATTTTGTTAAGTGCATACAAAAGTACCACGTGTTGTGAAATAATGATCCTTACCAAGTGCACCTGGTCCATGTTTCCAGTTTTAAGAGAAGCCCAAGTAATTTCATGTAAACTAAAGATAAACAATTTATTACTTCAATACATAAAGCAATGCCTCAAACTTCCATTCCTGCACAAAAGGTTTATTCGCTATTTCAAAACCTTCAACACTTTTGTCATGTTCAGTTCTAAACTCCCTATGCAATTGCAAATAAGTATAGTACAAGGAAACAGCTTCGTACTTTGTAATGGGTAGTGCTCATACCTTATTGATTACCCGATTCTGTATAGAAAGCCGATATACGAAGTAAGTCAGTAAAGGTTGTTAAAGGGTACGTAAGTTGATAAGAATGTATATTGTTTCAAGATTTCATTGTTGATTATCAAATGACAATTTATCGTCATTAATATTGATTGTAATTATCATTTATTTATTTAAATATCATCTCATACTTTCATTATATACACAGATAGTTTAAATGTGAAATTGTAATACGATTAATGTGATGAATTCTACCAGTTGGTCAAGTAAGGTCATGGTATCTTAAACACGAAGATAGGGACCCTGTTGAACATAGTCAATAAAGGAGAGATACTACAGACGCTTTGGAGTTAGCCTCGTATCTTGATCAACTCTTAGAAAGGGAAATGTAATTGAAATGTAAACACGAAGACTTCTCGTTTCGTAATGTCAACTTCCCTTTTATCTGTAGCTACATCCTTTTAACTCCTGTTGTAAGCATTTTCTTTTTTTATTTCACAATTAACTCGTGCATAGGCTTGCCGAAACCACACAGTTTTTTTTTTTGCTCCGTGTAAGACTTCTTATAATAAGGGTAATGGAACAGGATTAGGTTTCTACAAGATTAAAGTGATGACGACTACAAAGGTTTTACTGTCGCCACAATTATTGGTAATTTCTTTTTTTTTTCTGTGTGTGTCTATTTCCTTCTTTGGTCGTTGTCTCTTGATTATGTTTCTTTTTATTTATCTTCTAAATAAATCCAGATTACCTTCCTTGATATCATTTCTATATGGGATTAGGAAATGTTTCGCAGCCTCAACTTAATGAAGTCTATCGACTTATTTGTCCAAATATAAATTTGATTAAGATGAATTGAAGAAGCCATGTCATACTCAATATGGGAAGAAAACGCGTATGAAAAACAATTAGGTTTTATCCATGTGGGAATCATTCAAATATTTAAATAAGGACAAAAGAAAACATTACTAATATACCATACTTCAGCCTTTAGAGCGAAATACCTATTGACATAAGATAGGCATTCATCAAAAAATGATCTGAAATGACTCAATTAAGTTTCATTCCTGACGCATAAGCAAGCGAAACATTTTCTGTAAAATCATACATAAAACAAACCAATTTTAAAGTCGAAAAGTTGTTCAATTACGACATGTCTCACAGTATCAATATCCACATTAACAGAAAGAAAAAGAAGTTTAGAAATATGGTCATTGTTTCATTGGTGCACCTGGTCCATGCTCCCAGTTTTTAGTGGAGTCCGAGTTGTTCATTTGCTTTTGTTACATTGTATGTATGATTTTGGTTGCTTTGTGTTCTCTATTGTGTATGTCTGTTTTTAATGTCTGTTCTTTGTCCCTGGATTACATCCTTTTGATTACCGCCATAACTTTGCTTTCCTTGATTACTCTTCCACTTCTTTTATAGCAGAGTTGAACCATTTAAAAAAACCGTTTTATTCCGTGTTTAATAGATCACAACAAGGTAGCTGGATGGGTTGAAAAACTTAAAAATGTTAATCGTTATCATTTTTAACCCAATATATAAACTCTTATCTGGTAAAACATTGACACGTTATCCTGTCCTCGTTTAGAGCAACTTGATATCAATGAGTGCGCTGCACTACATTTAAATTTGACATTTCTTGTTTTGAATAAGGTAAGAATATGTTCTAGATTTATTTAGGGAATATTTTAAATTTTTGAACAAGTTATACGAAATAACATGGTTTGCAGCCGGTTACATTTATAAAGATTGAAGACGGCCACCAGGTTGTTTCGTATGAAAAGCTGTTTTTGAAGTGTAGAGTGAACTACACCATGTTATTAGGTATGCGAAGTTATTGTTTTTTTTGTTTTTTTTTTGCAAAAGTGTAGACTGGCCCACATCATTTTATTAAAAGGTGACCATAACAATTTATTTCCTTTGACCAGTTCACAAATTAAAAACATTTTACCAATTATTTTTTTATTTTTTTATAGTTCACGTTTAAATGATATGCAATGCATATAAATATATACTAGTTTGTGTGTGTGTGTGTGTGTGTGTGTGGTTTGAGAGAGAGAGAGAGAGAGAGAGAGAGAGAGAGAGAGAGAGAGAGAGATCCGTTTATCAATTATATTCCTAAAACCAACAGTGGTGGAAAAACTGTATCCAAAAATAGAATTTTATAATATCTTATCGGATTACAAGCTTTCAGTTTAGTTTAACTTTAAGAGTAACAAAATCCAACCGTTCTATGAACATGTTCAGATATTGCAAGTTTCGTATATTCAATAACAGAACTGTAGAGCCATAATTGAATGCCTTTAAATCATGTATTTAAAGGTCTGGTATGGAGGAATGAGTAAAATTGTAGGATCCCAATCTAACTTTATACTTTACAGAAGATGACTGATAACAAGAAAGGAGGCCATGATATCATTGACAGTGGGTGGGCATGGGTCATACTGTTTGCTGCAACTGCTACTATGATAGTCTGTTCCGTTATGATATACTGTACCGGTGTAATGCATGTGGCGTTGCTACGGAGGTTCAAGGGAGATAATGCATACACGTCAATGATTGGTTCAATAAATAGCGGTTTAATGTCCCTTGTTGGTACGTTTTCTTTAATTTTCAATTAGGTCTTTAGTCTTTAATTAAAAAAGCTAAAGGATAATCACAACTGTGCATTAATATTGTCTGCTTTCAATGATTAACAAGAACTCATATCATTGCAATGGTATTATAATCATAAAAAATCCCTACATACCATGTATGATCTACAGTATCATTTACCTGTTTTGAAGGTCCACTTGCTGGAGCATGTACAAATGCTTTTAGCTGCAGGGTTGCTATAATTGTTGGTGGCATGATAATTTTCCTTGGTTATGGTTTAAGTGCCTTCGTCACAAGTGATCTAGATTATATATTGCTGACATATGGAATCGTGGCTGGTAAATGTTACAGTACTACAAACATATACATTTTTAAAGAAAATAAAGCAAACATTGGCAAAACTTAAATTACAAACAAACAAAGCATAAAGAAACAAATAAAAAAAAAAAAAAAATAAATAAATACACAGCACACAAGATAGAAAAATGCGCATTTCGTTCACAAGATCATAAATGCAGACAAAACATTTAAAAATGAATTTTAACGGTTAAAAAAATGAAATAGAAATACAAGACAATCATACATCGATGCAATAATAAAACAAGAAAATCAATGTGTTCTGTTTTTCATGCAGATTAAAATTTGGATTAACAATTATAAATAGCCTAAAAGTTATTGTAACGTTTCTGTTGCATTTCATTCATATCTAGGAAGCAGAAAAAAAAAATATTCTACATGTAACTACACATGAATGTTAGTCTACTAATTCTGCTTAAGCATATTTTCAAACTATGATTGAACACATATATATACAATTCTATTAGGTACAGGTCTTGGATTCCTTGCTACTCCAGCCATATCCTCGGTCGGTTATTATTTCAAGAGGCGATACGGAATAGCAGTAGGGATTATGATGAGTGGCGCTGGAGTAGGAACCTTTATAACAGGTCCGTTTGTCCAGTTTCTACTGAACAATTTCGGACTGGAAGGTACTTTCCTCATATTAGCAGGGGTTGGAAGCCAAACAATTGTATTCGGTGCATTAATGCGTCCTTTATACACAAGAGACAAATCGTCAATACACCAAAAGAACAAAAAAGAAAAGGAAAGTTCAAAACCTTGTTTTGATATGAAAAATATTTTACATTTTGATATTTTACTCGATAAAAAATTTATGTGCTGCAGTTTACAGTTTTTACTTTGGAATATGGCTTTTTCTATTATCATGTTACATTTGGTTAACTACTCCATTATGCAAGGAACAGAAAGAGACTCTGCAGCTCTACTTATAACCTATGCAGGAATAACGTCAACATTCGGAAGGATTATAACAGGATTGGCGATAAATCAAAACGGTGTAGACCCTATACTCTTAAATTTCGGATTTTGTGGTATTTTGACTTTCTTAACGTTTCCTTTTCCTTTTTATTCAAGAACATTTGGAGGTCAAGTTATATTTTCATTGCTATTTGGTCTTTACGGCGGTGGGTTATCAACGTTAATGAATCCACTTTGTATGGAACTCCTCGGCATGGAAAAAGTAGCGAGTGGTATCGGAACGCTGTTTTTCTTAGGAGGAATTGGATATATGGCAGGACCACCAATAGCAGGTTACAAATTTAAAAATTTGAACAAAAACAAATTGATGACAGAATGATAGGAAAAACAAAAATTACAAAGCTGCCAATAAATTACACAAAGTGTTTTTTTCAGGAAAATTCATAGGAAGTTAACACTATATGATTGAGCTCGTGTGAGTCAGAGACTGGATGCATCAAAGTGATAGACAAAGTCGACAAGATAACCTTTTATGTTAATTTTGACACAGGTGTAAGCAGACACATTACAGTGTCAGCTAAAAAAATGAATTACACTGATTTTAAACATTTATACAAAGGTGTCATACGCTTACCTTGATATGATGTCAAAAAACACGTACAAAGTATTATTTTAAGCAATCTCATTATTCATTTAGAATAATCATGCTAGCTCGATTTAGGGTCATGACAAGGATTTTTAAAGACGAGTAAAATAGTTCACTTAATAAATTAGAGCTGGTTATCCATTGATTGAATGACTATTGAAATTCTTAAGGTAGTTAACCAAAAAAAAAAAAAAAAAAAAAAAAAAAAAATTTAAACTTTCTTTAAGGCATAGATTGAAATACGTTTTGGAATTAAAGAAGTTTTACTCTCCTTATAAATTTATCACATCAGGATTTATAATAGAGGACAAAAGTACATAGAAAATTAAAGGATTTTTAATGTTCTGTTTCAGGTATTATTGTAGACAGCAAAGGCACGTATGAATATAGTTTTTACTTATGTGGTGAGTATATTCCACTGTATAAGTATGATGTGATTATATTTTTAGCTACTTTTTAAATATTAGTTGTTTTATTTTCATCAGTATGTAGTGGGATAAGTTCTACACCTACCCATGTGTACATGTAGGCTTCATTTATATATTTTCTCAATTTTCTTTTTCTTTCTTTTTCTTCTGTACAGATTTATTTTTTGAGGTTATCAATTTCCGGTAATATTTTATAGATTTTTTTTGTGCGTCTCTTGAAAAAAAATAATTGTAACATTAAAAAAGTAAACGACAACAAATGACAGACGTTCAAATTTCTTACTTTTAAGACAAGTATAATATTTTCAGTTATGCAAGATTTCCTTGTCTAATCGACAGGTTAGATAAAATACGCGACGTTTGTGACATAATTAAAAACGTGTAGTGATGTTTTGTAAATTCAAGAGACATTTTTGCAAGCAAAGGTCCTGGGAAAAAAACCCCAAAAAGACAAATAAATATCCGACATGTTCGGTAGAAAACTTCTATGTCTGTGATCCTCAATGGTGTTAGATGCTTGCCTTTTTTATTTAACATAAAAGATAGATACTTTTACATATATGTTAAGCATAATCAGCTCTAGCTGAGTTCAGTATAAGTATATGCACGTACCTTATCAAAAAGTATTCAGTATATTATACAATTTTCAGAAAAAAAAATACTGGTATTGGGTAAACATTCAGAATAACATATTGATTTTAGACAATTTCCTCTTTTTAAATTAAATACAATATGAATTGTTTTAACCATCAACGATTGCAACATTTCCGTTGATGATAAATAAATGATATAAAGTTTAAACAAATAAAATAATTTACATTTTAGTATTATGTAGTGCACTTAAATTATTGATTTATTACATGTTTTTGTTTCATACAGGCTGCCTATTTCTGCTTGCTTCATTTACCACTTTAGTAGCAGCCTCTTTTAAAACTTCAGAAACATCTTTAGAAGAACTAGCATTGTCTTTAAATGATTTGCAGGACCCAAAAATAAAAATAATTAACGATAGATTGCTAGGAGATGTCAACGTCTCTATCGAAATATTACCACAGAGAGAATCAATGTGTGAGGAACGGTTATTCGAGGAAATCAATGAGACAACGCCATTTTCAACTAGTTTGACTTCATAACCAGTATCTGTTTACACATACTACATGTTGAAACTTTAATCAGCTTTAAAAACAAAGAAACAATAATGAATGACTTACGATACAAGATTTTCATAAATAAGTGTTAAAACTGACGAACAGCAGGTAATAGCAAAAATGAAAATGAGCAAAACACCGAAATAAGTAAGTTGGTGAGCATGCTCAATATACACTTCCGCGAGTTAGGGATTGGGTAGAACAAAAGAATTTTGCTCGCGGAAGTGTATATTGATCATGACGCATGCTCATCGACTACCCTATAGTTAGCACAAAAGGGTCCATATTCATGGACAGTTTCTGACATATAACGTACAAATATAAAAACTGAAAGAGCAAACTGTATATGTCTTAGATTATTATTTAGAACAAAAGACTTCGTCCATTCATGTAAGGATAATTTAAACGGAAAGGTCATCAGTCTTATTGGTCAACATCTGATGAAGTAAAAAATATTAGTTCTTTGTTATGACCAAATGTATTGTTACTGTTGCAATAACTAACAAAACAACAACACAACACAAGTGAAATACAGATTAATCTTTTTTTTTTCTTTATCATATTTTAATAACGGTGGCAATATGTTGGGTATAAAATGGAAAAGTGCTTTTATCACGTAGTCTTAATTTAAGTAACAGTCCCCATAAAAAATTCAGATACTACCAATGGTAAAGTGATCCATGGTGCAGAAAATCCCACCAAATAAACGATGCTTTTTCAGTCTATATATGCTATACATTCACATATCTATAATTATTTCTGCATTCAAATCTGTACTTTTTAGAAAATCATACATTTATCTCCCACCAAAATCAACCAAATGAAACCAAAGTATAGTGCCAATTTCATGTTCAGTCTACATAATTTTTACCTTAAAAGTGCAACGACCTAATAAAAAACTAATGCTGGTTATGTGTGTGTGATCAGTAACTGTTTTTGAACAAGAAATAAAAATAAATTCGGTTGGTTTATGACATGCATGTATCACCTTCTGTCTGATTTTTATATAGACTGATACTCAATACAACAAATCTGGATTGGAGAGAAAATATGGCTTTACTATTCCCACATATTTATTATAAAAAGCTCTAAATAAGTAGTTTATAAACGTTTCAGAAATTTATTAAACATATCCATTACACTCCTCAGATTATTTTCCGTATGACACCTCACATTAAAAAGGATGTGTTTACCATACTATAAATGAAACAGTTGTACTCTTACTCTTGTCCAGTAGTGTATTAAAGTCAGCATTGTTTGACTTCAATTGTATGATCGATTTTTTACCGAAGTGTGTAGTATTTTAAAGTTAAAAACCCCCAAAACACCATAATTGCATTCCTTATACTGCTTGAGCACACGATAGAATGTCTTTGAAATAAAGTAAGTTTCCCATTTCGATTCGTCTGGGTATGAGTACTTTTGCAGACCGTTTATATATGGACGAATTTCAAATTTATTTAGTTCTTATGTTCCTGGTGAGAGTATTGTCCATGAAACACATATACAGTATATTTAAATTTACGATATTTATAAAAAGTTTATATATATGGTAGTTTAAAACACATGGAACTCTATAGGACTCAAAGCAGTATCCCCGAACGCATGCTTATTCATATTTCTTGTTTCCTTTTCTACGAACTAGGATATTTATGTAGTTATTTGAAAACACATTATCTTGCAAGCGTTCAATGCTGATGCAACCTGTGGTTTACTGCTTCGACCGCTCTTCTTGAAAAATGACGCTTGCACAGAAAAAAATGGTTTATCCTAAAATGAAGTAGGAATCCAGACCTAACTTATACAAAAAGAAACCAATAAAAAATATAGCACGCATGATACTCACTCTACATGCTACAGATAGCTTCCAGAAAAAATCCAAAAACAACTGTTAAGCATACCTTTGTTTACTGGAACAAAACTATCATCTTATTATGCTATCTATTGTTTTGGGGAGAATTTCTTGCATAAAATATTATATTTCATATCAATTTATAATAATAAATACATATTTTAAATGTGTACGCAGGTAAATTCAATGTTTTACGACAGCAATACGTCAATTATTATTTTCCCTCTAAAGAATCAAAGGATTACAGAACGTTCAAGAATAAATATCCATAATAACGACTTCTTATAAAATCAAAGTGCTGAGGCACTGAGTCAAGGAGGACCTCATGTAACCAAATTTCAAGCTAAATAAACCGATCAAAAACCTAGTCATTGTAAAGAGAACCAACTATTTTAATGAATGCATATCAATACTACTGGTTTATTAATGTATTTGTGGATCTTCTTTTCTTTTATTGTTTTTGGTATTTCTGGCTGTGTATGTTGTTGTCCTCAAATTTCTTGACACTTTACAACTAAACCAGCATTTCTTCAAAAATATGAGCTCCACTGTCAATCACTGACTTTCAATATTTGATGGATTTTCAAGGTAAGAATAAATCCACATTTTGAAACTTCGGGTTGGAGATGCATGAAATAGAAATGAATCCTGTGGACGAGGGGAGCTAGGTTGAACAATGACCTAATCTAAAGGGAGAAATGAACAAAAAACTTCTCCTTGTTTGTGCTCTCTTTGGCAGTGATTTGTGATAGATTAAATGAACAAATATGTCAATATTGTTCGTTTTCAAACGGAATTTATGAAAACTTGTCCTTGTCATTGTTGTCTAGATTAGGCCCTGAGTTGAAAATGTCTAAACTATACACTATTTTTACAATAAATGATTACCTTTCTCCAGGAATTTTTCAAGGATACAAACTCTTGTTATCAAAACTACTTAAGATCTTTAAACTAAAAAAAACTTTGTACCTCATATATTTTAGCAATTTAAGATTCCAATCAAAATAGAAAGTCAAGGATAAAGAAATGTAGAGAATACAGGAAATATTATGATTTTCTTTATAACAAATGCACTTTGAATATAAATCCATCTTTTCTACTTTCCAAAACAAAAAAAGGTTACTAGTGAACCCATACCCCATGAGTACCGCATTTTAAGATGAATCATTCTTGCACTTAAACAGAGTGTTTTATACAGTGCCTTGAATAATGTTGTGCATTTCTTTCATTTTTTTCTGCATGATTGTTTCACCAATATGTATTACATTAATATACAAGTAACTCTAATGTTTTGCCAACAAATAAGTGCTACGAAATCAGACTCATATTGGTAGTTATTATTAAGAAATGTTGACTTGTACCAGCACTTGAGAATCATGAACTTTGTTTTATGCTTAAGTAGGTAGACCTAGGGTAAGGGACATAACTCATGATATCAGTGATATGTTTGTATTATATTCAATTTCAACAAAGCCTCTAAAACTTCCGTTTGAAGCAAAATAAAATGACTCCAAGTTAATTAGATGCTTACATACGATTGATGTAAAATGCTGAATATAAAGGTTCCAATGATTTTTAAGAATTGTGTCCCTTACCCTAGGTCTACCTCCTTAAATAGTGTCTCAGCACAAAAATGGTCCATTTTGCTTTTGCTTTCTTCTCGCTACATCTAGTGAAACTTTAAAAGGAATTACAACTGAAAAGAAATCCAGGAAAAAATGATAACAGTGCCTTTGATAATTGCAATATGTTACAATATGTAAATGCATGAAAATATACATGTATTTTAACACATCATATGGAAGTAGAGAAACCTCCTCTTGATGAGAAATATTCTTACAAAATCAGGCAAAAAAAGAGGTTGGGTGGTTATCATTGTTTCAGGTTTTTACTGGTTGATACAATAAATATATATTTTAGTGTTCTGAAATGTTATTCCTAAAATATCTCTATCAGCTGTATTAATTAAGAAAAAAATAAACACTTCTTTCTCTAAAATAATTCAAATTTATCTTAAATAAGACATAACACACTTTACAAAAATGTAGTTCAGTGTACTTCATGAGCACATCTTTGTTTCAATAACTGTTAATAACAGGTAACATAAGTAAGAGTAGAACAGGGTACTTTTCACCTGACTAACAGGTGGTCATTGTTAAAACAACATCCCCTCATAACCAGGAAGATCATTAAAGTGGTTTGGAGTGGTGAGTTTAAAACAATAAATTAAAGTCATTTGATGTACTAGACAAAACTTCTAAATACAGAAATTGGAAAGTTTACTAATGATATTGGTTTAGGGCTTCTCCCATGCATGGTTTTTAGTTACCTGATGATTTATAATGATGTCTGGACCTCCCATTTCAAAATATCTGGATCCCTCCCTATATGTTCATTTATTTATGAGCAATTAATATCACACTGTAAAGTATATAACAAATTTGATACATGCAGTATTATTTTACAAATATCATAATTTCATGTATGAAATCTTTGATTAATATTGTACTGCATATGCCAGTAACCACAGTTAGAGTACATGCACATGTATTTTTGTAGTTTTCAGTATAAATTTCCTGCAATGTTTACAGTAGACCTATCACCAGTTCTAAAAATTTTAAATCATTGTGTATTTTGGAAGTACATGAACAAATTTATGTATACATTCACTTACCTAATACATTGTACATGTATGAATGTCCCTGAAAATCAGCTCTTAGGAAAGATCTACTTTTGGGTGCCTTAATATTCATCATATTTTCAATCCACTTTCATGGACATATGGACATAGAATTTCTAAACTAATTGACTGACTTTCATGTGTCATGAAAATATGTATTTAACGTTAAGATCTGCATTCTAAATGTATATCTTGACAATGCACTAAAAAAGAACCATATTGATAATCAATTATGACTTACATGTATATGGATATAATACACATGTACATTCCATACAGAATATTACATGCCAAAATCTGTATCACATGCGGTATCAACACAAGACTCCTATATCAACCCACTTAGGGCTATTGGTCGCGGGGTGATATAGGTCAAGGGTTGATACCTGCATCAGATACAGATTTTGGCATGTCATGTTCATTTAATCATATATTTTAATTATACTTCATGTGTGTTCTGTGTAGGGTGTGATATAAGGTATGCAATATAGGTCTAGGGAGTGATATAGGGTATGCAATATAGGTCTAGGGGTGTGATATATGGTATGCAATATAGGTCTAGGAGTGTGATATAGGGTATGCAATATAGGCTAGAGATATGATATAAGGTATGCAATATAGGTCTAGGGGTGTGATGTATGGTATGCCATATATGTCTAGGGGTGTGATATATGGTAGGCCATATACCCGGTAGGTCTAAGGGTGTGGTATATGGTATGCCATATAGGTCTAGGGGTGTTATATAGGGTATGCTGTATATATATGTCTAGGGGAGGTATATGATGCGCATATGTATGCCTAAGGGTGCGATATAGTCCAGCGGTGTGATATAGGGTATGCCATATAGGTCTAGGGGTGTGCAATATACATTGTAGGTCTAGGGGAATGCGAAAAAGGTCTAGGCCTAGGGGTGTGATATAGGGTATTTAAATCACAGGTCAGCCACAATGTTAATGATTGAAAATTTGAGAATGGGACAATTTCTAATACAATCAAAATATAATAAAATCATATTTAACATATGTCGGAAAAAATTCAGCAGGAATGTCATAAGCGGGGACTCGTAATGCTCTAAACATTTGTTTGGCTTCACAAGGCCTCATTTCATCCCAATCTAATTCAGAGTAGATTTTAATTGCTCCTCTTTTTTTCTTTGTCGCATGACTTCATAGGACATAGACAAAAGGGGGAGCAATTAAGATGTAATTTTAATTACATTGCCTTTCATTCTTACCTTTGAAACAGACATTGTTTATGTTTCTGCTTTGAAATCATAATAATTTAACAATTCCATGATTTGAATGTTTATTTTCTAGTTTAAATACTTCATATTGTTTGCTACATGCATGCTTATTTATGTACATGTACGCACTGCTTGCAGTTTAAATTCCTGGCATCAAATCAAACACACATGATATATATAGGATTTACATGTACATGTACATGCATTTAGCAGTACAATGTATATAAAATATAAAACAGCTTGAACACTCTTAGCATATGTAAAAATATTTTTTATCAAAATTTTTCACAAAAATACCTGTAATTTACAAACACTTTACATGGAAAAATTTCAAACCTTCAGGACCTATCTGGCACAGCCGGATCCACACACTTTGAAAATGAGGGGTGGCAGCTTGGGTTCCTCAGAAAAAGGGGGTGCTAGGACATTATTTGTCATTTTTGTCAATTTTACACATGAAAATTACAATTTTCCCATAAAAAGGAGGGACGCCATATTGTTTTCGGTTATTGGAGGTACCGTGTTTGACCTGCGTCAGGTCAATTAGAAAATATAGTCCTGCTCGCTAAGGCAAAATTCAAATAGTTTAAAATAAGCACATAATTCAAGTAATATTGCAATTCAACAAATATTACAAAAGCTTTGATGTCATAATACTTCCATCTCTTACGAAAAATAAAACATCACATATTAAACTTGTCACGGGAGTGTTGATAATTGAATGATCGGCGGAACGATATACTAACGTAAATTTGCAGGGTTGAAAAGGGGGAGGGTAAAGAGAACATACCGCGGAATTATAGGCGGTTCCATGTGGCAATATCCCACTTCCGGTTGAATCCCACATGCCGACGATCTCTAAGTCAAGTTCAAGCTATAAATAGCCTTCCTTGACAAAAAAAAACTGCCTATTTAGCTAAAGAATGACTGATTTGTTTCGTTTGTATCTCAACAATTAATGAAAACAGTGTGTCTTTCTTTTTGAAATATTTAAGTAGCAGTGTTTGGAAGAATCATGCAAATTGTAGCATATGTAATACACCCTAAAAAGGCTACATATCCGTCACCCGAAATTAACCAAAACCCCGTTATCTGTTGGTTCATGGACCATTATCAATGGGTTAATAGACCGTTTCTCAAAATTTCACCTATGATCGATATATAAATTCCGTTATCTAAGGCTTAGCAACCCGCTAACCCATAGATTACAGAAAGTTAATTATCAGTACCGTTTGCTAATGATAATCATTTCTAGTTAGTTCATTTAAAATGCCGTTATATGTGAATTGATTTACGAATTATCCGTTATCTATGAGTTAGCAGCTGCATAAGGATACATCAGCGAATTCATAGATAGCGGAATTAATTCATAGATCACGCACTGACAAATTAAAACAGGCGTTACATCTACTCGGTGTGCTGAAGTAAAGTGTTTAAAATGCGTATGTCGCTCTGTAAGCAGAACGTTTTAAGCATTTTTAAATGTTTATTAAATACTGAAACAACTCATTATTGTTAGGCCGACTGACTTCAAGGCCGAGTCATCTTGTTCCTGAATCAGCTGATCAATGATACGTTGTTCAGGTCCTAGTGTTCTCAAACAAAGCTGATAAGTTCTAGATCGACGTAGAGCATGTAGATTTGAGATGACAAATACATAGTACATAGCTTAATAAAAATATATGAATGAAATTCTTTTCTTTTGATTTCAGTCAGATTTAGTCAACGACCAGAGCGGTCATAATAAAAAGCGTCTTGGCGTTAGAGTAGAGTAAAAAAGCGCTCGGAAATATTTCTGTACAAATATTTAACTAGAGCATTGCAGATTTCCTTTTAAAATAAACCACATCTTATACAATACATTCATAAAGGTAGGTAGTTACATGCAGTGCAGAAATATGAAAAATAAACACAAACGAAAAAACCTTATACGGAATGGGGTTTGTTTTAACGTGTAAACGCATAAAGCAGTAGACAAGACTCGTGAAATATGTCGGTCCAGAACTATCAACAACAATTGTTTTAAATTCCGTTTTCAGTTCAGTGTAGAAATTGTTATATGTTGCAAAATTCATCACTTTTCAATTTTTATTCAATATTTTCTTATTTTTTAAGCAAAATATTTTCATTATCATGCAATATTTTTCATTAAAATGCAAGATTGGTTTTAATTATAATGCAGTGTTATATATCATAATGCAACATTTTTCATTAATGTGAAAATTTGTTTTCATTAATATGCAAGGTATTTTATTATTATGCAAGAATTCTTATTGAATGAAACCATATCCGTGGTATTGGAGATAAATTATCCACTATATTAACATGTATGCATATGATGTGCATTATTAAGCAGATACCGACAAAGTTTGTGAAAAGTACGCCTTTAAATTACTATCAAAAATAACAACAACCAATTTGTTACTGAATCATAAATATTCCGAGGAATTTGACATGGAATATATACAAATTTAAGCGTTTTGGATTGGAAAGGGGTACAGTTTCCATATAACCCCCACCCCCACAAAAAAAAAAAAAAAACGTGGGGTCGCAGTTATTATTAGACTTTGTGTTGCATTGAGATAAAAATATGACTGTATTCATTTGACCGAATTTTACATACATGTAGTGAAAAAACTTCGAAATTACAAAAATCTTGGGTTTTGTTGATACAATATATATGTTTAGACTATAAAAGGTTAGTTTCGGAATATTCTTTGGTGGTAAATTGAGTCGTAAATGGGAGCTATCACTAAGGTACCTAAACATCATAATCAGGAGTTAATGAGTGGGTGTGCTCGGTGGATACCCCAGGACATGGACTACTACGTATGTTTTTAAGATAGTAAAACTGTTTTAATCTTCCCTCTTATTTTGAAGTTCAGCAACTTAAATACAGTTGGTTATCAAATTAAAAATGTCGATTAAGCAAATCGTGTAGTTATTGTTTTGTACATGGGAATGGTGTATTACGGTTATTATCCACAGCACCGTGACTCTACTTGACCCGAAAGATGAATGTACTAGTAAAGTACACGTTTTACCTTAAAATCACCTCATTACAAACTGTAATCGAAATAGACAATTCTAGGTCATCGTATCTAGTACTGAATATATGTTTATACACACAATCTGGATGCTATTTTCAGAAATACCAAGTAAGGTAAAATGGTAGCCCATAAATGTATTTATAATATTTTAATAATGAAAAAGAAGCGCGATTTATTGTAATGAATACACATGTATGTGGTTGATCAGATGACACATAGTTTTATATATGTGAGTTGACACAGTATCATAGTATACCGCACATGATTTTTTAAACAGTTTTTCGAACAAATGCTTCATTGAAAATTGTCGAAACCGAACCAGTTTAGACATAATTTTGTTCGGTTTAGACAGGTGTTCGGTTTACCACAATTCAATATACATTTTAACTCACTTATTGATGTCTTTTGAAGTGTCCGGTTTAGACATATCTTTAAGTTGCACTTCATCTAAGATTCATGCAAAATGTGATTCATGGATAGAAAGCCTACTTATTTTTATTTATGATACTTTGTTTAAAATGCTTACGTAAACATGTGACTTTTCTTATAACCCTGTTCATAAGAGATATGAAATACATAGAATGTTTTACTGTAGAATTTTAAAATAAGGGCGATAACTCTGTAAATGACACTAAAATACAATAGAAAATATTGGATTTTTAATGTTGATTATTTTCTAAGAGCAGACGGATTGGAATAAATAATTATACATTAATACAAATATGTAGCCTTTTTTTGGGTGTATCACATTTTACACAATTTTCATGATATTTACAAAGACTGCTACTTACTTATAGGAGGTTCAGTTTAGACATGTTTTACTGTATGTTGGAAAGCATGTATGATAGAATAGACAGGTTTTCGGACTATTCAGAGTTCTGACAGGTTTCACTGTATATCGACGAGAAATAGATAAAAACCGCCTCTTTATGATTCATTGGCGTCAAGATTCATGGAGTAAAGTATTCAGCGAAAGGTCAAGTGATGTAAAAATATGCCCGTTTCATCTTTCGATTGAGAAATTCTATATATATATATAGGATAATGTTATTTAAAGACTTTTTAAGCAATCAAGTAGCCATACATTCTTTGGTCCTTTAAAAAACATATATTTGCAATGCATTTTAAGTATCAGGCCCTGTAAGAATCAGGAAGTGGGTGAAACATGGTATGAAAAAAACATTATTCTGATAGTGTAATTTGACTATTTATACAATCAGAATCAAAAAAAAAAAAGACAAGGTTTTCCATATCATGTTGGCGCATTGAGGTATAATTGCATTGAAATGCACAGTAAGTGAACATTTAAAGGGTAGATAACTCTGTCAAAAACCTAAGATTCTATTGAAATAGTTCTGAGCAATGCCAGTGATGCAGCAATCAAAGAATGGTCTTTTCAAATAAAGAAAGTATCCTTGAGTGATATTACATCGTCAGATCGGTGGGGTTTTGAGATGCATGTTTCTGATTTTTTCCCATTTTGCCCGATTCTTACAAACACTTACACTTAAAAGTGTAATCACTCCACATAAACGTGAATTGAATTAAAACCCAATTTATAATTGTGATATTGAAAATCTTGACTTTTTATCGTAATTCTGAAGATGCAAATAGTCAAATAAAACTTTCAAATGGTGATTTTTTTCACACCATGTTTCACACATTGCCAGATTCTTACAGACACTGACCCTACAATGATAATAAAGACTTAAATAGTGTTTTGTATAGACATGACTTCGAATTTTTCAAGGTTTTGTTAAAGCAGTTTTTACTGTTTATACTTTATTGGACAGGTACTCAATGAAAGAAAGAGCCATAAAGACAGACCCTGATATAGATCACGGTTGGGCATGGGTTGTTCTATTCGCAGCAACCTCGACCCAGGTTATAACTTCTACTATGATATACTGTACGGGGGTGATACACTTTGCTCTTCTACAGAAGTACCAGGGAAACAATGCTTACACGTCACTTATTGGTTCCTTAAACAGCAGTCTTCTTTCATTGGTCGGTGTGTACATTTAATTAGCCCTAAGAATATCTCAGCGTTTTGAAATATGTAAAATTTTATTTTACCAATAATCTTAAATCATACAACTGCTATTTGTCTTGCAAATGTTAGTTATCAAAGCAAAAAATATAGTACAAAAGTTTGACTATTATACACTTACAATAATTCCAAACATGAATCTTTAATTTGTTTCGGTTCGGTTGAAATGACATTTGTCTTAGGTTTGTCTTAGTATGGTCACCCGCATTATCATTTTTGCCACGTTTGACATTTTGCTGTATTCCGATTGTAGATTGAAGTCATCACTACAAACGTTTTATGGTCGTTATCATGAACTCGTGGATTGTTATGGTGTATCCATCTGCACCATGAAAACTGATTTGTTCAACGTGTCATAGTTTTCCATTCCTCTTTCGTCTACCCCGGACTTAACTTTTTATGAGAAACTGGGTGGGTGTTCCTAGAAAAGTAGAGGACGCTTACCCTACCGGTGCACCTGGTTCATGCTCCCAGTTTTTAGTGGAGTCTCAGTTGATCATTTGCCTTTTTTACTTTGTATGTATGATTTTAGTTCCTCTATGTTCTTTGTTGTGTATATCTGTTTTCCAAGTCTGGTCTTTGTCCCTGTATTACATTCTTTTGATAACCGCTATAACCTTGGTTCCCTTGATTACTCTTTCCATAACGTTCTTCATATTGAATATAAAAACACCAAAATAAATATTTTCTCTAACTATTTTTAGATTAATCGCTACAGGGACATGATAAACAAATTGCAATACGAGAGCAACTTACTGTAAATAATTGAAAATGTAACGCAATTTTTTAGACAGATTTTTTAGACAGATGTAAGTGCAAGCTCAACGCAGCAACAAGCATTCGTTTTCTTTCTTAGTAACAGCTGCGGACAGGCCTCACGATATTCTCGGACGTTACTCGAATCATTCACTTTTTTCCCGACTTTGCAAGATTCTTGCATTTTTCTGAGAGAGGGTTGGTTGTAGCGTCTGGTGTAAATTTCGAATGTCAGACGCTGTTTGGAGATTGATGTTACTGTAATGGTACCACAAATAATAAAATCTAAAATAATGATAAACTTATACGTCCATTGCTGTTAGTAGGAATAGTACAAAGCAATAAGATGCATTATAACTAATACATATTTTGATAACAATTTGCGTCAAAGGCCGTTGTTCTCCAAACGTTTTTTTTTATTTAAAAAAAAACAACATTAAAACAGAAATCTATCAACAATGAAATAATCCATAAGAATAAAATTGAAATATTTATTTTTTGTAGGTCCGCTTGCAGGAGCCTGTATAAACTTGTACAGTTGTCGAGTAGCGATAATGGTTGGTGGTATATTCATTTTCCTTGGTTACGGTTTAAGTGCCTTAGTTATTAGTAGTCTAAACTATATTTTGCTGACATATGGGATTGTTGCTGGTAATGATAGTTCTTTTAGCAATGTTGTCAATGAAAACCAAACATAAAAAGTATTTTTTAGTAATTTCAATATCGAAAGGTAGACAACTCTATCATAAATAAATATGATTTCAGTGCTCAAAGGACAAATATTTTTGGTGGGTAATTCATTTGTCCCTCCTAAGAGTATTAAAACCTTCGTAGACTTAACAAAAAAGTTACACTCATCCTAACAGTATGAAAAACATGTGTAGCCTTAAAACTTAGAGTTTCTCATTTCATTTCTTTACCAGTACTAGAAACATGTGTAGCCTTAACACTTAGAATTACTCTTTTCTTTACCAGTATAAGAAACATGTGTGGCCGAAACATTTATATTTACCCTAATAAGAAACATATGTAGCCTAAACACTTAGAGTTACTCTTTTCTTTACCGGTATAAGAAACATGTGTAGCCGAAACATTTATATTTACCCTAATAAGAAACATGTGTAGCCTAAACACTTAAAGTTACGGTTTCTTTACCGGTATAAGAAACATGTGTGGCCGAAACATTTATATTTACCCTAATAAGAAACATGTGTAGCCTAAACACTTAGAGTTACTCTTTTTTTTACCGGTATAAGAAACATGTGTGGCCGAAACATTTATATTTACCCTAATAAGAAACATGTGTAGCCTAAACACTTAAAGTTACGGTTTCTTTACCGGTATAAGAAACATGTGTGGCCGAAACATTTATATTTACCCTAATAAGAAACATGTGTAGCCTAAACACTTAAAGTTACGGTTTCTTTACCGGTATAAGAAACATGTGTGGCCGAAACATTTATATTTACCCTAATAAGAAACATGTGTAGCCTAAACACTTAAAGTTACGGTTTCTTTACCGGTATAAGAAACATCTAATTAATGCATGTCATTTGAAAATTAGTGTTCGTGATGCTTGGGTCAACTTTGCATATAGGATATTCTTCATTTGACAAACCAGAATTTGTAACTCATAGTGTGATTATACAGTAAAATATATTAAAACTGAAACTCTATTAAACTTTTAATAGAAGTCTTTGTTGTAAGAATCATGTATGATACACCAAAAAAAGGCTACACACTTTTTTGTTATTAATTTACTTTACAGGTCTATATGATGAATTACATAATTATTCCAGCCCGGTCTGTCTGTTCTTAGGATATAATCTACACTAAAAATGCAAAAGTTTCTATTGTATTCTAATGTCATTTAGATAGTTATCTTCCTTCATTTTGAATTCTGCAGATAATTCTATATGTTTTATCTCTTAAGAAGAAGGGTTATATAAAAAGCCATATGTTAATTTCTATTTACCATGATATTTTAAACAAAATATCAAAAATAAAAATATATAGGCTTTCCAACCTTGAATCACATTTTGCAAGATTTTTTGTGGACTGCTACTTTAAGGGTTCCGTTTAGAGGTGGTTTAGGTTTACTAATATTCAAGAAACATATAAACTGATATCAAGGCACAATACAAAATTCTGTTAAAAAAATATCGTTAAGACTGAATTATTCTTTAACGTATTATAGGTATCATTTAAAAAGTGTTTTGACCATTGTATAAAAATATATGTTTTATTACCAAAGTTTTTCTTCTCACTAGTTGTAAATTGTTGTTTCATAATTTCGGTAGCAAACTACGTAGTATTCAGAAAAAAACCGTATTTATCATCACCATGAAAACTGATTTGTTCAACGTGTCATAATTTTCCTATCCTCTTTCGTCTACACAGAACTCGACTTTTATGAGCATCTCGGTGCATGGGCGTTTCTAGAAAAACACAGGACGCTTACCATATTGGTGCACCTGGTCTATGCTCTCGTTTTTTTAGTGGAGTCCAAGTTGCTCATTTGCTATTGTTGTTTAGAATGTATTATTTTAGCTATTTTATGTTTTTGTTGTGATTGTCTGTTTCCATGTCTAGATTTTGTCCATGGATTACATTCTTTTGATTTCCGCCAGATTTTGGTTTCCCTTTGATTACTCTTTTTTAATCGAAAAATAATATATTGATGGGCATATAAGGTTTTATATTTTTCGACTATAAATAGTTAATAAACGTAAAATTAAACTTTTATTAATAAAGACAAATTAACAGATGTAATAAAGAAATGGTTAAACGTACAATTTGAATTACAAAAAAAGCTTATGAGCAAACCGGACTCAAAAAGAAGAAGAACAATGTACAAACAACATAACATTCAAGACAAATCGAAAAAAGGAGCAAAAAAAAACAAAACAAAACAAAACAAAACAAAGAAAATAGTAGTGACTAGGTGAACAGAACGAGTACTCAACTTTGCACGGAGATTGACACAATTTAAAAGTGGCGAAGTTATAGAATGATGTAACAATATTAGAATAGGGACATTAAATTTAAAACAGCATAAACCTTCTCTAAGTCTTAACTGTGAGAAGATAAGCACGGAACATAAGTCTTCGGCAAACTCTAGATTCATTGAACACACCGTGCTAATATACATTGTAACGTTTAAAGCCTTGAATATCTTTGATAGATATTTATATTCACAAGATCTCTTCAAATGGTTTTCCAGGGACAAGTCTTGGATTCCTTGCAACTCATGCAGTTACTTCAATTGGAAGAGGCATGGAATAGCAATTGGTGTGACGATGAGCGGGGCAGGAATAGGAACCTTTATAACTGGTCCCTTTGTTCAATATCTTCTAAATACGTATAGGCTGGTAGGTACATTTTTGCTGTTGGCGGGGTTTGGAGTCCATGCTGTAGTATTTGATACATTAATACGCCCTAAAACTATGGGTGACACAACATATTGTCCAAACCGTCATAACAGAAAACAAAAGTAATGCGTTATGTAGTGATATCAAAAACACTTTAAATTTTGATATATTTCTTGACAAAGCATTTGTGTGCTGTGGTTTGCTGTTTTTATTATGGAATATGGCGTTTTCTATAATAATGATTCATTTAGTAAACTTTACTGTCGTACAGGGAACTGCCAGAGAATCAGCCGCAATGTTGATAACATATGCAGGGATAACATCTACAATAGGCAGGATCGTGACAGGACTGGCCTTAAACAGCGGAACAATAGATCCTTTACTGTTGAATTTTGGATTTTGTAGCATTATGACTTTTGTAACTTTTCCTTTTCCATGGTATTTAAGAACATTCGGTGGTCAAATAGTTTTTGCATTGATATTTGGTATGTATGGTGGTGGATTATCAACTTTAATGAATCCCCTTTGCTTAGAAATTCTAGGAATAGAAAAAGTTGCAAGTGGTATAGGGACGGTGTTTTTTTCTTGGAGGGATAGGCTACTTAGGAGGACTTCCTATTACAGGTATTGTGTTTAAATAACCAAATAATGTTTTATGGTATTACATCGTATGGCACATTATGTGATTTGGCAGTGATGGTGTTTAAAAATGATAAACAGTTTTTTCTAAAATAGACGAAATATTATTGTTATATACAACTGAATGATAACTTTTTTCTAGAATGTAATATAGATAATTGATATATAGATCGGAATGAAGGTTATAGTGCTAAGTTGATTCTGAGGTATTGTAAAATTTACTTTTTTTTCCTCACATCCTACATTTAAATTGCCAACAGTTTCGTTTAATTTTTAATATAAGATTTCTTTAACTTTGATATTTTGGATGAAGTAAAACAACGTAGATAAACATCCAACATAAAACTATACAATGGTTTATCTTTTCTCTGATTTAAACCTTTGGGGAAGTCATAAATAGTATTAGCAAGCATCTAGTGAGTACTTTAAATCAGTAGGGAAAGCGATTCAATGAAATATCTTTGGATTATGACTATATATATTGAATACGTAATTAGGATGTGAAATTATGTTTGTGAAGACCTATTTTCTTTTATGACAGTTATATGAATATTGTTTTTTTGCGTTTATTATTGATTTCATACATTTATTTTAATTGAAGGTATTATTATTGACAAGAAAGGAACCTATGAGTACAGCTTTTACTTATGTGGTGAGTTTAAAGGGCATCAACCTGCCAATTACATAATTAAATAGAACTAGAGAATTGTGACCAAAATAAATGACAGATAGACTGCACAGTGAATAGACTGATGATAGCTTTATTTATCATAGTTTAACGTCCTAGTTCAGATTTTTCATTTATTATAGGACATGAAAAATTGATCAATCATATAGAACTATCTTAGTACTACTTCGACACGCTAAGCTTGATCTTTATTATACTTGCTCGTAGAAGCAACAGCACTCAGTTAGGCATGTCAACCAACTCTGAAACTTTATTCGGACTCCGATTTAACTAATTAGTGCATATAGATACACCATAATGATCCATGAGCTCATAGTGATGAGCCTTCAACTTTGTAGTGATGGGTTAAAAATTGTAGGAATATAATTCGGTTTCAGAAGCCTAATTGTAGCAATCTAGCGCGGTACATAAAGTAAGTGTTGTTTCGGCAAAGTCTGGCATACCGTATGAGTTGTGATATGAACATTGATAATAATTAAGTGTGCATAATCAACCTTAGACTCATTAAAAACCAGACAATACGTTATTCGAAAATATTGCTTGAAAATAATATTGTGTGATGAATAGATAATGTTCTCAATAACGAAGGCGTCATGCCTACCGCAAAAATTTTCTTCAAAACTGTGATATGGACAGAGAAATTTCCCATGTATTTTTGTCACCTTATAACCCTTTAACCAGGCAAAAGATTACTTATACATATTAAGCATTTATAGGGATAAACATTGAAATAATTATCTTAAGGGTCTATTGTATTATCTTGGCTTCATAAGTAGCAGGCTTTGTAAGCGTCATGCAAATTTTGTAATATGTGATACATCCTTAAAAGACTACACATTTTTATTTTTTGGTATCAAGTTGCCTGATAGGTCCATGTGATAAAATGTAAATAATTTGATTTCATTCAAATATGTGCTCTAAGGAAATAATTCACATTGAAAATCCAATAGTTTCCATTATATATTAGTATCATTTACAGAGTTGTCTCCCTTAATTTTAAATTCTACAGTATATTCTATATAGGTTTTATCCCCTAAGAACAAAGGCTATATGAAACACCACATTTTAATTTCTGTTTACAACATTTTAAACAAAATCTCAAAAATAAGAATATGTATGCTTTCCAACTATGAATCACATTTTGAATTTTTCCCAGCTGGAGTGCTACATAAGGTCAAATAACTAGTAGGCGATGAAATAATTTCTGCATGATTTTGAGACAAAACATACTTAAATATAAGCAGTGAAACCTGTCTAATCTGAACTTTTTTTAAAATTCAAAATTGGTTCAGTTTAGACAGGTGTTGGTTTTACCAAAGTTTAAAATACGTTGAATTTAATACAAAGGGACTATTGAAATAATGTCTGGTTTAAACGGGTTTTCGATTTTTTATGGTTCGGTTTAGACAGGTTTCACTGTACATCATTTATTGGTAGATTTTGTTAATTAAGTCTTTTTTCTATGTTTTAGGTTGTTTCTTTCTGTTTGCATCTCTTGTAATATTGGGCACTTCGACATTAAAGACTACAAAAGAATCAACAGAAGAATTGACTCTATCTGTGGATAACATACAAGACCATAAAATCAAAATAATTAATGAAAGATTGTCTGGTGATGTCAATGTTTCTATAGAGATTTCACCTCTAAATGGAACAGAGCGCGTAGAACAAAAGAAAGGTATAGATGAATCAACACCATCTTCAATTGATATGAATTAAAACTGTGAAACCTGTCTAAATCGAACCCTGAACTATCGAAAAACCTGTCTGAACCGGATATTAAAAAAAGCTTAATTTATTTTGACACAGAAAAAGACAAACACCTGTATCAACGGAATCAATTAAAAGTAACAAAAGGGGTTCGGTTTTGACATAATGCAAGAATGCTATACGCATATAAAAAAGAAAGAAAAATAAACAAAAAGTTGTCAAAGTTTGGAACTGCATAGGTTTATTTTATATTGTGATGGAAGAGTAATCAAGGGAACCAAGATTATAGCGGTAATGAAAAAAATGTAATCCAGGGACAAAGACCAGACATGGAAAACCGACATACACAAGAAAAGAACATAAAGTAACTAAAATCATACATACAAAGTAGCACAAGCAAATGAGCAACTCGGACTCCACTAAAAACTGGGAGCATGGACCAGGAACACCGGTAGGGTAAGCGTCCTCTTTTATTTGGTACGATATAATATTTCTGTATATGCTATAGTAATAATGCCAGAATCATATGTTGGATTTCCTTCGAAACTTTTAAACATTGATAAAACTATCATTATGCGTTGGTTTGGAATTTATCATGTATTTTTTTAGTTTTAGTTTCAGTAAGTACTTTTCCAAGTATGGACTGTATCATACTAAAGAAATTATCGTCTCGGAAGGGGAAAAACAAAAACTTTCAGAGGTTATTATGGTGACTATAGCACTTATAAACCAACGGCTTAGTTTAAAGCTGTTTGAAAATGATTGCTATTTTGTTAGTTTTTTGACGTTATATTAACTTAAGTAGCTGTCGTTATAAAAATCAGACAAGAGGTGATTCATGCACGTCAAGCACCCACCAAATTCAGTTTTATTTCTTGCTCAGAAACAGTTGTTGACCACATAATCAGTTTTTTATTGAAATTGTACATGAAATCACCACTTTCCAAGAGTTATCGTAAATAATTTGATTTCATTGATTTTAGTGTGAGGTTTAAGTGTGATTTTTCAAATTTACAGATCTAAATACAGAAAAAAGGACTACTGTCACATAAAAATATAGCATATGTAGACCAAAAGAGCATCTTTTATTTCGTAAGTTTTTTTATACACCATGAATCATCTTACCATAGACAGTGTCTGAATTTTATATGGACTGCTACTTTTTTTGGTTACAGTAGTGGGAAAACCTATGACAATAACCCCTTTGACATTGTAATCGCCGATAATCTTGGAAGCAATTGTTTTATAGTTAATTGTATTGTAATTTGACACTTTTAGGTCTGGCGCATGGTTGGTTCGGACGCTACAAAATAAAAATTAAATTTGTGATGCTGCATTTTAAGTCACTGTATATTAGTAACCGGCCAATTTCAAATATCGATTCGGTTTAGACAAGTGCTAGCTTTATTAAGGTTTTAAATATGTTGAAATTGATATACAGAAACTTAGAAATGCCTGGTTTAGAAGGTTTTCTGTTAAATCAGGATTCGGGTTAGATAGATGTTTTACTGTATTATCCAAAAAGCAAATAGAGTTTTGAATTGCAAACAGTGTTTTGTAAATGACTGTAATCAAATTTTGAAGAATAACATAATCAAAGGGAGATGATTGGCAGAAATGTTGTGTTGTAATGCTTATAGATTTAATTGGCACTAAAAACATGGGCAACATTCATTGTCTAAAATAATATGAAATACAATGGGAATGGATACGATGAATATGTCAAAGCGACAAAAAATGCGAGCTCAAGTATCTTAGAAAAATGTCGCTTTACATGTTTTTATACAAGTTTTTTACCAGTAACTGAAGTTTGATGACCAATACTTCTGAAGTATTTCCAATATATACATATATGGTAAATAAACTCCTAATGTGTTTGTAGAAATGAACCTAATAAGCGTAACAATGTAATGTTTAATTGATTTTTTACCATTTTATACAAAATCGTTTTAAATTAAAAAAAGACAAAATTAACATGAAAAAAAAAACAAAACATTACAAAACTCATTTAGGTGATTGACTTTAAATACGATGACGTTCTTGACAACAGCAGCACATAAATTATTCACTTCCATCTGTAAACTGTTTAATTTGATCTGTTGTTACTTGTTTGTCATCATTTTGACAAATTCTGAAACAGAAATCAAATGGAAATGTACGCTGCAATATACTGTGCTAAAAAGCTCCTTAAGCTCATCTAGGTTTTTGTCATGTTCAAACCACCTGACAAATCACTTAATAAGTACACACATACAGTTGTTATTGCAGACTTTTTATCATAAAATTATATGTGAAAACTCATCACATCATAGTTTTATAACTGCTACGCGGGCATTTATTTTGAAAACAAACTATTTCAACCGATCCAAGAATCTTTCCTTATTCTATTCTTTCATCGACTCCTTTCGATTATTTTATTGTCACTTACATTTCACGGTCTGTGTGTTTTTTTGTTGTGTTTATTTTTTTAAATGTCTCAGTTCCGTCTTTTTTGTTATTGAATTATTCTTTAACAGTTAATCCTTTTAGCAATATGGACCATGTACATTACTCAACGAAAAGGTTGGCATTATATATTATCTAAAATGACCCGACCTTGTGCAAAGTTTTCCTGACCCGTTTTTTTTTCATTTTGTTTTATTTTACAAGAGATCTTGATAGGGCAGCATGCATATAAAGATTACAAACATTTATTTTTAACTTTAAATAACAGATAATCATTTTTACTAATATAAACAATAGTTACGAATTTACATACCATCATAATTTACTTGGCCATCTCCATCAACGTCTGCCTCTCTAATCATTTCATCGACCTCCTCGTCTGTCAACCTCTCTCCAAGGTTCGTCATTACATGTCTCAGTTCGGCACCGCTAATATAGCCGTTTCCGTCTTTATCGAAGACTTTAAAGGCTTCCCGAAGTTCTTCCTCGCTATCAACTTCCTTTATTTTCTTCGCCATCATAGTTAAAAATTCGGAAAAATCTATTGTTCCGTTCCCTGTAGAAAAAAATAGCCTATAACTAGATAAAATAAAACCTGTTCAAATTTTGAATTCGTTTGTTTTAGATAAGTGTTCGGTTTCCGAAGGTTTGAAATAAATTCAGATTGTTATAAAGAAATTTATAAAGTGTTTGGATGACAGGTTTCGGATTATTTATTGTTCGGTTTAGACACAAAAATACCAAACATATGTTACAAAATTCCCATATGCTGCACATGTGTTTCAAGGTCAGCAGGATATGAGAATCAAATATATAGGAAGATCTAAATCCAAAAATTAATTGTATAAAAAAAAAATACTGTAAACCAAACTATCGAAATAGGTAGCCAAATCCATCACCGAGAAGTTCTACCTTGTGCAATACAAGAAAACGAAAACTCAGATTTTTGGTGTTTTTTTTTTAATTTATAATACTGCAAATTTTGAAATATATGATTGATAAAATCTGATATATAATAGGGAGTCAGACAAGTCTGACCACTGGGTTGGAGAATACTCTCGTTGACATTAGGTTTACCAGAAGCGACATCGCCAACGTGGTTATTAACCACAAAATAAAAACCATATTACTGGAAATTTCGATATGCTGTACACGAGTTTCAAAGAGCAACCTTATAGACAGATATCTATCTTGACTAGTAAATGTAGATGACAGTTCAACAAATCCATTCGTTATTTTGTGTCCAATTTGAAAGAAAAAAAAGACAACAATTAATGAAAAGAATTTGTTCAATAAAGTTAAAAAGATATATCAACAATGACGTTTTTCTTACCGTCTGCGTCTACCTCATTAATCATGTCTTGCAGTTCAGCTTCCGTAGGATTTTGTCCAAGTGACCTCATAACAGTTCCTAACTCTTTCGTTGTTATGGTACCGTCACCATCTTTATCAAATAAACTAAATGCTTCCTTAAACTCTGTGGTGACACAAACATTTCTATTGATTACATATGTAATCCACTTTGCGTTTTTTTCATTGAGTTGATACGAAAATCGCAATTATCATTTTAATTAGAAAATATTGCTATGTATTAATTATAAGTACTTTTTTATTTTATGAAATCTTTTTTTTTTTGTTCTTTTTACACTCATATATTATTGTTTTCAATTTTCGATTGTTATGTTTTTGTATTTTCATTTTTCGGGTTCTGTTTGTTGAGTACTTGTTTTTCATGTCATTTGTGTTTATTGCTGACATATAGCATCATATTTAAACCAACCACTAGTATTTACATCGGAAATGCTCCGTACTTAGTCAAGACCACTGCGGGTATTTCCAACTTTCCGATTTTTGCCTTGATAATGCAATTTATCATATGGATGTTCTTCTTTTGACTATTACTTTTGACAATTGCTTAGTGTTTGTCTTCCAGTTCAGTAATTGTGTTATTAAGTGTAAGTATTTCTAAGAATCGGCCGATATGGGAAAAATCAGAAACATGATTATCAAAAACCTACCGATATGACAGTAAAATATCACTCAGCGTTCTCTATTTTAAAAGACCATTATTTGATTGGTGCTTCATTGGGTTTGCTCAATTTTTTTTCAATAGAATCTTAGAAAAATAAGGTTTTTTACAGAGTTATCTGCCCTTGAAATTTGCATTTTCAGTGCATTTCAATGAAATTGTAACTCAGTGGTCAAGCATGATATGGAAAATCTTTTCTGTTTTCCTTAATTCTGATGGTGCAAATAGTCAATTTACACTATCAAAATGATGGGTTTTTTTTTCATACCATGTTTCACCCACTGCTTGTTTCTTACTGAGACTGACACTTAACCTTCATCCTCCTCATTTGATAAGAAGTTAATTTAAACATTTGGACATCTTTTCAAATGTATAATATTCGTTTATATCAAAGTCGTATTATAAACATACCAGCTATTTGATCTTCTGACAACTGGTCGTTCTAAAAGAGAGATAATTACATATTATATTATATTTTGTGTTCAAAGACGAAAATTGATTACAAAATTTAAAAAAAAAAAAACAAAAAAAAATAACAAAAAAAAAACAAGGTTATATTATTCTACAAGATGGAGGTCATCACTACAGAAGTTTAATGGTCGTCATCATTAACTCGGTGGATCGGTACAGTGTATCCATGCATTTGCACCATGAAAACTGATTTGTTCAACGTATCATAGTTTTTGTTTTCTCTTTCGTATAGCCCGGACTTAACTTTATGAGCAACTCGGCGAGTGTTTCTAGAAAAGCAGATGACACTTACCCTACCGGTACACCTAGTCCATGTGCCCAGTTTTAAGTGGAGAATGAGTTGCTCATTTACTTTTGTTACTTTGTGTGTATTATTTTGTTTATTTTAATTTATTTGTTGTGTTTGTTTATTTTCCATGTCTGGTCTTTGTCCCTGGATAGCATTCGTTTGATTTCCGCTAGAATCGTGGTTTCCTTGATTACTCTTTCGCGTAATCTGTAGCACACAATTTATTTGCTCAATTCAGTTGAAAATGTATGTGATAAAAATTGATAAAAATGCATGCGTACAAGTGTGAATACTAGTTCTTTATAAGGATTAGCTGATTTATTAGTTTTATTAATATAATTATGGTTTTCTCCAAAATTCAGATCTACACAGAAAGAATTCAGTATAGTTACCTAAATATATGGCGTATGTAAATCAGAAGAGCACCATTTGTTCGATGTTTTTATGCAGCATGTTTGCAGTGTCGGAATTTTATATGGATTGGTTTTCAAATAATTCAGATTCATGTATCTGGAATTTTTAAGAGTATCAATAACAATTTCACCAAATGTATTAAGCGCCATGTCTTACCATTTTTTTTTAAAGAATTTCCACTGAACTATCCGACAGCCACTGTAAAAATATTGAATGGTCACACAACGTTCCGGAAAAATAAACAAAAAAAAACCGGATATATTTTAGTAATACATTTGTAAACGATTTAAACCCGATATTGATTCAGTATTTTACATGGTATGCTACAATGGATCAACGATCGGATATCGAATATTTTTGCGTTTTTCTTTCAGTTTACAACGAGGTGATTTTCATAAAGATAATATTAGAGTGGTCATAAATCAAATATTTACATTTACTTAGAAGAAATGAATCAATTTTGAAATACTATCAATGTAAGTGGTTGGGCGGTCATTATCCCTCTGTCAATTTTGAAGTTTTCAGCTTTGTTTTTGTTGATAAATGAAATGATTACAGCAGGTGGTTAGATTACAAACCTGTTTAGTGTATCAGATCATATTTGTTAATAATTCATATCACATCGTAAAATTAGCCTAGCTGTTATGTTCAGGTTTTAAAATAATCAATTGCTCAATCGATTCCGGACGGTATTGCTGTAATTTCGCCTTGTGTCTCAATCTAGAACTGATTACGTAGATTTCAAACCCGATGTATTTCTTTAGTTTCGAAAATCATCGACAATTTTCTTTGAATTGGTATGCAACCAGCAAGCCGGTAACAAAGGTAAAAAATTCAGTAATTAATAAATTGTATGGTCATACATGCCGTGTTGAATCTGTTCAAAGTTATTATTTTCGGCTTCTTTATAACTATGTTGCATAATCTCAACAAGAAAAAAATAACTAACATGATCTAATGGACATTAAAAGCTCTCAAAGTGAAAATATCTCCTCTAATATTTCTATGTAATTCTATCAAAAACTGAAATCAAAGAAAAAAATGTGTAAGATGAATTTGTTTTAAAACGATTACGGCATTAGATTTCTCCCTCCATATCTTCGTTCTCTTTTTTGCAAATTATTTTTCAGAAACCGTCAAGTCATCGGAATTGCATTCTAAGTATCAAAAAGAATACCAAAGCATACAAAAATAAGTACATTTCCGAGACATCAGAATTCAAAGACATGGCCAAAACTTGAAAACAGGAACAAAGACGATCTACATACTCACTATAGACAACAGAGTAAATTATATAATTACAATTGCACATAAAATTAAAGAAAATATCAGAAAACAAGAAAGATCACAATTAGATAAACACTTAACTAGGAAGTGCTATGATTGAGCTGAGGCATATTCTTTCGATCAGTTAAATCTAGGTTCGGAGTGACACGCCAGTAACTGATAGAGTAGTCCAGTGTTTTATGCTTGGTTGGCTATATGCACTATTTTGACAGCACTGAAACCCCTTGAACTGGGTTTATCGTGTTTTCCTGTGTATTTTTTTGACTGATTACATTTGTTAGTGGTATAAGGAAACAATTGATGTCCTATCAAAATAGTTCAACAAAGCCGCATATTTTGCGTCTTTCAAAAGTCCTGAATTTCTATCTTGTGTAAATACTGTGAGATTTTGAATTTTATTCGTATAGTTAAGGTTTACTGAGATGTCCAAACCGAAATAAATGTTTTATGGGCAAGTTCAAGGCATTCTCGGTATGTGGAAAATTTCCTGTCTTTCATTTTAGTCCCATATACGATTTTTGCTGTTTTTTATCGCAGTTTGGAAGGATGTCTCTTTAACACATTCCCAATGTCCACTCTTTTATCTACTCATAGTATGGACAATCATAAATTTTTCACCTAATGCAACACCAGGTTAAAAGAAGCTTGTTTTGACTTTCTTTTTCCGACGCAGCCGTTATAGCATCGCTTTTTACCCTTTGACCTTAAGGACGCTCTTCCATTGAAACGCAAGTCATATGATCGCAGTTCTTTTCCCCGATTGGCCAAATACTAATAACTTAGTGGCGTTCGAAAAATCTGTATCGAAAATTTGGAATTGCGTTCGGAACCATAAAAAATTGCGTTGTTTCTATACTTCTTATTAATAGATAAACTAATATCATATATAAATTTGTCTATACAAAGTACACGGTGTAAATACAAATATCCAATTCTGAAGAAATGAATAAGAATCGAAAAACAGGAAAAAGTAAATATAATTTCGTTTTTTGAAAACCTTGCTAATGCTAACGCTATATTGAGTTCAGACAACTACATGATTGTAACGTATTTTGTTAACACCGTTATTAGAAAACACGTGTTATATTTCGCATTCGAGTTGTTGGGTTTTTTTAACATTACGGAAATAAAACTGCGTTTCTGATTTCACTGCCATTGTCAGGCATGTATCTCACTAAACTTCGCGAGTTTGTATACATCGGTAACCTTGAATCGTGAAGATTGCTAATGGTGCGCTTCTACATTGTCCACAGGCAGAATATATGTGTTGCAATAAACAATAGCGTTCTTTCTTTAAGAATCTATTTAACGACATAACTTGTCAAATCCGTAACTAGTAAACAAGGTATTAACTTTTACAGAACATGCTTTATCGTTTATCCGATAACTTGTCGCCTCAAAAGCCTTTACTAGATAAGCTTGCCATTGAAATGTCAATATTTGGACTAAAATAACACTTTGGTAATTGACAAAAGTCCCTATTTGTGAATTTTACCTGCATTCAGTTAATATTTAAATGTAACATACATTTCAATAAAAAGTTACATTACAATGTTTTCTTCTACAGTATATACTTTGATTATTAAATGAAAACCTGAACTCGTGGAAGAGTAATCAAGGGAACCAAGGTTATAGCGATAATCAAAAGAATGTAATCCAGGGACAAAGACCAGACATGGAAAACAGAACATACACAACAAAGAACATTACGGTTTATCCATCTGCACCATAAAAATTGATTTCATTAACGTGTCAAAGTTTTCCTTTCCTCTCTCTTCTACCCTGGACTTCACTTTTTTATGTTTGTGGCTTGGTTCACAAAAAAGCAGAGTAATTTTTTACATTTAGAATTTGCTTGGTGTTTTTTAACCAGCAATCAATCACAATTCACATCAATTACCTGATGAAGTTACTTAGGAAGTGAAATGGACAAATGACACCGGGCGCTGGATTGGATTGCAATTGCAATTTATTGCAACCTTGTCGGTTAATTAATTTCTGTAACAGATTTCATTGGCGGAAATGCTTATAAACAAATATTTTGTGTATTGCTTTTCCGCAATGACTTGTACCGTGTCTCTCCTTTCCAGATGTGACAGAAATGGTTGAGTGGAGTGTTCTTAGCTGAACGTATTGCGCTACATTTCTAACTTAGATTGAAATACATATAATACTCGATACAACGCGATGATCCAGTTAAATACCCAAGGCAATTCATAGGATATAATAATTGTCATATAGTCAGGGGAGATCGGTTCGTTAACTGTGTATTACTGCAACATGCGTCGCTATGGTATCATAAAATTCAATTGGACTGAACTAATCTTTGACTGTGACAACCACCTCTCATCCTCATTTGTTATTTGTTCATGGTTCCCGTTCCACGTGGTCTCTTCACGATGGCTAATAATTGTGGTAAAAGGGAGACAATCTTAGTGTAATTCATTGAACAATTACATTATGTTCATTTCTGTTTCTTACAAAGTGTGCCAAGATTTGTGTATGTGTGTGTGCGTGTGGATTTGTTTGTTTGTTGGGGTTTAACGTCCGAGCAGCAATATTTCAGCTATATTCAGACGTATGCGTGTGGAAGGGGGAGGGGGGTTAACTTGAATATGTATTTAGTATGTAAAAGATTATATTTTGTTTTCTGGAGAGAGGGGTGTTGACTTGGATATGTTCTTCATATGTAAAAGATTATAGTATTGTAATACCCGGAGGAGGCTACTTCCTATATTTTCAGTGGCGTGAGTGCACCGCAGATAAGAGTCACACTTATTCGCGTCCACTTAGTGACACCAATGCCAATTTTTTATATTATACAAGACGGGGATGGCACTACATGTATATGGAATAAATCAGCATTTAGGGAACTGCACATGTTTCTTAGCCAGGTATGCATAACATTAACTTTCCTTTCACCAAATTAAAGTACTCTGTGGGTTTTTCCCGTTGTCCTTTAGTGGTTCTTTTGAAAATGCTTGTGTTGTTTTTTCTGCATTTCCTGTCTCTAAATTTAACTGATGACAGTCTCTTATTGTTGAATAGAAAAATGACCTTACAGTACTAGTTAATCTGAAGTGGGGTATGGTATAATCCGCACTGTTGCGTAAATTATACGACATGTCTGGCTTCAAGTTGCAATTTTTCTAAACTAATGCTAACAACAAGGTCACACCCGTCCTAGACTTCTGAAGCATATTCTATGACTGGATGAATGAAAATTAGACAAACTATAGCTAAATATTTTCTACATCGAATATATTTAAGTTTTCCAAGAATGCACGGATTTTTTTTGCTAGGAGATTGCATAATATTGTCTAAATTGGTTGAAAACGTCCCGTTCGGATTAAACGTAATACCTAAACGTTGATGAGACGAAACGAATTCAATGGGATGACTTTGAAATAATTTACCAAAGTCTTCCGTAAGGTAGTGTTTAGCAATGATCAAAGCCTTAATTTTCTGGGAATTAAAATTCATTAACCATCTTTCTTACAACGTTGTTACATTGAATTTCCTTACGTCTAAATTCATTACTAGATTAAAGTTTATCATCACACCAGTGTTATGATCGTCATCATGAACTCATGGATCGTTATGGTATATTCATCTGCACCATGAGAACTGATTTGTTAACCGTGACCTTTCCACTTTCGTCTACCCCGGACGTGACATTTAATGAGCATCTCGTCGAGTGCTTCTAGAAAAGCAGAAGACGCTTACCCTGCCGGTACACCTGGTCCATACTCCCAGTTTCATGGTATTTGTTGTGTGTGTCTATTTTCCCTGTTTAGTCTACACCTCGGAACAAATTCCTTTGATTACCTCTCGAATCTTGGTTCCCTTGATGACTTGTTCGCCCGTCTGGATTGACAGATGTGTTTCTCCTCTCCACTAGTGCTATTCACCCCTGTCAAAGGTCGTAATAAGGACAACCCTCTACTCTTTTGTCACGTTTTATTTATTTATTTTTTGTTTTGGGTTCCGTTTTTATCTTTCAAATATGGTTTATGTTTCACTTTTTATTAGTCGTCTATATGGCAACTTGGTTGCAACTTATCGTCCTACATAAGGAATATTTTTCTTAAATGTATGGTTTTAGTAGAGTATATAATATATAAAGAAAGAATTTGGGGTTTTCGCGAATGAACCACTTATCCAATAAGAGTATAAAACAGTGTAGACATATTCATTGCTTGTCTGTGACAGGAGCATGGCATTATTTGGAATTAAAATGCTATTGGGATTATCATGCTTAAAATGGACTAGTGTTAAGGAGCTCTCCAAAACTATTTTTATAGTAACGCCTCATTGTGTCAGCAAATACCATGATCAGTATTGGGAATTAAAATTAAGGGAGATAACTCTGTAAATGACACAAAAATATAATAGAAACTGTTGGATTTTCCATGTGGATTATCTCTTATCGTATTTCAGTGTCATTTACAGAGTTATTTCTCTTATACAGCACATATATAATTTTCATCTCCCACGAACAAAGGTTATACGAAAAGCCACATGTTACTTTAAGTTTACAAACTTTTTTCTAACAAAATATGAAAAAATAAAAATTTGTAAACTTTCCAACCATGAATCACATTTTGCATGATTTATATACTGAATGCTACTTAAGAAAAAACATTGTCACAAACAGTTGTGATTTTATTCTTTATATGAATAGTTAATACTTTGAGGTACTACGACATATGCATGCATACGTAAGTCTTAACATCCACTGGACTCCTCTTTCTCCTCTTTACTTAGCCATCATCATTGCACAGAATTCTAGAAAGATAATAATGAAGCTCCCTAATGTAAAATAAGACCAATATATCTTAACAGGAAAAAATCAGATCAAAGGTGTAGGAAGATAAGTCTATGAACATAAAACATTTTGGAAATTAATAAATAAAATGAGGAAATAATTACATGTTGTGTGGCTTCAGTTCATTTCAAAGATTTCAAAGTTGTGCCACAAATCAAATGTCAGTTAACATAAAACTGCTCAGAATTCCAAAATTCGTTGTGTTCTATGACATATTAACGCAAAGAAAATCAGAGTATGGCCATATCAAAAAAAAAAAAAAAAAAAAAAAAAACCTAAACAACCTTTCTTACTTCGTCAATGATAAACTGTGTAATAATAATATGAAGTTGTTTCATAGGTGTGGATACCATTTCTTTGCCAGAAAATATGACCAGAAAGAGACCGAAATGTACAAAATTTAACAGAATATCTGAAATTTGGTAATTTTACTTTACTTCATTCTCATAAACTATAAATAGTAACAGAGAAAATATACAAACATTGATTATTTATAATTAAGATAAATTGCATGTTTAAACAATTTTACATGTATCAAATTTAGCCTGGCGGTACGACCTTCGTTAAAATTCTGTTTACAAAAGCTATATTTCTGAATATATCAATATCCTGCGTGGAAATAGTTTTTCAGTCCGTTTCTGGTCCTTGCATTTTCTCGGCTGTTATGGATTCAGATCAAACAATTCACAATTGACACGCTTAAGATTAAGTCTAGCTGATTAATTTTTGTTTCATTTAAGGCCAATATTAGCCTTAAATACCCATTCTACATATTTTCATTCTTTTATTTTCTTTCATGATAAATATGTGTTTCTCAACTCACTTTCTGTTCTTAGGGACACGAGTTACTATTGGTAAATTGAAAAACAGTTATACAAATTATTTTAATATTTTCAAAATGATAATGTTGTCGATACAGAGTTTGCATACATCTGTTAATACATTGTATAAAGGAAACAGCAAAATAAAATAAAAAATGTTTCAGTGATATACCTTCATAATTAACCTGACCGTCACCGTCTGTGTCTGCCTCTTTGACCATTTCATCAACCTCCTCGTCTGTTAATTTCTCCCCAAGATTTGTCATCACGTGACGAAGTTCAGCAGCACTGATAAAACCATTGCCATCTTTATCGAAAACTCTGAAGGCTTCCCGGAGTTCTTCCTCGGAATCTGTGTCTTTCATCTTTTTTGCCATCATGGTCAGGAACTCTGGGAAATCTATCGTTCCATTACCTATGATAATAAATGCCGATTAATTAATTAATTCAGCCAATGGCAACAGTTTACAAAATAATCACTGAAACTATGACGTTTATAAACATAAAGCAGAAACAAACATTACTACATTTTATGTAATACATGTATAAATAAGGCAAAAAGGAATGTTTTCTCAATAACTGTTTGAAAGGTAATAACATAATTTATTTTATTACGATATCTACGTACTACTATCAAAATCCACAGCGGTGGAGCTATATTTCACAAATAAGACACTTAAAGCTGAAGCTTTCGAGCGATTAAATTAGTCAGCAAAGAATCATGCTAAGATGGGCTATTCAATAATAAATTTTACATAAACTAAACAAAATTACCATACAAACATCAAATCTACGTAACAGACAAAAGGAGGGTTCGTATAACAAATGGGAACATCAGGGAAAAACCTGTTGGAAACCACTGCATTGGTCCTTACTTGGTAAAAGCATTTTCGATAGGGAAGGTGGGTTATACCGGGTTTTATGGCTCGCTAATACTCGATCCTACTTCCATTAAGGTTCATTATTTTCCGTATAAATCAACACGATTGGCACCTCGGTCAAAATAGACAACATTACAGAAGATACGAACAATACACAAGTGAAAATAATAGGAAATACTAAACTAAACATAATTAGTTTAGAAACCTTTCAAAATACCTTACAGACGATATTTTTACAAGTGAAATTGTCCATGAATGGTTAGTTTAGTAGACGATTATAACAAAAACAAGTTGAAAAGGAAAGATGTCTCAGTGTCATATAGCTATGAAGAGATGAATTACAGAATCAAATGTACGAAAGCTACGTTATCAAATTGTTGACGAATCACTCTCTGATTGACTTTCAGACAGAACAAACATTCTATTCTTTCATTAAGAAAGCTTTAATGGAATTCCATCCCCGCTGATTCAAAAAATTAAAATTATACCGAATTGATAAATTCTAGGCAAAAGTCAAAAGAAGAGTATGTAATAAAAATGGCAATATCAAAACCAGAAAGTTGGAAATAAACCGAAATGGTCCCAAACTTAACTAGTACAGGCATTCCCATTGTAAACGGTGGGTCAAAGTAGGTTTTGTATAATTTACATACCATCTGCATCAACCTCATTGATCATATCCTGGAGTTCAGCCTCGGTTGGGTTCTGACCTAGTGACCTCATTACAGTCCCGAGTTCCTTAGTTGTAATAGTACCATCTCCGTCTTTGTCGAAGAGACTAAATGCCTCCTTAAATTCTGTAATATGCAATATTATCCAATAAATAGCAGTTGTCTATCGTTTATGAACGATCGATTAGAAGTTACGATCAGTACACCTGGTGATTCTAATTTGGCGCAAATAAGATCAGTGCACCTGGTTATGCTACTACCATTTGTATGAGTGCAGGGTACACCAAGGTTAAGATAACTATGCTCCGATAATTTGTTTTGAAGCTTAATCATATATATTGCAAATTTCGATATGCTGTACACGTGTTTCAAGGAGTAAACAGCACCATTAGAACCAAATATATGGAAAGATCTTAATTCAAAATTTAATTGTATTTAAGAAGCTCTCAAAACCGAAACTATCTGAATTTATCCGATAGAGACGTATTAATGTGGCCGATAAAACAATCGCCGGAACATTAGTCTTTAGAAATGAAAACAACAGAAACCTTAGGTTTGAATACAACTCTTTTTTATAACTTTGTCGTTTTAACAGGAAGCTTTCTTAGTTTGTCTCAGCCTTTAAAAGACTAATTGATTCTCACATCCCCCAGAATATCCGTGCGTGAGGAAATTGATTCTCACATCCCCCAGAATATCAAATGCTCCGTGCGTGAGGAAATTAACACATTAAAATGACATTTTCTAATGAGTTACTGAATAACTTTACACCAAGTTATTTAAATTTGTTATGCATCTTTATTCTCAAGCTGTAGTTTAAGTGTAAGTATTTGTAAGAATCAGGTAAAATGGGAAGAATCTTTTACATGCATGTCAAAACCCACCGATCTGACAATAAAATATCACTCAATGATACTTTCTCTATTTGAAAAGACCATTATTTGATCTCTGCATCACTTGATTTGCTCAGAAATAGAATCTTAAACAATGATTTTTTTGACAGAATTATCTGCCCTTGAAACGTTCATTTTCAGTGCATTTCAATGAAATTGGAGTTCAATGGTTCAGCATGATACGGAAAGTCTTGTCTGTTTTTCTTGATTCTCATGGTGCAAATAGTCAAATTACACTATTATGGTTTACCATGTTTCACCTACAGTCTGATTCTTACAGGGACTGACACTTAAGTACATATATATTTTTTATTTCATTGTATCAATGAACATGCATGAGTACATACCGGCAATTTGTTCTTCTGTTAAGGTGTCAGCCTGAAAGTATAATACGAATTTATTCTTATTTCATTCTCGACTTAAAAATTCAAAATGGACTTTTAATTTGTGTGCAGGTATGGTAAATTGTAGGCTGGAAACACGAGTCAAAGTCTCCAATAATCATCGGAGTGTAACAATTAACTCAGCAATAAAAAACAAGAACACATTTGAGCAAAACTTGGACATCGTATTTTGAACTTTGCTCAAATAAATCTCAGTGACTGCACGAATGGAAAATTAAGCTTATTTGCCGTATTCGTACATACAGATGAGATCAGTTCTAACTTCTCATGGGAACTGTCAGAATAGCCGGCTCTATGGCATTTCTAAAAGTGACATAGCACAGTTCTGGAGCCAGCTTTTAAAACAGTTCTGCTAGTAGAACAGACTCTATGAGAACAGTTTTGCTACTAGAGTCAGCTCTTCTGACAGTTCTAGCAGAGCCGGCTCTACGACAACAGTTCTAATAGTAGAACCAGTTTTACGACAACAGTTCTACTAGAAGAGCTAGCCCTGCTAGAACTGCCAGAAGAGCTGTCCCTGCTAGAACTGTCAGAAGAGCTAGCTCTAGAACTGCCCGAGAACTGCTCTAAATCTGTAACAGAACTGTTTTACTAAAAGTTTTGTGAGAGGTTAGAACTGATCTCGTCTGTAAATAAAAAAGTATTCAGAACATAAGCAACATCATTTACATGGTTTACTTCATTCATATTGTTCCTTTTTTATCACAGACAATTAAAATCAAAATATTTTGATTTCCATGCAACAACATTCTCTTAGAATTCCTACCGAAACCCATTCAAAGTGAGATACAAACTCCTACATGTATAAAGCGCAATAAGCGACGGCACGACAAAAAATCAAAGCATTTAATGTTTTTAACACAAGAACTTTGAAAAATAAAGATTAAGTAAAAATACACTACGTTTGATGGGACTTTGACCCAAATTACCGTCAACAAACTGAAAATATGAAGCTTGCACGGCGAGCAATGTCACACCGCTAATTGCTCATAATTGCTTTAAACAAAGGACCAATCGGTTCCCGGTTACAATATAAAATGAACTGTGTAATTGAGTTCCAATATGGCAGTGATACTACATGTAAAATGACCTTTCTAAAAAATCGAATCATACAAAATGTATATCATGAAATTTGAGTTTACCAATGTGAAGCCTCGTTTAACTGAAAAACAATATTATAGCAGTATTCTTACATGGTGAAAAGAAAATTTAGCTTGGTTTATGTAATCGTGCGACCGAAACAAGGAATCAAATATCGGTCAACTATGATAAAATATCTTAAATAAACTGACTTTCCATGTTTTTGTGTTGAATCAAGAACTTTTTTTTTCTTTACTGACTTACTTCTGTGCAGTAAAAAATAAAGATTTTCCCTTTTGTTTGTATTTCACACACACACACACACACACACACACACAGCTAATAAAAGTCAGCACTTATAATCCTTATTTGCATGGAGTTAAATAACTATTCTATACGAGCACGGAATGCTGGACAGAAAAGTATTTGTAATTTGTTTGCTTTGAGTCGATTACCGAATAAGCAGTACTTTAGTACTTAGAAAGACAATAGACGTTGAAGAGTATCATATGATGTTGGTTTATCTTGCTAAAAAGTCAGTCTCTTAAATATCAAAGACTGAAGTCTTCTAAGTCGCTAATCGTTTAATATTCTATGCCAATGAGTTTAGCTTTCTTTCAAGACGCGAAACGGCACAAATACGATATGCTCTAAAATCGGGTAACTTCCGCTAGAATCTTGGTTCCCTTGATATGATAACTCTTCCGTAACCGTGACGACCCGAATGTTTTCAATCAAAACAATTAGTTACCAGGAACCATATTTAACAACTGGCAATTGCTATATATAGAATTCGGGACCCTGATAATGTATATGACCTATACAGTCAATTGTAACGAGCCCCTGTGTCTGAATCGGAAACTGACACACACACACACATAGAACACATGTGTATGATATTTAAGAGGTAAATCATGATATCGTATGGAACTAGAAATACCAAGCTATGACGGTGAACACGGCACCGATCAGCAGCTTAATGTGGAGTAGAAATTATAATTATGCATATAATATGCGAACGTAAAGTACTGAAAATAAAAGTGCAAGACGTCGCTAACAATATTAGCGACTTAAAAAGACTTTTTTCATAAAATTACAAATTAAATGTTAATTATTTTTGTTGCTGTTGTGCTCCATACTACAGTGTATCATCATGCCATAGATTATTATGACTTATTATCGTCAACTCCCGATTGATGTGTGGTACAGATGTATATTAGAACTACGGTGTGTCCATTAGAAAGGGAAATCAAGGGAACCATGATTCAGTAATTGAAAGAATATAATAAAAGGATAACGATTACCAGACAAGAAAAGTAGACAGAACAAAAGAAAATGAAATAACCAAAATAATATGTACAAAGAAATAGAAGTAAATGACCAACCCGGGCTCCGCTTAAACATTGAGGTGCATTGACAAAGTGCACCGGTAAGGTAAGCTCGTCATCTGCTTTTCTAGAAGCACCCACTGAATTGCATATAAACACATCACGTCCGGAAATAGGAAAGAAAAAAAAGAAAACTATGACACGATGATTAAATCGGTTTCCATGGTGCAAATGGATACATGATAACGATTCACGAGTTCATGATTACGACCATACAAACTTTTGTATTAAAAAGAACCTCTCATCTGTTAGTTATCGTCTTTTTCGAATGGCTTCCATATCTAATGTGAAGGTACCATTCATTGGATTAATTTATGGAACCAACCCTACAAAACTATGTAGTTAAAACAAAATCTTACCATGCTTGTCTTCCAAGATGTTTAAATCCTGTAATGTGGAGATTTCATTCGTCTGTAGTTTTCACCATATATTTACATAAGTTCTTTAATTGTATACTTGAATTTAACCATTCAAGCATGATTTGATTTTGAATGTAATCATTTCATGCATAGAAGCTAATGGGACGACATTTAATATTGATAGGTGATACTCGTATCAAAATATTCATTTTCATTATGTAAACCATTTAAACATCTTGTGCCACATGCATCTAAAATTATTCATATATATATATGTAAAAGCATAACGTTAGGTTCAAGGTGATTTTAAAAGGATCAAAATAATTTATTTTCAGAAAGATCTGAGTCTTGTTTAGACAGTTTGTTTCGGATTTTTCGAGGTTCGGTTTAAACAAACTTCTCTGTATAAAGTATTACATTATATAAAAAAGAAACAATTTCTTCATTTACTACAAGGGAAAAGTGGCGAAAAAAATAAAAGGTCCTTGAGTGAAAGTTTTAATTTTTTTTCGGGTTTGGCTTGAATGATTTGTTTGTTTGTTTGTTTTTTTTTAATAAAACGGTGATAAAGATAGAATTTTATTTTTGTTATCACAGAAAATAAAAATAAAAGCAGGTGTGATGTTATGAGATCTGGTATGCGTGACAACAAAAGATCAGGATTTATTGATACATAAACAACTATTTAAACCTTAACGACTTGTCAACAACGATATGGTCCTTGGCAATTTGTCGCATTGCGGCAAAATTAAATACCCAAGATGGGGGTAAAATTGCGAGTAGTATTAACACACAAAATTGTCAAACAATCTTTTGAATAAATATTTAGTTATTATATGAAACCATATTTTATATAGACTATGTTTGAATATGTTGTGTTATTTAAATCTATATTACTAAATAAAGAGATTTTAAAGTTGTGTGCTGCTTTTTTTTCTTTTACATGTATTCGAAAAATATGTGTATAACAAATCCATTTTGTATGTTAAATACCCATTTTAGTTATTCGGTAAAAAATATGAAAATGCTCAATGGGTAATTTTGGGTTCAGTAAAAAATGTTCAGATTGACGGTCAATCCCGTCGTCCGATTCCGAATTTTACTCTTTACAATTTCCGGTTTTTAGTCGCACGAGGATATTTCTGTCGCTCAACGATGACCAGAGATCCCCCCTTAAATAGTGCCAGATGATTGCGTACTAATTTACACATATTGGAGGTTATTTATATCTACTTCCACTTTACAAAAAACGTGGGTTTGTTGCATAGAAAATAAAAGGAGTTTTTTTATTGCCGAAAAGTTATCACTAAATAATTACACACACGCACGCACCCTAACACATATATATAAATAAAGGATTTACAATACTTTACTTCTGAATTAATGTAAAATATTAGATTAAAGCCCGATAGATATAATTATTAAGTGAATCCTTTTTTTATATAAAAGTGAGAAACTTTAATTCTTAAGAGCATCTCAGTAGATGATATAGCTGTAAACTGCTTATAAAGGACAGTATTTATTCTATCTGTAGGAGCATATACATATTCATATAGAATAGATATAACATTGGATTACCCACTGTAGGAGCAAACATATAGATATAATATTGGGTTACCAATGGTCCTCCATAGGAACAAACATACAGATATAAAATTGGGTTACCCATGGCCATAGGAACATACAAATAGATATAATATTGGTTACAAATAGTCCTCTATAGGAACATACATAAGATGTAACATTGGGTTACATGTGGTATTCTATAAGAAAAACAAACATATAGATATAACATTGGGTTACCAATGGTCCCTTATAGGAAGATACATATATATTTAACATTGGGTTACCCTTGGTCCTCTATTGCAAAATGCATACAGATATAAAATTGGTTTGCTCATGGTCCTCTTTAAGAACATAAATACAGAAATAACACTGGGTTACCCATTGTCCCCTACAGGAACATACATATAGATATAACACTGGGTTACCCATGATCCCCTATAGGAACATACACATAAATATAACATTGGGTTACCCATGGTCCCCTGTATAAACATACGTATAGATATAATATTGGGTTACCCATGGTCCTCTGTAGGAACATACATATAGATATAATCCGGGGTTACCCATGGTCCTCTGCAGGAACATACATATAGATATAACACTAGGTTATCCATGGTCCCCTATAGGAACATACATATAAATATAACATTGGGTTACCCATGGTCCCCTATAGGAACATACGTATAAATATAACATTGGGTTACCCATGGTCCTCTGTAGGAACATACATATAAATATAACATTGGTTTACCCATGGTCCCCTATAGGAACATACATAGAGATATAACATTGGGTTACCCATGGTCCCCTATAGGAACATACATATAGATATAACATAGGGTTATTCAGGATTCCCAATTTGAACTTTCTGGAAGTATTTGGACAATGCGAAATATATTCCAGTATCTATGTTTCAGACATTTTTTACTTGAAAGACCGGGGAAGAACTAAATGATCAGGTATTGCTTATTTTTTGATAACCAGAAAGAATGAAAAAATGTGCTCCATTTGGATTGATTTTTTTTTTCTAATTCACTGTTTATTTACATTTATTGAAGCTATGCTATGATGCACTATAATTTTAAAATGATAGAGTAAACTTCTATCACAATTACCAAAATTTATTTCAGATGTATAAAGGTGTATTATTCCTGATACATTTAATTATTGAGAAGAAGGTATTGGATTCATGCTAATGATATGCAAAGAAGTCATGAGAATATACTCTATGTAAACGGAAAGTTATTCTAATTAAGATCCTTAAATAAAAACACATTCTTATGTCTTTACATGTCATGTTGTCTAGACACGGGTTGGTTTGTTATTGGCTGTATTAGTCTGAATAACAATTTTTTGGAGGAATGGGTTTGTCTTGTAGCGTATGGGGTCAAAATTTTGCTTTTATATTTTGTGTGTTTTTGTCATATTTTTATACTTCGTTATACATTGTTTTGATCTTATCCAGATAATCAATACCTATGCCTTTTTATTGACAAGAAGGTATGACTAAGTTAAGCAGATAGGTTTTTAACATGCTTATTTACTTATATGAATGATGGGGATGTACCCCGACCTTTGATTTTAGCGTACTCTAAAAATATGACAGCGTCTCCAGCCTAAAATTTTGAAACTTTACACAGTAAATCCAGCGTATAGGTTAAATTTAGGATTCTTGTGCCTTCAGAAGTATTGCTTACGCTCTAAAAACGAGCTGTATACAAAAGGGGGAGGGGTTACACACACCATGACATTTTCCATCACTGCATGTTACTGATTCACGTTATGATTTTATGTTAAGTGTACAAGTGTGGACACAGAATGGTATTGCCCGAGCGGCAAGTATGGACGCAGAATGCTATTGCCCAAAGAGCAAATTTTAACATACATTCGTTTTGTGTTGAATTAAGAGTAATCAATGGAACCAAAATTCTAGCGGAAAACAGACAAACACAACAATGAACATAAAGTAACTAAAATGACACAAAAGTAAATGAGAAACTCCACTTAAAACTGGGAGCATGACCCAGGTGCACCGGTAGGTTGAATGTGTTTTTTTTTTTGCATCGCCCAGAAAGCTCGGCAAAGTCGGAATTTGGACATGCTCCATTTTCAATTTCCTAAAAAGCCTGTCAATTACTCTTCCTTAGGACCAAATTAGTAGTGTATGATTTGCTAAGAATTTACAGCTATAATGTCTTTGTTTTACATTAGTCTTAGTTAAATAGTTCTCTTGCAAAGGAAAATAAAACTGCATAATGGAAATTTTTCCCACATGCAGTCACGTCAACGAAAAACATTCGATATTCTTATGAAACAAAAATACAGTACCGGCATATAAAGGATTTTAAAGTTAAATCCATCGGTACTGGATCACAATTAACACTCCAAAATCAATATTTCAACTAAATCTTGTATCAAACAATTTTATCTAATTCTAAATAGTCACATACATTTGTAGCCTGAAAAATGTTTCTTTGGACAAAAACTGTATCGTTGTTTTGCAGTTGCATAAAATATATCAAGAGGCACTGCCAGTATCATTTGGTTTCAGAACCAACAAAACGCGTATGTACATTCAGTACTTCACAAAACTGTCATTAACTTTTCTTTAGAATCTTTATTTGTAAATATATACATAGACAATTGATGTAAGAGGTTGGGATACCCCAAGCCAAGTCAGAAAAAAGCTTGCCAGACAATCTGTAGCACTACTGGAGTAAATAAATAGACCATCCGTTTAGGCCTAAAACTGTTTCCGGTCATCCTACTGACCCTCCTTCAGACCTCTACTCAAAGGTTTGTATTTGAAATTTTGAAGAATAAAAATTCTGCCGTCGATTGTCTTTCAGAAAAAAAAAGATCATTGAAAACACACATGCCATGAGTGTGCTCTTGGTCATGGATAATCCCTTTTTGGAATTCGGCACTTGAGATATTTTTTTGTATATACCACCTCTGTCAAAACAATACTCGTGCGCCGAATCCCAAAAAGTCTATTACGTGTTTAGTCTTTCCATATTTGGTTTTCATTGTATCTTGATGACTTATTTCATATAAAAAAATTTCAAATGAAAATAAAAATCCCTATCTACCGACCCTACAAAATTTTAGAATAGTGCTCGAAAACATAACATTATTCTTTTGGCCTCGGAAATATCCCATCAATTGACTGGGATGCACCAATATCTGTCTCACATGCACTTGAAAGTGTTGATTTTATCCCAAAAAATATTTTGCTGGGTCAAAGATTCAGCAAATGCTGCTGTAGGTTATACAACACTGTATATAGCGTGCATATTACAAATTGAATCACTAGGTCACCGATCGACATTAAATCACGTTATAATGCATTAATTTTAATGAACGTAATGAATGAACGTGGTTTTATGAGAACTAATTTCCCCGAATACACAATTACCCACATTCACGGGTTTGACTATGCCCCGGGGACTGTATAAACGCTTTTATGCTTTACGCCGTCCGTGAGAGACCCCAAAGGATAGCCAAGATGAGTGCAATCCAGGTCTAACAGTATTGAGTATATACATGTATGTTAGCACGAAAACGAAAATTAAACCAAGTATGGGAACAGTCAGCTGATTGTCAGCATCGCTCCTAACGTGCAAATGATTGGCTACGAAAGATGTTTAGGGATTTTAGTGGTTTATATCCACAAAGAAAATCGAATTATCTCCTAGAAGCAACGATGTACTAGCTTTATAATGCACGGAATAAAGGATGTAACGGATATACGGAAAGGGCTATCATTTTCAACTATATTGTTTTAGTGTTATTTAATAAAGTTACAGTTCTCATTTGTAGGGTATTCAGATTCAGATTTGTTGACATGTCAAGGGTGTGCCAATGTCTACCTCAAATGAGGGTTGCAATGCTCTGTTTTTTTTATAATAAAATTATCTGCTATTGATTTTTACATTAGTTTAGAAGTGTTGTACCCTGAGTTGTCTATATTCTGTTTAGAAATGCTTTGTGCAATATTTCAGGCGGTCTTTTGCCTAAACAGTTATGTTCTGACAAACATTGGTAGGTGTAAGACTTAAGTAAAGTGGTCCAAAAAGGTAAAATTTCATATTTGCTGTAAAATCAAACAGAAAAATATGGTCGAAAAAATGAAAGTGTCTTGATAAGTCCTGTGCAAAAGGTATTATAATTTTATTGACATCACTCAGATTGTAATAATTACATCTAGATAAACACTTTGAATTAAATGATGTAATTTTAAACAAACATATCATAAATAATGAAATATTAAAATGAGTAACTCCCTTATACACAAAACTCTGTGCTTAGATCATTTTCGCTCTGACTACTGGTTAGGTGAGGTCCTTTCGGCTATTTGTTCTCCATCAGTTCTTGACATATTTGGTCGTTCGGAAAATACATCTCACAATCATCTAGATACTTCTCGAAACTATCTAGATACTTCTCAGGAGCATCTAGATGCTTCTCACAACTATCTAGATATTTCTCACAACTATCTAGGTACTTCTCACATGTATCTAGATGCAAGATACTTCGCACAAGCATCTGGATGATTCTCACAAGTATCTAGGTGCATCTCACAACTATCTAGGTACTTTTCAAGGCTTCAAGATGCTTCTCAAAACTATCTAGAAACTTTTTACGAGCACTTGGATACTTCTGACAAGTATCTACATGCTTGCCTTATCCACATGTATTAAAATACTTAATACAACTATCTAGACATTGCTAGAAATTTAATCAAATTTTATCAAACGGATAAAAAATTGAAATAATATTGACGTCTCTGCCAATATAATTCACTGTTTCATTGTTCTGAAAAATAAGCTGATGTAACTTGGCTATGATGTCGTTAATCTAACATGCCATGATCGCCACCACGAACTTATTGAAAAATGCAGGATCATATAGCGTTATCATATCTGCTTTGAGGACATACTTATTTGTTTCCTGTACCATAGTTTTCCACTATGGATCACTAACGGACTTGACATACAAATGATGCAAAATAGCAACCCAGTAACACCAACCCCGGGATTCACAACTGTCTCCAAGACCGTCATTATCTGTAGAAGATCGTAGTGGAATCGTGGTAAAACAATGATTTTAGAGAGCTACATGAACGCTGAGGCCAACAAAATACGATCGCAAACCTGTCATTTGGGGGCTAAGTCAGATACTCTATAATATTTTACGCATATTGAAAATGGCGGAATACTTAGGCACCGACCATATTTTATCCTGGGGGTAGGGGGTTGGGTTAGGACTTGATGTCGGATAAGTTTTTTTTTTCACGTAAATGCAAAATTGTTAAGCAGTGGCTATTTGACCGGAACCGGATGAATAGCCTGTCGTTTATGGACAGGCAATTCATCCGGGGAATAAAAAAACAAACAAGTAGTATAATTAAGATATACGTATACAGCAACAAAAATACATCGCTGATACAATTTAGTTGTATCGTATTCATGTGAAGTACACGTACATTTACCAATATAATTGTGAGAATTATCTATATATGTGTGAGAAATATTTAGATAGTTGTGAGAAACATTTAGATGATTTTTGCAAAGTATCTAGATACATGTGAGAAGTATCTAGATACTTTTGAGAAGTATGTAGACAGTTGTGAGAATCATCTAGATGCTTTTGTGAAGTATCTAGATATTTCGCAAAACATGTAAATGCTTCTCACAACTATCTAGATATTTTTCACACATATAAAGATGATCCTCACAATTATACTGGTACATTTTACTTCACATGAATACAATACAATTAAATCCGCCCCTGAGTGTTCCTTATTTACATAGTATAATTTGCTATTTAATGATACTAATTTAAACCATACGAAGATATTATGCAGTCTGTGAATTACTTAATATCGTGGACGACTTCCATTCCCCAATTTCAATTCTCCTTTCCTTTCAATGGTTCCCAATTGTGTCAGAGCAAAACTGTTCAAAGTTATTCCCATTGCTTTGATACGGAAGTGTGGTTTATCAAAGATTCTTTCCAAAATCAAAGCAAAATTTAAAAAAAAAGGACCTGAAGTTTAAGATTGGAGACTGAGGAAGTTTTTAATGTTATTAACTACTTCGAAGAGTCTCTCATGGATGAAAGATTACTTCAACATTAAAAAAAATACATGAAAGTTGTTACTACTTTGGTTTTGCAAGTAGGATGGTTTTATAACTTGGTACCACAAGTTAGATACACGTTTTTATAATCAAAGTGCTGATAGCACTGCCGGTTTTTTGATTTTTGTGAAAATTGTAGCATGAACAAAATTTCAAAGATTATATAATGTAAATAAAATTGTGATCATAAATTGCATTTTAAATACTATTAAGAACTGTCATTTTTCTATAAACTGAAAGTCAGTCTATACTGCTGCTCAAACTTCACGCACATTTATATATTTTGTTCCGTTTTACCTCTTTCCCCAATTTTAAATCTATCAAAAAGTTAATGTGCATTTACGTTCAAAAGCTATATTAACATAATATTTATCCTATATAACAATATACTTATATAAAACCAAAATCAGCTTAAGAAAATAATTTCCTTAATACTAGATTTTCAAAAACTATATACTTTTATCAATTTGAATTTTCCCGCCAAATTTACTTGGTTAAAATCACTGCTTTTCACTTCATGTTTATAAATGGTACAATATTAATGATAGGATGGCTAATTTGACTTATTAATGTGTTAAAATGAACATATTTAACACATTTTATCCTTCCAGACACATTACTACAAGAAATTAATTCCCTAAATGTAAATTTATTACTAAATATCTTCAAGGCCAAAAGGAGTCCCTCAAATTTTGAGTTGATATGAAGACTAGATCTAAATTTTATTTGCATAAATAATAGAATATTACTGACCTGATAAATTGCAAGAAACATATTTACTTGTTATGAAAGAGGTATTGAATGGTTCGAAAGGAATTACATTTGGACTATGTTTTTGTGTTGTGTTCAGAAATAGTAGGGAAGTTCCAGTGATGGACCGGTGACATAAGGTATTTTGATCCTGAAGGATCAAAAACCAAAAAAAAAAGTTGCATATAAACTACCCAGTATACCAACGGGCTTCATAGAAGTCTTCAATATGAAAGTGAAAAATCAATAGACGGCGCATTTTAGAATAACAGAATTTAATGTGACTTTTCCCAGAACTAAAGATTACAAAAATACAAATAGCCATGGAGTAGATGGACGCTGATGGAAATGAGAAGGAGTGCGAAAGCAAGTACATGCTGTGAGTTTCAGACCGTACCTGTCAGTCATACGTGTTTTTGGATTGTATACGTCAATGTACTTCAGTGTATGTTGTTAACTGTCTGATCGACTAAGCGGGCAACAAATTGATAAGTATGTTTCGGACGGAAGGTAGTAAGCGTCACTATGCCACTGGACAAATTCGTTCGCGAACGGATTTTAAGCCAAAGTTCCACCACTTTGCTGCCCAACTATATATGAAAAAACCCAAAGGTTCAATAGAATAAACTTCATCAAAATACAAATGTATATTCACGAAACAAACGCAGATAACAACAGAATTCACCAGTCCATGATTCCATTTTATTCAAATCTATCATATCAAGATAATTTTATTGTTGACTAGAAACATACAAAAAAACACGAATTTACATCGAATGCTTGACAAAAATGTACATTATTTATACAATCCTGATCGAACTTCTCGTATAGAAACATGACTAGATGGCTTGTGTCTTTGCATCGTGAAGTACTGTCTATTTCGTTGTCATCATACGGACGAATTCTGAAAATAAGGAAAAATATACAAAGAAAGGTAACCACTTGAATGCGTGATCATTTTTATGATCCCATGAGGATTCACGCTACCTTAGTAATGGTTGACATTGCCGTCAGTTTCTATCATATGTGCCTTATAATGCTCATTTCAAAAGTAAAGGACCCGGCGAGAAATTAAAATGCTTTCATTTATTTCTATTATCGTTTGTAATGAAAGAACTTATGCAATACCATTTTTGCGTTGACAAAAATCATGAATTTCCACCGATACTCGCGGTAAGCGGCAAACACTCGGACTAACATAACCAACGTCCAATCAAGTATGTAGATGTACATACACTGTACAATAAAAAGCCTCGTGTTGATCTACCATGCAGCAACCCGGGCATTTTTCTGAATATTAACATAGTTAATGAGTGTACTTAATTTTGATATTTTTCACTTCGAATCACGTGTACAAGAGAAGCAATCGACCATTAAAATTAAGGTCACCTGATGAAAACACATCGTCGCTAGCCAAGGGTTACGGTCCTGGCGTCGGTTTCACAAAAAGTCGAAAGTGTGAAATTGATCGTAATTCATGACGTCACAATGCTATTTTAGTTTATGACGTCATTGCTTACGATCAATTTTACACTTAGGACTTTTTGTGAAACTGACACTAGTTTCCCTTCCTTCACAACCAAAAGAGGGACAGAGAAAAGGTAATCATAGAAGATAATGCTACATGTAATACAACTTTATTGATCTTTACCTTTGTAGTTAACTTGGCCGTCGCCATCAGTATCAGCTTCTTTTATCATATCATCTACTTCTTCATCTGTCAAACGTTCTCCTAAATTTGTCATCACATGCCTCAATTCGGAAGCACTAATAAAACCGTTCCCATCTTTATCAAAGACCCGAAATGCCTCTTTAAGCTCTTCCGATTCATCACCACTGTCTTTTACTTTTTTCGCCATCATAGTGAGGAATTCTGGGAAGTCGATTGTTCCATTTCCTATCAAAAGATAAACGAGAAGTTACAATAGCGCAATAGTCAGCCAACTCTTTACCCAACATTAAGCCCAGGAGAAAACATATGAACATTTACGATTGGTGGATAATAAAAAAGGTATTTTCACGAAAAACAATGTACAATAGTAAAGGACCGAAAATATCGAATTTGGAAGCCAGCAGCCCATATAATTATATGTAGTTTATAGGCATTTTAAAGCTAAGGGTGACTACCGAAAATTGATGTTTGAAAAAAGTATCCCCCTATTTGAGCCTCAATTTACGACAGAAACTCCCCGTGACATGGTAGTTTTATTTCAAAATTTTCCACCCGGATTCATTTGAAGTGGGGACCCCCATACGGAAATAGCAATATGAATAATTACGACATCGAGCTAAGAATATATTATTTGTTGTCATTGTTGTTACATGTACATGCATTTATTTGAATTCTTATTTTTAATTTTTTGGTTTGATAAGACAAAATTGGAAAAAAACGTCATTGTTCAACGTGTGATTAGTTAATAGTATGAGGTTTGATAAAAATTCTTCTACTTTGGTGCAGATGGATCGTTATGGTGTGTCCATCTGCACCATGAAAACCGATTTATTCAACGGTTCATAGTTTTCCTTTCCTCGTTTGTCTACCCCGGACTTGACTTTTATGAGCAACTCGGCGGGTGTTTCTAGAAAAGCAGAGGACGCTTACCCTACCGGTGCACCTGGTCCATGCTCCTAGTTTTTAGTGGAGTCAGAGTTGCACATTTGCTTTTGTTACTTTTTATGCATGATTTTAGTTACTGTATGTTCTTTGTTGTGTATGTCTGTTTTTCATGTCTGGTTTTTGTCCCTGGGTTGCATTCTTTTGATTATCGCTATAACCTTGGCTCCCTTGATTATTCTTTCTATGAGTACAGTAGTTTCAAGTTGTTTACATTGTTCGAATTCAAATGAGACACATGTATATTTATTTGTTTATATAATTGCATTTTACTCTAAGATTCATCAAATTATCCCTAATTATGTATTAAACGTGTGCAAATTAAGTTTTACTCGTGAATATCAGGGCTTCCGAAAGAGGAGTTCTACCCATGGACCCCTTTCCCCCATTGGACCCGCCACTGGATAAAAAAGTATACGTATTAGACATATATTTGGTTAACATACCGTCAACGTCAACTTCATTGATCATATCTGTAAGCTCAGCTTCAGTAGGATTATGACCCAGTGATCTCATGACAGTTCCAAGCTCCTTCGTCGTAATAGTACCATCTCCATCCTTGTCAAAAAGTTTGAACGCTTCACTAAACTCTGAAAAGGAGTAAAAGAAATTATATATACCGTTTCCCGAAAATGTTAATTCGATGTTTGTCCTGTCTTTTAATTTAGCTGTTCGTTTATCATTCCATCATAAAATTATTCTGTTAATTTCTTGACGACTTATAATAGTAATACAGATACGAGGCAACTACCACGATAAGCACCACCAGTAAAATCCGGACCCGGTCCGGTAGGGGAAGCTCACCAGTTACGATGTACAACCAAATAAAACGGACTTAGCACCATGGGGACTGTGAACAAACCGAATGGTCCAATCGATATATAAATGAATCATTGGGTCCATTGGACATGTGCCAATGATTTTATAAAGGTCCAGAGCCCAGCGGAAAATGTTAGTCTATTGGTCTAAGTACATAGTCGTGTATTTCACGTATATGAACCACCAAAAACCGACTAAGCACCACGGGGCATGTGAACAAAACGAATAGTCCAACCGATACAAAAATGGGCCAGTGTGTCCATTAAAGATGTGCCAGGGATTTTATGAGGGTCTTGAGCCCAGCGGACCATGTAAATACATATTCGTATATTTCACGCATATGAAACGCCAAAAATGGATTTAGCTCCATGGTCCCTGTGAATGAAGCGAATGGTCCAATCGATATATAAATGGACCAGTGGGTTCATTAGACATGTGCCAATGGTGCATTGCCTGGTTTTGGTGGTGCTAATAAATAGATGTTGTAACCAAGAAAACTGAATTTTATCATTTTCAAATAATGAACTCAGTGGGTCTAAGAATGAGTCGCATGGCCTGTGCAGAGGTCTAATATACCATTTGTGTCCAGGGTCGGAGAGGTCTAGACCATTTATGGGGGTCCCAGAGGCTATGGTGCTTTGTCCGTTTTTTTTATGGTGCTAATGAAGATATTGTTATGAAAGGAAAACTGAATTTGACCATTTTGAGATAATGAACTCATGGGGTCTTAGACTGAGTTGCATGGCCTGTGCAGTTGTTAAATAGACCATTTGAGTCCAGGGTCGGAGACGTCTGGGCCATAAATGGAGTCACAAAGGCTGTGGTGCTTTGCCCGTTTACGGTGGTGCTGACATTGATACCACGACAAAGAAAACTTGATTCTATCATTTTTTTAAATAATTATTATTAACTCACAGACTATGGTGCTTTGTCCGTTTTCGGTGGTGTTTGCTGTGACATGGAAAAATAATTTTACCATTTTTGAAAAATTGAAATCACTTTATGGACTTTCATAAATTTGTCATGTTTATATTTCATCGAACTATTTGGATACAAAAGAGCTGAGAAAAGCTCAAAGGCTTGCATATGGTGCATCGCTCTTTTTGGTGGTGCTATATAATGTCACCACATTTAAAATTATGTTAGCTTTCGTCAATAAAGAAAACGATTAAATCACACAGATATTGATTTTTCTGATAAGTTTTATTCAAAATTATGCGAAATAAAGACAAAATTCATTCAATGTTCCCTTGTAGACCCCTTGGTGCTTATCGTGGTTCTTACCGGTAAATCGGATCACTCTATTTTAACTCTATGTTTGTCTTGGCAAAAGGGAGATAATTCCAATCGATAGACAACACGCAAGAGCTATTATATCATATACGCAACACGATTAATCGATGGAAAATAAAGATAAAGATTCAGATATATATTGCTAATGGTTGTCGATTGACAACAATTCGTATACACTACATGTACGAAACAAATCCTCGGCAATGAAATACAATTTGCGCTATTGTTGCATCCAATATAACTTTACATTCCGTTACCCCAAAACTTACCGGCTACTTGACTTTCTGTTAAATCGTCAGCCTGCAATGTTTGAACCATAATTAATAGTTTTTTTTTGTAAATCTCACATTGAATATCCTATCTTTAAAATCAATTAATCTATTTCTATCATTGGGTATCGACCATTTTATCTTCAGACAGGGTGTGAGGGAATTTTATTTTCGTGCAATCGCAATTTTAATTATTATTTATGTTTAGGCAGCAGCCGAAATAAAAAAAAATATATATATATATTTGAAAATCTGCCTTGGCTTTGTGAAATACTATTAGATCATCATTTATTTAAAGGGATGAATAAAATATTTTTTTCTCCAAAATTTAGAACATTATTTTTTTTCTCAAAAAGATCCCCCCCGCTAATAAAATAGTCGGTGCAGAGTAGATTTCTTAGAATTCAAAGTACCTTTAAAGGGAACATTATTGGTATAAGAAACAGATCAAGAGATGGACACTTTGTTGTGTTTCGGGTATACATGTTAAAACATAAAACACTTCACGCATTGCAAATTGAGACTTCTTTATTTAATTGTACATATTATTGGGGTACGATAAGGGTTCTGGAGTATAAATAGAATCAAATAAAGCACTGCACAAACAATATGTCAGTCATTGATTTAACATAAACATTGAACTTTTCTTTAAAAATGGTTACATGTAACATTGGTCACTAAAACAATCTACAAATCCAATAAATTTTATATAAATTAATTTGAGATATTGTAATCTGATTGGTTAACATAATTCTGTTATATCTCAATGGATAAAAAATATTGACACGCCCTTATTCAGTTAAATTCAGAGCTACTTATCTCATGTTTAAAGACAAAAATATGTTTTAAGATTAATATATAAGAATTGGCTATGAAATTTTTTTCATCATAACCAATTCTTAAATACTGCAGTTAGCATACATTTTAGTTTGCAAAAAAAGAAGAAATTGAACTTACCATCTTGTGGTTGTGCTCTTAATGTATCAACTCTTGAAAACATATCTATAAATCGGAATAGCTTTTAGTTATGGAAAGTGAACATAAGGGTTTTCACAGACTAAAGTCTTACTTACCAAGTACAAAAATGTTCGACAAAACCTTTGTGTACCTCTTAAAACAAGCATTGTTTTGTGACCTGCATTGCGGCCTTTGACTTTCAACTGCATTGCGGCATATCACTAAGCTATGTTGGCAATGATCGCATCTATTTCATAAACACGTTTCTACTTACATATGAAGTAAAAATACAAAACCTTGAGTTTATATTTTGTTTATGTGTTATTTTGATGAGAATACGTCGCACTCATTCAATAAAAAAGCATTAATTATCACGTTAAGGACATAAAATAAATTCCTCCTGAAGGTTTGGGTCACCTATACCACTGTATGGGGACGTTTACCTGTGTGGACTTAGGTGCATCCGTACCAATTGGTAGGAGACAGACTCTCTGTCTAAGATAACTTATTTATTATTTAGTCAGTTATATTAATGCTAATAATTTGATGTAAGGCATATGCTTTCATGTGCCATGAAATTGATTGCTGGGTGCACCCGTACCATCGGTAAGAGACTGACTCTGTTTCTAATAATTTATTTATTATTTAGTCAGTATCATTCATGTTAATAATTTGATTTACATGTACGGCATATGGTTTCCTACCCAATAAAAATTGCCTACAATTACAACGTTTGCTTGTTAAAGAAAATAAATGGTAATAACAAAGTGATCGAATTAATTGGTAAAAACTTCAGGCTATTGTCAAAAGAAGGACGGACAATGAACAAATGGCAATATCAAGGCAAAAACCGAGAAGTCGGAAACAACCGAAATGGCCCCGACTCGGTACAAGCATTTATAGCGCGAAAAACCAACATTTGGTACAATTTCTGTATGCATTGCGTAAAACAATTAGCAAGGGTAGGTAAAGCTTCCAATAACTACACTGCTTGTGTGTTTAATAAGGTTTAGACAAAGCGATACCAATAGCGGAGAATAAAAGGGAGCCAAAGAAATCAACGGAAGTATAAACAGACATAAAATAAAAATCGACATTACGTACTATAAAAACAGTGTATGTATGCGAAACCAATATTTTACCTGTTTAGGTGTTATGACCCAGGCCATATTTCATATTCTGGAAACTTTGACTTTAATCTTGAAACAAAATGTAAATATGTCTTTCTTTGAAAAGTTGAACACAGAACAAAACGTCTGTGTATTTTCAGATTTTCTTCTCTGGTTACGAATAAGTTGAACGACGTTAAATGCATGATGCCCGAGGGATTTGGATTTATACATTTAATTGTATCGTGACCAACACTTTATGCCATATATTGCCTTTGAAAATCTATGCATACAGCGGAATTAAGGGCATTGTCTTTCATGCTTTGGTTTAAATTTTAATTTTAGGTTTGCAACAATAACAAGTAAGAATTTTTCTGTACATTATGAAATAATTTATCATAACACACACACACACACATTAACAATAAAGATAAATAATTTAAATTGCATATTAATATTGCTATTCAGAATTTTTCAAACACTTAAATGATCTGTCATGGCAAGACCTTTTGCTTTAAATAACATTGCAGTTTGCTCCCGCAACATGGCAATTGATTCCATAGCGAAGTATGTAATTTTCCACTTCGTTAAACTTTGGTTATTTAACGGAAGTTTGAATTTTTATTTCTGGCTATTAGAGTCATCAGGGTGTAGATCCGTCATCAACAAGACAAACTCTGAAAATGAAAAAAAAATAAGAAAAATAAAATAGATTTTGCATTTAACATCTTACATGTATGTATACGACCAAAAAACGTAACCCTAAAAATAAAATGACGTTAAAAAGTAAGAATGTAATTGTAATAATATCGTCAAAATGAACTACTCTGATATAATAGTATTCATTGTCGAATCCAAGGGGTGTCGGACCCTCTTTTTGTTAATAATTTTAGTTAAGTTCGTGCAAAATTTTAAAAAAATGAGAAAATAACAGCCTGGAACCTACGTTGTTCTAAGAACCTCTCTGGAAACCCACATTTTTGAAACCCCTAGATCCAACCCTAGAATGTAAATATAAAATGTACTTACCGTTATAACAAAGTGATCCGTTCTTGTCTATATCAACGTTTTTCATAAGTTCTGTTACTTCCTCTCTCGTTAGTGTTTCTCCAACTCTCGTAAGGGCTTCGGTTAATTCTTTGGCACAAATTCTACCGTCACCATTCTTATCAAATACTTTAAATGCTTCTTTTAGCGCTTTCTTAGTATCCGTTTTAAGCACCGTTTCCGCCATCATTTTCATGTATTCATCAAAACTGATAAGCCCATCCCCTATATAACAGAAGTTATATTACTTGAGTCCTTTCTTGTACAATTCTTGTACAAATATATGCTTAATATTATTGATTTTATGAAATACAATATTTCATATTTTTCACCTTATTCCATAAATGAATATGTTCTGTTTCATGGCGTTGCCGGAAATAGAATTTTTACTCATTCATGATGTCTACTTATTAGCATTTTGAAACTCGCTGAATCTACACTCCAGTAAGGATATTTATAAAAAAAAAAGGGGGAAAATAAGAAAAAAAAGAAACATTGCAAAGTTTTACTTTTTCTTTCCTTGTTCTGTGGGTGCTTATTTTATTATGGCGTTCATTTTTCATCTTTGCTTTATTGTGTTTTGTTTCATTGTTAGTATTTGTTCAACATTATAGATTTAACATCAATTTAACATGCGTGCTAACCTGACAATTACCAGAACTTCTAATATCAGTTGTAATACTGATTTCATAATACATACCATTCAAATCTATTGCGTCGACCATATCTTGGATTTCTTTTTCCGTCGGATTCTGTCCTTCCAACCTTAGAGCTATTCCCATTTCTTTGACGTCGATTTTACCATCGCCATTTTTGTCGAACCAATTAAATGTGGCAGTAATATCTGAAAAATGAAAAGCATACGTTTTAATCGTCAGTCTCTGTAAGACAATATTTTTCATATATGGTATATTGGAGGCACTGATAATGAACATTAAAAGGGCAGATAACTCTCTCAAAAATTTCTTTTTTTCCTAACATTTTATTGAAAAATTTAGCAGAGATCAAATAATGCTGTTCTCAGATAGAGAAAACATATATTGTCAGAGCAGTGGAGTATTGACATGAATGTTTCTGATTTTCCCCGTTTGCCTGATTCTTACAGAGACTTACAATTAGCAGACATTTATAAGTTTTCAGCACTATAAGATTCAACTTATAACAAAGAACGCAACCAAAATACAGTGAAACCTATTTAAGTGACCTTTCAAGGGAGAGTAAAATATTGGTCACACAGGTCGGGCGGTCTTCACATGCGATATGCAGGGAACTCGAAGTCATAGTCTTTTAAGAAATGTTATTGTTGAATACAGGTGGGCAGTAAAACATGTTTGGCTGTAGCATATCGTTTATCTTTGCTACTCGTAACAAGTGATGTGACAGGGTTTCCGCTCTTGGACATTGGTACATGGAACATTTTATGTGATGAAAGTCATATACTTTAGTACATCGATGCTTGTATCATATGCAAGTCTCATAATTATAATAACTACAGATGGTTGCCAACCGGTACTTCTCGGCCATTTCCGCTACACTAAAAATATTCTCGTATGCAGAAAAGATAATTTCTTATTGAATTAATTGCCAATTTCTTATTGAATTAATTGCCGGCATTGTAGTGTTACCCTGAACAATATCACTATAAACAAAGAAGAGTAACTCTAATAAGAAATTTGGAGCCACAAAAAAAGTATTGCAGAAAAACATTCAACATGTGTTTATTAAATAAAGCTGTTATTTTAGAATCGGATCGGACAAATTCCGGATCGATTCTTCCGCCTAGTGTATCCGAGTTTTTTCTCCTGTGTAACGAAATTGGCTGAGTAGTTCCGATTGTGATGGTTGTCTTGACTTTTCAGACTTATTTTTTAAGTTATGATTTCTGTTTGTTTATTTAGTTGTATCATATTTGAATGCTCAACAAGTATCCTAATCATATACTTACGTTCATGCTGATCTTCTGTCAATCCATATTTAGCCTAAAAGTAAATATCTTTGCTTTATTTGTAGATACATATGATACTGTTTTAAAGATATATTTGTGTTTTTTTAATATCTGAGTTTTCTGCAATTTTACATTAATTAGGATGGGTTAAAGAAGAATCAAACCCTTCACACTTTGGTGGGATATATGATATTCTTCTGCAAAGATTTTTCTTGAGTAAGGGACTTTCAGAAAGGATCTTTAATTCTACTAAACTAATTCATTTTGACAAAACTTTAAATTAAAAGCTCGGATATAAACAGTCGTTTAGTATTTATTGGTCAGTCATTGAGTCATTAAAAGTTAAAATGTTTCAAATGTATCGTTTTGCTATATGACAAAAGAGGTTCATACCAACCATGTTCTAAGTTAAAATGTTTCAAATTCATTATACTCGTATTGACTGACGTGCCTTAAAAGAGACTTATACACATGTACCAGTCATTTTTCGAAATTTCAAATTTTCCGTTTTTCCTGATTTACGGAAAAAATAATTCGTATACATGTATATTACAACCATTAACGTCCTCTAACGTTGCCGAAACTACGCAGACTTTTTGTATCGCGCTAGAACTCTAACAAATAAGCTTCTGGAACAGGGTTATGTTGCTACAAGATTGAAGTCATCACTACAGAAGTTTTATGGTCGTCATCATGAACTCGTGGATCTTAATGGTGTATCCATCTACACCATGAAAACTGATTTATTCAACGGGTCATACTTTTCCTTTCCTCGTTCGTCTACCCCGGACTTGGCTTTTTATGAGCAACTCGGCAGGTGTTTCTACAGTCGTTTGCCATGAATGAGTTCGCAAAATGGCGACATCATCAAAACTCACAGACCCCACCAACATTATTTTTGTCTTCCTTCCTTGTTAAATAGCGAAATACATCATGGATTTTTCCCTGCACTACTCTAAACTTATAATCGCCTCTCGGCAGGTACCCGAATTTTGGTTATTCCCCTCTGGTAAAGGGGACTTATCGTCTGCTTGGCAACATGGCTCGGCACGGAAAAGAAATGACAAAGGAGCAAAAAGAAATCATAATTGCCATGTCAAATGACGGAATTTCCAGTTATAAGATTGCTCACGCAACCAAACTGAATAGCAGAACAATTCAAAAATTTCTCAAGCAGTGGCGAGAAAGAGGAGACATCGAAAATTTACCTCGAAGTGGAGGACCTAGGAAGAAGACACCGAGGGACGACATGATTTTGTTTCAGTCAGTAAAGTCCTATCGTAGACAAACATTAAGAGATCTTACTGCTAGATTTAATGCTAGAACTGGATGTGATTTGTCAACCAGAACTGTTTGTAGACGATTTCTTCATGAGGGGCACAAACGCCGGATCTTTTTCAAGAAAACCATAATATATGTGATAAATCGTGAGAAACGGAGGCGCTTTTGCCGAGAAAAACTTCACTGGACAGTTCAAAATAATTGGTCTTCAATCATTTTTAGTGATGAAACAAAGATAATATTGGGAAAAAACAATAAAATTTATGTCTGGCGCAAATCTACCGTCCAGAATGTGTTGGTGTTCGTGGTGACTTGGAGACTAATTGCCGTGCATCAATGATGTTTTGGGGCTGTATAACGTACTATGGAGTGGGGACTCTTACACCTGTGCAAGGAAACATTTATAGCGAAAAGTATATATCTGTTCTTGATGAATTTTTGTGGCCTGTTGTTGCTCGGCACTTCTCAAATTGTCGATGGACTTTTCAAGAAGACAATGCACCTTGCCACGTCTCGTTGCGGTCAAATCAATGTAAACAAGGAAATGATATAAATACTTTACCATGGCCACCTCAAAGTCCAGATATCAATATTATTGAAAATGTGTGGAAGTGGTTTTAAGCTCGGGTTCAAAGAAGGGTAAATGAAATTTATAACGCTGCCGACATGGAAAGAGTGGTTCTTGATATTTGGATTCGTCTACCTTTGCACTACATTAGAAGCCTTTACGCAAGTTTGCCCAAGAGAGTACGGACTGTATTAAGTTCACATGGACATATAACAAAGTATGAATGTTTTCATGTAAGTACATTTAAGCTTTTATAATAGAAATATGCATGGTATTGTTGTGATTTTATTATCAAGACAGTTCGACGCGGCCATTTTGCGAACTCATTCATGGCAAACGACTGTAGAAAAGCAGAGGTCGCTTACCCTACCGGTGCACCTGGTCCATACTCCCAGTTTTTAGTGGAGTCCGAGTTGCTCATTTGCTTTTGTTACTTTGTATTTATGATTTTAGTTACTTTATGTTCTTTGTTGTGTATATCTGTTTTCCATGTCTGATTTTGCCCCTGGATTACATTCTTTTGATTACCGCTATAACCGTGGTTCCCTTGATTACTCTCTAACAGAAACACAGCATAATTATTTCATGAACACCCAGAAAATGGACGGCTAGAGCTGTAAATCATGTTTAAATCGAAAACATAAGAAGAGTTTATTTAACAATGAAAATATGCTATTGTTGACACACTTCCCAGGGGCGGATCCAGAGATTTTGAAAAGGGTAGGTCAAGATGTCTACAAGAAAAAAGGGTGGTACGAAGCTGTCATTTGCTATTTTTGTCCATATTTTGCACAAAATAAAAAAAAAAACCCAAAAAAAACTAAAGTTTCCAACAAAAAGGGGGTTTCCCGAAACCCTCCCTTCTTTACCTTTCAGAACTTAATAATATTTAACCAAAATAGAATTGAAACAAAAATATGAGATCACTTACCATTGTTAGAGCTCTCTGATATTTTGACAAAAGTCAATGTGTATTAGTGGTCTTTATAGTTTATATATAAATCAATGAAAAAGAATATGGGGTATTTAAATATACATGTGTTGATAACGTCGTTAACCAAAACTTTGACTGTTTGTTGTATTATGAAATCACTATGTAGTGTGAAGGCGGAGATTTACATGTACATGTATGTCTATTTGACATATTTCGTAATTTCTCTTAAATAGTTGAACATGTATCAAGATTCTGACACCCCAACACTTCCATGTTACTAATTACGAAAATTCGATTAAGGAATTTCTATAAATAGCAATGGACTTTTTGATGTCTTCCTATTAATAACGACAACACTGTTACACAGATAATAACATTGTTGAAAGCATAAGGCCCCGTTGAATAAAATGAACAATTTCATAATATTGAGACTCTGAATATAGTTATTAAGAATATTAAGTGTAAGTATTTGTAAGAATCAAGCAAAATGGGAAAAATAATAAACCTGCATGTCAAAAATCCACCAACCTGACAATATAATTTAACTCAAGGATGCTTTCTCTATTTGAAAAGACCTTTGTTTGATGTCAGCATCAATGGATTTGCTCATAATTTTTTAAATAGAATGTTAGAAAAATGAAGCTTTTGACAGAGTTATCTGCCCCCTGAAATATTCATTTTCAGTGCATTTCAATGAAATTATAACTCAATGCACCAACATGATAGAAGTGAAAGTAGTCAAAGTAAACTTTCAAAATGGTGATTTTTGGCATATTATGTTTCACCCACTGCCTGATTCTTAGAGAGACTCACACTTAAATGTGCTGTAAAGTGTTGTATATTTTCATTGTACAAATTAAATTGATGACGCAACAAAAAAAAGTCTTTTTGCCTAAAACAATCTTTTATGGAGTTTTCATGGTCGATGCACAAAGAAAATATGCGTTCTTCAAAATACTTCAATTCTGGAGTAATAAGGGAACTTTATTAACATTAAAAACAAAAAAGAAAACCAAAATTGTTTACAAACAAATTTACATGATTTATCTCAGAGAACCCAAACAAAGCGTCAAGATTAAGAAGACGTTTGTGGGATTTTATCTGTTACAGTAATATAACTAATGTTCACTAATGTACTTTAAGTAGCAGTCTTCATAAAATGATTCATGCATGCCATTTCCGATTGGCAAGAAGCAGGAACTGCTTACACTTCCGGGTCAGCTGTGTTCATCCCAGGTTTTGTGTGGGGTTTAAGCTGTTCTCCGTTTTCCTGTTTGTATTTTTAGTTTTTTCGTATTGTACAATTTGACATTCATCTGTTGTCCTCCTTGATATTCTTAATGCTGTTTTGACCTAAAAATTCTACTTGTTTGTATCACCTGTATCGGTACTAATTTTCCAAGTCCTTTTTAATGGAACATACTTAGATAGGCTTAACTTTCCACGCTTTAGAAAGTTATACTTAGTATGTCATGTTGGTAATTGAGTTAGATTAATGTAAAGCTGTGGAATAGTTTGAAATTTGGATAGATTTAAACTTAACTGGTTGGGCATCATGAATTAATCCAAATCAACAACGATGAAATACTTTATGACAATGTTCTTTTGTTTCATTTGTCCCTGGTTCCATCGAAATATCTTTTTTTAGTGCCCTAGTTCTAGTTCTTTTCTCTTTATTACCACCGTAAAATTCGAAGTCGACAATATTTTTCTTATAAACCTACCAAATACACTGATCTCCCTTTTGAAATTATTAATACAAACTTATCCATATATATATATATATATATATATATATATAGATATATATATATATATATATATATATATATATATATATATGATAACCTGCTTTTCCCTATATACAGTTTTCAATTTTTCCACTTTTGGTTTATACTTTTTTTGATAGGCCGTCCGACCGTCACGTCGACTACATTCCCCGGATCTCGTCACCGTCATATATAGACGTATTGCGAAATAATAACGTTCAAAGCAACAGAAACAGTAGTAGGATATGTCTTTAAGACCACCTGTCTTTTGTGACCACAATTTTTCTCTCCCTATGATAGTCACGTAAGATAGGTTTGACTGTAATTACTTACCGTCATTGACACATACGGTCGGGCAAAGGTAGAACTTTTATAATGGCTTCAAAACTGAGTAGTTTCCAACAATTTTAATGATTGTTTACAGAAATACTGTATAAATATATAAAAGAATTCCTATAACTGACACGTAATAAATATTTAAGTTTTTAGTTTTTTAGAGCAAAACATTTGCTCATTCTATAGTGTATCTATTATCCATTGCGTTGGTATTCATTTTGTCATCATGTCTACAAATTCTGAAAAATAAAGAAAAGAAGCAAACTTAACACAAGTTATGACACAGCTTTCTGCGCAAAGAGTATATTCACTTGTCTTGTCTCAAAGCTCACAGCCCTCCTATAAGTTAGCGGAGTGATCCATAATAAGTTAGGAAGCGGTTATAGGTCTGCGGAGGAGATTAGTTACGACACGTGCAATTGTTTTAAGGATTGCGATTTCCAAAACGTATCTGCCAAACTCTTTGCCAAACATAATGACTTTCGATTTCAATTTTTCTCTCTCTTTTTTTTTTTTGTAGTCTGTCTTTGTAAAGAATTGCAGTAGATACTATGCCTTTAACTATTCACTAAAACATTTTCCTTATGTAACATATTCTATATGTATAAACCCTTACTTCTTACAGATAAAATTGAGCTATGTTCTTTGTAAGTGTATAACCTCTATTCACTCCTAAAATGTTTCCTTACTTAAACGACCAGTAATTAGGAGCCGGAAGTATAAATTTACTGAACACTACTATCGTGACGTAATGAGTGTTTTTTGTCTAAAATTAAGACAGTAACGCCCACCAATGATAACGATAACGAAGGAAACCAAGCTAGTACAGTCCAAGAACAGCCAATAAGTCACTTGAATTAAGTTCACCCATTTAGAAGATGACTAACGACTGTGTTACCTTGATAGTTAACTTTTCCATCGGCATCTCTATCAGCAGCATTAATCATTTCCATCGCTTCATCATCCGACAATTTTTCTCCAAGATTTGTCATAGCTACTTTCAGTTCTGCGGGATTGATATATCCATCACCGTTTTTATCGAAAATTTTAAATGCTTCTCGAAGCTCCTCTTTTTGAGTTTCTGTACTTTTCATTTTATTTTTCATCATTTCTACAAATTCGTTGAATTCAACAAAGCCGCTTCCTGGATGAAAAAAAGAATCATCGTATTTAAATTAATCCAAAACATTATGAATGTCACAGAAGCATATCTTGCACCAACTGGTTTGACGTAGACATATTCAATTAGCCTCATTTCCAAGTGAATGAGTTATAGATGTTGGAGAATAATTTCCTTGAGTTTTAACAACCGTTCAATTAATTCAACTGTTTGTTGGAAGAAAAATTATAATAACGACAACAAAAGACTTCTCTCAATTGTACACCCGCGTGCGGGTCCTGATGTCAAAAGAATAGACCCGTAACAGCGCTAAACTTATCCAAGAAGACAACTGAAAAGTGCTGAGAACACTCGCCTAGGGCAAAGTCGCTTTGCCCACAGAGCAACTTGGTTGTGTGCATCAAGTGGTTGAATGGGGTAATCCTGGCATGCTACACGATGGAGAAGTCTGGCCATTATACGCAAACCATAGTGGTGCCACGTGTTGGGAAAGATGCCACCTTCCTCGCACGTTAAAGAACCCTGCTGTGGTATTCGATAGGAGTAGGAACCTTTGGGCTCCGCCACAGGAGGCTAAATTGCCAGACCCTACCCACCTCCCCTATTTCCAGTAAAAATTTGTCGACCCTATTATCCTTGTGTCCCATCCTATTTTTCATTTCCCCATTATTTCAGTTCCGTTTTATCATCCATTCCATGTTCATCGCCTGGATATTATTGCTGCTTGGACGTATTACACCAACAATTAATTAATCAATCAATCAATTGTTAACGACTGTGCTCAATAGATATACATTTTTTTCGTTTATACATGTGTTCAAATACCTCAGGTTCAAATACATTCAGACTGATACGAAGTGTTAAGGCAGGCTCTCTATTTATTTAGGGTTCGGTTTGGAAAGGTTTTACTGTAAAATATATATTGACTGCAGTATAGTGGGGATATATTATGAAATTTCTCAGTATGGTGGGGATTAAGGTGGTGGTAAATTAAAAAGAACAGAAGAAATACAATATCTTATAGATAGTAGAAAAAAGGAACAGATATGGTGAAACACAACAAATGTACCATCGTATAACTTTTATAGAAATAATAAATGCTTACAGAGATCACCAAAAGGTCTTCCATGATTGTAAATACGCCTTCAACTTAGTTCTAAGGCCACGGCAACAAAAATAATAAAATTCAGGGTAAAAGAACGACGGCACTCCTTTAAAGTATCAAACGACTAACTAACGACTAGGGAAGGAAGGAATATAATACCTAACGGCTAGGCAGGGAGAGGATACAATATCATACGACTATTGAAGGAGAGGGTACAATATCTAATGACCAGGGAAGGAGTTGATACAAGATCAAACAGCTATGGGTTGAGATGATGTAATATCTAACGACTAGGGTAGGAGAGGATACAATAATTAACGACTAGAGAAGAAGAGGATGCCATCTACCATAATTGTCTACAAGAAAACTTCCAGCCATGGTCGTTATAATCAAATGACTAAGTAAAAATTATAATGCAATGAAAGTTTTTATTTCGGAACCCTAAGACCAGGAAATGATATACTGTAACTATTTTTAACTTACCGTTTGTATCAATTTCCATTATCATTTCCGTTAAATCTTTCTGTGTAGGATTCTGACCTAAATTTCTCATCACGGTTCCTAACTCCTCTGTACTTATTTTTTCATCACCATTTTTGTCGAACATTTGGAAGGCTTCCTTAAACTCTATAAAAAGAAAACAGAGTGCATCATGGCATTGATATTAATTAGTTAAACTTCGAATTTGCTGATACAATCAATAAAAGGAAATTGACAACAGGAGGCCGCCATCTTTCTTCTTTTTTAATGCTTACATCTTGGAATACATGCTCTATTGTCTACACGGCTCTTCAAGGACCACATATAGATTATGATGGCATTGTTCGATTTTTAAATAAGTGAATTTGTTTTTTCCTGAATATGTGTGATTTACATTCAGTTTAACGTTTCTTTCTGTGTTTTTTTCTTAATTGGTGTATCACGTCTTTCCGCACAGCTATATGTTTACAGGAACATTGTACGATTTTATAAATTAAGTAGTAGTCTTTATAATAAGCATACAAATGCTGTAATATACGATACACTCCAAAAAGGCTACACATTTTTTATTTTTATTATTACGTTGTTTTATAGGTCTATACGATGAAATGTATAATTATTCATTCCAATCTGTCTACACATCACATTTTGCATGATTCTTATCTGTAGTGCTACTTTTAAAATAACTTCCTATACATATGTTTGAACATGCAACACGCAAGTGTTCTAATACAGGATGAAAATAATTATTATAAAACACGAGAAACATAACCATACCAGCAATCTGTTCTTCAGTCAGTTGTGTCTAAAAAAAAAGTTTTAGAAGATGTAGCAATACTCAAGTACACACAAAACAAATGTTTATATTTTTGTACGTTTTCAGTTATGTAGCTTTGTGCAACTTATTCCTCATCTAGTCTCATTTTGATATCCGTTGTTTACTACGAAATTACCTTAATTTGTTGTGCCATCGGTATAAAGACACAAAAAAGTGTGTAGTCTCTGTGCATACCCAATTTTCTTCTGCTAGGTAAATTCTTTTTTGTTTTGGACTCCAGGCCTTAGTATTTATTTATAGTGTATATAATACATGATCATCGACTACCCCGCAGACTGAAGAGTCTAGTGTCGAAGCCTTTAAGATCTTACTTTAAGGTGTGTTAACACTTGTTCAAGACCTTTAGAATATCGATAAATGTCTTTACTATTTTGTATTTATGTGATACGCTGTTGCATGCTGCGTTTCACCATATACGTTTTTTTTTCTACTGCTTCTTCGTCTTTTGAACACGACTTTTAGAAGTCCAAAAATTGTTTTTGTTTTGAAATCTGATACCAATACTTAATGAAACAACAGTATTAAATACTGTACAAAAAGTGTTCTTTTCAAGACTATATTTATTATTTTTAAGTACCAGGCTATGTAAAGTTCAGACACTCTCCATAATAAAGTGATTCGTGGTGAAGATTGTTTGTTTGTTTGTTTGTTGGGGTTTAACGTCCGAGCAGCAATATTTCAGCTATATTCAGACGATGAACATGAAATTGATGATAAAATGAACATGAAATGATGATGATATGAAAAAGGGATGGGACACAAGGACAATGAGGTCGACAAATTTTGATTGCCACTGGAAATAGGGAGAGGTGGGTAGGGTCGGGCAATTTAGCCTCCCGTGGCGGAGCCCTATGGTTCCTACTCCGGGAGAATACCACAGTAGGGTTCTTTAACGTGCGAGGAACGTGGCATCTTTCCCAACACGGTGCACCACTATGGTTTGCGGTCAGGTTTTCCGTATTATAGCCTGACCACCCCAGCATGTAACGCGCCAGGGGTACCCCATTCCACCACCTGGGGCACACATCCCAGTTGCTCTGTGGGCAGAGCGCCCTAGCCCCCGGCTAGGGTTCTGAGCACTATTTAGTCGCCTTTTACGACAAGCTTAGCGCTGCTGCAGGCCTATTCCTTTAACACCCGGACCTGCACGGGGCTCATTGTGAAGAAAAACCCATCGAACGAACGGTGCTTTTTCAATCTTTATATCCTATATTTTTACGTAATAGTTTTCCTTTCCATATTCAAATCTGCACTTTTTGAGAACATCAGACATTAATATCCCAATAAAATCAACCATATCGAACAAAATCAAGAACAATAACTCTTGAAAAGTGCTAATTGCTTGTACTGATTATATATTTTTTTCTCAAAAGAGCAACATACAAATGAAAACCAATACTGATTATGTGGTTTGAAACCGAATCTGAATGTGAAATAAAAGTAAAGTTGGTGGATTTTTGACATGCATATTAATGACCGAACGTTCAAAGCTAGAAGTAATTTGACTTGTTTTTATAGGTGCATTTGTATAGTTTCTTTCTTGCGTTTTTCTTGTAAAAATAGTAAATTATCTACATGTACTAGTTTTTTTTTTGGACAGACTATTAACTCCAACGAATTCAAAGTAAGGGGAAGGAGGTCTTCTTAGTTTTGATTAGTCGCATTAGATTTATAGTTCATTAAAGAAATTGAAAAGAAAAGCAACTTTTTTTATACATTAAAGTAAACAAAAAAAAAACTTACAATCACGAATGAAGATCACCACATGCATGTGTATTGGTACTCTAATTTAGGCCATGACCATTATGTCAAACAGTAAAAACGTAATTGCCCTTCCGGTCGAGACATTATCAATCAAACAAACAAACAAAGCATATCAGAAATTCGATGTACAAACAAAAACAGAATGTCGAGGACCGCTTTGATCAATTCGGCCATTTACATTTGAAAGAGGTTCACGGTTATAGTAATTACAACTGTAATTGATCTGCGTGTAAAGGTGTAGAATTCGTTTTTGTTGAATATAAACCATACTTATTATATTTCATGACATTTTTAGACGTCTAATGCATCATTACATGTTTCACATTCATAACATATATATATTATATGTCACATCTGTTTTCAGAACAAGTATAAAAATTATGAGTATTTATAAGGCTGTATAAAACTATGATGCTGCTGCTTTTGATGAAAAATTATGGAAAAGTGTGTGTGTGTGTGTGTGTGAAAAGGGGGAGGGTTGAACAAACCGAACCGATTTTATATTGATTGCATTGTTAGATTATGATAAGTGTTAAGTTTACAAAGAATACTTTTTTCTAATTTCAGTTTTATATGCAAGTTCCGCATGTTGGGATCGTCCCTGTTGCCTGTTTTCATATTTTTCAGTTTTCTAGTCATATTTAATATACATACATTTAATTAATTGTCAGCAAAAAATACAATATGACTCAAAGAAAATCAATGATACATTCGCTTAAGACAATCCAATTAGCAAGAAATACTAATGCATTAGAAAAAAGTTCCACACAACGCCTAAGATAATTCCAACGACCCCGTCTCTAATCCAAATATCTGAATTGTATGAATAATCTTGATTGACAAAGAAGCAAACATGTAACAAGATTATATTGACTAGCATGAAGTCTTGGATTGACCAGCTTGAAGTCAGAAGTCTTGGGAAATAATGATCAAAAATGTTACATATAGCCAGATAAAAAGGACTAAATTGGCAGATATACAAAATAAAATACACTGTAAAGAGAACAAAACTTACCATTTTGATATATGTACGTCTCTACTTCCTTAATGGTGAGCTATGGAAACGGCTTTTCCGGGTATAACACAAAAAACTTATTATGAAAGGCTGTAAATAGAAAGTGTGTAACCAGTACAAAGCCAGTTACTATATATACATTCATAGGAAATATTTCTTTATTTGCTGTTTAATAATGCATATGAACACAATTATCTGAGATGACTTATGCATTTAAAAATTACCCTCGAAGGCCTTAGCCTTGTACGATGTCTACTCCAATGATTTCAATTATTTAAACGCATAGAGAAATATACCGTATTATAGACAATAACAGTCAATAGATCGAATTTCAATAATACTTTAACAGTCGTAAACAATTATATGTGACTATGTTTACTTTTTAAAACATTTATGAAAAATCAATATAAATGGACGCAGTATATGGATAAAGTTTGTAATAAGAGTTAAACATATATTGTAGTCTTCTTTTTCCTCCACTTTGATGGATTTCTAATACTTTATAATATCACCGGTGTAGATTTATATTAGGTTTAAAGTTTGATAAGTGTCATGTTGAAGTTTACAACTTAAGTAGTTATCTTTGTAAGAATCATGCAAAATCTAGAAAAAATGCGATGCAACCCCAAAAAGATTACTTATTTTTATTTTTGTAATTAAGTTGTTTTATGGGTCTATACTATGAAATGTGTAATTATTCATTCAAATCTGCCTGCTCTTAGGAGATAATCAACATTGAAAATCCAGTAGATTCTATTGTATTTGAGTGTCATTTACTGAGTTATCTCCCTTAATTTTGAAATTTACAGTGCATTCTATATAAATTTTATCTCCTAAGAGCATAAGCTATATGAAAACCACATGTTAATTTCTGTTTACTATGACATTTGAAACAAAATATCAAAAATAAAAATATGCAGGCTTTTTACCCATGAATCACATTTTGCATGATCCTTAGCTGGAGTGCTACTTAAAGAAACATTGATGTACAAGCCTGTACATATTACAAAATGTCTACATTTTAAAAGAAGAAAAAAAGTATATTTTGTTTAAACTATCTCGATTTTTCACATCATGAAAATTATTTAATCAAACCATTTTCTTATTGATTTTATTACACAGCAGCGCTTAGACTTTCGATTTGATATATCTTTTTTTATAAATCAAATTCAATTTGACAAAACAAAACTATTATAATGTTTGACAAGTGAATGACTCAATCATTATTGTGACCTTACCTTATGAATTCAAAAAGGAAATCATATATCATTCAAAACTCTTGCAATGTTTGAATGCTATAGAGATCAATCCATACAAACAAGATTATACTCACATACACAATTTTATTTTAAATCTACACTGTAAAACCGACCTACCGATATTGTCGATATTATCTATTAACTTTGCATAGGACGAACAGCTTTGAAATTATTTAAATGTATGAAATTTTTATTCGTAATATAATCTATAGTGTTGATCCCTTGTGATTCTTGTTGAAGCACATAATCCTTAAGTAACATATGCCACATGTAACATTTTTAGGGTAAAAATTGTATTTTATATGAGAGACTTCAACTTGGGTACATGTATATTGCAACAGGATTATCTATATGATTACACACATTAATACCTTACTTAATCGTTTCTTTTCAATGTCAATCATGAATAATAGTTCCAGGTTAGGAATCATATTATTATCATAGATTTAACTGTTTTATTAGTTTAAGAGCTCTACTGGGAATTAAAAGAAACACCGGTATATTTCGAACTTCTCTCGAATTTGGAAACTTATCAAAAATAAGAATTCCCTTCATATCAATATTGTTAACTGCGGTTTGTTGTACACGTGTTTCAAAGAGTAATCTCTTATCAATAGCAAATGACCAATTACATTGGAAACTTTTGATCCAAAAATAAATTGTATACAAAAAGGACCCGAAAACTATAACAGTATCGAAAAAAAGAAAGTGATATCCAATACCTAAAAGTTTTCCCAAGAAAATTCAGGCAAAAAAGTCTGATTGTTTTAACGTCTTTGAATTATACAATACCGTGAATTTAGAAAAAAAAACAGAGTATGATATATGACAAGCCTACCCACTGGGCTGGTGAATATTCTTGGGGACATTAGGTCAACCAACATTGGCATCGCTTATCGAGTGGATAGCTTAGTACAAAAATACCACTCATACTAATATTTCGAAACTATGTCAAACAATAATTCACGGAACCATTGCAATCAGTTTTGACACCACACTAGTCTTCTTTAAACCCTCTCAATATGCGAAAGAAACAACACAGGAAGTATGTATACATAGAATATTTTGATAACATGATGTGAGATTGGACCAAGCAAACCGATTTTACCGATTGTCCGTCTCCGTCTATGACATTACTAGTTATTACGGGAGAACAATGTAAGAAACAGCACAACGTAGCTTTCAACCATTTAGATTTTATCTACTTTGTGTTACAAACACATAGCAAGCAATCACTATAGCAAATAGTTCATATTCCATCCTTCCATGACGTAACATCGCAAATAAAAAATAGCACTCACATAGGTAGATAAAACAGCCAAGTCACTGAGAAGCCTACCCTACCCCACTTGGTCCATTCTTCAAAATTTGAGGGGAGTCCGGGTTACTCATTTACCTTAGGTACTTTGTACGGTAGTTTGGTTATTTCATGTTCTTCGTTTTGTGTCTGTTTTTCCTGTCTGGAATATAACATCTTGATTTCCGTTAAAATCTGTGTTCGAATACTGTTTAAGCAATTAACATTGATATCAATGTTCTGAGTGTCGAATATCAAGTGACAAATTTATTCTACCAAAACTTGCTAAAAGCATTTGTTCCCCAACAAAACGTCAGCTACCTTCAATGCAACCAGTTACCATTATAAATTGTTATATGCCTCGTGAAATAATTTGATAGTAATGCAACCCCGTGCAGGTCCGGGTGTCAAAAGAATAGGCCTGCAGCAGCGCTAAGCTTGTCGTAAAAGGCGACTAAATTGTGCTCAGGAACCTAGCCCGGGGCTAGGCGCTCTGCCAACAGATCAACTGGGATGTGTGCCTCAGGTGGTGGAATGGGGTACCCATGGCGTGTTACATGCTGGGGTGGTCAGGCTATAATACGGAAAACCTGACCGCAAACTATAGTGGTGCACCGTGTAGGGAAAAATGCCACCTTTCTCGCACGTTAAAGAACCCTGCTGTGGTATTCGATAGGAGTAGGAACCTTTGCGCTCCGCCACAGGAGGCTAAATTGCCCGACCCTACCAATCCCCTTTTTTTCTAGTGGCAATCAAAATTTGTCGATCCTATTATCCTTGTGTCCCATCCCTTGTTTCATTTCATCGTCATTCATGTTCATTTTATCATCCATTTCATGTTCATCGTCTGAATATAGCTGAGACATTGCAGCTCGTTAAACCCCAACAATCAATCAATCAATCAATCAATCAAAGATAGTGATGCAGGTCAGTTAAGTGATTTGATGATTTTAAGATTAATGCAAGCAGACATAATTTGTTTCATTTGGTTAGTCGAACTCTATATTAAGGTAAGAACTGTTTTTTTTTTCACTGTTTTACTTATCAACGTCTACCAGTGTCACCTTATGGGTAAATGACCAACTTTAACTTGCGTATTCGTGATACGCAAACACTCAGGTATTGGGTGAAATATACGTTTTCAGTATCATCGATGACACTTTCCATTTCTGTTCTTTTTCACTTCCTCTGTTATTTTTTTCCAGTATATTATTTTTAAGGAAATGCAAAATCCGACATTGCACTTTCTTATGCAGTTTTTGCCAAGAACATACATTAAGTAAAATATATGACAATACAATATCCTACAGATGATTGATAAGTTTCAGAAGAACATTCGAATACTATAATTTTACTTATTTTCGCGGGTACTTAATTTTGCAATTATTGGTCTATGGAAGAGTAATCAAGGGAACCAAGGTTATAACGGTAATCAAAAGAATATAATCGAAGGAAAAAGACCACACATAGAAAACAGACATGCACAACATAGAACATAAATAACAAAAATCATACATACAAAGTAACAAAAGCAAATGAGCAACTCGGACTCCACTAAAAACTGGAAGCATGGACCAAGTGCACCGGTAGGGTAAGCGTCCTCTGCTTTTCTAGAAACACCCCCCCTCCCCGAGTTGCTCATAAAAAGTCAAGTCCGTGGTAGACAAACGAGGTAAGGAAAACCATGTCCCGTTGAATAAATCAGTTTTCATGGTGCAGATGGATACACCATAACGATCCACGAGTTCATGATGACGACCATAAAACGTCTGTAGTGATGACTTCAATCTTGTAGCAACATAACCCTGTTCCAGAAGCCTATTTGGTAGAGTTCTAGCGCGATACAAAAAGTCTGCGTAGTTTCGGCAAGCTCTGGCATAACGTATGAATTGTGATGTGAACACTCCATATGCAGGTTCTGAAGGGATGTTGCCACAGATGAAAGGAAAGTTGACAATTTTGAATGAATCACCTTTGTCGTAAAGTTTGGTCAATAGTTTTCCTTTAACATCGATTTCTAAGTGTAGGTCAAGATATCAGGCTTACTTTACAGTGTCTGTAGTATCCCTTATCTCAAGTTCTTTGGGGCAGATGCGATGTATCAAATCCCCGAAATTAGGATTGTTTAAAGATAATACGTCATCTATACAGCGGAAACTGAGAGAAACGATATTCTTTCTTTCGGATCAGATCAGCTCTAAAGTCAGCCTCATAAGAGTGAAGGAATAGGTCAGCAAGTAAAGGAGCACAATTTGTTCCCATTGGAATGCCGACCGTTTGTTGAAAAACACGTCCACAAAACTGGACAAATATGTTGTCGATTAAAAATTCCAGCATTTTGTAAACATTTTCCTCTGTATATTTGGAAGATGATTTGGAATTATTTCTTACAAATTATGAGGAATCTCTACCAAGAACTACAAATTTGTATCTAGGTGTACCATCTTTTTTGGAAAAAACAACGATGTATAATGTTTTTAAGTCGGGATTTTAACTGAGTATGGGGAACAGAAGTATACAGTGTTGAAAAGTCATAGGTTTTTATGCTATTATATTCAGATAATAGTCTTGAACTGATTGTCTCCAAAAGATCTTTCGAATTTTTCAGGACCCACATTGAATTAATACCACTACGGGAGTAACAAATAATGTGGTAGGACTGTAGATCCATAGAGTATATGGACATATTCGCTGGTACTTCTTTTCGCGGAAATCGTAGTTTTTGTGCAAAGAATAATGGTAGATATTCTTTTTCGCGTGTACTTTTTGTTGCGAATAGTACGTGACCGCAAAATTCGTAAAAATTAAAATCACGCAAAAATAAGTAAAATTACAGTATTTAAATTGCTCATTCACTAGAACTATTAAACTTTTGTCAGGTATTCGTTATTTCATAAATTTTTAGATTGATTCCTGAAGTTCTACTTTTTGTTTTTAATTTTGTTCTTAAATTGGTTGGTGTTTGGTTAATGTTGTATGTTTTTTTACATATCAAATTTATAACACTGTCATGACATTGTTATTAAATTGTTTGGTGTTTGATTAAAGCTGTATAATTTTACAATATTAGATTTATTAAATTAAAGTGTATACAAAACTTGAATGGTATGCTTCTATGATTTCGACCAATATGTATAAGATACATATGTCTTTTAATAAATTTAATATAACAAAAACATATTGCGAATAAGTTCGTAGTAAATGCATGGAAATTTTCAACTAAGCCTTGTCAGTATTCATTCTCGTTCTGTGGTTCCTCTGACTCAAGACCTCTCTTTGATGCGGCTGCCACAAATACTGGTATGAATTCTTAAAATGCAAATAAGCAATACATCTAAGATAATTTTGTATACTTTACGAATTGTTTGAAAAAAAATATAGCGAAGTGCAAAATGACGGAAAAGCAGTGAGTAAAATAGTCGGGAACAAAAAAAGCACTATACACGAGGAACAAATCACAATAAATACATATAAAACGAAGGAGTTGTACTCAGCGACTATGGCTGGTTAATCAGCTCATGCGTATGGAGTTTTCATATCACAACTCATACATAATGCCAGAGCTTGCCGTAACTATGCATTTTATTTTTGTATCGCGCTATATTTCCTACAATAACGCTTTTAGAACAGGATTATGTTGCTACATGATTGAAGTAATAACTACAAGAATTTTATGATCGTCATCATTAACTCGTGTATCGTTACGGTGTATCTATCTGCACCATGAGAACTGATTTGTTCAACGTGTCATAGTTTTCCTTCCATATTGAAAATCCAACACTTACAATGTCATTTACTATATACTACCTCCCTTATTATAAATGCCACACTGCATCTATATAACTTTAATCTCCTTAGAACAAGGGTTATATGAAAAGCCACATGTAAATTTCTGTTTACTAAAACAAAATATCAAAAAATAAAAATATGTAGGCTTTCCAACCACGAATCACATTTTGCATGATTCTTAGCTGGAGTTTTACTCAATATGTTTCCGAATTTCAGACTCTAAAATCATATATACAATATATAATTTTATTAATTTACCTTCATAATTAATTTGTTCGTCGCCATCCGTGTCAATATCTGTAATAAAGTTATTCCACTCTTCCTCTGAGAGTGGTTCATCACCGATATGTTTCATGATTCTTTCCAATTCTGACCTTGAAATAGTACCACTGTTATCAACATCAAAAATTGCAAAAGCAGCCTTCATTTGTGTTTCCAAGTCTCCTTCTAAATACTTATTGCCGTTTACCGATATCCAATCCCGAAATTCATTTTTGTCAATTTTTCCACTACCTGAAAGTAAATGAATCTTTTTGTTTTGTCATATGTTTTTTAAACATTTGTTGTGTAACTTATTTCTTATTGCTACTTTACAACATATATTATTTTGATTTAATGCTTGTACCGCCAAATACTTATTTCTGTTGTAGCTCTTCAATTAATTGTTATATATTTCTGCTATATGTTTACCATATAAAATATTGTACTCGATCAATAATGGAGTTCCCTATTTCGCCTTTGAAAAGAGAGGGTAGTTAGGTAGGTTTTTTTTTGTTTTTAAATTTTACTGTTTTTAAGGTTCGCTAATTTTAGCTCAAAAAAGGGTGGATTGGTGGATTGGGTAAAAGGAAACATACATCGTTTTATTCGACCATTACTGAAATTTAATCATTATTAAATCATGGATTTTTATACCGTTAGCGTCAATTTCATCAAAAACAGTCTGTATATCAGCCTGCGTTGGATTAGCTCCAATTGACCTTATCAATTTCGCTACTTCATCGAAATCAAGTCCTTCATCATGGTTCATGTCAAGTAAGTCAAATGTTTCGTCTAAATCTGAAAAATAAATCAAAATAAACTGATTTCAGTATCATACACCCTTTCTTTCTTGTAATTGTGGCATTTTTTAAAAATCAAGTTCATGAAAGAAATTAAAAAAACTTTCTATGTTAGTACAGTATTTGTTGATGTTGTTAATAAATAGAAAGGTGAAAAATAGAAATATGCCATGTTTAGGGGTTTGTGCATGTCACGCATTGTTAATTGGTTTGGTCTGTTCGTATTGTGTATCTAATGCGAGTTGCAAAGTTTCTGTTTTTACTGCAATATTTGCTCAAATTGTATAATACACACCTCTCAGCTGTTCTTCTGTCATAGAAGCCTATAAACAAAAGACAACTGTTTATTTAATTGTGTAGATTTTTCATTCCTGATACCACAAAGCAGGTAATTTTAGCTGGTGCAAAATTTATCGATTCTCTTTATGAATAGGAATATTAAATTTTCGCGGTCTTCAGATTCATTGGAATGGAATTTTTATGTTAAATATCTGAACATAAAATTGGCGAGCATTTTTCCCATTCTCAAAAACATCGCGAGAATTCCCTGCTTTACAGTATGTCTTACCTATACGTACACTACCTTCTCTCGGGGAGATAGTTAAGATGAAATGATTGGAAGTTACAATTGTAATAATTTAATGTCTGTTTGAATAAATAGATGTTGTTTTTCTTTCTAAGTATATAAGTTGTTTTTTTTTTTATTAAGATGAGTCTCTTATGAACTTGTCAATTACACAAAGACATTTCTAAAGATTCATATTACTTGAATATATTCAGGCACTATTTACAAATCCCTTATATAGAACAACTATGGTTAATGGGTATGATTTTCTTTCCATTATTCGAAATTCCTATTTAAGTACCATTCTGTGTAAGAATCAGGTATATATATTCCACACCTCCAGCAAACAACTGAAAAGCTATTCAAATTTATTACCTATGACGTTGATATTTTTTGACTGAATATATAAGGAAAAATGCGGACCAATTTCCCACCATTTTTCCATAGTGCTTTTCAACTAAATTTGACCTATGATTATCATAAAAATTCAAATTTTACAAATACTTTAATGGTTATTTATGGAAGTGATCAGGTATAAATACTTGTTCAATGCATTTAAATCTCTGCGTTTTTCTCATCTTCCACACCTTGTACACATTTAGCCCGATTCTTACACGTCACGCAGCAGTACTTAATTAACGATGTTCCCATCATCAAAGGTTTACTGATATGCTATATCGAAATACAAAGGAAAACGAACGATGAAATCAGGTGTAATGCACAATGTGTAATGAACAAAAAATATGATAAAGAAAATTTCAGATAGTATTATTTATTATACTATTCTAAACTAATGCAGATGGGAGATGAAAAGAAACACTATGTTTTTACGTACCATTATAGAATTCCGATTGTTTATTTCAGGTCACGTTAAATAATCGTCGTTGTATCTACAAATAATAAAAATTGTAATAATCCCTCAAATTTGTATTGTGATAATGAATTAACAACAATTTACACGTGTACACAAAGACACTTATATCTTACCTTTGTCGCTGGTTTATGATTTTAAAAGCTTTAGATTGTATATTTACAGTAACACTGAGTTTACCATTTAAAATATAATTAAAAATTTAAAATTTTTTAATATTAGACCTGTTATAGAACTTGGCAACAGTTGCTATGTACAATAAGTATCAAACATCGTGTAAAAATATTTGAGAAAGTTTTTAAATTCCTATTCATAGAGTGATTTACATATAAACCATCCTTGAGCATATATGTATCAACATATATATTTTAGAAGTACAAATATTTAAACCTAAGTCGAAAGTTAATTAGAGTTTATTTCATAAAAAAGAACTTTTAACTTATTTAATTTAGTAGGAACTCATTTGTTTATAAGTTAGTAACAATAATTGTTTTTCTGAGGTTTCAAAGAATGGATAAATGTAATGTATACATACTTTATTAAATGGGCCATAAAACTAACAACTTAAAACACAAAAAAGTGTGCAGTATATTTCTATATTATACTTCTGCAAATATAGTTTTTAAGTTATGATATCATAAATACCCACCCCCCCCCCCACCCAACACACACACAAAGATAACTTAAGAAGAGTAATAATTGTTATGCTGCTAGAACCTAAACTGAATGTACTTAACTACCTGTGATTCCTTGGAAGATATATTAGTGTATGTTTCTTGCAACTACAACCAATAAGGTATACTGACAATATAGGGCACATATTATTAGCGTATACAAATTTTGTATTTAATTTATCAGGATTATCGTGTACTTGTCATTAAGTTTACCTTACATAATTTATAAAGTCTCCTTGTATTGAATGTTTACAAAATTAGTTCTTTAAATGATTTATATTATTGATGGTTTGATATAATATCATTGCTTGCTTCAATGACAGTCTCTTATGAAAAGCAAGGAGACATAAAATTATTTTGAATACATTCATCGTTTTTACTGTTCATTCTGTATCTATTAGTGCAACTAAACTAACTTCCAAAGTCATTTAACATATACTTCATAATCCTATTCGAAATATATAATTTTATTTAATAAAAACACGTCGTTTACTAAAGGCAAACGTACTACCGATATCTTGCTTTTATTCAATTTAGACTGACAATTTTGTTCTCTCTAATGTACAGTTCTCTAAATTGACGCATATGAAATAGTCCGTTTCTATAAGTTTTTACGCGAAGCGAGTGGGGGCACACCCAAAACATTTGTTTAGCTATATCTGTGCTTTGCCATACTACCTTGCCGTTGCACCTGGTTCATGCTCTCAGTTTTTAGTGGGGTCCGGGTAACTTATTTGCTTTTGATTCTTTGTACATATCATTTGGGTTATTTTATGATCTTTGTTGTGTGTGTCTGTTTACGCCGTCTGGTCTTTGTCCGTCCCTGGATTACATTTTTTATGTCCGCTAGAATCTCGGTTCCCTTGATTACTTTTTAACAATATGTAAATCTATGTAAATCTGTACTTGAAGAAAGCTAGACATTTAGATACATTCAGCAAAATCTAACATTAAAATATGTCATGCCTTAACGCTAATCGTGTCAGCTGTAACCAATATATCGCATTTAAAGTTTTTTCAGCATGACGAATTCAATTTAAAATGTTGCTAACAATAAAAAGATAAACGAACACAACTGCTTGTGCATATCTTATCTCTGCGTGTTTAACTTTTGTTTTAATCAACAAATTAACCGTTATAAAAAATAACATTGCCTAAAGCCGTATCGATATCATGCACGGACTTAAAATTGCTACAGTTGATTAACAGCTAATTATTTCATATACTCACGTTTTCTCTGCCAGTCGTCAGGAAACTATTTCCTTGTTTTACCTTGGAGTCATATCTGTTAAAGTCTGCATCGATATTTGCATTGTACGCTTTCCTATATTCTTGTAAGTCAATTAGTGGTAGGTAATTATTGTTGTTTTCTTATGTCCATGGTAACGTTATAATAATCCTTCATTCTATGAACGCCAGACAATACCATGTTGAAAACCAAGCCTTTATGTTGTTTGGGATAAGAATCAATTGAAGGGATTTGATTAATTATTAAAACTTCCCTCGTCGCCTATTATAGGCTTGAGAAAATATTTTTTAATGAAATAGGTCTTTGGGTTTTCAGAATCAATTTATCCAGCTCAATCGATCTATATATTCTACTTTGATGATAACGTTTATTTCATTCTTTTTTTAGAAAATCTATGTATAAAGGTAGATACCTTCGAACATATAAATAATGACATATACTATTTGGAATTTGTTTTTAACACATTCAAATGAGGATATCCCTGCTCTCAATATGTAATTGATGTCTTTTCAGTCTGAAACCGATTTTCATGATATGTTAATATACCAAATGGTTGTAATAATTACTTGCAGGGAAGATCATTGTTACATAAAAGGTAGATGGATAAACGATGGGATGGGCAGGCGGAAGGAAAGGCGGGCACAGTGATTACTATATATACATTCCATTTTCAAATAGCGAACATACAAATATGTCGAGCTATTATGAGACTTAAAATAATTCATATTCTAGTGATATTCAGATGAGGTCAAGGTTTACAAGAGTGCGTAGTTTTCTCTCCTTATTAATTAGAATAATATTCATAGAAAAACAATGCGCAGTTGAAATACAACGGAGCTAGAAATCGTTGAGAGTATAATAGTCGCAATTATAGTATCATAATTGTTTTATATTTCGAACTTTTGTGCAATGTCTTTCAGATAATCAATTAATTATATACCTCCATACAATAGACTAAGAACACGAATTTCCACTTTATTATGATTCAAAATAGAATAATGATTAGACATGCTCATGGGACACTCATTGTTGGGTCATGACGATGTTAATGTCTATTGCACCAACTACAGAACATTTCGGTATAATCAAATGATTTAAATGGATAAGAGGCGTATTTCAAACGGTAATGATTTACAATCATGATTATCTTTTACACCTGTTTCTACAATGCAGGAACTGTTGACCTGATATCGCAAGTTTAGTAAACTCAAGTCCTATTTCGCAATGAACATTCGTAAAACTTTACTTTCACATACTTATTCGATTAGTTAACATTTTCCATATAGTTACACTTCTTCGTCGTGATGTAATTAAAATTAACATTCTAAACTAGTGTTAATATCTTCCGTAGTTATTTACATATCTTGTGCTTTCATCATCTGTACAAACTCTGAAAGAAAAAGATGGTGTTAGCGAATATCAATTCGACAAATTGATAAGTATTATTTTGTTTATGTATTTGTATGAACATTTGAATGTAACACAATCGTTTATGGTGTTTCTAGAAAAGCAGAGGACGCTTACCCTACCGGTGCACCTGGTTCATGCTCCCAGTTTTTAGTGGAGTCGAGTTGCTCATTTACTTTTGTTACTTTGTATGTATGATTTTAGTTACTTTATGTTCTTTGTTGTATATATCTGTTTTCCGTGTCTGGTCTTTGTCCCTGGACTACATTCTTTCGATTACCGCTATAACCTTGGTTCCCTTGATTACTCTTTATTATTAGTAGTATGAATAATTTCTTAACTTGCATGTATGTCTGTTTCCATGACAAAATAATTTAACTCAAGGGTGCTTTTAATATTTGAAAAGACCACCATTTTAACTCAGAATCATTTGATTTGCTCAGAAATTTAAAAAAAAAATGTTTTTACAAAATCCGTTTTTGAAAGTTATGGACCCTTTTAGGGTATTTCAAAGAAATTATAATCAATTTACCATAACAATATCGGCAATCTTGTCTTTGTTCCACGATTCTGATTGTGCAAATAGTCAATTTAAACTTTCGAAAAGGCGTTTTTTATACCATATTTGACCCACTGCCTCAATTCTTACAGAGACTGACACTTAAGGAGGTAGACCTAAGGTAAGAGACAAAACTCTTAAAAATCATTGGAATGTTTGTATTGAGGTTCTTAATATCAATCTGATGTAAGCATTAAAGTAACTTGGATAGATTTCATTCTGTTTCAAATGAAAGGTTAAAAGGCTTTGGTAAAATTGAATATGATACAAACATATTACTGATTTCAAGAGTTATGTCCAATATACTCTAGGTCTACCTCCATAATATATTTCAATGAGGACGCACATTTATTAAATCAAAGGCAAAAGCTGGACTAACCCTTAACAGGAAGCTTTGAATAAGATACACCGGAGGAGTCTTTGTTTTTTGTTTCAAAATCATGTACCTTGGTAGTTTATACACCCATCTCCATCTTCGTCTACGTCTTTCATCATCTTTTTAACATCTTTTTCAGAAAGTTTTTGTCCCACTTTAGCCATTGCCTTTTTAAATTCTTTGACAGTAATCACTCCGTTACCATCTTTGTCAAATTCTTTGAAAGCTCGTCGTAACTCTTCGGTATTTTGTGAGTTTTGTGCTGACTTTTGAAGGGTTTCTCCCATCAGAACTAAGAACTCCCTAAATTCGATTGAACCACTTTCTGCAAATTTAGGTTAAACAAACATAAAATCAACACTTTTAATCTAAAAATTTGTTTAACCCGAACCATTTTAATACCTTTCATGGTTATCTCATGGTGAAAGAGTATTCAAGAGAACCAACATTCTAGCGGAAATCAAAAGAAAGTAATCCAGGGACAAGGACCAAACATAGAAAACAGACACACGCAACAAAGAACATAAAAATAACCAAAATAAAACATACAAAGTAACAAAACTAAATGAGCAACTCAGACTCCACTAAAATCTGGGAGCATGGATCAGGTGCATTGGTAGAGTAAGCATCTTCTGCTTTTCTAGAAACACCCACCGAGTTGTTCATAAAAGGTCAATTCTCAAGGTAGACTAAAGAGGAAAGGAAAACGATGACACATTTAACGAAACAGTTTTCATGGGGCAGATGATCCGTTATGATCCACGAATTCATGATGACGACCATAACACTTCTGTAGTTATGACTTCACGTTTGTAGCAACATAACCCTGTTCCTGGAGCCTAATTGTAAGTACAATTAAGCACAATACAAAAAGTCGGCATAGTTACGGCAAGCTCTGTCACAACGTATGAGTTGTGATATGAAAACTCCATACGCATGTACTGAAGAGATGTTGCCACAGATGACAGGAAAGGAAAGTTGACAATACGGAATGAAAAGTTATCGCGTTTGTCGTAAAGTTTGGTCAATAGTTTTCCTTTACCATCGATCTATAAGTGTTGATCAAGATACGAGGCTGACTTCACAGCGTCTGTAGTATTCTTTATATCAAGTTCCTTAGGGTAGATGCGATGTGTCAAATCCCCGCAAATAGGAATATTTAATTATAATACGTCGGATCTATATATCGGAAAATGAGATTAAAGGGTCTAGCTAAACGATTTTCCTTCTTTTGGACCAGATCAGCCTCTTAAGAGTGAAGGAATAGGTCAGCAAGTAGAGGAGCACAATTTCTGCCCATTGGAATGCCGACCGTTAGTTGAAAAACGCGTCCACCACACTGTACAAATATGTTGTCAACAAAAAATTCCAACATTTTGAAAACTTCCTCTTCTGGTGATTTGGAATTGCTTTTTTTTTATGAGGAATCTATACCAAGAACTACATATTTATATCTAGGTGTTCCATCTTTTCTGGAGTCACAACGATATATGTTTGTGACTCGGGATTTTTAACTGAGTATGACGAATAGAAGTATTAAGAGTTGAAAAATCATTTGTTTAAATGCTATAAATGCTATTCTTTTCCGACGATAATCTTGAATTGAGGGTTTCCAGAAGGTCTGTCGGATTTTTCAGGATCCATATTGAATTAATACCACAACGGGAGTAACCAGTATTGTGGTAGGACCCTCTTTGACAACTGTGAGTATATAAGTTAAAAGTTTTGAAAGGTTTGGTGGTACACATTGCAGATCTAGCTAGTAGCTCTGTTTGTAAGGATTCTTATGAAGATTAGGAATCAAGTACATAGACGGTAGATCAGTCATCGACTTTTGTAGGGAGACCAAAAGGGGATATCAAAGATTTATGGTTTTAAGGTGTACTCAGGCGAACATGATTCCAAACAATACATAGTTAACACAACATATTGGTAACGTTTTCAAATGTACACTGAAACACACGATAATCATATCACGTCTGATTCATGTGGTAATATGTAGCATTACGATTGAATCGTATGCGTTGCACTTTTGATTATGTAGCATTAAATCATACATACTGTCCTGATCTGCTCTGTCCATAATCTGTTTGACTTCTTTATCATTGGCATTTTGTCCTACTGACTTCAAGAAATTTCTCAACTCTTTACAACTTATTCTACCATCACCATTAACATCAAATGTCTTAAATGCTTCCTCGTATTCTAAAAAAAACCTGTAAACTTAAAGTTCATCGCTTAATAGACAAAGGGTAATAACAATGTTACCGCAAGGTTTAATAGTCGAAAAGAGTAGTAAAAAGAAACATCAATATTACAAGTTGCAAAATAGTCAAAAACCGGAAATTTGAAACAACAGTAATGTCTTAAAACATGATATCATTATGTGTATGTTTCGATGTAGAAATTAGAAAGTGTTGAGAATAGAATGTGTTTCTGTAGTTCATTTTTATTATTTATGAATGACTCTTTCATACCGTGTTTACTAATACACATAAGATATTAATTGCACCCCTTGTATGTATATTTTTGATCATGCATATTTATCGAATATTGTCTTAGCACTTCCTCCGCGGATTTATAAAAAAGATATTATCAATAAAACGATAACTTATTACGTTGAGACCCCTAAATTGTCTGTTTGATAGAACTCAATTTCTCATAATTAGAAGGCAATGTGGTTGTGTGATTTTCATTCAAAATTGGATTAAACTAGTGGTTACAAATATTTAAGTATACTTTAGTTTATTACTCATAACTTTTGTTTTTCATAAAAAAAAAACAAACATTGACAAAAATATAGTTTGATTCTGTATATTCAAAATATTTACGTTGTACTTCTTCTTTTGAGAGTCCTTTTACTGCCTGTTAATAGAGATTAAATAATGGGAATACCAGAATAAAGTTACACGGCAATGCTACAATACTACAGTAATAATGCATGCATGGCACTCATTGACATATTTTGTTTTACTCTTGCTCATATTGTCACAATACGCTGATAAAGTAGCAAAATGGACTACTATTAAGGTACTTTTATTCTGAACGTATTTCATGCAAATTTTTATATTGAATTACCATTAAATATTTAAGCACTTGATGTCAAGCGTCAGGTAATACTTTAAATTGTTTTACAGTAAAACCATTCTACAGAGAAACCCTTTTGGACTATAAAAGCGGCTCGATTTATACAGGTTCAAAATAAGAAATAAACACGAATAAATGTCGCATTGTTTTACCCTGAGCGATAGCAAGGGATGAATGACGACATAAATGGCCAGCCGATGGTAAAACAATGATAAAATGGAGGCTCCGTGATTTATTTCGATTCTTATAAAACTAGATTCTTCATATTTTTGAATATACGCAGCCAATGTTTTGCACGAAATGTTGGTTTCGTGTTTATCACTTCTGTACAATGGCTGTGGTCTAAAGAGTTATGAAGCACGTCATATTAAAAATACATAATAACTGATATTAGAGGCTTGTAAGAGTATCTGATTTAGACAGTTTCATGGAATTTTTAGGGTTCAGTGTAGACAGGTTTCACTGTATTACAATGCATAAATAAAAACCATAGTAATATACCTAGAATAATGTGCAATTCAAACCAAGAAATAAGGACAACAGCTAAACAGCAGGTAGGATAGGATCGAATGAAGGAAAGAAATGCATTGATCGATTGCTCCTCTTTGTGTCAAGTGTTGTCTATTTCAAGACGATAAAAATAATCTTAATGGACAGTTGTCTTACTGTACAGTTGTACAAATATTTAGTTTTTATATACCTTCTTGGATCTATAGTTTAATTATCTAATGTCACGTTGAAACTATTACTACACAATTTTATATGTGTTTCCGAATACTAATAATTGCGTGGTTAATTTCAGTGCAATCTTTTTTTTACACTTTAATTTCAAACAGTCTGCATAATAATTTTTATTTAAAGCAAAATTACGACATGTACAAAGCATGACATTGATGAAAAATATGAACTTACCATATTGTTTGAGTAATGTCGATATTGTCACCGGGTTTATTCAAAAATAACATCTGAATACTAGATAATTGTGTGCCTCAATGTCTAACCTAAATCCCTTCTTTATACATACATTGAATACCTTTCTTTTGGGGTACCTACATTATTTGAGACATTTAAACAAGTCTCGTTAGGACACAGTGTTGTTAATTACTGTTCATTTCAATTGATCTACATTATGTTTAGTTACACTTGCTTGAGGTGTTCGAACGGGTGAATTGGAAAAAAATAATATATCTTTTTCATTTCAGTATGGTATACAGGTAAAAAAATGAAACGATTATTTTATGAGCTTGTCTTTACTAATTAATATGCTAAATGTTTATAAACTGCCTTTCTTTAAATCAATGTTGAACAAAACAAATTAATTTTATAAGCACCAAATCCGTAAACATTTTTGTAACAACTGAATGGGCTTTTCAATATTAAGTAGTACATTATGGCCATTGTTGCCTTAACTTATGTATAAGTCTACTAGGCTTATAGCCTTATAGGTTGGAATTTTATGTATTTAAGTTCATATCTAATGCTTTATGGGTGGAAAACTACATGTTTTTTTAAGAGTTGAACGTGTCTTTAAAATGTATATCGACATTAGCGGAAGTGATTTCCAATTTTATCAACACTGTTTTCTGGCTAAGAGTGAAACAAGTCTTCCCGCTTTCACAGAAGCTGAATCACGTACACTGTGGGTGATTGTACCACTAAAAATGAATTATTTTTTTCTCGTTTATTCCATCTGAAGAAGTTCTTTGTAATTTTGTTCATCCAAAAGCTTTCCCGAGACACTCTTTTACATTTTGACCAGTTTTTATTTTGTTCTATCATCGTAACAACAATGTTGTGGAGATCCTCCTGGGTGTGTCCGGCATATCTAAGATGGGGACTTAGAGGGAGGTCTGGTTTGCTTTTGTAGTCACTGCGATGACCATTCATGCGCCCATGCCAAGACAAACCGCTCCAAAATCAACTTTAGACGCTGCTGAGATAATAGATACATTAATGACCACATCTGTACTATTACGTTACCCAAAATAATTAGTGCCTGTAGGAGGCAGAACAGAAATTTTTGGGGGGTATTTCTTGGCATGGAGAAATGTTTGAGAGACTGAATACTTGTAATAATAATAAGAAGACGAAACCGACAAAATATAATATGTTTTCCCATTTCCTTTCAGGAATATAATAAATAACATAAAAATTACCAACAAAATTTGAAATTTGATTGCGGTGATAAATAGGAGCCTAGGAGGTCTGCCCAGCGCTTGTTCTATTCCCTACATGTAGGTACTCTTTAAGAAATGAAATCAAGTCTTAACGAACTTTTTCCTATTTTTTACGATTTTTAGGCTATTTTTATGAATAATTTTCATTGTCCGACGGCGGCCATGTTAAACCGTGGCTTTTGTGTAAATTAAAATAAGGTTGTCAGAAAGGCCTTGCAATTGGCTATTTTTATATACAGTGAAACCTGTCTAATGCAAAACCCTGAATAATCCGAAAACCTGTCTTAACAATATACTTCTTGAAGACCCTTTGTGTCAATTTTGGTGTATTTTAACCTGAATAATTTGAACTCCTTTCTAAACCGAATAACAAAGTCCGAAAGGGATCCGCTTTAGACAGGTTTCGTTGTATATGTATATTTGCATATTCACAACTGTAATATAGCCAGATAACATTTCTTAATTATTATTATTTTTCATTATTCTATTTACTCACAGCGATTGTAAATATATAACAATCTGAGACCGTCGTTTAAAATCCCCCCCTAAAAACGAAAAAAAGTAAATACAAAATGAAGAAAACGTTTCTTATGTACGAATTTCTAACGTCTCTACCATGCCAAGACAAACCGCTCCAAAATTAAACTTTAGACCCTGCTGAGATAATAGAAACATTAATGACCACATCTGTACTATCACGTTACCAAAGATAATTAGTGCTTGTAGGGGGTATTTCTTGGCATGCTGTTGAAACATTGTTCTGTTTCGCCAACGTACTGGATACCATATCGGCACTGTCGACCATGTGGAGATAAAAAATGTAAGACCTGTACCCAGATACTGTACACCAAAACGTTTAAATGCTATTGCACTGGAAAAGAATTTGCCATTTTTTGCGACGTGACTTGCAAAACCGAAAATACCATATACCTTCTCCAATGCCGATGTGGTATGCAGTACGTTGGCGAAACAGAACCTTTCAACAGCCGCATGAATGGTAATCACAGTGACTACAAATGAAAACCAGACCTCCCTCTAGGTTGCCATCTTAGATCTGCCGGACACACCCAGGAGGATCTCCACACCATTGTTGTTACGGTCGTAGAACAAAATAAACACTGGTCAAAATGTAAAAGAGTGTCTCGGGAAAGCTTTTGGATGAACAAAATTACAAACAACTTCTCCAGATGGAATAAACGAGAAAAAATGATTCATTTTTAGGTCTTGGTCTAAGGCTGGTAGAGCACGACATGCTATACATTAATACGCCGTACTACTATATTTTGACTTTTCTTAATTGTTTTCCACAGTTAATTCATTTCTTAATTTTGATAAAACACTCCCTTGGTTATTAACATTCAGATTCCTTATCATTTGCTTATGTGTGTCTTTGATAAAGGTACAATCACCCACAGTGTACGTGATTAAGCTTCTGAATCTCTGCTTTGATATTGAACTTTATTAGTTTTATGCTGAAGAAAGATATCGGTTATCCAAAATATTCAATGTACATTTTACTATCTTTTGGTGATGTTTAACATATTTAGACGTTTATTTAATTTATTGTTTGGTTTCGCATCGTTTTTAACGATCCATCACCCCGTAAGATTGATTGTTGACTTCTATTTAGACGATTAATACTAGTTTAATCCTATGGGGAGGAATGACCCGGCCAGCGGAAGCTATATTTTAAGCCTGTCGAGTGAATAGTGCTCAGAACCTTAGCCAGGCTAGGCGCTCTGCCCACAGAACAACTGGGCTGTGTGCCCCAGGTGGTGGAATGGGGTACCCTTGGCGTGTAACATGTTGGGGTTGTCAGGCTATAATACGGAAAATCTGACCGCAAACCATAGTGGTGCACCGTGTTGGGAAAAATGCCACATTCGTCGCGCAATAAAGAACCCTGCTGTGGTATTCGATAGGAGTAGCAACATTTGCGCTCCGCTACAGGAGGTTAAATTGCCCGACCATATCCATCTCTCCCCTTGTTCTAGTGGCAATCAAAATTTGTCGACCCTATTATCCTTGTGTCCCATCCCATTTTTCATTTCATCATCATTTCATGTTCATTTTATCATACATTTAATGCTCATCGTCTGAATGTAGCTGAAATATTGCTGCTCGGACGTTAAACCCAACAATCAATCAATCAATCAATCCTATATAGCTTAGCTGGACGAGTGGTCTTGGGCGCTGGACTTTGTGCAGGCGGTGTTGCCATAGATGCGACAGCGGTACGAGTTCGAGTCCAAAAATTTGCATCGCAAATTTGACAGTTCTAACATCGTTGGGAATTTTCCAGACCTTTCTATACGTTTACATTATCTTCCCTGTATCAATTAGATCTGATGGAGCAGTGTAGCGAATAGAGTCGTCACAGTCTGAGACGTTTAATATATACATATTTGTATTTTGTTCCGTTTTACCTTTTAAATGTGGCTACTTTTCACTTATTTATTCAAACGTTCGTACAAAATGTCTCACCTCACACTATCGTTGACAGAATTTATCGTAGTAAAATACACATACTTGAAGACAAAACTATTTATGTTTTTGTATGAAAGATTTCCGGTTTGAAATAAATTATATATGTGTAACAAATAAACAAACCAAGATATTATTGGTTAATACCAAGGTTACCACGATAGACATTTATCTTACTCTATAAATCAACAGGTGGTGTCGGATGATAAACAATGTATCTCCAAAAACACAGACACAGTTTAATAATCGTGTCACTTCTACATGCATTGTTTCTCAATGTTGATTTAGTTCTCAGTGAATGCGCCGGTGAAAATGTTTATAGGAGCACCGACCAATGGAAAGATTTAGTCGTTGGCAAATGTCTTCTTTACAAAAATGACTTCGATCCACAATTACTTTGTAACAGGTAAGACTGATATTTTTACGAAAGCAATTTAGGTCATTTGCTGATTAAGATAGTATGTTTTTCTTTAAATATTTAAGTAGCAGTCTTCGTAAGAATCATGCAAAATCTGAAAAATGTGATAAACTCCAAAAAAGACTACATATTTTTATTTTTGTAATTAAGTTGTTTTATTGGTGTATATTATGAAATGTGTAATTATTCATTCCGATCTGTCTGCTCTTTGGAGATAATCAACATTGAAAATCCAGTCGATTGTATTGTATTTGAGTGTTATTTACAGTTATCTCCCTTAATTTTAAAATCCACAGTGCATTCTATATAATTATCTCCTTTGAGACCCGTGCAGGTCCGGGTGTTAAAAGAATAGGCCTGCAGCAGCGCTAAGCTTGTCGTAAAAGGCGACTAAATAGTGCTCAGAACCCTAGCCGGGGGCTAGGGCGCTTTGCCCACAGAGCAACTAGGATGTGTGCCCCAGGTGGTTGAATGGGGTACCCCTGGCGTGTTACATGCTGGGGTTGTCAGGCTATAATACGGAAAACCTGACCACAAACCATAGTGGTGCACCGTGTTGGGAAAGATGCCACGTTCCTCGCACGTTAAAGAACCCTACTGTGGTATTCTCCCGGAGTAGGAACCAAAGGGCTCCGCCACAGGAGGCTAAATTGCCCGACCATACCCACCTCTCCCTATTTCCAGTGGCAATCACGGGTTATATGAAAAACCAAATGTTAATTTCTGTTTACTAAAACATTTTAAATAAAAAATATGTAGGCTTTCTTACCATGAATCACATTTTGAATGATTCTTATATGGAGTGCTACTTAACTATTGAAAGAAAACGGGGGTCTTATATAGCTGAGTATTTTATTTTTATTTTCTGCCATTTCAACATTGTTTGGGACGCCAATATAAACAAATTCAACATTTTACTCGTTTTTTGTCCTAATTGATAATCTTGTTATTCGACTCAACAATGAAGAAACATAATTTTTGTCAACAAATTATTATTTTGTACACATGACATTGTGACCGGTAAACTTGTATTCAAGAATGTTAAATTCGTGCCTGTATTATAAGCACTTACAAATATTTTACCTTTAGGCGTAATACTACTAACTTAGTACTATGCACTTTTACCTTGTAAAATAGGTTTAGTTTTTCAAAGTGAACCATATGGGATGTACTTAATGTTCCTAATTATATTTTACATTGTATCCATGATGGTTTGCTGATCAAACCATACTAAAACGTGGGCTGAGATACCCCTCCGTTCCCCCTGTGCACTCCTACTCTTCAACTTCAATACCTCCTGTTTACGAATAAATTTGTCGCATTTTAGTATTTTTTGCCATATTGTATACCTCGTAGCGGCAAAATTCCTTTATATTAGTATCACGAGGCAGCCAAATGACTTAACTTCCAATGGTTCCATGAAATTTGCACTTACACTTACGGTTAGTTATTGAGTTATATACAATACATGTACATGTACCCCTACCCTCCGAGAAAAAAAAATCACTTAAATTAACATAGTTTTCCATGTCAAAACATCTAGAGTATTCAGCTTCAGTAAAAAATGGCTTATTTGGTATTTTCTATTTAGTTCCATCACAACTAATACTGTCTTTGGTTCTTTTGATTACTTGTGGCGATTTTCAAAGTAAGAATGTACAAAAAATGGCTAAAAAAGGATTACTGAATTTTCCATAATAAGTCTTATCAGTTCGATTCAACAAATTTCATACTGCATGACGGAAACGTCTCAAATTTGACATCATAAAACCATAAAACCTTATTTTCATGTAAGAATTATCTTTGAAAGTTGAAAATATTATCCCAAATAGTTTTGAGGTGACAATAATGACCTTACTTTTAAAAGAGATTGATTGTTGGGGTTTAACGTCCGTCCAGCAATATTTAAGCTATATTCAGACGATGTACATGAAATGGATGATAAAATGAACATGAAATGATGATGTGATGAAAAAAAGGGATGGGACACAAGGATAATGGGCTCGACAAATTTTGATTGCCACTTAAAATAGAAAGAGATGGGTAAGGTCGGAAAATTTAGCCCCCTGTGGCGGAGCGCAAAGGTTCCTACTCCTATCGAATACCACAACAGGGTTCTTTAACGTGCGAGAAACGTGGCATCTTTCCCAACACGGTACACCACTATGGTTTTTGGTCAGATTTTCCGTATTATAGCCTGACAACCCCACCATGTAACACGCCAGGGGTACCCCATTCCACCACCTGGGGCACACTACCCAGTTGTTCTGTGGGCAGAGCGCCTAGCCCCGGCTAGGTTTCTGAGTACTATTTAGTCGCCTTATAACGACAAGCTTAGCGCTGTTGCAGGCCTATTCTTTTGACACCTTGAGATGCACGGGGGAGCGGGGTAGGGATACCACTTATTAACCTTAATGGCCTTCAGTAAGTTTATAAAGTCATTATTATGGCTCATAAGAATACTGTAATGCTATATAAATGTTTTGAATGTACAAAAGCTTGTTAATTATTCAATCCCCTTTTCAGCCAAATAAATTGCACTGAGCTGTGGTTGCAAGTGAAGACAGCAGTTGAAAATCAACCAAAATGTAACTTTTCAACAGATAGCTATGAAGCATATGTCATGTCAAGTCAACATGTTATACCGAAAGACAAGGTAAACTATTATCCTTTGTTTATTCGTGGATGTTCAACTTTATGAGATTGCATACATTTGGATTTTCTTGCATTGATGGCCCCTTGCAGGTCCGGGTGTTAAAAGAATAGGTCTGCCGCAGCGCTAAGCTTGTCGTAAAAGGCGACTAAATAGTGCTCAGAACCTTAGCCAGGGGCTAGGGCGCTCTGCCCACAGAGCAACTGGGGTGTGTGCCCCAGGTGGTGGAATGGGGTACCCCTGGTGTGTTACATGCTGGGGTTGCCAGGCTATAATACGGAAAACCTGACCGCAAACCGTAATGGTGCACCGTGTTGGGAAATATGCCACGTTCCTCGCTTGTTAAAGAACCCTACTGTGCAATTCTTCCGGAGTAGGAACCATAGGGCTTCGCCACAGGAGGCTAAATTGCCCGACCATACCCACCTCTCCCTATTTCCAGTGGCAATCAAAATTTGTCGACCCCATTGTCCTCGTGTCCCATCCCTTTTTCATTTCATCATCATTTCATGTTCATTTTATCATCAATTTCATGTTCATCGTCTGGGTGTGGCTGAAATATTGCTGCTCGGACGTTAAACACCAACAAACAAACAAACAAACAATCTTGCATTGATGAGTTACTAAAAATGAAATATATTTTTTTGTTCTAAATGCAAGTTCAATGGGAACAAATAATTGTGCTCCTTTACTTGCTGACCTATTCCTTCACTTTTATGAGGCTGACTTTATTGCTGATCTGATCCGAAAGAACTAATAGCGTTTAGCTAGGTCCTTTAATCTCAGTTTCCGCTATATAGATGACGTTTTATCTTAAAACAATCCTAATTTCGGGGATTTGATACATCGCATCTACCCCAAAGAACTTGAGATAAAGATACTACAGATAATGGGAAGTGAGCCTCATATCTTGACCTACACTTAGAGATCGATGGTAAAGGAAAATTATTGACCAAATTCTACGACAAACATGGTGACTTTTCATTCAGAATTGTCAACTTTCCTTTCATCTGTGGCTACATCCCTTCAACACTTGCATATGGAGTTTTCATATCACAACTCATACGTTATGCCAGAGCTTGCCGTAACTACATAAACCTTTTATATCGCTCGACTTTCTATAATTAGGCTTCTGGAACGGGGCTATGTTTCTACAAGATTGAAGTCATAGCAATAGAAGTTTTATGGTCACCATCATGAACTCATGTATCGTTACGATGTATTCATCTGCACCATGTAAACTGATTTGTTCATCGTATCGTAGTTTTCCTTTACTCTTTCGTCTACCACGGACCTGACTTTTGATGAGCAACTCGGCGGGCGTTTCTAGAAAGGCAAAGGACGCTTACCCTACTGGTGCACCTGGTCCATTGCTGTCAGTTTTTAGTGGAATCCGAGTTGCTCATTCATGCTTTTGTTACTTTGTATGTATGATTTTAGTTACGTTATGTTCTTTGTTGTGCATGTCTTTTTTCCATGTCTTGTCTTCGTCCCTGGATTAAATTCTTTTGATTACCGCTATAGTCTTGATTTCCTTGATTATTCTTTCAAGAAAACTGTACAGACGTCACTTTATGTCGAATAATACGCTATACATGGTCTACTACATGGTTAATGTTTATAGTTAAAATGTTCCATTTTGTTTTACCAAATTGTATCTCATCAACCATTTTGCGCTATCTGAAAAAGTTCTTTTCACTAAACCATTCATTGTAAGATGGAAATTTGAAACGTAAAGTTTTTAGTATGAGGGAAAATTAAAAATGCAATATATTTTGAAAAAAGGACCACTTCCAAAGAGCTAAGATGATTCAAGAAAGAACTAACACTGAATCATAAATAAGAATTAAAAAAACCCGGTTTCAGTTACATGTCTTGAAATACAGACAAAATGCATGCGCACCAATAGAGTAAGAGTTACCTGTTTCTCTAGAAACCACTTCCCAAGTCATAATACACGATGGAAACTACATATCTGTTGGCAAATGTGTTATTGTGACATTGAAACTTCTGAAGAAATGACTCTAATATTTGGATTACCTCATCTCAGACATTAACCAGTACACATACATTTACTGGTGCAGTTAAGAATGTTAAAATATTTCCGAAAACGATATTTACTTTTAGTTGCAGTGCATCATACACATAGATCCGGTTTAATTTTTTAGCACTTGTTTTGGGAAGAGGTGTATCCTTTTGTTACGAGGTACAGCAACAAAGGAAGTAAATTCTACACGATATCAGATACTATGACAGGTAAATATCTTAATAAAATATGTCTTCATTAAATGTCTTGAAACTGTTGTCCCTAAAACATTTCAAATTTTTCTTTCGTATGCCCTGAACTGACAGTTTTTAACAACAAAACGAGTGTTTCTAGAAAAGCAGATGGAGTTTCCTTACAGGTGCACCTGGTCCATGCTCCCTGTTTTAATCCGCATTGCTCATTTACTTTAATTCTATGTATCTGTTATTTTGGTTATTTGACATTCTTCGCTGTTTTTTTTTTTCTGTAAAGTCTTAGTCTGCTATATATTCCTATGATTACCGCTCGAATCTTGGTTACCTTGTTTACTCGTATATCGCCAAACATTTCTAAATAATATAAAAGTGTATACTTCATACATAATGGACCATGTACACCAATGTACGGACAGTCAAAATATAGACATCAATAACATCAAATAATACAATATTAATGCGGTATGTTTTCATTTTGGTGATTTGTCTAAAGAAAGCCTCATTGGACTGAGGCAAACGCCGAGCAACGATATGTCAGAAATTCAAACATTATCGCAAGGGATACAATAAAAACAATGGCACATGATGATATAATATCGGTCAGAACTAGGCCAATACGAATTATTGGACGGGTATTTTTGTATTGGCGTATCGTTTTTCATTTTTATTGTATGGAAATTTTTTTATCTCATTAAGCTTACACCCTATTGTTAGTCAGTAAGTAAATGCATGACCCACATTAATTGAAAGTAAATTATGTTAATAGGATTTATATTTGATAACATGGAATGGTGTGGTAACTCGACAGAGCCAGATGGAATAGAGAAATATCCGAAATCATGTCCGGGTTTCAATCTTGGACCAGAATGTAAACAATCAGCACAGTCAGCATTCTGGGCCATGGCCTCAAAATATGTAGGTTTTACCTCTAATTGTAAAGATGAGTATATCTATATTTTTTCCCTCTTCTGTAGAGAGATGGAGGTATCTTTCTTTCTTTCAGTCCGTCCGTTCATCCTTCGTTTTGTTACGCATAATGCCCATATTTGATCCATATTTTGATTCACTCCTCTAAAACCACTAAATAGAACTTGATAGAACTTCGTTACATAAATCTTCGTTACATATTCTTATTGTGCCCCATTTACTTTAAACTCCGTTACAAATCAATTTAAAGATCAAAAGGTGCATGTTATCAAACGGGGAGTGGAGTATCAATCAAGGAAGAAATGAGCACTGCTTACAGTTTTCTAGTTTCCAGTTTAGTTTTTTTGTTTTGTTTTGTTTTGTTTTTGTTATTTTTATTAACATTTTCGATTTATTGAAAAAAATGTTTTGGCCAATATAATTTTTGAATTATCCAAGTATTTTATGTACATACATGTCTTTTACATAATGCATGTATGCATGTGTGTTTGCTTAAAAAGTCGTTTCTTAAATGGTAATATCATAAATTCATTTAAATGAGTACAAAACTTTACCTTATATGAATTATTTCCATCCTAATATGACATAAAGACTATTTTTTATCAGGATAGATTTATCGGGTAATACCTCGTTTTAGATTTATTATGTTGTGAAATGATAACGGAATAATTGTGATGTTTTTAACTTTTATTGACCCTTACGGACTTTTCGTGATCGTTTAACAAATCACATACAAATGAATGGTTAGGAAGTAAACTGTTTAGTATAACGGTTTTGAATAGATTTTCCACGGTACAATGCAGAGTTCTTTATTTTGTGAGCTGCAATTACTGTTCATAATTACCCTAATACAATCCACCAGTATAAATAATCCATTGCTTTTCCACACCGAGTTTATAGGACGTTATATTGGAATGTCAATTTTCTTACAGTATGCACGACATGCATTTGGTGAAGTTCACGTGATGATGAATGCAAGTAGATCACCCGCATTTCCATCAGATTCGTAAGTAATACGCTGGCATGCACTCGTGGTATTTATTGGTTATATATTCAAAAGAAGTGACTGTCATATATATATATATATATATATATATATATATGACTTGTAATTAAGTGTCAGTCTCTGTAAGAATCAGCCAGTTGGTGGGCGAAACAAGGTATGAAATCCACCATTTTGAAAGTTTAATGTGACTATTTGCAGCATCAAAATTAAGTAAAAAAGACAAGATTTTCCATATCAATTTGGCAACTTGGGTTATAATTTCATTTAAATGCAATGAAAATGAACATTTCAAGGGCAGACAACTCTGTAAAAACATTAATTCATTTTTCTCATATTTTATTGAAAAATGTTTGAGCAAATCCAGTGATGCAGAGATCATATATAATAGTATTTTCAAACAGAGAAAGCATCATTAAATGAATTTATATAGTCGTCATATTGGTGGGTTTTTTACATTCATATTTCTAATTTTTTTCATTTGCCTGATTTTTACAAAAAAATTACACTTAAATGTATTTTTTCATAAATTGTTTCTTCTACCATTTAAGAGGTACCGGTTTTCTTTAATTGCCTAATGAATAGCCGTTTTAGATGCTTGTTATGTAGTTTCCGTCATAGCTTTTATTGGTTATTCTATTTTCTTGCCTAAAAGACCTCGAGTCTCATATTTACCTTGGGGTTAAATGTTTGTTTGCATCATGGATGTATTTTGAAACTTAAATTTTAAACAAATGTTGTTAAACAGGCTGACGCTGAATTAAAAACAAGTCACGACAAAAAACTTATTACATCTTAAAATTTCACCGTTACCCCGGGAAATTAATCTGAATTCATAGAACTATGGAATATTCACACTGCCAGCCTTTCCTAGTCCTCGAGTATTGGTCTACTCTAACGGAATGACATGATAATATATAATAATTTCATAAATTCATAAATTCATTTCAGATACTTCGGAAATTTTGAACTTCCAAATATCAATGCAACAAAAGTTAACAAAGCGACTATTTTACTGGTGCATTACCTTACTGATCGAGTCCTGTGAGTACCTTTAAAATGATTAAATTTAGTTTTACGAAATATTATGTTATTAAAAGTACTCATTAAAGTACACCGAACAAAGTGAAAATATATATTTCAGATAAATTAGTAAAATTTAAGCAATTGTAAGCAGATGATAAACACGTAAACGTAAAGTAGAGTTGTCTCTTTTTATGTGTTAAAATTGAGTAATCTAACTGGATGATGCATGTGTAACAAGTAAGCAATACTAAACATGTAGACGTTTGATTATCTTCCTTTCCCTTTGCAAGCATCTGCTATTTATCATATCCACATATGATATCCAGTACATTTAAAATTTAATCATAATTCATTGACTTCGCTTACTTCTATACGATGTAAGATCTCACTTTAAACATTTATTAGGATTTACTCACTTTGCCAGCACCTGACAATTATAGTTTTGGTTGTGAGCAATTACGTATGGTTCCAACGTAATTTCATATCTTTTTACCGATATCAATTGAATGGACAAGGAGAAGTTTGCATACACCATGGCTTTTTTACTTTTGATTAAATAGAAATAATACATGTCGATAGTGGATACAGCGCAACACAATTAATAAGATACAAAGCTTGACATAAACAATTTGCAAAAAGAGGCAATACAGAAACCTTTTGGCTACCATGGTTACAATTAAAACTGTATATATATATATTACTATTGAGAATACTTTTTGCCATGTTCTCGTATTAAAAAAGTGTAGCGCTGACATTTTCTTCTGTTCATATAAATAGTTTATTTTTTTAAGAAAGAAATATGCCCACAAAATTATTTGTCATAATTCTGTAGGTATAATTACGAATAATTATCTTTTACCTGATTGATGGCTTATTGGCACGATGTACAATTGAGCATACATGTAGAAGCTTAATTATAAAATATGCAAATTTTAGGGAGGATTGTGACAGTCCTTCCATAAAAACGTTACAGTCAAGATTTGTGGAAAAAGGAATACAAGTGGACTGCATCAATAACCCTAGGTAGGTTCATTGATCCTAAAAAAGATTCTTTCCTTTGAAAGGGGGAGACAACAAATGCACCTAACAAATGCATTACCTAAATTCAAAATAGTAAGTACTTCCAGTGATAAACAAAAGTTCTTCAACAAGTATAAACACACCTTTGAGTAAACTCTGAAGGGCCCGACAACAAAATTAATATGTTCAATTCAGTATTTGATGTCGAGTTTCTACAGTAATTGAATGCCATACGTGGTGTAATGATTTTATGATTTGGTATTTCACTTTTAAAAAAATGTAATATTTCATCTATCTTTACCTGTAACATAACAAATAATGCCTTTCTCACCTTTACTTTATTCTAATTTAAGGGATGTGCAGTTTCTGATGTGTTCAGAACAGCCAAACAACGAGTACTGCAAATCATTAGTGTCATCATCAAAGTCATTAGAAACAACAAAATATGTTCTACTTTTTGCTCAATTGCTACTATTTACTTTATTCCTGCTATATTAGATGTGTTTATGAAACTTCATTTATAGCAAGCACAAAGTGAGCTCATCAGCAACGTTTGTGTACGTGAAAAAAAAGCATTGATTATATCAGCCAAACCGGAATACGTTCGGTAAACAGCAGAAACATAAAGTTGAAGTTCCGCAGCAAGAAAATCAGAAATTTACATTCATCTGGATCAGTAAACAAAAATTGATAAGAAATAATTTTAACATTGAATATATACAGTCGTTTTTAATGCATTCCTTTAATTTTTTTCCTGCTTCGTGAAATATTCATGGGAAAGTACGGGAAAGGTTGAATGCACTGACAAGTGTACCTACGCGTCTCTCTTTGCTGTTCCACTTGCTGTTCAAGCACCTTTCCAGCCTTGAAAAAAATATAGCCTCGTCTCCATTGTTCAAATAGAAGCATAGCTTTTCTAAAATTGGGAATGCAATCATACTCATGATGATTTGGAATTTAAAAGATGTCAGTTGCGTTTATGTCAGAGGTTATGTTTAAATATTCCCACCATCCAGAGAGGACTGTTATTATTCTGAATTTGACCCGGTTATAGTATAGTTAAAAGTGAGTGTACAAAAATATTGAATCTCTTAGTGCTCGCATCTATAGACCAAACCCATTGTCATTATTAATTTATTAGTATGTTTCAGAGGAGTTGCATCCATAACACCTTCGACCAAAACTGATTGGCAGTGTAATATGCACATCTTCAATTCATAACATTGCATCAAACAAAATAGACACAAAATCCACCAGTTGAACAGTTGCGTCAAATGGTCTTCTTTTTTAAAAAAACGAAATTGTCGATTCAAAATGTCGGAGCAGTTTGTACTTCTACGTTTTTTATATCAGAGTCTACATTTCATGACAGTACGAAAATCCAAATTCAAATTCCTTCGAGCGGCTTCTTAAGAATTGCGTACACAGAGTTTTCTATTTTTGAGAAAAATCCATATGTTCCTCGAACTCTAGTGTGGAGACCATAATAGCTTGTAATATGTTGAATTTACATCAATTGTATTCTAACATGTTTATTTTATTAGCGTAATACCAATAATTTGTCTTTAATTAATAATATTAAGCCCTCGCGTAATGTGTCTCGATATAAAGACGAAACATCAGCATGTTTTTGAAAAGCATCAAGATTGAAAACAAATCTCGATACAACCACTGGCATGTTTTCATTATTGGCCTCTAATTGTTTAACTAGTTTATTTCAAATAAAACTGATTTCTCATTGTACTCAAATACTTACACAAGATTACCGATTTGAAATTAAAAAGTAAATGTTTTTGATCTCTGAATATGTCCGTGCCTAAGTGAGATAACCAAACATTTTCCTGTGTATAATAATCGGCCGTTTAAAACACTAGTAACATATGAACTACATAGGATTTTTGTGTTTGGATAAATAATTATATCCAAAATAAAAACCTGTTTAATTTCCCTATATCTACAAACAGAGTAAGTGAATAAACAATGGATCTCAGGAAACAACGGCAGGGTTTAATGATAGTGTCATTTCTGCGTGCATTGTTGTATATTGTTCTTATGGTTCTCAGTGAATGTGCTGATGAAAGTGGATATAGGAGCACCGAACAGTGGAAAAATCTTGTAGTTGGCAAATGTCTCCTTTACGAAAATGACTTTGATCCACAGCTATTTTTTAACGGGTAAGAAGACTGCACTATGTCTGCAATGTTAAAAATATGTAAAATATTTGGAACATTTTGAATAAGATAGTTTTGTCCGATCGTGAAATGTGTATATTTTTTAATTGAGCTTACTATATTTAAATATGTTAAAATATATTTCTAGGTTACGTCTAGTAAAATGTTCTCTTGAACTACGTTTTACTTTTCGGCTTTTAATGCATATATCTAAAAAACCAATCTACAAATTAACGATGCTAAAGGATAAAGACACATTTTAAATAGTGCGTACTAGTATCATCAAATTCTAATTGTGAAGTTTAAGTGGTAGGCAATCTCGGACAAAATCAAATATCTGTTAAAAAAACTAAACCCGGACGACTGGTTTCAAAAGTATGTCCTTAATAGGGTGATATTAGTTGGTATGGGCTCACAGTGTCTAGAATAATGATTAAAAATGGTTATAATATATTTACGAATTCTAACTAAATTAAAGATAAACAAAGATTTTAAGTACCATTACGTGTAGGAATAGGGCAACGGTTGGCACATCATTTTTCTCAATTTAGTTTTTTTTTGCCTCAAATATATCTAATACATTTTGAAAACAACTTAAAAGCTATTTTAATTTATCCTTAAACATCCATGACGTCGCCATTTTTGACTGCTCATTAAATAATAACACAATTAATCAGCTGCAATGTTTCAATATTCAATGAAGAAGATATGACAAAACTAATGGGATTCTTATAAAAGACATTACTTGATTATATCGATTAAATTTGCAAATCAATTGAGGTGGAAACAATACATATTCAGAACAAATTACTTATCAAACAAAGGTAAAATCGATTATAAATAATGTCTTTTCAGCCAAATTAATTGCACTGAATTATGGCTGAAAGTAAAGACAGCAGTCGAAAATCAGCCAAAATGTAGTTTTCAAACCGACAACTATGATGCATTTGTTAGAGCTAGTCAACATTGCGTACCGACAAATAAAGTGAAATATACATTGTGTCTGTTGTTGCAATAGCAGAAAGAAGAAAGGTTCACGTGTCGAAGAAAAACAAGCCTATTTATCCGCATAAAATGAAAATGCTGTCAATGTTTCATCAATGAACTGCTTCCCTGCTCTATATTGTTTTGTTCAAAATATAAATGTATATATTATTGTTTAAGTAAAATAAACCCTAACAGGGGTCTAGTGTTTTATGAAGATTTAAAACCAACCGTGCATACAACCATTGCAATTTAAGAATTGTCACTTGAAGTTGTGAATTACATTCTTAGAAATAACATGTATTTGGTACATAGCCAAGAGCAACAAAGGTACAAAAACCGAAACAAAATTTAAAAAAAAACGAAAAAAAATAGAAATATTTAAACAAACAAAAGTTCTAAATAGGAACCGGGACTCGTACACAAAGTTGAAAACATATTGAAATCGGTTAGGTATCCGTTTTCCATGTTTTGAAGAATAATCAGGGAACCGAGGTTATAGCGGTAATCAAAAGAATGTAATCCAGGGACAAAGACCAGACATGAGGCTGACATACACAACAAAGAACATGAAGTAATTAAAATCATGCATACAAAGTAGCAAAAGCAAATGAGCAACTCGGACTCCACTAAAAACTGGGAGCATGGATCAGGTGCACCGGTAGTGTAAGCGTCCTCTGCTTTTCTAGAAACACCCGCCGAGGTGTTCATAAAAAGTCAAGAGTCCGAAATAGATAAACGAGAAAAGGAAAACTATGACACGTTGAACAAATAAGTTTTCGCGGGGCAGGTGGATGAACCGTAACGATCCATGAGTTCATGATGACGACCATAAAACTTCTGTAGTGATGACTTCAATCTTGTAGCAACATAACCCTGTTCCCGAAGCTTAATTGTAAGAAGTCTAGCGCGATACAAAAAGTCTGCGTAGTTATGGCAAGCTTTGGCATAACGTATGAGTTGAGATATGAAAACTCCATACCTAGGTGCTGAAGGGATGTTGCCACAGAAGAAAGGAAAATTTAAAATTCTGAATGAAAAGTCATCACGTTTGTTCTAAAGTTTGGTCGATGGCTTTCCTTTACCATCGATCTCTAAGTGTAGGTCAAGATATGAGGCTGACTTCACAGTGTCAGTAGTATCCTTCACCTCAAGTTCTTTAGGGGTAGATGCGATATATCAAACCCCCGAAACTATGATTGTTTAACGGTAATACGTCATTTATAACGCGGAAACAGAGATTAAAAGATCTTTCTCTCGGATCAAAAAAGTAATATTTGATTAAAAATACGAAAATCGCAATATATCAATATATCTTTTAATTGAAAACTTGCTACCTGTATGTATCAGGGCGTCCTGGGCTTTTCCAGAAACATCTCCCGATTTGATCATAAATCATTCTTTGGTCAAACCGTGCCCTTTTTGCAACTCATCCAGTGCAATTTTAACTAAATTTAAGATAATGTTTTTGAGTCATCAACTTTTGATGGAGAACAAAATTATGTTCTCTCTTCAAACCAGGGTCTTCTCTAGATATCGAGTATTGAGTATTGAATGTTTTGACTATGTGATCTACTTCAAACACTTCTCCTTCTAAAAGACAAATGGGAGAGGTGAGCACAAACAGGGAGTAATTTTTGCCTTTTTCCCCATCTAGATTAGACCCGTGCAGGTCCGGGTGTCAAAAGAATAGGCCTGCAGCAGCGCTAAGCTTGTCGTAAAAGGCGAGTAAATAGAGCTCAGAACCCTAGTCAGGGGCTTGGGCGCTCTGCTCACAGATCAACTCGGTTGTGTGCCCCAGGTGGTGGAAAGGGGTACCCCTAGGGTGTTACATCCTGGGGTTGTCAGGCTTTAATACCGAAAACCTGACCGAAAACCAAAGTAGTGCAGTGTTGGAAAAGATGCCACATTCCTAAAAACCCCTACAGTAGTATTCTGTCGGAGTAGGAACCATAGCCACAGGAGGCTAAATTGCCCGACCCTACCCACCTCTCCCTATTTCCAGTGGCAATCAAAATTTCTCGACCCCATTATCCTCGTGTCCCATCCCATTTTTCATTTCATCATAATTTCATGTTCATTTTATCATCCACTTCATGTTCATCGTCTGAATATAGCTGAAATGTTGCTGCCCGGACGTTAAACCCCAACAAACAAACAAACAAACAAACAAACTGATTTATTTCGATTCTTAAAGGACTAGTTAACCCCCCCCCCCCAAAAAAAAAAAAAAAAAAAAAAAAAACGAACAAACAAACAAACAAACAAACAAAATTAGGCCCTGTAAAACTATTTTTTGGGTCGCAAATATCATATGACCTGTCTGATTTCTATAAAGACAATCTCTCAATAAGGTAGATAAACAGTAAGAGACACACCTCTTGAAATTAGTGATATGTTTGTATCATATTCAATTTCACTACAGCCTTTCAAGCTTTCATTTGAAACAGAATCAAATAAATAAGTCACTTACATGATGTTACATCATATTGTTGTAAAATGCTGAATACAAACGTTCCAATGATTTGTAAGGTAATGTCCCTTATCCTAGATCTACTACCTTATGTTTCGTTCGATAAGTACATCCTGTCTGATTTTCGTAGTTCTTGTTTTGGTTAAAAGTCTATCCATTTGTTATGAGGTACAGCAACAAGGGAAGAATATTCTACACTCTTTCTGATACAATGACAGGTAAATATGTTTGACTCTCTTAATAGAATATTCATTTATCAATAAATGTGACATTTTTCAAGAAATAATATGCATATTGTAAATATGATACACATGTCAAAGATTATAAATACTGTTGAATGAGAGTATGGACCAAATTCTACGTTATATGCTCTATGCAATATATTCTAGTTCAGTATTAAAAACAAAACATAAACATCTTTTCGTGTAAAAGAGCAATTAAGTGAACCAAGGTTATAGTAAAAATTCCGATAAAAATGACAAATATCTTATTCTACATGATAAAAAAATATGAAAATCAGAAAATAGAAGATTATGTATTGTAATGTAGCGTTTTGAGTTCCCTGAAGTAAACTATTGCAAAACGGTCTTCGGATTTCAATACGTTCTACACCTGGAATTCTGAAAAGGAAAATGAAACTAAAACGAGACCTACAAACTCTGTAGTCAAAGTATATATGCAAAGAAATCAATTTGATGTGTGAATCTTTGTGTTGATAGGATATATGTTTAATAATATGGAATGGTGTGGAAACACAACAGAACCTGACAGAATAGAAAAAATATCCGAAATTATGTACGAGACATTATCTGGGACCAGGATGTCAACGAACAGCACAGGCAACATTATGGGCCACGGCATCACCATATGTAGGTCCTACTTTGATACAAAATAATAACTGATTTAGTAAATACTTTACCATCGATCTCAAGTGTAGATCAAGATATGAGACTGACTTCACAGTGCCTGTAGTATCCTTTATCTCAAATTCTTTGGGGGTAGATGCGATATATCAAATCCCCGAAACTATGATTGTTTAACGGTGATACGTCTTCTATATAGCGGAAACAGAGATTAAGAGGTCTAGATTAACGATGTTCTTTCTAAAACACAGGATTTTGCAGAGGTTGTTTGTTTTTGTTTTTGTTTTTATTTTTGTTTTTGTTTTTTTTAATTTTTTTTTCAAAACACTCTTTTATAATGCGATTGATTCTGTTAAAAATATAATTGGTTGATACATAGTCAATGCCCTTTTTATCAGTAAATATACTGTCAATGTATTTTGATGACCCTAAGTAATTGAGTAATTTTTTGCTGTATAAATATATTTACACGTTCAACATAATTAACGAAAATTTGTAGGCGAATGAGTCGTAGTGTAGCCACCACATATAGTTAAATATTCATATTTCTTAATAAAAAAAAGTAAATTTTAAATTATCATATAGACATTCCGCGAGAGATTAGTCACTTATGCGTGATGAGTTTGATTAACATCCTACATCATGCTAACTTGCATGTTATCAAAGAGCTCTCCGGACTCGTGATTAGTGTACTATTAATGAAATTATCGGTCACTGTATTCCTTGAATTATCGTTAAATGCCATATGATGCTTATCTACATACACAAACACTTCATGTATACAAGATCGCGTGCTTGTTTTTAATGTTATAAGTTAATAGAAATTAATTTGAGATAAATACTGTAATCTGATTGGTTAAAATAATTTTGTTATATCTCAATGGATAAAAAAATATTGACACGCCCCTATTCGGTTAAATTCAGAGCTACTTTTCTCATGTTTATAGATAGAAATATGTTTTAAAATTAATTTATTAGAATTTATTAGAAATTTTTTTTGAATTTCAATTAAGAAATTTTATTTTATTTTATAAACATTATATTTTTGGCATGTTTAAGTTTCTACTGGTATTAAACAGTAAAATGGGTTGGTTTATGAAATGCTATAATATTTAGTACCTTACTTTAGATGTTTGAGTATCTTTTACGGCTCCTGTATAGGTTCTCCATTTGGGCCAGCAGATTGGTGATTAATTTGTAGTGTCATGAAACAAACAGTAGTCTTCAAATTCAACTGTTTGACTTATTGTAGCTGCGGTAAGTACTTGGTTATTTTTGAATAATTAATTTCTGACCATTTAGCTACTAACCGAAGTGTAAATTGTTTAAGAATGAGCGGTCATCGTTCGCTAATTAAATTCCCGACAGTTTATCAATATTTTAATCAACAAGATCATTCAATCCTTTCTATGGAAGTTCGTATTTTAGAATAAAATAGCATCCTTCGAAAAGTCCCTTTCTAAGTAAAAACTATCGAAGGGAAAGAGAGGAGTACTTGATACGCAGACTAGGTACTGCAATACCTTACGGATGCAATGACAACATCAAAAGTATAGGAAACCTTTCAAGCCAATATAACAATAGCATAAATGTGATGAATTTATTTGACAAAAATCCAAGACGGGAAAGGAGTCATGGCCATCGCCACTATACGTCACCTAAATTACATGATGTCTCCATGGATGGTGTTCTTTCTTTCGTACAAAACCCTTTTAGACTCCATCACATTAGAACCAGACTTTATTCTGTACCTCTCCCTCTCCTACACTCCCTTTATAAAACAAGTCTTGACACTCCTGTTTCTGACCCGACCTCATCATTATACAGGCTTCTTGACACCATTTTGGATATTGGTCTCCACAGACTCTTTAAACCAGTTTGTGTGAAAAGTCAAAATGAAGAAAAACGATCATTTCTTCCACTATCGTGCGTCAACAAAGGTATAGATGCAATTTATTTGGCTAACGTCCTCCATCACAAAAACGTTACCAATAAAATTCCCCAATATTTCAAAGACAAATCCATACCAATTATTTCATATTTTTATACTTCACCCATTGCATCCAAAATTTTCAGTTATTAAAGGCTATTGCAGAACCTCCAGATTGAGGACTTCAAGGCTAAACCATCTGACTGTTCTTGTAAAAACTCTCCATTCAAAGAAGGTCCTTTTGGTCACGTCGTTTCGGGAGATTTAATCATTATCGAACGCGAATCTCTTCGCAATATCCTTTCTAAAGGTCCCAAGTACCGTGAACCACGCTCCAGAAATTGGAATTATAACTTTTAAGTTCCTATGGTTGCCGTGGAGGACTATGCAAGAAAATGAATAAAACGAGAACAAGAAGACATTGATTCTCTGTCAGAGTGGTTAAAGGCCGTGAGGTCTTTAATTTTGTAACGAATGAAAGTTTTAAGTAGTCAATGAGTATCAAGATTACATCAGCTTTCATAGCCCCCGAAATAGCAAAAACATTGACTATTATACATGACAAATATGTAGTCGTACCAACAATATTGTTTTTGTCTGCAAAACGTTTTACATCCAATGTCTATTATCAGAGGCAGATGTAGAAAATAATAGCAATGATAACACCTATACTGCTACCACACTCTCCAAAGAAGAGATTGTGGAAAACCATAAATCTGTGCTATCCTCTTTTGATTTTTTTTATTTACCGTCTATGTACTGGATTCCTAAACTCCACAAGAATCCATACAAACAATGTTTCATAGCTTGATCAGCAAAATATACCACCAAATCTCTTCCAAAACTTTTAACTTCTATACTCACAACTGTCAAAGAGGGTCTGCAGTCCTACCACAACACTTGTTACTCCCGTAGTGGTATTAATTCAATGTGGATCCTGAAGATCTTCTGGGGGGGCAATCAATTCAAGACTATTATCTGAATATAATGGCATTAAAACCTATGATTTGTCAACACTAAACTTTTATTCTCCATACTCAGTTAAAATCCCCACTTAAAATCATTATACATCGTTGTTCTTTTTTTAAAAGATGGTACACCTAGATACAAATATAAAGTTCTTGGTAGAGATTCCTCATACTTACTAGAAATAATTCCATATCATCTTCTAAATTTGCAGAAAAAGATGATTACAAATTGCTAGAAATTTTAATCGACAACACATTTATCCAGTGTGGTAATCGTGTTTTTTAGCAAACGGTCGGCATTCCAATGGGAAGAAATTGTGCTCTTTTACTTCTAACCTATTTCTTCATTCTTATGAGGCTGACTTTATAGCTGATCTGATCAGAAAGAAAGAATATCGTATGACTAGATCCTTTAATCTCAGTTTCCACTGTATAGATGACGTATTATCTTTGAACAATCCTAATTTTGGGGATTTGATACATCGCATCTATCCCAAAGAACTTGATTTAAAGGATACAACAGACACTGTGAAGTCAGCCTGATATCTTGACCTACACTTAGAACTTGATAGTAAAGGAAAACGTTTGACCAAACTTTACGACAAACGTGATGACTTTTCATTCAGAATTGCCAAATTTCCTTTCATCTGTGGCAACATCCCTTCAGCACCTGCGTATGGAGTGTTCATATCACAACTCATACGTTATGCCAGAGCTTGCCGAAACTACGCAGACTTTTTATATCGCGCTAGAACTCTGACACATAGGCTTTTGGAATAGGGTTATGTTGCTACAAGATTGAAGTCTTGAAGTGGAACGTTATGGTGTATCCATCTACACCATGAAAAAAAATTTATTCAACGTGTCATAGTTTTTCTTTCCTCGTTTGTCTACCCCGGACACTTGACTTTTTATGAGCGGGTGTTTCGAGAAAAGCAGAGGACGAGTTGCTCATTTGCTTTTGTTACTTTGTATGTATGATTTTAGTTACGTTATGTTCTTTGTTGTGTATGTCTGTTTTCCATGTCTGGTCTTTGTCCCTGATTTACATTCTTTTAATTACCGCTATAACCTTAGTTCCCTTGATTAATCTTTGATTTTCAAAGTAAAATGTTTGTTGTTCTCCCTTTTCCTAATGACACCGCAAACCAGGTTTTCGAGTGCTGGTGGGTTAAGTCACTTTAAAAACTAAAATGGCTTACATTCCGTAAATAAACTGTTATCCCCTAGATGAGTCTTGCTTGTTCGATATTGTCAATATTATGGTGTGTTTGTAAGATATTATTTTTTTGTGTTGCTTTTATACTTTGTATAATGAAATTGCAAAATTATTATTTTTGTGTTACCATTACAAAATGCACTAGGCGACAGATGGATGAACACTCAACTAAACTTTTATTGGGGCCATCACGAAATCACTTCGTGTGGCACGTTAGAAATATTGGTCACATAAATATGACTAAATGTACATAATATTATGAAATAGGAAAGGGCAGAGGAATTGGAATATCTGACAAATTAAAGATGTGAAATACTTCGCTGAAAATTCTATTTAAAAGTGTTCGGTGGTACTTATGTAGATTTTTACCGCATCTAGTGCGCATATACATATAATACGCTCAGAATGCAGTTAAAGGAGGCCTTAACACTTTTCGAAAAAAAATAATCCCCGGCCATTTTACACACATAACGTTGATAACCTACTTTAAAACAACTCGAAAACAGCTTTTTGTTTGTTTGTCTGTTGGGGTTTAACGCCCGAGCAGCAATATTTCAGCTATATTCAGGCCAGTGGAAATAGGGAGAGGTGGGTAGGGTCGGGCAATTTAGCTTCCTGTGGCGGAGCCCTATAGTTCTTACTCCGGGAGAATACCACAGTAGGGTTTTTAACGTGCGCGAAACATGGCATCTTTCCCAACACGGTGCACCACTATGGTTTGCGGTCAGGTTTCCGTATTATAGCCTGACAACCCCAGCATGTAACACCCCATGGATACCTCATTCCACCACCTGGGGCACACAACCCAGTTGCTCTGTGGGCAGAACGCCCTAGCTCCCGGCTAGGGTTCTAAGCACTATTTAGTCGCCTTTTACGACAAGCTTAGCGCTGCTGCAGGCCTATTCTTTTGACACCCAGACCTGCACGGTGCCGATAACAGCTATTTATCTTGATTAACTCTAACATATGATTGTTCAACGTATATAAAAGTTTCATGAAATTTATTGAATGGCTAATGAGGAGTTGACTTGCATCTAAATGGTGAATCATATGCACTAGTACCCCTTAACATCGACAACAATAATTTATGTATGACACAATTAACAATGAAGAATCCATGTACATGCTTGACTGTGTAAGTTGTATAATTGTACGGAAAACTGTGACAGTCTTTCAATCAAAACTTTACTGTCGAAATTTGTACAGAAAGGAATTCAAGTTGACTGCATTGATAATCCAAGGTAGTTTTCTTTTATTCTGAGAAACATATTGATGGTTATGGAAGGGCCTGTGTTAACTGCGCCAGTATTTCAGTCTTAATAATTATCGCGAGATAATGATATGCTAATTAAGAAGTAGTATTTACAAATATTATACAGAAATCTATTTTTATTTCTAATCCAGTTACAGTTACAATTATTAATCTTTTGCATTTATTCGGTTATAGCACCTTCAATTTAAATTTAAATTGTAGAAGCTTATATAAATGACGAAAAAAATACTTACTGTGAAAGTATATTAATTCGTGGATAACAATTTTATGTTAAATGAAGATACACAAGTTTGTGGATTCTAGAATTCGTTGTTTTGAGGTTTTCAGTATACGCATCAATGGGAATCTCCTTATCGTTGGAAACTAATTTTCGTGGTCTGGCTCACTCACAAAAACAACGAAAATTTGTTCCCACGAACTTTCAAAGTATTGAATAATGTCTCATTAAGGCATTGAATGAGATGAAAATAGACAAATTACAGAAAACCAAACTCATATGAATGAAAGTATATACGTTTTTTATGTAAAGTTTTATTATTATAATTTTGGGGAATACCATTGCGACTGATGATATTTCTAATTTTAAGGAATGTGCAGTTGCTGATGTGTTCAGAACAGCCAGGCAACGAGACCTGTAAAACGTTAGTGTCATCAGCAAGGACTTAGGGAACAACTAAAACAGTTCTACTTCTAACACAAATGTTAGTGGCTTTATACATGATTTTTTAGATTTTTACACCGGTTTGAATTTGTAAATCTATTTTGTAACTTCATGTCACTTAATAATTTTTGTGTTGGGTTTTTAACGATGACATTTAATTCTTTGTTGTGTTTATAGAGCATGTCTTCTATATTCCATCAATAAAAAACAAGTAAAGTATTTTTGATAACAGAAATACCGGTTCAGAACAATAAAAAAGAACTTGTTGATTCCCGAAATACCGGTACGGTACTGTACATTTGTTCATATAATACACATTTCCAAAGATTTTCGACAAAAGAATGCCACATCTATATTCACTTGACAGAATGCTTGACATACTGAATGAAATTCAAAACCAAACCGTTGATAATAAGGTTACAACATGACGTAAACGTAATTTAGAGATATCAGTATTTGCAGTTGTTCCTCATATCTACTTAAATATATGAGACCATTGTCATATAAAGGCGTTCAATCTGATATATTCAATGCAGAAGTTCTTAAGCTAGCAGCACCATTACTTGAATATGTACGAGAAAATATAGAGGACGAATTAGATAGACATTTTAATAAAGAATGTTTAAACGCTAACAAGACCGACATCACAATCAACAAACCTAAAACATTCGGACACCGAGGTCTACAGCCAGTATAATACACTAGTTGAAAACGTCGAACAGCATTTCCATATCAACATTTTCTAGATTTAGGTTACAGACCACCAATTCAGCCAATGAGCATTTGGAACGTACGCAAAAATAGTCCTACGCAGAAATTACCCCTGTTCCTCATAGTGCCGTGAAAAAAGTTCTCATCTTATTTAAAACATTTAAACAGTTTCTGAAAGGAAAAATATTTCTGTACATTTTATAGGTGCATTTTGCTTCTTGTGATGTGAAGCCTAATCTCCATAATGATTTTTAAATATACCCCTATCTTGTGAAGACACTGGGATTTCCCATGCTATTTATAGACCCTTCACTTCCGGTGACCAGTACTGCACTGCAAGTCTGCTAACCCCACATGATATTCTGAGGATTGTGAGCTGACATATGTAGAATCATGCTGATATTAGTCCTCTGCAGGTTAAAGTTAACGTAAAGTCCAGAGAAGCCATTGAATATTGTGAAATTAGCATAGAAGCCTATGGAAAGTGGAATTAGTGGTGTTTAGCCTAGATACAGGTATAGGTGTTGTTTATACGGATTCTTGGGTTGTATATGTATCCAATCCATTGATGAATGATCATCCTTTGTATAGAGATTAAATGAGGATTAATTGACCCTTTATATGTAAAAATCCTCTCATAATCGACACGTGTTATAAAAAATGATAGGATAGTTAATTGGAAAGAGTGACTAACCAAATTATTATCACGATTGGAAAGATTGAACTTGTTCCGCGTACGAGTTAAATCCTCAAGCGTTTTGGCACGAGTGATCATATTTTGGTTATTCACGATAACCAATTGATTATCCTACTTTTATATAATTTTCTTCATAATTTATCGATATTTTCAACATGAATTTTAAATTCTGTGATTGGAGGATTAATATATATGTTGTGATGTTTTGGCGGGAGAAAGTCCGAGAGTGAAATTACCGAATTTATTTCACAGTGTGAATTATCGACATTTATTTCACTGGGAACATACGATAAAACACTGCTATCTATATAATAACAATATTTCTTAATCGGCCCTCATAATCGACACGAGTTATAAAAAATTCGGTATAAAGATGATATTTGGGAAGTTTCTTCAAAATATTCCAAAAAACTATGAAGTGTTCCCTGTAAAATTGACAATACTCATTCACAGGGATAATTAATGAGGTTACACATATATTTAATCCAATCTAAATACAATCGAATTATACACATTTGTGTATTACGATATAAATATATATAGTTATAATGCTCGAAAACTGTTCATGCTTAAATCCACGTGTTTACACATCCAAAAGGAACTTAATGAAAACAAAATTTCAAAATCGGACCAGAAATTTAAAAGAAAATTTAATTTCCATTGTGTGGCCTATTGGATGTGTCCCCACTTTGCCCCCTTCAGTCTGAAAATGCTAAATGCTATTTCAAAAACCTGTTCAATGTTCTTAAAACAGAATTTAAGTAACTGTCCACCTAATAATCGATGTCAGACAATTGAACCAAATTGACTTGCAATATATAGGATTTAATGGAAAAACAAGAATTAATATAAAAAAATGAAAAATGTTTTCACCGTAACCATCAACGACCATTCCTTAGCAACCACCAATTTTGGGCCTAAAAACACAACAAATCACAATTTGAATGTATTTTTTATATCTAATTGTGGAAATTTGTCAAACTACATAATTATATAATGAAGTATGTCTTAGGAAAAACAATTTACAATAAAGTACAAAGCAATCTGATTGGATTAGATCTGGTTACCACAGTAACCAAAATTCCTAATTTTTGACAATTTGAAATGTACGAAAATATGTTCAGACCCGTTCTGCTAACAGGAGCAAGAGGATATCAATTGAATATATGCATGGATGTGTGGTAGGTTCTCTCCACTGAGACATATCAAAAATAAAAATATGTAGCATATCTTTGTTTTTTGCTCATCTGGACCCAAAAATAATCCCCATAAGGACTTTTCTTCTTAACGTTTTTCATACAAACTTTGTCCAGACCATATTTTTTTGTCTTTTGACCTAGACTTCTAATATTTGGTAAGTTGGTATATCCTCTCATGGTAGACTGTCGCATACCAGGGTGGGAGACTTTTGACCTTGACCTTTAACCTCATGGTCAAATAACATACAAATTTTGGCAAAACACGATACATAATTTTTTCTGTATTATTATTTTTTGGTCTTTTTACTTAAATATCTGATCTTTGGCATTTAAGTATATCACACCAAGGCAGGAGTTATGTTATAGGTAGGTGACCTTTGACCTTGACCTTTGGCCCTGAGGACAAATAACAAAAGTTTTGGCAAAATACCATAAAAACTTTGTCTTGGCCATATTGTTTTTTTTTTTTTTTTGTCTTTTTACCAAGATATCTGATTTTTGGTATGTAAGTAAATCACATTAAGATAGAGTGTAATGTTCAATATACGGTAACTTTTGACCATGACCTTTGGCCAAATACCATACAAAATTTTGTCTGGGCTAAAATTGTTTTGTATTTTCACTGGTATGGGATTATAAAACCAGAAGGCCAGGCATCACATACTAAAATGGTTTTGACTTGACTTTTGACCTCATGTTCAAATAACAAACCAAATTTTGACGCCATTCATAAAAAATTTGTCCATACCATAACGCTTTTTGTCTTTTGACCTAGACTTCTAATATTTAGTATGTTGGTATATCCTTTCAATGTGGAATGTTGCGTACCAGAATAGATGAAATTTTACCCTTCCCTGTCAACCTCATGGTCAAATAAGATACACATTTTGGCAAAATACCACCCAAATTTTTGCCTGAGCCATAACTTTTTTGCCTTTTTACTATGATATTAGACATTTCGTATTTGGGTATTTCACGCCAAGGTTGAGTGTCATGTACGAAGGTGTGAGATTTTTTAACATGACCTTTGACCTTATGCTCAAACGACATACACGATTTTGGCTTAAGGTAATGACTGATTTCATGCAATATTTCACCTCACAGTATGTCGTAAATGTAAAGAATCACTTGCCCTTTATCACCTGATTGTGCGTAACTCCAGTGAGTTTAAATAATTATACCCCACGCAATGCAGTTGTGCAGGGTATAATGTGTTGGACCCGTCCGTCTGACCATCAGTCCATCAGTCCATCTTAAGTTTTCCGGGTTTTTTTTAAACACTTGCAGATATTGAAATATGTTTTTGGTTAATAAGTATACCATGATAAGTTAAAAGTCACGTTTACTATTCGATAATTTTTACCGAAATCACGGGCTTTGTATTTATCAAAATTCACAGAAATGACCGTTTTCATGACATTTTTTTTCTGAACATTTGCAGATATTGACATGATTTGTATTATAAATTAACCGTGATAATTTACAATACAAGTTTGTGTTTGGTTTCGCTTCGATGATTTTACCGAAATTACGGGCCTTGAACTTAGCAAACTTTACAGAAATAATCGTTAAAGGACTTTTTTCGCTTGCAGATAATGACATGATAAGTTCACAATGATAAGTTACAGGTCAAGTTTACATTTTGTTCCAATACGATGATATTTAATTTAGATTAATTCAAACTTAAATTAATCAAAGTCTGGCGTTTTAAACTAAAATTCTGAGTAACAGAATTTAGTAAGAAGAGGTTGGTTTTCTCATCGTATATTTAAGATCATCTTGGACGAAGGTCAGTGTGAGCTATTGCTATCACTTTGTGTTCGTTGTAGTTGTCTGCTGCCATTGTTGACTTTTTCAAAAATCTTTTTTTAAATTTTATTTTGTTGCAATCTTTTCTAATGCCTATAAACTTTATTTTCAAAAATCGTTTTTAAATTTCATTTTTCTTGCAATCTTTTCTATACCTGTTTTAACACTCTAATTCCTTTTTTATCTAGGTCCTTCTAAATGTATTTCTCATATAAATCTACCTACATGTTTATGTCTGTGTTCCAATATAGTTGAATATAGGGAAAATATATAAAGGAATATGCCAAAGAAGACAAAAACGTATTTTGTTGTAAAAACATCACGATTTAGTACTTTTGGTTTCATATCTCATTAAATATAAAAGGCAGGATTATATAACTGAAGTCATATACGGATGCATCAAGGATATTGAATCAGCATCCATACGAAGTCTGCAAACTTTATTTTACATTTCATTGACTGTATTAAAGTTTACTTCTGATCTCATCTATGGGCAGTAATAAGTAGAAAGATCATGTAAACTTGTTGACTTTAAATTAATATAAAAGTAGTTCGCATTTTAGAATTATGCAATTTATTCTTAAATGCCACGACAAGATGAAATGTATAATTTTAGGTTATCTATGTTTGGTTCTCACATAGTTTCTACACAACTACAAGTAATAGATGCAGGGTAACAGGCCAGTAAACAAACATTTGTTGTTTTTAGCTCACCTGGTCAAAGGCCAAGTAAGTTTATGCCATCACTTGGCGTCCCTCGTCATCGAAACATTTTCGAAATTCTCCTCCTCTAGATACTTGTGCACAAAATGACCGTTTGGATTTATGATCCGTGAAAAAAAACATACCCGCCGTTACTAGAAATAGAACATAAGTGTCTAAAGGCATTTATTTAAATAACTCAAAAATACCGTTGCCTTTAGCGAAATTCTGGCAGGGGATAATGTTGTCCAGGATTAAGAGAAAACCTACGCCGAAATTCTGCAAACGATTTTTACAACTGATGTAGGAGTTATGACACCTATAAAAGTTTTTTTTTTTGGCATTCCTACGTACAACTTTGAAAATACTCACCTAAAAAAACAATTGTTCTACGCAAATAGATAGGCTTCTGGAACAGGGTCATGTTGCTACAAGATTGAAGTCATCACTACAGAAGTTTATGGTCGTTATCATAAACTCGTGGATCGTTATGGTGTATCCATCAGCACCATGAAAACTGGTTTATTCAACGGGTCATAGTTTTCCTTCCCTCGTTTGTCTCCCCCGGACTTGACTTTTTATGAACAACTCGGCGGGTGTTTCTAGAAAAGCAGAGGACGCTTACCCTACCGGTGCACCTGGTCCATGCTCCCAGTTTTTAGTGGAGTCCGAGTTGCTCATTTACTTTTGTTACTTTGTATGTATGATTTTAGTTACTTTATGTTCTTTGTTGTGTATATCTGTTTTCCATGTCTGGTCTTTGTCCCTGGATTACATTCTTTTCATTACCGCTATAACATTGGTTCCCTTGATTACTCTTTCTGTATGGTATTCCACACAAAATAAATGTTGGGATTCTTGACCCTTTACAAAAACATAACCCCTGTTATTAAAACAGAACATAGGTGTCAGAAGGCAATTTTTTGCGAACCACTCAAAGGTTGATGCCATTTTTTGGAGGGTTATATAGTTCAGCATTATAAGTTTTCGAAACGATTCATCTACTAATGTAGAAGTTATGGCTCCTGAAACAATTCTTAATTTTTCCACATGTACATGTGCAATTTTGAAAATCTTCTGTAAAACCATTTAAGATCAGTTAATGGAAATAAAGCATATTAATTCTTTAGTGTATTGTGCTCGAAATGACTGAAATGTTTTTAATCCATTAAAAATGTATATGGCTGCCTATACTAAAAATGGAACATAGGGAACAGAAGAGTTTTTTTTTAATAATTCAAAAACTGTTGCCTTCAGCAAAATTCTGGTTCAGGTCATAAAATGCTATTAAAAAAATTTCCTGCATTTGACTATTCAGTTAATTTTAACTTAGCCTGTCTCATTACCATTTTTTTCTAATAAGCAAATGGTAAACCAGGTGAACGATTCAGGCTCTCTTAAGCCTCTATTTATCCATTTATAATATTTCTATAATATATTACAAATGTTGATTTTTCGATTGTTCTTATCTATATTTCTGGCACAAAATTCCATGTTTAGTAAGTCACAGTATTGTGACATTATGTTTAAACAACAACATTATAAAACATTTTGAAATATCCTGTAAACAAGAACCTACACGAGTAATCATGGGAACCAAGATTCTAGCGGAAATCAAAAGAATGTAATCCTGGGACGTTTTTGATATGAAGATGTGCATTTCAGTAAAACAGGAATTAAAAATTGAAATGGGATATAATGTCAATTTTCACCATTAGATATACATATCTACAAAAAAATACAAAAATACATTCAAATTGTGACATTTTTGTGATTATAAAGCCCTAAGTTGGTGGTTGCTAAGGAGTGGTTGTTGCTATCGTAACGGTGAAAACATTTTTCATTTTTCGTTTTATTCATTTTTTTCTTGTATATCCATCTGATTTAAAGTCAATTTGGGTAACATATCTGACATCAATAAATCACTTTCAGTGAAAATTGCATGATTCTTAGGCGGACTGCTACTTAATAAGAAACAATTTAAAAAAAAAAACAAATAGTCAAATGTAATAAAATAAAATTAACTATCCACATCAATTTGAAATAAAAATCTAGTTAACTCTTTTTGACCCCTTTTGTAGAAAAGTAAGGGTCAGAGACTCCATTTTAAATGGCAACCTTCGTGTAGCAGCAAGTAACAATGTTTAGAAATGCATGACATTTGGTTCCCTACAACTAGTTTTCGCACGGAAACAAAAACAAAAACGGAGACAACATCATAACATAATACGACCGCATTTTGTTTTATTTTAAGGTCGTATAAATTTTCTTAAATAAAAGAGTAATCAAGGGAACCAAGGTTATAGCGGTAATCAAAAGAATGTAATCCAGAGACAAAGACCAGACATGGAAAACAGACATACACAACAAAGAACATATAGTAACTAAAATCATACATACAAAGTAACAAAAGCAAATGAGCAACTCGGACTCCACGAAAAACTGGGAGCATGAACCAGGTGCACCGGTAGGGTAAGCATCCTATACTCACATGCCGATTTTTCTTGATCAAGCATTTTCTGTTGATTGAATAATTTAATTATTCGATCTTTTCCATTTTATATTGTAAGCATCATTTTATATATTTATTCATTAAAGATATCAATTTGCATTAATCTTTCTTTATTTGTCAAATAAATCTGGTGTTACTTATTGATGTTACTCATTTGAGAAATGATACACGTTCGCGGATTTTACACTAAAGGTGAAAATTTGTGACTTTTAAATAAATATTTTATATATTAAAATTTCAATAACCGTGAAAGAGGATACATTTTCTTTTTCTTGATTTAACAACCGGTAATTACTTCAAATACCATATTATGGGTATTATTACCAAACGGAAGTGGAACTAATCATATAAACTTGTGACCCAAATTAACCAACCAGGATTTTCATGTAATAGACATGTGTTTACGATAACCATCTGTATATTTTCCCTCGATCAACAGGTATACTAAACAATGCATATCTTCGAACACATGCAGGGTTTTACTTTCATATCTCTTCTAAATGCATTGTTTCTCCGCGGTGATGTTGTTCTTAGTGAATGTGCTGGTGAAAATAATTTTAGGACCGCCGAACAATGGAAAGATTTGGTAGTCGGCAGATGTCTAAATTACAAAAATAATTTTGATCCACAACTACTTTGTAACAGGTAAGATTTAACTTGTAACACAGTTTAACTTGGTGTCAAATAACAGGCTTTCGTAAGACACTAATACGGAAGTCCTTTCTACGATTCTTTAATTATTTATTGAATGCTAAATTTAAACACCAACTATAAAGAAACAAAAATATATATAAATATAAGCATGTATTCATATATTGGCACAATACATAGACATTAGGTATAAATTATATCAAATTAATAACTTTGAAAATGAAATATGAAATCATTTTAGTTACAACATATACTTGTAAATTCTAATGGAAATTTACAGAGCTTCTGATATTACAATTATACATGTTATACGAAATTCATTTAAAACAATAAGATCAGGAATAATATAAAACATATCGTACCAACAGTGTGATGAAGTGAATTAGCGTAATATATGCGTCATGGATTTACATCATCTCTAAATACACAGATCCAATATAATCCTATATAAAAGAAATCTTACTGTTAAACAAAACAAGCATTTACAGAATAAACAATTCAGACTAAATAAACATTAACACATTATATTCAATAGCAATATTTATACAAAGTACTATATAAGAACTTTAGCTATTACTATTGAAATACATAAAGCATTTATCTTGCTAAATTAAAATCTAGAAATTACTTTACAATAAAGTTACAAAAGTTACAAAAGTTCAAAATAAGTACTTACAATCACAGTAACAGTATATTCCAGAAAATAGTAATTTATCAAACAGAAAAAGGCACTGATACAGAAGTTTTATGGTCGTCATCATGAACTCGTGGATGCTTACCCTACCGGTGCACCTGGTTCATGCTCCCAGTTTTTAGTGGAGTCCGAGTTGCCCATTTACTTTTGTTACTTTGTACGTATGACTTTAGTTACTTTGTGTTCTTTGTTGTGTATGTCTGTTTTCCATGTCTGGTCTTTGTCCCTGGATTACATTCTTTTGATTTACGCTATAACCTTGGTTCCCTTGATTACTCTTAAAAAATGTACAGTTTATAAAGCAAATACAAAAACCAGATAGAACTAGATATTTAACATAAGACTACTCAAAATGTTGATTGCTGAAATAAAGATAAGAATGATTAATATACAAATCATATAAAATAATCATAATCATTCTGAAATATGATAAAACAATTAATGTCAAGAAAAGAACATATATGTATGATAATATACATGTACATGTATGTACATATAGAGGCTGCAAATTCAAAGTTTAGTTAATAATCTGAAATGGAATTGTACATTTGAAATGCAAATAAATATTCATTAAATCAAATTTAATAAAAACAACACATAAAATCTAATACAGGCACACAAAGTACACTTGTCTCTTCTTTCAGAGAAAGCGTAGTTTATCTGCCTCTATGTGGTTTTAAATACCAGTCCACATAAAATTCAAACTGTCAATGGTAAAGTGATTCATGGTGTAGAAAACCTGCCCAACAAACGATGCTTTTTTCAGTCTATATGTGCTATATTTTCACATTATGATAATCATTTCTGCAATAGGATCTCTACCTTTTAAGAAAATCATGCAGTCATCTCCCATAGAAACAACAAAATGAATGCAAATCAAGAACGATAACTCTTGCGAAGTGCTAATTTCATGTCTAATTAATCATTATCCCAAAAGTGCAACAACTAATGCTGGTTATGTGATCAGTAAATGTTTCTGAACAAGAAATCTATCTGAACTTGTTGTGTTTTTGCCATGCTTGAATCACCTTGTGTCTATTTTATTATCTTTAGAAAGACTGCTACTTAAATGCGCAAGTCTATGAAACCTAACTATTATTACCGGTTCTTACTGATATTATTATTATATGCAACTACTAATTCTGAAAGTACTTATAGCGTCATTTAATGGGAAAGGTGACATTAAGAGAGTTAAATCATTTATCATAGAAAAATAGTCATTTTGCAAATACTGGCGAAGGCTTACGTTGGTAAAAGCAATGTGACTACCATATAGCAACAAAGACTATACCAAGAAAATAAAATTAAATGTATAGTTATACAAATAAAAAACACAGAAACTAAAGAAAAAATTAGCAAACAGGAACTCATTTGAAACTAGGTGTAAGCACCAAGAGCACCGATATAGTAAGCTTCCTCTGCATTTCTATATGCATCTACCGATTTGTTCATAAAATGTCAAAGCATAGTTTAAATGCTAGAGAGAAACATTAAGAACAATGGTGGTTTAGATAAAGAAAAGATTCCATCATGTCCACTGCAGCATTTTTCAAGTGATGACTTGCTTCTGGTTCATGCCCGCTCCTAGTTTAAGTGTTCTCTGGGTTGCTTATTTACTTTTGATCTTATGTGCGAATTATTTCATGTTATTTTTTGTGCGTGTATACTTCTTTATGTTGTCGTTCTTCTTGCATTATGTACTATCTGATTAACGTTGTAACTCTGGTTCAATAGGTTTGCGTTGTCCCTTGTTAAATGCCCAATGGGACTCTTTAATCGGAAATTCATCGTAAAATTAAAAACAAACCAATAGTATCTTATTGTAACATATAACAACAGCGTGCAAAGTGGATTTTGTTTTTGTTTTTGTTAGTAGTATCGATGCATTTGTAAAATCACTTATAACGAAAGTAAACCTTAGTACCATAAACACTTGCTGATTTACAGGTTCCTGAAAATTGTCACCGGATTTTGAGACCATATGCAAATTTTATTAAAGTGAAAAAGTTGAAATAAGTATTAAAAAAAATATTTTTTTTGAATTGCTTACAAATTTAGCGTGAAACGGGTCGAGTTTATTATTAACTAAAATATTCAAAGGGATACTTTGACTGCCCAGCTATTTTTTTTTTAAATATATGAAGAAAATCTTGATCTGAGTTTCAATGTATTATTTTACTCTCATAATACTTTAAACAGTTGTTTTAAAGAAATATTCTAAATCAATGTATTTTAGCCAAATTAATTGCACTGAATTATGGTTGCAAATAAAGACAGCAGTTGAAAATCAACCAAAATGTAGTTTTCCAACCAACAACTATGAGGAATTTGTTATGTCAAGTCAACATTTTGTACCGACCAACAAGGTAAATATCAATATAAATGGTAGTTTGGAATAAAGTTGAAAGGTGAAACATGAATAATCGAAGAAACGACGATCCTTTAACAAGACATCCAAGTGCATGCTATGGGCCTTTAATGAACTGTGAGAAATTTCCCATATTATGAACCTCCTTCAACTGGCCCTGAAACAGTTCATCATACTTGGCATCTTACATATTACATACTATATTCTTATCGTTAGAAAAAAAAAATTCAAAATTTAAAATTACATAAAAAACTTAAAATGAATAGATTTTGCTGACTATTGACAAGCAAAAACGTACGACAGTGATGAACTTGCTTCATCGAACTCTGTGATCAACATTTATCATATTGCATACTTAATAGATATCATCATCCTTGGCATTGTTCAGTTGTTATCAAAATACGAATGGATATGTATATTTTTTGTGAACAAAAACATTTTAAAACAATAAACAACATTCATAAAATATTTTTAAAAAATATCTACTACGACTCACCAACAAAAATTGAAACATACACATGTTGCAACTATCGGGTAAGCGTGATTCATTTTTTCAAATTACACATGCCAATATCATAACAGGAAAGAGAAAATAGGCAAATGTAATACATTGGTCTTCAGGATGCAAATAGATACATCATACCGGCCATCAATTAAATTCGTCCTTGTAGTCGTAGAAAAGCGATATGAAGAGATGAGATTAACTCTGAGGTCGCATAACCCAAGACCAAAATCATAACAGAACTAAATGAAAAGATTAAAAATCAGTTAGGGAGGTAGACCTGGGCTCAGGGACGTAACTATTATAATAAATGATTTATTGGTACTATATTCAGTTTCGCCTGCCCGTCAATCATTCATTTGAAACAGAAATATTAGTTGACTAAATGCTTACATGAGATTTAAGTACGATAAATAATACATACGAACCAATGATCAGTAAGAGTTATGCACCTTAACCAAGGTGTATCTAATTTTAAAAAAATGTTCTGAAAGCCATGTTCATATTCATATATGGTATATAATACGAATAGATCCGGTGTGTATTTTTAGCATTTATTTTGGTCAAAAGTTTATCCATTTGTTATGAGATACAGCAACAAAGGAAGAAAATTGTACACGATATCAGACACACTGACAGGTAAATATGCTCGCCTTTATTTAATGAATTACCTCTTTACTAAATATCTTGACGCTGTTGTTCCTAAAAATATTGCATTTAAATTACAATGGTGTACATTTCATAAAAATGAAATGCTGAAAACAAAACACAATTGACTCGAACAAGATAATGCAATTATGCACCAAGTACATTTATGTCACGTGATTTATGTTTTTGTCCCTGAAGTACATTCTTTTGGTTTTCGCGAAAATCTTTGTGCCTTTAAATTAAAAACAAACAATACAATCATTGAGTGTGTGAATGGTTTGATTAAAGTAAAATGTGTTATTAGGATATATATTTGATAACATGGAATGGTGTGGAAACTCAACAGAACCAGACGGAATAGAGAAATATCCTAAATCTTGTCCGGGTTTCAATCGAGGATGCCAACAATCAGCGCAATCAACATTCTGGGCAACGGCCTCAACACAAGTAAGTTTTACTTATAAAATAAAGAACTGATATAATTTATTTTGGTTGGTTGGTTGGATGGTGGGTTTTTGCCATTTTGTTTTTATTACACGATTGGATTAAGCATATATGCGAGTATGGAATTTCTTAGTGACTAGTATGTGTATATATATTTCTGAACAATTTTGGGTTGTGTTGGTCACTCGTGATTGAGAAAACCGTTCTTTCAAATAACCGAAACAGCAATATGAAAATGATGACTATACACAAACAATTCAGCCGCCATTGATGAAAATATTTGCATTCGTAGTATTATACTTATAAAACAAAGCTAAAGACATTGTTACATCGTATTAGCTTATATAATAAACGTTGGGGACTCTTATTGTAATCTTGCATTCCTTCCACTTCTTGTACATGAATATTTGTTCTAACCAACCAGTAAGCTACTAAATTGCACCACAGCTGCCTGCAAAACCACCTAATTTTCTTTTGATTTAGACCAAAAACATTTAAAGACCACCAAACTTTCAAGATAAAAATATATAAATTGTGTATAAAGTTGACACTTCGCAAGGGCTATTGTACTTGATTTGGTTTGGCTTGGTTGATTTTAGTTGGGGATGAATGTAGGGTTTTCTGTACACATGAATGACTATTGTTGCATAAAGGGATTTATCATATGCAGACCAAGAAGATATCGCTTGTTCTTTTGGGTTTTTATACCATGAATCATCTCTTCTAAAGGAAGTCTCTGCATTTTATACGCTGGTACCTAATACTATGATTATTGTCACTTGTATTATAGTTTGCGCGTGAGGCCAATGGGGAAATCCACGTGATGATGAATGCGAGCAGGTCACCTGCATTTGTTTCATCTTCGTGAGTAATACGTGTGGCATGAACTTTTATATTTTAACTTATAAAAATACAAAGTCGATGTTTAAAAAATCTGAAAAAAATCTCTTTTTATTAATTTTCAGCTGTAGTTTCTGTCATTACATACTTACAGTGAAGCATGTCGTAACCGAAAACTGAAAATACAAAAACATGTCTAAACCAGAAACTTTTTATTCAATTTAAATATGATACTATATAAATAACATATAGCTAAGAGGGTGATAGAGCAGTTTGATACCCAAAAAAAATCGATATAACCCCGAGGCGTAGCCGAGGGTGACAATGTATTTTCAAAGGATGGTAACCTCTCTATCACCCTCTTAGATATATGTTATTTATTTTATTATACTAAATGTTTCATTGTCGTTCTTTCAAAAGTAAGCAATGAGTTTTGTATGTTTGTTTTTGTCATTTTTTTTTCACTAAAATTGTTCTATTTTCTTTCAAGTTTGCATTCATTTTAACTTTAAACGTCAGCTGTGGATCGCACTCCTTTTTATGACATTTATTCAATGTATCGGTAATGGACATTTCCCCAGCTAACAAACAGAGATATCTATAGGATGGTTTTTGTTTCCTATGTTCAAGATCATGTCGTGTTTTTTAATTTTGATGCATTTCAATTACCCCATAACGACATATTTCTCTTCGTACAGTACAAACTGTACCTCGTGTTATACGTCATTGGTTCTCAATTATCAATTTAAGTGGTTGAAATACGGGGAGATTCTACTTTGCTTATTTTTCACATTCAGCCGTAACAATTTAAAAAAAAATACTCTAATTACTGGAAAATTCCTCTTTAACACTAAAGTTATCCACTGACATTGATGGTAGTATTGAGTAATGTCGACTGGAAACATTTTAAAGATTTGTATTCAACATGTTTATTATCTAGGATTTTTAATTGTCCAGATCTCAGTATACAATAAACAAAACTTAATCTTCGCCGATTTTGCTCCATAACTAATCGCAAGTATATGTGCTCTATTTTGATAGAATCCTATAGTAATACTGTAATAGATGAATATAGATGCATTTCAGATACTTTACAGAGTATGAACTTCCAAATTTGAACGCAACTAAAGTGAGCAAAGCGACTATTTTAATGGTACATTATCCATCAGACCAAGTCTTGTAAGTACTATATAAATAATAACTAAGATCAAAAATCATATTTTTAAAATAAATCACTAAATGACAAAATAAATGTTATAATTGATAAGTGTGATAATGAATAAGTGAATAGATAATAACACAATAGAATTCGAACTATAGATAATGTTACTGATTGATAGATGCTTGTATAAACCTTACAATGACACAATAATTAAAAAAAACATACATAGAAAGTTCAATCGCAATGAATGGAACAGTATAGTAGGAATGGGCTTTCATGGTCGGACGGAAATTGTAATTCCATTTTTATAGCCCTAAATTTTGTTTGCATTTTGTATTTCTGATTATTAGTTACGTGTATATATTTCTTCGGACATAACAGAATTTATGTTGTAAAACAAATTAATATTTCATGATTTTCATTTCAAGCTTGAAAGTACATGCAAACTATTGTCCTCAGAATATGTCTATACAGTCATGACCAAATATGGAAGCAGAATTTTAATTGGTCAACCAATCAAATAATCACATTTACTGATATCAATAATACATATTTGACAACAATTATTCATTTCCTTATCTCAATGAATGCGTTACTGATATCAGAAAATAGGGAATAAATTCCACCACGGCTTACAATAAACAACAAAAAATCCATAAGAACACGTTATTCTAAAAGTTATATTTTGATAGAGAGAAATGTGACAGTCCCTCGATCAAAACTTTACACTCGAGATTTGAACAGAAAGGAATACAAGTTGACTGCATTGATAATCCTAGGTAGGTTGATTAATTAAGAAATAAATCCATTTTATCATTGTTTTACCACGGGCTGGCCATTTATGTCAAATAGCGAGGAGTTAAATAACGACATGAACGGTCAGTCCGTGATAAGTAAAATGGAGTTTCCGTGATTTATTTCGATTCTAATATGACTAGTTTCTTCATATTGTTGAATAGACGCAGCCTATGAGTTGCACGAAATGTTGGTCATATGTTCATCACTTCTTTTGCTATGGTTGTGGTCTAAAGAGTTTTGAAGCACACCATAAGTCATACATGTATTAGAATCTAAGAACCATACTGATGCTATTCACGAGACAATGATTTGAATACTAGTATGTCAACAATCGTTTGAATTTGTAAATCTTCTTTATAAACCAATTTCATCCATCGGATCATGTTAAATACAGGGACGATAATCTAAGCTGATACAGGACTCAAATCTTGCAAAGCTTCTGACGCAAAAGCTATATTTTTATCTGGCCGAGTGGTGTAAGGCGCTGAGTGCAGGTGATGCTGCCATAGATGTCACGAGTACGAGTTCGAGTCGTGCCATGCATGGGAACAACCTAAAATTTACTTTGCAAATTTAATAGTTCTAACATCGTTGGGCAGTTTTCAGATCCTCATAATTATGCTTGCGTTATCTTCCCTGTATATCCTGTCCTGTTTAAAGGTACAAACATATTCTGGTTGCAAAATCTGTCGTAAAATAAACTTGTAAAACTTATCATAAAATAACCAAAAAAGTACTTATTGCAAACGGACAGTCATTGGCATGTTATTATGGAAATTGACGGACTGCAGAAAAAATACTTCTCGTAGGAATAAAATTATGTATGCTCAATTTATTATAATAATGTTTTTGGGTGAAGTACCTTCGTGACCGTGTATTTTTGTTTTCTTATTTGAAGAGATGTACAGTACCTGATGTGTTCTGAACAGCCAGACAACGACAACTGTAAATCGTTAGTGTCATCATCCAATTCTTTGGAGACAACGAAATCTGTTGTACTTCTTACTCAAATTGCAATGGTTTTATACTTGTATACTAAATCTTTTTTACTCGTTTGAATGTTTGAATTTGTAAATCATTGCAAACCAATTTTGCTCCATTAGTGTTTTTATTTTGTGTGTTTCATTTCTTTCTCCTTTTTTTATAGAAATATAGTAAATCATTCTTTGTGTTTTTCATTAAAAATGTCTTCAATATACATTCAATACATTGCTTTCCGAACATGAATATGATAATTTAATTTCAGAGGTAACATGCTTTCTGATTGGACAAAAAATGTGTCCATCATCTCATAGATCAAAGTTAAGTGACTATGACGCCATCGTCCTATTTTAATGATTTACTCGTTGATGTTTCGATAATTAAATTTAATTATAAGAAATGACAGTTACATCTTTTAGTCATAAATAACCTCAATACCAGTGGTGCACACTTGAAAATAACCAGCATATCCGGCTTACACCACGTGATTGAGGTTATTTCTTCATAGACCGAAAAAATATGACAGTCATTCCTTAAATAACTAAAATGTAATGATCATACAGCATGTTTGTGAAAATGTAATTTGGTGACTGCTTTAAGTCATATGGCCTAGTTCGATCACCAATAACATTTACCATTGTTGCATGCAAATTATGTAATACTTGATACACATCCAAAAAAGCTACACATTTTTTTTATTTTGTAATTAAGTTGCATTATAGATCTACATGTATATGATGAAATGTATAATTATTCATTCCAATATCTGTCTGCTCTTAGGAAATAATTGAAAGTCCAATGGTTTCTACTGTATTTTAGTGCCATTTACAGAGTTATCTCCCTTTATATTGAAGTCTTCATTACATTCTGTTTATTTTTTTCTCCTATGAACAAAGGTTATATGAACTACCACATGTTACTTTCTGTTTACTATGACAATTTAAGCAAAGTAAAAAAAATAAAAATATGTAGGCTCTCCAACCATGAATCACATTTTGCATGATTCTTATGTGGAGTGCTACTTAAAAATTGAGATTTTTTTTCAAAACCTCCAGTTTCTTTTAAAAATAAAAATATAAAACAGCAATACTTTTTATATAATTTCAATATTTGAATATCAAAAATGTCAATTCTGACGAACAATTCAATCTGTACATCAATAGAAAAAGAATTGATTGATTTGTATTGTGATCACAAATACCACAACATTTCAAATTTTCGAAGTGAGCAAGACATATAAAATATATGGATCTGCGTCGCAGTCGAGTATATGTCATTGTTATATTATTGTAAAAAGAAAGGGTAATCAAGGAAACCAAGATTTGAGCAATAATGATAAAAAAAATTATATATTCCAAGGATGACGACTAGACAGGGAAAAAAGACAGACAACAGTGAACATGAAATAACCAAAATAACATGTACAAAGAAACAATTGTAAATGAGCAACTTCGACAGCACTATCAACTAGGACCAGGTGCACTGGTAGGGTAAATGTCCTCTGCTTTTCTAGGAACAACAGCTGAGTAGCCAATAAAATGTCATGGAGGGGATAGACGAAATAGAAAAGGAACATGGAACTTTTCAACCGAAATATCTCCTTTAAGTAATTATCACCCTTCTTACCAATATATGTATGTTTATTGTCTTCCGGTAACTGAATTATCAATAAATGGGTGTGGTCAATTCATGTCACAAATTGTTGTTATCCGGATAGAATTCTTGCTCAGCGGGCTCAAAGTCTATTTGAATAAATCGTAATATAAATATAACATGGACTATAAATTTCACGCATCACTGAATTTGTAACGGTAAAAAGAACGCATGGATGACCTTCTGTAAGGATTACTGTGATTGATTGATTGATTGATTGATTGATTGATTGATTGATTGTTGGGGTTTAACATTCGAGCAGCAATATTTCAGCAATATTCAGACGATGAAGATGAAATGGATGATAAAATGATCATGAAATGATGATGAAATGAAAAAAAGGATGGAACAAAAGAATAACAGGGCCGACAAATTTTGATTGCCACTAAAAAATGGAGGGGTGGGTAAGGTCGGGCAATTAAGCCTCCTGTGGCGGAGCGCAAAGGTATCTACTCCATGAGAATACCACAGCAAGGTTCTTTAACATCTTTCCCAACACAGTGCACCACTTTGATTTGCGGTCAGGTTTTCCGTATTATAGCCTGACAACCCCAGTATGTAACACGCCATGGGTACCACATCCCACCACCTGGGGCACACATCCCAGTTGCTCTGTGGGCAGAGCGCCTAGCCCCCCGGCTAGGTTTCTGAGCACTATTTAGTCTCCTTTTACTACAAGCTTAGCGCTGCTGCAGGCCTATTCTTTTGACACCCGGACCTGCACGGGGCAAGGTTACTGTGTGGATAGGAGAAAACAGAAAAAACTGTGAGCAAAGCTCAATAAAAGATACCCCCGCTTCCCATCTTCTCACTTTCAGTGACCATATGGTCAAAATATATTGTTCTTTTTCAAATGATTTTCAATAATACAATGTACATGTATGTAATAGAGTAATCAAGGGAACCAAGGCCATAGCGGTAATCAAAAGAATGCAATCCAGGGACAAAGACCAGACATGTAAAACAGGCATACACAACAAAACACAAAAAGTGACTAAAATCATACATACAAAGTAACAAAAGCAAATGAGCAACTCGGACTCTACTAAAAACTGAGAGCATGGACCAGGTGCACTGGTAGGGTAAGCGTCCTCTGCTTTTCTAGAAGCACCCGCCGAGTAGCTCATAAAAAATCAAGTCCGGGGTGGACAAACGAGGAAAGAAAAACTATGACCCGTTGAATAAATCAGTTTTCATGGTGCAGATGGATACATCATAACGATCCACGAGTTCATGATGACGACCATAAAACTTCTGTATTGATGACTTCAATCTGTAGCAACATAACCCTGTTCCAGAAGCCTATTTTGTTAGAGTTCTAGCCCGATACAAATTGTCCGAGTAGTTTCGGCAAGCTCTGGCATAACGTATGAGTTGTGATATGAACACTCCATACGCATGTGCTGAAGGGATGTTGCCACAGATGAAAGGAAAGTTGTCTATTTTGAATGAAAAAAGTCATCACGTTTGTCGTATAGTTTGATCGATGGTTTTCCTTTACCATCGATTTCAAAGTGTAGGTCAAGATATGAGGCCGACTTCACAGTGTCTGTAGTATCTTTTATCTCAAGTTCTTTGGGAGTAGATGCGATGTATCAAATCCCCGAAATTAGGATTGTTTAAAGATAATACGTCGTCTATACAGCGGAAACTGAGATTAAAGGATCTAGCTAAACGATAGTTTTTCTTTCGGATCAGGTCAGCTATAAAACCAGCCTCATAAGAGTGAAGGAAAAGGTCAGCAAGTAAAGGAGCACAATTTGTTCCCATTCGCATGCCGACCGTTTGTTGAAAAACACGTCCACGACACTGAACAAATATGTTGTCAACTAAAAATTCCAGCATTTTGTAAACATCTTCCTCTGTATATTTGGAAGATGATTTGGAATTATTTCTAGTAAGTATGAGGAATCTCTACCAAGAACTATATATTTGTATCTTGGTGTACAATCGTTTTTGGAAAAACAACGATGTATAATATTTTTAAGTCGGGATTTGAACTGAGTATTGGGAATAGAAGTATACACTGTTGACAAATCATAGTTTTTAATGTTATTATATTCAGATAATAGTCTTGAACTGATTGTCTCCAAAAGATCTTTGTCCACATTGAATTAATACCACTACGGGAGTAACAAGTATTGTGGTAGGACTGTAGACCCTCTTTGACAGTTGTGAGTATAAAGTTAAAAGTTTTTTGGTGGTACATTTTGCAGATCCAACTATGAAACGTTATTTGTATGGATTCTTGTGGAGTTTAGGAATCCAGTACATAGACGGTAAATTACAAATTAAAGAAAGATAACTCAAATTCATCCAAAATGTTTTAGATATAGTTAAACAGATTATTTCATCCTTATTTTCTAACAGAAAAAATAGCAGCCATGTATGTCATTGATATAACAAAACACAGTGTTTTCCCCAGGATTTTTGGTTAGCGCTGTATAAAAATAGTTATACTATACCTGTAAACATGTACTTACATTTTTGATTATGTTAAAACAGATGGTTCCATCCCTTACTGAATCGTGCAAGCAAATGTCAACCTTTGGTTTATATTCCACAAAGCAACCAGACGCGATATACATCTCATATGGCTGCAAGCTTATGTTTTTTAATGAGCAAGATGACTGTCCTGGAAATGTCTCAAAAGAAGTACGTTGAATAGATTTCTAGCTAAGTCATGAGGATTTCCACCATCCAATTCCCTCTGATACCATCTGTCGACATTTTATGATCTAAATGAACATTAATAACATATATTATATGTACAATGTAAAATGTACAAAGATACCAGAGCAAGCTCCCTAAAAAATAACCCAGCTTCAAAGAGAGTTTAATGTTAACCCCTAAAGTTCAATCATCTCAATTTGGAGTCCTTCAACAATAATTTTAGTCCTTCATCGTCTAAATATGATGCCAAATTAGAGAATTTTAGATTGAGCTGTGCTTACAGGGTTGTAACATGTTTAACACTTAAGATGGGTTATCTCCCTTTAAAATATCCTCTGTCAGTAAGTACATTCCTTCATGCCCCTCTACATACAATGTATGGTCCCAATTATAATGCTTTGTATTACCCTAAGCTGAGTATAGAATAACTTCCTGTCAGGCTGAAATCAGGCTCTCAATGCTGCTAAGATCAAAAGTTAAATTTGCATCGATTATAACTACGAGGACTTCATCCTCTATCAAAGGACTAACTGGTTTGTATTCTAGGTGTTTATACATTCCGATGTATTATCTTTGGAATGTATTTGACCCCATAGCTCTTCTCCAAAGACTTCTTCACAAGACTCTGCTTCCACAATATCACAAAATCTAAAAGGCCAACAAGCCAATGAAATCTTTAAGGAGGGTATGTTTGACCTGGAAATGTAGAATGTAATAATTTTACTTCAACACAAATAGGAGAAAGAGTCATTGATAAGATTATTATATACTGTCAGAGGCTGGTTTATGATTTGTGATTATGGCGTGTTAAAGTTGTTACTGTACACAGCAATATTGGGTGTGTCTTATGGTATTTCACAGAAATCTACCAATTGCTGGGTTTATATATATGATTCATGTGAAAACCTTAAGGTTACATATTACAAATGTAATACCATCAGACAATAATGATCTTCTTTTAATTACATTGGGCACAATAATCATCCACGTTCATGTCATACATAAACAAAGTATTTAACGGCCGTCAGTACAATCTAATATCGTGAGAAAGTAAAATGCATGTAGTCTGCTGATTAAGTAAACATTTTCCACAATATTAAATGAAAAAGAAAGTATAGAATACCCAGTTGTGGAAGATTTTTAGCCGAACAATAAAAATTGGTGATTGTTTTACTTACATAATTTTTGAAAATTTACTTTCCGGGAGTTTTAAGCTACATGTATAAATCAGGAAGTGGATGATTCACTTTGCTCTCACTGCTCACACTCGTGAATGGAATTGTTTAGAGCTCTTCCATTCAACCATAGGTTTTGTTGGTTACATGGTTTATATAAAAACTAAAATCTAATCAGTACATTTGCAGACTATAGCAAAACAGACAGGAAAGAATCTAACCCTAACTTAACCCTTAGCATAATTCAGTGGTAAACGACTGAGACAAGATATTGAAACTCATTATAAATTGGAAATGTTAAATGATAAGGATGCTGTGGTTTATAATACAATAACAAACTGGTTAATGATTAATGTTTTCTAAAGTACTTAACCTCTTTCCCCTCGTAAATGGAACACATGTCTAAGCGATTTACTGTCACTGTGATATGTCTAATCTACAAATTGTATTTATACAGTCTTCACTAAACTAAAGGAACAGAAATTGAATTTGCACGTTTAAACATTTCCTCAAACTTTTTGGTTTATTTATCTGCCTTTCGGGATATCTTCTCTCGGAAATGTCTTTGCTTGCTTCTACCTGTCGATACTCGGGCAAATCGATAGACACAGTCATTTCAGGTTGAACTTCTTTATTTCGAATTTGATCGGCATGTCTTCTCCAAATTGCACCTTCAGAAGTTTTAACATCGTACATTAACGGACCCGATCTATTAACAATTTCTGTCGTTTTCCATTTCTCTTCTCCTCTGTAATTTCTAACATTTACTTTTTCAACACCGTCAAAGTTTTTCAGTTTCTTTTTCCTGCAAACGATTTCTTAAACTGATTATCATTTACATAACATTTAATGTCAGGTTTAAGCTAATCCAAGCGGGTAAGGATGTTGCGTCCCAAAGACAGGTTTGCTGGAGTTTCATTTGTTGTGTTGTGTGGCATGTTTCGGTAAGTTATCAGAAAGTTAGCCAGTTTTACATCTAGCGAAATTGACTGAGACGACATGGCACGCAAACTTTGTTTCATAGTTTGAATGAACCTTTCAGCCAATCCATTGGTAGCGGGGTGATATGGTGCGGAGCGATAGTTTTGATACCATTTGATGGAAAAAAAAATTTGAAATTCATTTGACACAAATTGTGGACCATTATCGCTGACAATTTCCTGTGGAATTCCGTTTCTGGAAAATACTTCTCTCAATATTTCAATTTTTTGTTTCGACTATATATATTTCATTATAAACACCTCAGGCCACTTAGAATGTGCATCGACTATTACCAGAAACATAGTGTTCATGAAAGGTCCTGTAAAGTCAATGTGTATTCTTTCATACGGTGTGGTAGGACATTCCCACGGGTGCAATGGCGCAGCTTGTGGATTCTTCGCGAACATCTGGCATCCTTTACATTGTTTAGCCAAATGTTCAATATCGGCATCAATCCCTGGCCACCATACATAGCTTCTTGCAATAGCTTTCATTTTACAACACTAGAGTGTCATCAATGTAGCATTTACAACACTTCCTTTCTAAGTTTAACCGGAATAACGACACGTATTCCCCATAGTATACATCCTTGGTGCACAGTAAATTCATTACGACGTGTATAATATGCTTGAAAGCATTTTTCCTCTGGTTTTGTCCATCCTGTCATAATGAACTCGTACACTCTACTTAATACAGTTTCTCGATTGGTTTCTCTTCGCACGGCTGCACTATTAATCGGAGCTTGTTCTATTTGTTCAGTGTAGAACAAATCCACAGCATCTTTAGTGTCCTCGAAATTTTCATACGGCAGTCGCGACAACCCATCAGGATTCTGGTGAAGTTAAGTGTTTTTGTATTCAATGTCATAATCATAGCCAGTAAGAAATAGTGCAAAACGCTGAAGTCGGGGAGCTGTAGTTGACGAAATGTCCATTTAGGGTTGAAAATGGACACAAGATGCATATGATCAGTTATGAATGTAAAATGTCTACCAAATAACTATGTGTGGAATTTCTTTACTCCAAAAATGATTGCAGTCGCTTCTTTGTCGATTCGAGAACGGTTTTGCTCAGATTTTGTCAGCGTACGAGATGCAAATGCTATCGGACGCTCAGTTCCATCTCCCATGATATGTGAAATGACGGCTCCAACACCGAATGGCGAAGCATCGCAGGCAAGACGGATCGGTTTCTTTGGATCATGATGACACAGTACTAAGTCGGATGTCACTAGATTTTTCGCTTCGAGAAATGCAGACTGGCATTGCTTATCCCAGCTACATTTTCTATCTTTTTCAAGCAGTAGAGTCAACGGTTTAACCAATGTTGAAATGTTAGATAAGAAACGATGATAATGATTTATCAACCCAAGGAAAGCTCTTAGCTTAGTAGTATTCTCAGGTGTTGGAGTGTTTAGCACTGATTCAACTTTATCTGACATTTTATACAATCCCCTTGAATCTATAACGTGACCACAATATTTCACACTCTCTTTGAAAAATTGACACTTATCAAGATTGGCTCTTAGATTATATTCAATTAATCGTTTCAACACATTTTCAAGGTTAGCAAGATGTTGCTTCTCTGTTTCACCTGTGCCTATCATGTCATCAAGGATGGATGGAACACCAATTAATCCATATAGAATTTGCGGGCGCAGACGCTACACCGAAACACATGCGTGCGTAGCGGAATAATCACGAGCTTGTGCTTATTGTGAAATATTTCTGATGATCTTCATCGACCTTTAACTGTAGGTGTGCATTTCGTAAATCGATTTTCGAAAACTTTGTCCTCCCTGGTAATGATGCAAAGATATCTTCAATTTTAGGTAACGGATACTGATCCACTGTAAGTTGGGGGTTCACTGTGACCTTAAAGTCACCACAAATACGATAATTTTTTCCATCTTTCTTCATTACCGGGACAATCTGTGTTGCCCACTCACTATTTTTCACTGATTTGATGATTCCTTTTTCTTCGAGATTTCGTAATTCCTGTTCAATTTTCTGTTTCAAGGCGTAATGAACTGGTAAGGCCTGGTGACAACCAGCTTTCAAAACGTACAGTCTTATTGAAAATGTCTGCTCATTTTACTGCACTGCTACTTTAACATATCCTAACGATTTTAAAATTTCACCGGAATATGTATGTAATGTCACCTTGGTGTCTTCTAAAGACACTTTAGATCCATATATTCCACGCTCAGATATTACTGATAGTGCAGAACCAGTGTCTAATTCCATCTTAATTGATTTTCCACCCACAATATTAGGTTCAATCCAGATAGGATTTACACTTTTATTTCTGTGTTGATGCCGAGTTTGTCAAGTTCATGAGTTAAGTCATCTTCGCGTATCGCATGAACTGCTTTCCGTCGTGGTTGAAAAGACCTCTGTCTCTCCGTGGACTTGCAAGCCTTCTAGATATGACCCTTCTTTTTACACTTGAAGCAAGTTGCATCTATGAATCCGCACTCGTTTGCACGATGATTAAATCCATTACATCTATAACACTTGGACCCTGTTTGTTTCTGAGAACTTTGTTTGAACGACTGATTGCGTTTCAGTTTATTTAGTCCAACTGTTTCTCGTGTTCGGAGTTCGTCAGCATCTTTTGCGGCTGTTTCCATTGCTAATGCAATTTCCATTGCTTTCTGAAGAGTTTAGCCTGCTTCGGACAACAGCCTCTTTTTGATTTGCTGGTTCTTTAATCCACACACTAACTGGTCTTTCAAAGTATTGTTTAAATCTTCAAATCCACAATGTTCAGTTAACTTCCGTAGTGCGGCCATGAAGGCATTTACATTTTCGCCTTCTTGTTGGGTACGCTGTCAAAATCGATGTCTCTGCAATTTGAAGAGGCTCTGGAGACAAATGATCTTTCAGAATTTTAACTAAGTTTTCGTATGTTTCATCCGCGGGTTTCTCTGGGCTAGTCAGGTTTCTCAGTAAGGTATAAGTTTTTCCTCCGTTAAGACCAAGTAATGAAGCTACTTTCACGTCATTTTCTATTTTGTTCACTTTTAAGTACTGTTCAACTCTTTCAGCATACGATTCCCATGATTCAATACTCTCTTCAAAAGCTTCAATCTTTACAATGTAACCAGTCATTATACTTTTATTCAATCGAACCACAAAAGTCTCGCAGAAATTATTTGGAGAAGTTTGCTGAATTCGTGAACATTTCACTTAAACTCCTCGTCGCCAGAAATTGCGATGTATTTGAGTTTTATAACAACACAACTTGTTGGTTACATGGTTTATATAAAAAACTAAAGTCTAATCAGTACATTTGCAGACTATAGCAAAACAGAGAGGAAAGAATCTTACCCTAACTTAACTCTTAGCATAATTCATTGATAAACGACTGAGACACAATATTAAAACTGTCATTATGATTTTGAAGTGTTAAATGATAAGGATGCTGTGGTTTATAATACGATAACAAACTGGTTAATAATTAATGGTTTCTAAAGTACTTAACATGTATAAGATGTGGCATATGTAGGAAAAAATGCAGAGATTTTATTGTTTTTACCAAGAATTTATACCTGATAACCTCCAAAAATAATCACTAAAGTGTTTGTAAAATTTGCCTTTTTAAGATATTAATAGGTCAAGTTAAGTTGAAATGCACAATGGAAAAATGGCAGGAAAATTCTCCTGCACTTTTCCCTTATGTACATGTAAGCAGTCAATAAATATTCAAGTCACAGATGCTTCAGGATAAATTTAAATAGCTTTTCAATTGTTTTCAAGGTGTACTGAATATATTTGAGGCGAGAAATACCAAATTGGGTATTATGATGTACCACCCATTGCCTGATTCTTACACAGAATGGTTCTTAAGTATCTCTGTGTTATTCACTGAAATTGGACAATACTTAAGTATTTAACACAGCCTTGCAACTACAGTACAGCTCGCAGCCTAGTCTGATAAATACCTGGCATACCTCCAATACCTGGCATGCCTCCAATACCTGGCATGCCTCCAATACCTTGCATGCCTCCAATACCTGGCATGCCTCCAATACCTGGCATACCTCCAATACCTGGCATGCTTCCAATACCTGGCATACCTCCAATACCTGGCATACCTCCAATACCTGGCATACCTCCAATACCTGGTATGCCAGGTATGAATCCTTTGAAATAGTTTCTGTTATATACATGTAATATACATTTGTACAATCACTAATTTTTTGCCTAGAAGTGATTTACTCCTGTCCGCTATGTTTCTTCTCTTCCATATATATATGTCACTTTGTCTTTGTCTTTGTATGTTTGATATGTTGTATGTTGTAACGTTTGTTTGCTCATGTTGCACACTGTGCCTGAGCTTTTCTAAATAAAATCTTGAATCTTGAATCTTGAACTAATTGATAGATATATTCTGGTGTCTCAGGTAAAATTTACCTGTCCACCAGGACAGTTGATAGTAGAAAAAGTAATTTACCTGTAAGGTAAAATTGACTTTTAATTAGTGCTTGAAAACACATTATAGTTTGTATAAAATTGATATAATTTGTTGTTGACATGAAATGAGCAATTAGACTGGTGAATTTTAATTTAAATAGTATATGTACATGTATTTTCTATTTCTACTTTGTAGGTGAGAAGCTCAAATTAGTCAAATGTACAATTTCTACAATACAAATGTATAATACCGACATGCAATGATAACCCTGCTATCACCAGTACTGTGATTTCCGTGTACAGGAGATGTACATGTACATGTACAACAACACATACATGTAAACATAATTGAAATGGTCAATAGAAATTGATTTGTAACATCAACATAGAGTTGAGGACCAGGGACAATCACTAACATCTTAACCAATCTAGACTGGCCTTCATTACAATCTACTGGGTTAAACCAGTAGACTTACTCTCTTCTTCAAAGCCACCATTAATATTCCATCCAACGCCAGACAACTATCCATATTTACAAGACAACAACAATCTGAAAAATTAGTTTTTCCAAAGACTCATACATGTTCAGATTCCTACCATACACCATTACCGATTTGAACAGGCTTACTTCAGAAGCTTTCTACATGTACGCCACCTTGCCGAGGGTTTCAAGGAGACCATACTATGACTGCAGCTGTAAACAGAGATCCATCTGTTTTTAACGAATATTTACTGGCAATTGCAAAAACCTTGCACCCAGGTTGACACTATATAGTATCTGCATTGTGGAATTTACCGCTGTAGATCAACAGTAAAAATATAGATATAGATGTATCTACATGTACAGTTTGGAACTTTCTATAAACACATTATCAACACAGTCCGGCCTTTCAAACTCACAGTACAAGTGCTGAGTAATGGCTTTGCTAAGATATTTAAAACATTCAAACTACCATCCAATAATCTATTGTAAGCGTTCAAAAACCTACCAGTTTCTTTGCCCTCGTTTTGCTGGATCCGTCGTCGCCATTCTACACGAAATTCATTTCATGGGAAATCAGAGAGGGGAAAGGAACGGAAATGTTGAAAGCAGTGTCTCCGGGTACTCGGAGCCTCAGAAGCTCCAGTGGCGGATCCACGGGAGGGTCAGGGTGTTGGGGAAACCGGACAATTTGGGCGCAGACAATTCGATCCAGGACCACTTGGCTCGTGTCTCCGAACCACTCCGACAATATTCAGGGACTCTGACCGTCATATAACTATTAAGGGGGTTTTTAACGTTCTTGACTACTCTTACGAGTCTCACCCGGACGGTTGTCATATAAGACAACTCGGGCGGTATGGTCTAAAATGTGTAACCCGTACCCGTACCTACTTTTCCCCGTACCCAAATCCTTTTTTTTTTTTTTTTGCCAATTCCTTTATTATTACTCGATATTTCCTGCTGAAAGTTTGTATAAATTAACAAAATGACATGATGGTTAGGCTAGAATTAAAGGCTTTGTTTTTCTGGATAAGCTTTGCTGGTACGGGGATTTACGCTAGGTACGGTGCGGAATTCAAACTCAATGACTTCTTTTTTAAAACAATATATAGCAAATCTTTCGAAACTTTATCTGAAGTCTTAAGATGAAGTTTTAACCTCTAAATGATTTTAGAAAAACGTAAAATTCGGACAGGTAAGTGAGAAATAAACAATAAATAGTTGGGTATGGTAACTTCCAGTTACACATTTTAGACCTTTTGAGTTCAGAAAACCGATCAAACAAGAAATATCAGAAAAATATACATCATTTTCCTGGTGAGAAATGAATTGAAACGACTTTTCCAAATCTCATGCAATTTTCAGTTCTTTACATACCGTAAGAATGAATATTTTAGCAAAACATTATTTGGGTACGGAGAAAAAGTTGGTACGGATACGGGTACGGGTTGCACATTTTAGACCATAACTGGGGCCGTTATATAAGACAACTCGGACCGTCATACAAGACAACTCGGACTGTTATATAAGACAACTCGGACCGTTTTAGAAAAGCACCTGTTTAGAGAGGGTGAATAAACAAGACATGTGTATCTTTCTAGTCATGTTCACTGAAATGTTCCGTTGCTACCACCATACTTTGTAATTGGAAATTCATACATGTAGGTCTTATTTGGGACGCTGCTCATCAGAAAAAAAAACTTTTTTTTTTGTTTTTTTTTAAAGCAACATATTTTTGGCCATAATTGATAAAGTTTGAGATGAAGGTTTAATGAGCGTTTCTATGATTGATTATTCAGGAAATCGACCATGAGTAGCAAGGTGACAAATAATTCAAATGTTATTTAACCTTACACATGGAAAAATACACCTTAATTTTTCTTAGAATTGGGCAGGGTATGGTCCGGTGCGCCGTAGACTACCAATTGGATCCGCCACTGTAAAATACGTACAGGCTAGCTCGAGTCCCGCCTGACATGGATGTACACAATTACTGTTTAATAAGAAAATGCTCTTGACCAATGAAATTGCAGTTTTTAATTGCGTACGTGGAACCTCTGAAGCTTCGGTATACAATAGTGTACGTAGAGACACTGCCTTGAGAAAAGGCACTGAATGTTAAGGTTAAGCTTTGAATAATTGGTTTTATTGATTGATTGAATGATTGACTTGTTTATTGACTGATTGATCTTAGGCAGATATTTCAATCAACCATTTAAGGACAAGAACGAGTTACCATTACCGACACGCTGAGCCGGGTCACAGGTGCTTGCTCCCAGCAGAAAATAATATGTTTATTATATGTCTATGCTTCCAATATCAAATATACAGCCCGACAAGTGGCCGGATTTAAAGTTACCGTGAAGGCACAACTCACAGGTAGGTTTTGACTCCGAGACAATCAGTACGGTCATGTCAGACAAGGCTTCTTTTGAATGGTTTGACTGAAAAGGGATAGAGACGGAAGCTGGACAAGTCATTGACGTGGACCGTAATCTTACCGCGCAACGGTATAAACTTGACTCATCAGGGACTTCATATTACACACCCTGTTTGATTACGCAGTTTGGCAAACTTTTTGTTGGTGAATAAGTTGCCGAGATGCATTAATTGTTAATCCAATGCCCATATATAATTGTCTGAGAGCTGAGAGTAAATTAAGAAATTTATTAAGCGATAAAAATGTAATAACTGAAATGAATTTTAATTTCTAACAAAGTGTTAATGAATCTTTATTTCCTGAGATACATAGACATGTTTAGTTAAAGGCACAAATTTTGTTAATTCAAAAAGGAAGCTTTTGAAAAAAAGGACTTTTTGCATGAAATGTACTTTTCACAAATTTTACCCCCAAACCTGAAACCCTGGATCTACCACCGTAAAATGAATTGAATTGAATGATATTATATGAACTCATGTTCACAAAAGGTTATATTAACGACGTTAACAACCCCTGTAAGGTAGAGACTACATGTACGTAAAAATCACGTCCTAGATTTTTCCGAAATTTTGCAAAGGGAAAAAAATATGATATCGTATCAGATTTCGTTTTCTGGCACACCAATTTGAAATATACAAGTTCAATGATCACAATACATAGAAAGTGTAGGGAACTTGTTAGAAAAGGCAAGTATTGAATTATTTCTTAGTATTGTGCCTAGAATTTAATTTTTTTTTAAATAAGTCATTCTCAACTCTAAAAGCTACCCCATGCGGTAAAAATATCACTTGATAACGGGACTTCTTTAGTCGTTGATACGTATACGTTCTCCCTAAACGGGAATACTTATCCGCTTTTTCTAGTCTTTTATCAATTCGGCGACGTATCTTTTAAATATGTTTATAAGATTCAAAGCAAACCATTACCACGCTCGCTGTGACACTTGGTACATAGTACGTGTAGTAAAAAGACTGGTCATGATTTAAGGATAGTCCTAAACATAGTTTTTCTTTACTTTTCAAATGAATCCATAAACAATAAGAAAGGAAAAGAAAATAGACCGATAATTCAGCATATTAAATATTGTTCTATGAAGAAAACGATGACTTTCATTTTAAATTGCGATTATTTTCGTCTTTGTTTAAACCTCATTCTCATCATGAAAATTTACATGCGTGTGAAAAAATATATTTGCTAAGCGTTCATTATGAACGTTTTGTGCGATTAAGTATTCCTCATGTATGTGCCTACAAGTATTTGTCATTAACACTGAAATCTAATACTGAGCACTGTGCTTGCTTATAGACAATGCTTAATCCATATTATTAGGAGCTTGTTTGTATCTATGTAACAGAAATTCCTCAACTTTAATGTTTTCTAAATCACGTTCCATTCTCACTGATTTTAATGCTCTTTTGCTTTCAATGTGTGTATATGTGTGTAAGAGTGTGTGCGGGGGTTATGAGGGCGGTCTTAGTAGTCTGAATTTTCTGTGCATGTAAAAATATTGAGAAGTTTTAAAAGGACAAAAATGGTGCCTTTAGATAAACAGAATCACTCATCTGAATATGCTTCTGTTCAGACAGCTGTCAAACATTTTCATATTTCTCCATTATACTGCCTTTCTTTCAAGAAAGCCATTTGTCATGAAATGAATGTAATCATGGATTATTAACGCTTTGACGTTAAATTTATTTAAAATGTACATGGTTTAACCAGTGTAGGAGTGAGTTCGAAAGGAACTGTGAGTGTACGCATAGATGGAGCTACAGTTGCGATTAGTTCTAAACTCTCTTAAATTCTATCAAAATAACTGTTCTACGGCAGCAGGTAGAACAGAAATCCTGACAGCGCCAGAGAGAGACTGTTCTGGGTCAGGACACATCTTGACCTATTCCCTGATAGATCCTGATAGGAATTGTTCTAGGTCCTGACAAAGAAAAACGAAAAGCTGTTCTAAACTGTCATACGCCTGGTCTGTTCCTGACACTAAATCTATATATTTTATAACAGAAAGTCCACAAATAATAATGGAATGTAAATCATGCAGCAAATTCGATTAGAATGTTAAAATTTACAATTTTAGCGTGTAATAAATGACTGCTACCTATATCTTTCGGTCAAAATTCTTTAAAATGCCATTTTATAGCAGAAAATATGAGTCTTAACACTTCCAACTTACCTAATTGTTTTAAATCAATTTAGAATATGTAGATTTTGTAAATATTAGTTTCATATTAGTGACTGTGACACCTGTATTATTCAGTCAGAATTCTAAAAATTACCTCATTTTTGCAAAATGTATGAGTCCAATCACTTTTAATTTCCATAAGGGTCTAAAATTTTGACCTAAATGCTTAATTTTTCTATATAACTATCGGTGACTGCGATACATAAATTTGAATCAAAATTCTTTAAAAATGTCATATTCTTGCAAACTGTATGAGTACAAGCACTTTTAAGGTCCATAAGGAGATAAATTATATTTTATATTATTATATTATAAATATATTATTCCTTATTGTATAAGGAAAAAAATGTTAATATAAATACACATATCATACTGGTAACTACGACACATAAATTTGAATCAAAATTCTTTTTCCCAGTTTTTAGTGGTCCGAGTTGCTCATTTGCTTTTGTTACTTTGTATGTATGATTTTAGTTACTTCATTTTCTTTGTTGTGTATGTCTGTTTTCCATGTCTGGTCTTTGTCTTTGGATTACTATCTTTTGAGTACCGCTATAACCTTGGTTCCCTTGATTATTCTTTAGAAATGTCATATTCTTACAAAATGTATGAATGGGAGCATTAGGGTCTAAAATAATGGTAACTGCAACCCACACATTTCAATCAAAATTCTTGAAATTGACATATTTTTGCACAATGTATGAGTGCAATCCCTTTTAATTTTTATAAGGGTCTAAAATTATCGACTAAAATGACACATTTTGTCATTATAACTATTAAGTGGACGACTGTGGCACATATATTTCAGTCAAAATACTGAAAATTGACATATTATTGCAAACTGTATGAGTGTTAGCACTTTTGTTTCCAGAAGAGACTAACACTGACTAAAATGTTGATTTTTGCAATACAAGTATTACGTGGGTGAATGCGGCACATATGAGACAAATCAGTCAGATATTTAAAGATGTACATTGTTTGTTCTTTCTGTCATGTATGCTATATATATATATTTGACCTCATTTTACACATATTACATGTATGTGTCTGAGCGTCATCAATAGAATTTACAAAAAGTTTATTTCAGTTAATTTTTTTTTAAATGTCATTCCTGCAAAATGTATGAGTGCGAACACTTTTAATTTTCACAAGAGTCTAAAATTATTGTATAAAATGTAAAAATTGTAAATATTAGTATCATACTGGTAACTGCTACACATATATTCCGATCAAAATTTTCTAACAGTTTAGAACTTTTCTATGATTGCAAACTCTGACAGAATCGAAGAAAGGTTAGAAATGATTACAACTCTACAGAGCTAGAATTCATACAATACATGTTGCATGGCCACACTATTTGATGAGAAGGGATTATGCAATATAGCTATAAAAACAAATAAAATATAAAAAAAAAACCTGAGATCCTTAAAATAATTTAAAATATACCAGAACACATGTATTTACATGGGATAGAGAGAATTGCAAGAACCTTTTTCATGACAAAAACTATTTCTTTACGAATGATTAATCTCACTGAAACTAGTATTTTCATGGCTTCTCTGCCTTTTACTTTGTATCATCACAAAGAAAGACACTACCATCCCTAACAAATGAATGTTGTCTGAGCACTGTTGGCTATGAGAGGCTTTTTTTAATAGTGAAAAAAAAACATCTTAAGTAACACCCTTTGTGACTGAAGAGTTTGTTTAGTTAACAGGTTCAAAATTGACTTTACAAATGTAATTGACATGGAAGGATTTCGGAAGATTGCGATTCTTTTCGGTGTCCTATTAAGATTATTTGACAATAATGTACACACACAATTAAGCAGCAATCCAAGGTGTTTTGAAATGATAGTGTGATATCTATATTCTGAAAGTAGGCTAAATAAGTCAGTTTTGGGAACGACTTAACCATTAAGACATATTGGATTTTGAAAGTAAATTGCATTTAATGTACAACTGTAATTAATTATTATTGATAACAACATGTACCAACCCAGCAGGCATTCGACGTTCCTGTCCCTGCTTTCTACGTTGGGTCAACTAAGTAATATAATTGTTATATCGATATATAAAATTTTTCCTTAGAGGAAATATGATGTGTAGTTTTTCCTTAAGGAAATGAAATTTCCTCAAAGGAAATAAAAATTACCTTCAAGGAAATCGGATTTCCTCAGAGAAAATCCTGTTTCAAATGCTTACTGTGCTTAGATGGTAAGCGTGGTAAGAATGTAACTTATGTCATTTATTTACTAGGATCTTAGTGCATCACCTCTGACAAAACAATCGTTGCGACTTAAAATGGTGAAGACCGTTTTTGCATTCACTGGAATTGCAAACTTGTCCCGGAGACTGTTTAATGTTTAATGTTAATTAATTTGTTGTTCAAATGCATTTTTGTTCTACCACTAACTCATGCTGTTGTACAAATTTATACCTATCTTCTACCGCAAGTATTATATTTTCTGGTATTAACGTTATATAGTTATGCCAAACATTTAATACTTTCCGTTCACAATTCGGTTTGTGCAAACCCCTATTACGTTATGGTAAACGCCAAATTAAACCAAAATTCAAACAAAGTGATGTCGAAAATGCCAGGAAACAAGGTCTTTGGTGCGTTTTCAACTTAATTAACTTAAAAAATGGAAGACTTAAAGTCCTTTTTCATGTTATAATTTTTTTTATATATCTTTTGTTATTGTTTCTTCAAAGAGTAATAAAGGGAACCAAAAATATCACTTTCAAAATCCATAGCTATATCAAGCTTGCCCCAACCTTTCAGGTGACCGCTGCGGACGTGTCAAGCTGCGCCCCGTGAAGCATTTTATTTTATCATCGAATCAACGTTATATTGTCGAACATTTGATAAAGGGAGTTAATGTGTTTGCATTAACGACATAACGTGTTCGTTGTTATTTTTTTCTCGCAAAATTGCTAAAAATTATTAGCATTTCGGTAATTGGTCTATTATTTTACCATGTGTATTTTTATTTGCTTTATTACAGCTTATCACACGTTTTTTAGCCAGAGCTTTTCGAAACTATGCAGACTTTTTGTATCGAGTTGGACTTCTAACAAGTAGGCCTCTGGAACAGGATTATGTTGCTACAAGATTGAAGTCATCATTACAGACTTTTTATGGTGAATCGTCACGATGTATCCATCTGCGCCATGAAAACTGATTTGTTCAACGTGTCATAGTTTTCCTCCTTTCCTCTATCGTCTACCCTGGCTTCAACTTTTCATGAGCAACTCGGCGGGTGTTTCTAGAAAAGCAGACGACGCTCATCCTATCGGTGCACTTTGTCCATGCTCCCAGTTTTTAGTGCGTCCGAGTAGCCCATTTGCTTTTGTTACTTTGTATGTATTATTTTGGTTACTTTAAATTTTTGTTGTTGTGTATGTATGCTTTCCATGTGTGGTTCTTGTCCCTGGATTATATTCTTTTGATTACCGCCAGAACCTTGGTTCCCTTTGATTACTTTTTTACACTGTTTTGTCTAGGACCAATATTAAGCGACAATTTACTCATATTGTGTATATCTATCGCTGGTGACCTGAGTCTATTTTGTAGCGATCCTAGGGTCGCTTATGACATTGACCAGGGAATCAGATTAGGACCAATAATAAATAACTGTAATTACTCAACAGTGACAGCTATGCAGCGCCCTCATGTGGACTAACCCTTAACAGTTTTATTTGTTAATTAGTGATAATTTTGTTGCAATTATATCCAAACATACTGGTTGGAACAAAAATAAACTTGGAATCGAAATGTTCATTTTATGGGTTTTTTTCCCAAACAATGGAGAAAGGGAAAAGTTTGATAGTTCTACCTGCATCCATCAGACATAAACTCATTTAAACTGCTTTCGGATTGTTTGTTTCGAACAACATGCGTAAAGAAAGTATCGTCACATAAAAATAAAGTACCATCACAAAAAATAAAGTATCATCACATCTTGTTAGTGTATTAAAACTAAATGACAAAGTAGCATCACATATAAAAGAAGTATCATCATATAAATAAAGAAGTGTCTTCTTATAATTAAGAGGTAGCGACATATAATATATAAAAAGTTATATCATATATAATGAAGCAGCAGCATCGTGAATCATATCAGCAAAAGACAGCTATCGAGTTCCATAGACATTACTACTATAGGTTAATGCACCAATTTATTACAAGATCTAAGAAACCATATATCTGATAAAATTTGTGATTTTCACCATATAAATCACTACGTGTCGTTTAGTTTCTGGTGCAAGAGTAAAACCAGTTACTTGTGTAAATAACTATTTATTCAATGTTTTTCCTTAGCAACTAAATGTGAGGAATTAGATTATTTCATATGCGATGTAATGGAAGTTTTTTGTGCGATCAGTTGTTTTCCAAACAGTTTTTATAGGTGGTGTTAGTAATAAGAATAACCGAAAAAAAAGTAATAAAGGGAGTCAAGATTCAAGCGGGAATCAAAAGAATGTAATCAAGGGACAAAGATCAGAGATGGAAAACAGACATACAAAACAAAGAACATAAAACAACAAAAACGTTTCGTACAAATTAACAGAAGTAATTGAGCAACTCGGACTCTACCTAAACTGGGAGCATGGACCAAGTGCACCTGTATGGTAAACGTTCCCTGCCTTTCTAGAAATACCCGCCGAGTTACTCATAAAAAGTTTAGTCCAGGGTAGACGATAGAGGAAATGAAAATTATAACACGTTGAACAAATCAGGTTTTATGAAGCCGATAGATACACCGAAACAATCCACGAGTTAATGATTACAACCATTATACTTCTGTAGTTTAGACCTTAATCTTGTAATAACATAATCCTGTTCCAGAAGGCTAATTGTAAGAAGTCTAGTGAGATACAAATAGCATGCCTGCATTTTTTAAAGATCTTCGATATATATTGAATGATTTGGAATTGTTTTTCACGAAATACAAGGAATATTTATCAAAGCTACATATTTGTATCCATTTTTTAAAAATCATTCGGAAAAGTCTTTCGTAGTGTTTCGATTTTCGTCGACCTGCCTTATCGTCGACGCACGGCCAATTACATTTTGCTTAATATATGTATAGCCTTTTATAGGGCATGGGAGACCATCTTCCTGCTCGTACATAGACATTATGTATCTTTGGCTGTGATTAACATTAGATGTTTACGAAAGGTTTAATATGAATACAAATGTTTTAATAAACACTATTAAAGATTCATCCCAACTATACAATCGATACGAGACTACAAATTAGGCATATCCCAGCGGGTTTCGAACCCTTATGAACGGTGAAAGGGTATAAAATGCATGTAAACTTTGGGAAAATATTACAAAACGAATAAAAGGAAAAGCGAATATTTTAATAATTAAAGCTTCAAGTGTATTTTTTTCAACATTTATCATATTGTAAATCATTCGACAAGTTATGGCGAATAAAAAAGGCAATAATCCAACCTTATAAATTAAAACTAGAAAAACTTTGAGCAATGCATGTGTAACGGAACAGAAATTCTCCAATAACAAAGTTCCAAAAGAAGAAATATTACAGTGTATAAGTTCCACTGGAAATTTTATTGTAATACACGTATTTGTTCCTAACAAAATAAAACTTTCATTACAAAAGTTCTTAAAGGAATTCTCGTTATGAAACATCTTTAAATTTTCCATTTTAATTTCTGTTATACGGAACACATCTTTGTTGACTTCTCTTTAGGTAACGGTAAAGGAAGCCCAGACGGAAAGAAAGACCTACAACCATATCACTATATTCTTTCACTTTGCAAGTAGGAATGTAAAGATACATCTTATGAACTTTTTAGATTGTGATAAAAACAAAATGACACATATGGAGATATAATTATTGGGAAGTGTAAATTTTGTGTTGTGATGCCGGACTCCTATTAAAACAATACTAGTATGTATATTTATTTTTTGTTTTTTAGTTTTTGTTTATTTTTTGTTTATTTTATATTTTTCTTTTTTTTTTTTTTTTCTTTTTTTTCTTTTTTTTTTTTTTTTTTTGCTGACGTCAAAAGCCCAACATTGTAACTAAAGTAGTGTGCAACAATTTAAATCTCTGGCTAAACTTAAATACGCATAATCACGCGACGATTCCCCCCTTAAAGCATTTTGTCTAGCAATTTGGATAGCTTCTTCCAGAGATAAAGTTTTGTTTTTTCTATATAAGTCTTGGGCATCAAGGGATATCAAGTTAAAAGCTTCTAAGTAAGCTGAATGGCGGTAGTATGGGCTGATAGCGTTCGAATCAACAAGTCCATCTAAAATGTTGTCGAAAGCATCCACAAGTGATGAATTTACATTAGTACCATCTGTTCCAAAGCTTAAGTATCGGTTGTTACATTTTCTGCAGAATTCGGAAATTTCTGGAGATTCATTAACTATGTCTTTTAGGTTTTCAGGTTTTACATGAGTGAACACAACAATTGCATACTCATACAAGTCCTTCCCAAGCAGATCTTCAAATTTTGCAATTGCTCTAGTGTCACCCTCTTCAATCCTTTGAGCAGCAGATATAACATATACGATTGCATGAAAACCAGGTGACGTTACTATCAAACATTGCTTAAGATGCTCGAGATCAGAGTCTTTCTTGTGTGACGAATAAAGTTCTCTTGATCCAGGAGTGTCGTAGACTTCATATCTTATTCCATTTCTTAAATTAGCAGCATATGTGCATTCTTTTGTTACTGAAATAAAACTTTGTCTACTTTCAAAGGACCATTTTCCTAGAATTGCTTTCTCTGTTGCACTTTTTCCTGCACCAACTTTTCCAATGACGATGATTCGTCGCTGTGTTTCTGGTATAAAAAGCAAAACACAATATAACAGCCACCTAACTACTAATTCTGATTTGTAATTATTATTATTATCATACTTACTCTATCATTTCATTTAGCGTAGGAACAAATAATTCATCATTTATTAAGATTATTATTAATATACCATTTAGAAATAAGTTGCAAGTGGTTTATGATACTGCATGTGTTGTCTTAAGTTGTATTTATAAATCAGAAATCGAAAAGCTTTAAATCGACCCTTCATCCTGTTTAACCCACAGAGGGGAAAATTAAAATATTAAATATCGTTGCATAGTTAAGTGGTTGAGATAACTATACTTACATTAAATTCTCCTTTATCAGAGAAACCATTTGATCATTTTGTTGTTCTTTTCAGTGTTTGAATTTTCTAAAATACTTTAACCCTGCAAGCTAGTTTTTTTTCTAATTTGAATTTTATTTTAGCCATCCTCCTAAAATCAAGTGATTGCTTTGTTATCTTCCAGAACATATCTGAATATCCCATGGGGTTCAAGGCCAATCATGGATCTTCAATGAACGACGAGTAAAACATCACACCAATGAGCAGGATGCAGTTGGTCCCAAAACAACAATATACGCGAGTAGAGTGAACTAGTTGCCCTTATGAATTTCGGCAGCATAGAAGAAAACTGACAGTCAAAACGAAACAAGACAAAAACGACAGGCGAAATAATTGCTAACAATTGTTAACCCACTGTATGATATTTCAAAACACACAAAACCAATGACTATTTGGCATTATTATACCATTTACTTGTACGGCAACCCACCTTGAACATTTCCTATATCACTTATAAAGAGATTAACGCCATTATTTACCTTTGCTTGCATTTTCCTTTAAGACCGCAGGCCCTGAAAAGCATTGGAAATAAACATTTTTCAATGTGTTAATCTGTTTTGATTTTTATATCTCAATTGACACGAGTTGTTTTTATTTCAATGACTGCACATGCATAACATTTAGTTGTGTAAGGAATCATTAAAATGTACATGTACATGTAATTAGCACTCGCAAATCTCAATCTATTATGAAGTACTGAAAGACATAACAAGATAAAAAAATCAGAAACAGCATTTCGAATTCAAAAACGTAGATTTTTTAAATACATATATCAGGATTCAAAAGAATCGATATTTTGCGAAAAATATTTCAGTTTCAGTTCGAAGTAGACTTTCTTAATTTAAGAATTTCCCATTAATACATGAATCAATTGACACCGAACCTATATCATTAAGTGAATATCTTGGAGGCAAACCTGATGATGAATTTGCATATTATTCCTATCATATAATGTATAATATGATCACAATATGGACAAGTTTCAATGCATTCTGATTTCAAAGAGAAATCAAGGAAATCATGGTTATAGCAGTAATCAAGAATGTAATCCAGGGACAGACCAGACATGGAAAACTGACATGCACAATAAAGAACATAAAGAAACTTTAATCATATATACAAAGTAACAAAAGCAAATGAGCAACTCGGACTCCACTAAAAACGGGGAGCATGAACCAGATGCAACGGTAGCGTAAGAGTCCTCTGCTTTAATAGAAACACCCACCGAGTTGAAATATTACAATAGTTGCATTTCTATAATCTGGTTGGCTGATTTGACCAATATTTGGTCAATACTTTGCCTTTACCATTGATCTCTAAATGTAGGTCAAGATATGAAACTGAGTCGACTAATTAGGGCCGTTTAAAGGCATGAAACGCTATTTTCTGCTTTATTGCATTCATTTTCCAAATCGTGTATTCTAAACAACTATTTTGAAAGAATATGGCTATCAGTATCAACTTTTTATCCGCCATTTGAAATTTCGAGTGTCAATTGTATTGAATGAGTGTCTCAAAGAAAACAAAACTACAAATACATTTCAGATAGTGTAAGATTGGAATTTCAAGGATTAAACTCTGTACAATTAACTTTACCTACAGATATATTGATTACCCTATGGTGGCCATGTTTGTCTGCGGGATGTACATGTAACAGTATTGAAAAAAATCATCGCTGAGTTGGTAGAACGTAAACAGGTAGTCGTAATGCAGGAAAAAGACATATGCTAATTAGATTGGAATTAAATTTTACAAAATACACCAAAAGCCGAGTTGAAAAATGGTAGCAAATTTATGTATTTTAACGTCAGAATATTGAACTGATAAGGGTTTTCACCGATGAAGGATAGATTATAGTCACACGAATTTTATATCAAATATACAAGTAATCTAATATTTAATATTTTCTTAAAGTCCCACATGTCTTGAGCTATGCCAAAATGAGAAAATCACTGACTGAGTTGGGTAGAACCTTCGTAAGCATAAATGAACCTATTTAGGACTCTTGAACATACCTGCTAGACAAGAATATCGTCCATTTGTATGAACTTTAACATGTGGTCATGTCTATTATGAACATTTCGAAATTAAAAAACCAAATATTTCTATTTCTATGTTTTTATAGTCACAATTGTTCTTAACTCGAATGTTAGAGAATGTGAATGTATGCGTCTCATTGATGGTATATATTTTCTTTTTATATCTAAAAATGCCTGTAACTTGTCTTGTTTTAGGTTGATTTTTATTATTATTATTTTTTGTTGTTCATTTTTTTTCAATTAAAACCTTGGACGGTTTAAAGGAGATATACCGAGAAATGACTGTTGACCAAACATTGTTACATTGTTTTGTGAACTTGCATGCAAAATAAGGTAGAATTTTTTTCTTTAAAGAAAATCTAAATGAACCTCGTTTACCCTTTCCAGTCTATAGGAGAGTCATCATATGACACTTGGTTAATTGTGGTACTCGAAAACAACCCAAACATGTATATATATGAAAGTTAGTGAACTTTTAACTCCTAAATAATCAAATGTATGCTACTCAGTTGGTAATAAGGATGGAAATTATTGACACAGGGCAAAGAATTAGTTATTCTGCTTAATTGAGATGAAATTTTAAAATTGATATGAAATATAAAAAAGACAGATAAAAAAACTGCCTACCTTGAGCCATTATATCTTCGATTGTCTTTGTTAGTTAATGATTACGTCATATTCTCCTTAGGAACTATCTATTTGGCGTGCCTCCAGCCAGCTGATTTCTGGATAATCAAGAAGGTTACGTGATCTAAAGCTTTTACCTATGAACGAAACTCGTAAAGGTCTGTAGTACAGCAATTTCCTTCTCTTTATTCGTCTTATATTTATTTTGTATTCTTCACCCTCGTTTGTAAATTTAACTTATATTGGTGGTGGTGTTTGATATAATCGTATTAGAAGTTATTCTGCTTTTTTAGATGAAATTATAAAATTTATATGAAAAATATAAAAAAGGCAGAACAAAGAGTATCAAGGAAATCAAGGTTATAGCGATAATCTAAAGAATGTAATCGAGGGACAAAGACCAGACATGGAAAACAGAATTATAAAGCAAAGAATACTACGTAACTAAAATCATAACAAAAGCAAATGAGCAACTAGGACTCCACTAGAGCATGGGAGCAGTGACCAGGTGCATCGGAAGTATAAGCGTCCTGTGCTTTTCTAGAAACACCCTCCGAGTTGCCAATAAAATATCAAGTCCGGGTTAGACGAAAGGGGAAAGAAAAATCTATGACACTTAGAACAAATCAGTTTTCATGGCGCACATGGAAACACCGTAGCGATCCACGTGTTCATGATGACGATCATAAAACCTCTGTAGTGATGACATCAATCTTGTAGCAATATAACCCTGTTCCAGAAGCGTATATGTTAGAATTCTAGGGCGATACAAAAAGTCTGCGTTGTTTCGGCAAGTTCTTGCATAACGCATGCGTTGTGATATGAACTCTCCGTAAGCAGGTACTGAAGAATGTTGCCACAGATGAAAGAAAAGTTGACAATTCTGAATGAAAAGTCATCACGTTTGTCGTAAAGTTTGCTCAATATTTTTCCTTTACCATCGATTTCTAATTGTGGGTCAAGATATGAGGCTCTCCTCACAGCGTCTGTAGTATCCTATATCTCAAGTTCTTTGGGTAAGATGCAGTGTATCAAATCCCCGAAATGAGGATAGTTTAAAGATAATACGTCATCTATATAGCGGAAACTTTTATTAAAAGACTGCTTACCTTGAGCCATTATATCTTCAAATATCTTTGTTGGTTTATTATTACGTCATATGCTACCTAGGAACTATCTCTTTTGGCATGCATCCAGCCAGTTGGTTTCTGGATAAGCAAGAAGGTTACGTGATCTAAAGTTTTTACCGATGGACGAAACTCGTAAAGGTCTGTAGTTTAGCCATTTCCTTCTCTTTGTTAATCTTCTTATTTGTTTTGTGTTCTTCACCGTCGTTTGTAAATTTAACTGATGTTGGTGGTGGTGTTTGATATAATTGTGTTAGTAGTACAGTACTTTGCATTCCAGTTTGTAAGTAAATAGTACGGTAATACACAACAACATCACGCTTAAATTCATCTATTACAAAAACTCAAACAACTTACAATACAAACCTTTGAACTTGAAAGCTTCGTATCAATACCATTGTGTCAGGGTGTTTCTTGCAAAGGACGCTTACCCTAACCGCGAACCTTGTCCGTACTCCCGGTTTTTTAGTTGAGTCCAAGTTGTTGATATACTTTTGTTACTTTGTTTGTATGATTTTAGTTACTCTATGTTCTTTGTTGTGTTTTCCATATCTGGTCTTTGTTCCTGGATTACATTCTTTTGATTACCGCTATAACCTTGGTTCCATCGATAACTCTTCCTCAAACACATTGTTTAAGTCAAAGTAATATTAGAGAGAACAAGGATTTTTCTGTATAAAAAATGGACATATGAATTTTTTAAAGTTCCCTAACAAATCAAGTAAACAAACATGGTTTGTTTTAGAACACACGTGTATGTGATCTCATATTGAAGATTTTTTAAAAATCGAAACTGCCATCCACTGCCTTGACATTTCAGAGACACCCTCTAAATAAGACAATCATCATACTGTATATAAATAATGACTAGGAAAAACTGAAGTGAAGCAATATGTATAAAGATTTTTTTTAGGAAATAAAACAATTGTGTGCTAAATGTTCATTGCTTACGCATTTTGTTACGATAAGCAAAAACGAACTCTTTGCATGGTGGAAAATCTCTTAATTCAAACAATACATTGATATAAGTCTTAATCTGTCCATTGAATATATAAATTTCAGAAAATAACCCTTAAAAAGCTTAAAAGGCGACTTTAGTTTTACATAAAATTAATTAGAAAATACTTTATTGTTTCATCTAAAGAAGCTCAATTCAATATTATTCTTAGAATATAAAATCCTGTGACATGTATACTGTTGCTGCTTTCCACGTATTATTTTGGTTATTCTATGTTTTTTTGTGAGATTCTATTTTCCATGTCTGTTCTTTGTCCCTGGATTACATTTTTTAGATCTCCGCTAAAATCTTGGTTCTTTTGATTTACTCTCCCTTTCTAAATAAGTTTTTTTTGTTTTTGTTGTTGTTGTTGTTGTTGTTGTTTTTGTTTTGTTTTTTTTTTGGCATTTCAACACACTCATTTTCTACTACAAATGATATTTCATAAGGTTTCTTTTTCAGAGTGCAAGATACTGGTAATTGGAGAAAATGGAGCGGGAAAAAGTTCTGCGATTAACACACTGCTTAACAGAAATAAATGTAAAGTTGGTCAAACACTACAACGAGGAGGAATTACAAATACCATTGAAAAATACCCATTGTATGAAGAAAAAAAAAGATGAAAATGTTATCTTGTACGACACTCCCCCATTTGATCAGTTTAATCTGAGATGTACATTAAATGAACGATTTCAGATTGTATTTTTGGTGTTTCCAATGATAAGTTTAACCCTCGATAGACTAAAGTTTTTGGAGGACGTTAGTAATTATTTTGGCAATGACTTATTCAGTCACCTCGTAATCATTTTCAACAAGTTTCATGATGAAGAGGAAGTAAAGCAACAAGTTAAACAAGTTGATGCTCCAATTTTTAAAACATTTTTGGAGAAAACAGGGGACTCAAATATATTTTTCTTGGATAATTGTGAACAAAACTCGACGGAAAAGGAGATCAAAATAAAAACAATAAGGGCAATGTTTTCAGAGCGTATAGGGTGGTCCCAGATAGGAAGAAGAAGGGCACATTGGGCTTTTCTTCGTGCAATCTTTAACTTTGTTTTCTTCAGGGGAAACGGAAATGCCGAAACATGAGGGAACATCCATATTACAAAAAGTTAAACTATCCAATTCCTTTTCTTATAGATTTCACAGTTGAGACTTGAATGAATAAATTGTATAATTCAAGTATTTTGTTTTATTACTTACTGAGTTGTATTTAAAAAATGAATTGTTTTCTACAATCGTGTTGACTATTTACGTATCTTTATCAATCTATTACGCATGGTCGGAGCAAAGGTTAAACAAAATTGTATTGGTTCATATTTGTCGTCCCAATAACCTGATTCATAACGAAGAGTTTTAGTTTATACGATAAAGCATAACTTCTGTTGCATATGTGTATGGCCGCATTAACTGCATTCGGTAGCTGTACCTAATAAGTATCTAGAGCAAATGCGCATTTTCGACGAAGTTAGTAAACTGACTAATAATTATTTTTACCATTTATGTGAAATGTGTTTGACAGCAGTACAATTAAAATAAAGTGGCGTGATTAAAATACCAATACGTTCTATAGATTTATTTTAATAGATCAATACTTTATTTTTTACACTCTCGAAAATGTACACTAGTGGTTGAATATACGTTTGGTCCTTTTTATCAAAAAGGGGTGCTTTGGAAAACAGACATACACAACAAAGAACATAAAGTAACTGAAATCATACATACAAAGTAACAAAAGTAAATGAGCAACTCGGATTCCACTAAAAACTGGGAGCATGGACCAGGTGCACTGGTAGGGTAAGCGTCCTCTGCTTTTCTAGAAACTATCGAAATATCACCTATTTCAATAACGATTTTTGCAGCTGCGTATGTTCATATTTTAATTTCCTTAATCTTTTTATCTTATCACTAAGAATCGTTAAATCATTGTTCGTAGACTGATCCCCGTGCACCCCATTCATCAACTCAAATTTGTCGTTCATGTATCTCGATATAGAGATATATGTCAAGTTCGGCTATTTTTCGATGGGGTAGGAGTGTATATTTTGCATTTACCTCAACAATCGCAAGTGTAATATTGTGTAAAATTACATGTATAAGCTGAGACATTTGGCTAACAATGTTACCTTTATACTTTGCATTTTATTCATTTGTTGATTGTTTGAATGATTGTTGGGGTTTAACGCCCGAGCAGCAGTAGTTCAGCCATATTAAGGCTAGGAACCACTAATCCCACTTCCCATAGGCTTCTATGCTAATTTCACTATATTCAATGGCTTCTCTGGACTTTACCTTAACTTAAACCTGCAGAGGTCTATATATCAGCATGATTCTACATATGTTAGCTCATAATCCTCAGAATGGCATGGTTAGCAGACTTGCAGTGCAGTACTGGTCACCGGAAATGAAGGGTATAAATAGCATGGGAAATCCCAGTGTTTTCACAAGATACAGGTTTATTTAGAAATCATTATGGAGATTAGGCTTCACATCACAAGAAGCAAAATGCACCTATATAATGTACAGAAATGTTTTTCCTTTCAGAAACTGTTCGAATTTTTAAAATAAAATGAAAACTTTTTTCACAGCACTTTAAGAAACGGGGGGTACTCTCTGCGTTCGTTCCAAATGCTCATTGGTTGAATTGGTGGTCTGTAACCTTCAGGCGATGAACATTAAATGAATGATAACATGAACATGAAATGATGATATGAAAAATGGGATAGCACACAAGGATAATAGGGTCGACAAATTTTGATTGCCACAAGATAAAAGGGAGGGATCGGTAGGGTTGGGCAATTTAGCCTCCAGTGGCGGAGCGCAAAGGCTCCTACTCCTATCGAATACCACATCAGGTTTTTTTAACATGCGAGGAACTTGACATCTTTCCCAACACGGTGCGCCGCTATGGTTTGTGGTCAGGTTTTCCGTATTCTAGCCTGACAACCCCAGCATGTAACACGCCAGGGGTACCCCATTTCACTACCTGAGGCACACATCCCAGTTGCCCCCGGCTAGGTTTCTGAGCACTATTTAGTCACCTTTTACCACAAGCTCAGCGCTGTTCCAGGTTTGTTCTTCCTTTGTACTTTGTACTTGAATAGTGTAGAATTTATTTATAATATATGTGATTATGAATGAATACTGGATAAAATGCCCAGATATTTTGATATTGATAAAAAGGAGATTCATATCAACGAAAAAGTGTAACGTGGTGGTATAGTGTGGTATTATAATTGAAGTATGTATGAGATTGCAAGGCCAACTTTATGATTGAATACAGTCTAATTGAAAACTACACTATTGCTGTTTGTTTAAAAACAACTCGTAACTGAACCGCCAATATTCGTAAAAACTAGTTAGGTTAACGTTAAATATTGAATTTCATTAAATATTATTCGTAAAAACTGGGATCAAATCGTAATAATTTGTATTGTACTAGCAATAATTCTTTTAAAACAAATTGTAGGAATTCGTAAATCATTCGTATTTATTCGTAAAGGATCGTGAACTATCATCGTAATCAATCGCATTGTATTTTTTCTGATTAAATCGGAAAATGAAAGTTCAACACTCGCATTCAATCGTATAAGTTGCTTATTTGCAAGTATTCGTGTTAATTTGAACCTTATTTTGAAAAATTGTAAAAAAAAGATATTTTGTGCATGTTTAGGTGTATTGAGATATACACTTTAAGCGTAAACTCTGTTTAGTTTTCAATCCGGTAAGGCGTTAAATCTTGTCTCATCTGTGAGATAGACACTTTGAACAAAAGCATATTCTGTTTCAATTACATGATAAATAGAGAGAAAATGACAAAATTGAAGTAAGCATATTCAGGTTTTTGTTTTATAAAATTTATAAAATTAAAAAAAATCGTATATGATTATGAAATAATAGTATCAATAGTTTACTGGTAGACGCAACGACCGATCTGTCCGAAAAATGTATATTTGTAGTTAAATTGAACAATCTTCAATTTTTATTATATGTCGTTATTCAAATGTAGATTATTTACGATTTAAAATTACATAATAAACAAAAATATTAAACTATATGTAACATTTGTGAAAGTTACATTTTAATAATAATCCATATAATGAGTCTCAAAAAGTTTGTTCGTATGAGTCCGGACTAAAAATCTTTTTTGTAAATCATGCTATTTTTGTGTGCTCGCTATGGATTTGTGAATTGCAAATTAAAGTTGTGAATATTTGATATTGTAGGTCATCATCTCCTCTCCAAAAATTCAAAACAGTCTTATAGTAATGTACAACACTTCAATTTTTTCGCCAAATTTAAATATTCCTTATCTCGTTTTGATTTTCCTTCGAAAGCTTGTTTTCTTGCCTTTGCCATTCCTTCTTCCATGGATAAATTATCATTTTTTTTACACAAATCTTTTGCATCAAGTGTTATAAGATTTTCAGCATCTGTATAGGCGTTATGGCGATAGTAAGGATAAACTTTGTTTGATTTTACAAGATTGTCAAGCATTTCATCAAAGGCCACAATGAGAAAAGGATCCACTTCGTCTCCTTTTGTTCCAAAGCTGACGTATCGATTTCCGCATTTTTCGCAAAATTCAGCCATTTCTGGAGATTCTTTAATTCTTCCTGTAATGTCCTTCGGTTCAATATGTGTAAATACAATAATAGCATAGCCATACATTCCATCTCCAATAATTTGTTCGAATTCTTTCATTGCGTTTTGATCACCCTCTGCAAGCCTTTGTTCAGCTGATATGACGTACACGATTGCGTGAAAACCTGGTGAAGTTACTATCAAACACCGTTTAAGATGCTGCTGGTAACTGTCTTCCTCGCTAAGTTTAGTTGGTAAAATGCCTTGTGATCCAGGTGTGTCATAAACTTCATAACTGATCCCATGTCTCGAATTTGAACTGAAAGTACATTTTGTTGTCACTGAAAGAAAACTACCTCTACTGTCGAAAACCTTTTTCCCTAGAATTGCGTTTCCTACAGCACTTTTTCCAGCACCAACTTTCCCAATAAGAATAATTCGTCGCTGATTTTCTGCAATATAATAAAATATGTTTGCAGAGGAGCTAGTTTGGTTTAACCAGGCTCGTCGGTTACACAAAACAGCAAAGTTTTGATATGTTACCACTAAAAGAAGTTTTTGCTGTTCAGGTGGTGTAATATATATTTTGCCACATTTATATTGGACTTGACTTGACTTAATTATGGATCGGATTAGTAATTGGTAATTTTGCTGTTACCCTTATATTCTAAAATTTTGTCGTTGTCCCAAAAGAAGTATGGTCAAGGTATAATAATGGCTTTGAGTACTTTTATGAGTATTTGTTGCATTCATTTTTACTCATCGTGAAACTGCATATCCATTTTGTATATTTTATTTACTTTACTCGGAAATAACCGAGTAGGCATTTTTTATTATTCCCCTTATAAGATGCACATATGATTATTCAAAACTGACTGTCTTGATAAAAAGACAAAAAAACATTGTTTCATGTACATTTTATTATGGACAATCTGTAGAAGCAAATTTAAAATTTCAACGTAGATTGCTTAAAATATTTCAAATGACCTTCATATCTTTGATTTCTGATAATATTTAAGAAAAAAAATGTGTCAGACGCGAGTTTAATTTTTGACGTTACTGAACTTAAATTCACGAAGTTATATTTTGTAATGTATTTAAAATTTAAAACTCCTGTAACTGTACGTCCAAACTCCTGTTACACACTACCTTTCAGGTCGTGCTTAATTCCGTTAATGACCCGAGCTGAGTCCTTACATCGCCCCACTCATGCAATGATTAATTGTTGGAGGTTCAAAGCTCGAGCAGCAATATATCAGCTATATTCAGGCAATGAACATGAAATGGATGATAAAATGAACATGCAATGATGATAATGAAATGAAAAAAGGGATGGACACAGGGACAATAGGGTCGACAAGCTTTGATTGCCACAAGATAAAAGGGAGGAATGGGTAGAGTCGGGCAATTTAGCCTACTGTGGCGGAGCGCAAAGGCTCCTATTCCTATCGAATACCACAGCAGGGTTCTTTAACGTGCGAGGAACGTGGCATCTCAACACGGTGCACAACTATGATTGGCGGTCAGGTTTTCCGTATTATAGCCTGACAACCCCAGCATGTAACACGCCAGGGGTACCCCATTCCACCATCTGGGGCACACATCCCAGTTGCTTTGTGGGCAGAGCGCCTAGCCCCCGGCTAGGTTTCTGAGCACTATTAAGTCGCCTTTTACGACAAGCTTATCGCTGCTGCAGGCCTATTCTTTTGACACCCAGACCTGCACGGGGCGCCCCACTCATGCAAAAACACAAATTAAATTACTCCATTCTTAAGTGTTTTTTTATTGATATTCCCTGTATAGCTTAACTTTGATGCATGTAAATTTACTTCGACAAAATAAACAACGATAAAACTTACCTGCTAATGCAAATTTTTAACATTAAATGTTATTACTTTACTGTTTGTCAAACTGACAAATAAAAATGCCAATAAGATACATATAAAGCCTTTATAGCTCCATTTTTTTGGTCCTATCCACAAAAAAAAACATTGCTGTGATCTACTTCGTATGAGATGTAATGCTTTTGATTATCACTTCAAATAACCCTTCATTAGACATAAAAAACGATTTTTTTAAAAAGTTATGCAATATTTGTTGGACCTCATTCTGTCATAATTATCTTGTCCTTCAAATAATGAAATGAAATATACCTGTAGGTTTCGGAATACCAACGGGTCCTAAAAAATAAGAAAGTTTTAAACGTGCTGTTTTAAATTTTATAAGTTACAAAGTAAATCTAGGTCTTATATTCAAAAAGTGACTCAAAAGATTAAATTGATCAATATTTATAAAATGGGGACACACATGGTCCCTGATTTATCCAGTTGGTCTGGTTAGTAATATATTTCTAGTGTAAGTGTAATGTAGAAAAAAATTGATACAAACTGGAAGCTATTCAGTTAATTAACCCTACAGAGAGACGCGTTTTGGAATTTTGGTGCCTGAAATATTTTTTTTTCAACGGAACATTGTTTTACATCGTTGTTGTTCCTCGATAACTATTTGCTTGTTGCCTGTTTTAGTTTGCACAGTTTCAAAATCACTTTTAGACGTATTTGTTTAAAACATGCAAGTCTCATCATGTGACTTCATGAATTAAGACGAATGTATTGCAAACTCATGAAGTCGTGGATCGTTACGGTATATCCATCTGCGCCATGAAAACTGATTTGTTCAACGTGCCATAGAAAAGCAGAGTACGCTTACCCTACCGGTGCAGTCAGGGTTACACAAATTTTGAAACCTAGTATTCAACTATCATCTCTATCTGATTTATTCATATATAATAACAATCGTTTTTTATTTTGTTTTAGAAAAGAACTAGCTTGTCTACTAATTGTACTTTAAATTAAATATTTTTATAACCAAAGACCATTTTTTTCTATGTATTGGTGTAAAATCAACATGTTATTGACCGAATAATTAAGGTAAAATAGTAATAGTTTTTACATTTAATCGCAAATGCGCCAAAATCACATAGCAACCAATCACAACGCCAAATTTACATATCACTAGTTTATATCACAACATCTCATGGTGTGATGTTGCCAAATATCTAGCCTTTCAAGAAGAAGAAGATAAAATTATCAAATTAAAATATTTCAATATAACTGAATTAGTGTCCTTATTATGTCTTTTGAAATTCATCTAGGTCTTCATTATGCTCTTAACTTCGATAATTGTATTGAAATAGGTTTTGTACAATCAAATAACATGAGTGAAAATATGAATAGATAAAACATTACTGAGACAAGACAACTAAACTTTTTTGGACAAAACAATTTTGCTATTCAAAACAATATGACATCAAAACTAAAACAAGAATATCACAATACATCACACAGAAGCTTACTACTAATTACACTTAAAACGTTGCACCCTGGTATGGAAGACAACACTTATGCTTATCGAAACAGGAATGCATGACGTCGAATCCGGGTTAAAGCGAATGAGGAAAACTATAATATATAGTTCTTGAAGTAATGATGTAGGTATTGTAACGACTTGACTTCTAATAGCTTACTTGTTAGAGGTTTAATTTTGGTACAAAAAATTATCGGACTTCCGAAGAATCGGAAAAATGGAAAATGTATGAATATTGCTACAGACAAATGCAAATTTGGCTATTTCGCCTGAATGTAGCTGAAATATTACTGCTCGGGCGTCAACAATCAATCAATTAAAAATAAGTAGTTATCGAGATTATTGTACAGCTTAGTTTTAACTCCAAATTTTGTCAAGATATGAAGGCCGGTATCTGTAGTGTCTTAAGTTCTTTGCGATAGGAGAAATGATCGAATCTACGATTATCAAATAAATGATATTACATAGTTAATAAAACTGAGGTTCACTATGCTTTTCCCTTTTAAAGTGTTGGGGAAATTTATATTTGGAAGTGTGTATATTCAGTTGGACGTTTCAGTTTTTGACATTACAGAAAGTATTTTAAACAAATGTATTTTCTAATAGATAACGTTACATGAATGTTAAAGTAAAGAAATCGATCTTTACCGAGACCATTTAGTTATGTTTTGTAATACTCTTTGTTTTTTTTTCTCAGACAAATATAAATAATTGTTTCAAAAGATATAATTTATACAGTTTAACACGTATGAAATAGAATAAATCTAAAACTATATTAAAACACTGCCTACCTTGAGCCATGATATCTGCCTTGCGCTTTGTTCGTTTTTAAACGTCATTTGTTCCTAAGATATAATCTTTTTTGGCATTCAACCAGACAGGTTCTGAGTAATTGAAAAATTGTGTTAGCTATGGACAAAAAACAAACAGGTCTGTTTTTGGTTATTTATTGTTGTCTTTTTTCTATTGGTTTCATGTTTTAGACAGAATTTCTCAGTATCAGCAAAATTGTACTACTTTAAAATACATTACTAAATTAAGGGAATTAAGATGTAAAAAACCCATTCGCACATATTATTCAACTTAGCAATGCATATCATGGAATAATCAAGGGAATCAAGGTTATAGCGGTAATCAATAGAATGTAATCCAGGAACAAAGACTAGATAGGGAAAACAGACATACACAACAAAGAACATAAAATAACTAAAATCATACATACAAAGTAACAAACGTAAATGAGCAACTCCGACTCCACTAAAAAAATGGAGTATAGACCAGGTGCACAGGTAGGGTAAGCGTCCTCTGCTTTTCTAGAAATACCCGCTGAGTTGCTCATATCAATGCATATAATATTTAAGCAATTGAGTGTAGCCATAGAACAACTTCTTGCTCCACTATTATTCATTCCATAGAACCAAACCTCTGTGCTAATTAACCATGCATATTTTTTAGAATGCAGGGTACTTGTGATTGGTGAAAATGGGGCAGGAAAAAGTTCTACTATCAACACACTGCTTATGGAAGACAGATGCAAAGCTGGACCAACATTTAAACGGGACGGAATAACGGATACTGTTCAGTCATATCAAATTCGGAAAGATGTAAATGACGAAAACATTGGAGTCATACATTTACACGACACTCCACCATTTGATCAGATGAAGGAAAAGTATGGAATAGATGACAAATACAACGTCATAATTTTGGTTTTTCCGATGATTCGTTTAACACCAGAGAGGTTAGAGTTCTTGGAAAAAATTCGCAAATGCTTTGACGACGAAATCTTTAGTCGTCTCATCATTATATTCAACAAATTCGATAACGAAAAAAATGCTAAAGAACAAGTAAAACAAGCTGATTCGCCAGAGTTCAGAGCATTTTTGGAAAAGACGGGAGAATCAAATATCTACTATTTGGACAACGCTATGAAAAATAAAGCAGAAAAGAAGACAAAAATTAAAACAATTAGGGAAAAGCTATGGCAGTACAGACAACCTTCTCCTATAAGACGAAGGACAAGGTGGTCGTTTTTACGTGCAATACTTACTCTAAGTTTCCTCAAGAGAAGGAGGTAAAAATAATTAAATGAACATATACCACTGATAAAGCGTATCATGGTCTGTTTGTCTATTTTTCAAACATATCACTTTTTCAGTCCGGAAAAATAATTCAAACGTTGACACTTTGGTTTTGGTAAAAACAATTGCTGACTTTGTAAATTATTGAATTGTATAAACCTTTACATTCATAATATTGCACATTTGCTCATTACCAGACTCGGTGGTCTCATGTTAGCAATCTATACTCTAATATATCTTTATATTATTTAAACTTAATTTCAGAGTAGAGGGGCAAAATATTTAAATGAAATTAACAGAAATTGCATGTGAGAGACATTTAGTTACTTTTAAGAGTCATATATCGAGGAGAGTTTAACAGTTTTCAGGGGAAAAAACAAAATGAATTCAATTCTGACAGTGTCTTGATATTCATTGAACTTAATAACAATAGTTTCATTGATAAAGTATACTTTAAGATATTGAAAACACAATGAATTTCATTACCGATTTTTCCTGAATCAAAAAGAGATTTTTTTTTGTCTTCTCTATTAATATATTTTCATCTCCAAGGTTTTGTTCTTTGTTAGATGTACTACTAGATTTACAGTTTATTGACATCGCCTACATATTTAACTATATGGTTAACATTTGTAGTAAAAGAGAGAAAATCCTTTTATTTTTGTCTTTGAATAAATCTGACTTTTCCTTCATTGTGTTTTTTTTAATTGTTAATCTGCAAATAACCTTGACTTTTGGGGTAATTGGTGCAATAAGTGAGGTATCATGTATCTACAAAAATTCAAGGAAGAAAAAGAAATTAAAATATGTTTAAGGTTTAGGTTTATGCTTTTTTATTGCAAATGCTTCACTTTAAAAACTACCAAAATTAGACACTGTAAGTACATTTTTGGTCAAAATCCACTAGTTGCTGTAGACTTGAGCCTATCAAAAGACGGAAGCTACCTTTCTACTGTTCCCAGTCAGTTGAATACATATACATTTACAAGAACCTTTACTACGGAAGCTGCATTTTCAACTTGGTTTCTGCGGTCTGTTAGTTAACATTAAGGTGCATTTTAAGGACTCCACATATAATCTCAGGGTTAGGAATCAACATGATTAGAAATGAGATTGGAACTCATAACAATATGATTTATTTCAAGAGTAATCAAGGGAACCAAGGTTATAGCGATAATCAAAAGAATGTAATCCAGGGACAAAGACCCGACACGGAAAACAGACATACACAACAAAGAACATACAGTAACTAAAATTATATATTAAATAACAACAGCAAATGAGCAACTCGGACTCCACTTACAACTGGGAGTATGGACAATGTGCACTGGTAGGGTAAGCGTCCTCTGCTTTTGTAGAAACACCCGCCGAGTTGCTCATAAACAGTCAAGTCCGGGGTAGACAAACGAGGAAAGGAAAACCATGACCCGTTGAATAAATCAGTTTTCATGGTGCAGATGGATACACCATAACGATCCACGAGTTTATGATGACGACCATAGAACTTCTGTAGTGATGACTTCAATCTTGTACCAACAAGATTGAATAATCTAAATACATAGAAACTATATTACCTTGCAAAGAAAATAGAAAAACGATAAAATAGTTTCTTTGTTGTTTGTTTGTTGGGGTTTAACGTCCGAGCAGCAATATTCTAGCTATATTCAGACGATGAACATGAAATTGATCATAAAATGAACATGAAATGAAAAAAGGATGGGACAGAAGGACAATGGGGTCGACAAATTTTGATTGCCACTGGAAATAGGGAGAAGTGGGTAGGGTCGGGCAATTCAGCCTCCTGTGGCGGAGCCCTATGGTTCCTACTCCGGAAGAATACCACAGTAGGGTTCTTTAACGTGCGAGGAACGTGGCATCTTTCCCAACACGGTACTCCACTATGGTTTGCTGTCAGGTTTTCCGTATTATAGCTTGACAACTCCAGCATGTTACACGCCAGGGGTACCCCATTCCACCACCTGGGGCACACATCCCAGTTGCTCTGTGGGCAGAGCGCCCTAGCCCCCGGCTAGGGTTCTGAGCACTATTAAGTCGCCTTTTACGACAAGCTTAGCGCTGCTGCAGGCCTATTCTTTTAACACCCGTACCTGCACGGGGCCAATATGCCATAGGACTTGCCTCCTGACAATTCTAGGACCGGTATATGAAAGATTTGAACAGATGTCATCTGTCCCTGGAGATACTTTGTTTCACATGTGATGTATAATCCTAAGTAATAAGGCACTTTTTTCCAATCCGGATAATTCGTCGCTGATTTTCTAAAACAAAAGAAAATTTTTTGCGGTTTACTGATTTTACAGCTCTTCCGTTGCTTTTCTAGAAACACCTGCCGAGTTGCACATGACAAATCAAATCCGAGGCAGACGAATATGAAAAGGAAAACGATGACACTTTGAACTAATCGTTTCTCATGGTGCAAATAAATGCTTCGTAACGATCAACAAGTTTACAATAACGACCATAAAAGATAAAAGTTCTACAGTAATGACTTCATTCATAACATAACCCTGTTCCAGAAGCATCTCATGCAAGTTTAACGCGGTACAAAGAGTCTTTGCATTTACGACAAGCTTTGGCATAATGTATGAGTTGTGATATAAAAACTACATACGCAGGCACTGAAGGGATGTTGCTACATATGAAAGGAAATTTGACAATATGGAATTAAAAATCATCGCGTTTGTCGTATAGTTTAGTCAGTATTTTTACTTTTCTATCGGTCTCTTAGTGAATGTCAATATAGGAGGCTGACTTCACAGTGTCTGTATTATCCTTTATCTCAAGTTCTTTGGGATAGCAAATAGTTGTTTTGCATTTAAAAATCTCGTCTAAAATGTTCAGGATATTCATGACATTTCATCTTTTTTTGTCTTTTTTTTTTCAATACAGTAGATTGCATCGCAATTCAAAGAACAAAAACATTTCCTTTCTTCTCCACGTAAAAAAAATCATCTACTTGCATGACATATGACCAAAAATTAGAAAATACCTCTTCATTGCATAAGTATTTTTTTTTTCAAAATTTACTAAAACTGTACTTAACTGGATAATACTTTCTCTTTCTTCTGACTAGACACTATGGCAGTAAGCTAATTAGACATGATTGAAGATTACGTCCTTCTCAAACACTGATAATGTGAGATATTTTCACATGAAATGGTAAATTCTGTTAATCGCATATTCCTGTTAATTGCATATTTTTTTCTAACAAATAGGCTATGCGACAAACATTAACCCATTGTTTATATATTAATCAAAATTTGTTCATGTCCCCAAAACAATTATTTGTTTCAGAATCTGTTTATGCGCATGTAAAATAAATACATATTGTTTGTAAAAACGTTGATCCATTTTGTTTTATACGATTTTTTTACTTTTAACAGCAAGTACGGTCCAGGTACGTTGAAATATTTACTTCCCCTTATTGCATCAAGCGTTAACTTCCAATCAATTACAAATACACCTCTCTTCTATAAAAAGCGTTAAAGAACAAACAATATTATAGTTTTTCACACAGGTTTGAATGAAGTGAAATTTTGATAAAAAACAAAAGGATTATATCGGTTTGTAATGCGAGTATTATTTATCATTCACGAAATTTGAATTTTTAAATGATTTTAAAAATCTTGTTTCTATATCCAATCTTCCCCGTAAACACTTATCTCTAGGTTGTGATTTTAAAGTGCTCAAACTAGCGCTCGCCCAAACATTCCAAAAAAATCAAAGAAAATGATTAATTTATGGTTAATTTTTGACAGTAGGGTCGACAAATTTTGATTGCCACTAGCAAAAGGAAGGGATGGGTAAGGTCGGGCAATTTAGCCTCCTGTGGCGGAGCGCAAAGGTTCCTACTCCTATCGAATACCACAGCAGGGTTCTTTAACGTGCTAGGAACGTGGCATCTTTCCCAACACGGTGCACCACTATGGTTTGCGGTCAGGTTTTCCGTATTATAGCCTGACAACCCCAGCATGTAACACGCCAGGGGTACCCCATTCCACCACCTGGGGCACACATCCCAGTTGCTCTGTGGGCAGAGCGCCTAGCCCCCGGCTAGGTTTCTGAGCACTATTTAGTCGCCTTTTACGACAAGCTTAGCGCTGCTGCAGGCCTATTCTTTTGACACCCGGACCTGCACGGGGCTCTAAAGTTACATCGAAGGATGTTATCAACAAGGTTTGTTAAAGGAAACGTGACAAAAAATGTCATTTTATAAACGTTTATATTTATAAAACCTATAGTATGTTTAGACACGAGTTTAATAAACGTTTTCTCATTATGTTAGCGCTAAATAAAATTAAATGATTTATTTGTGTTTTCACGACAACCTTAATAATATTCATAAATGAAAACCGGAAGTAACGCTCAATTACCACATGAAAGTGCTTTGTCATTGGTTCGCAATCTCCATTTGTGTGCATTGGAAATGTATACACGTGCCCGAACAAAAATATTAAATCATCGAAAATAGCATGTATTTATAACATACAGTTGTCCACTGATCTGTCTATGGGTGCAATAATCAAGTCAAGAAAGTTAGGAAGACTAAGGTTCTTCATTTTCATTAGGCATACATTTCCGCGTGGTGAATACACAACTACTTACTACACTATTTTCAGGACTTAAACAGGAGGGTACAACTAAAATAGTGACACTTTGTGTATTGTTTTTTCTTTGCCGCCGGATTATATTAATAAACCAGCCCGGAAGACGTCATTGTGACCAAAAGATAGCGCCGGCGGCTTCTTTATCTTTACATGGTTCGGCGCCCCGCGACACAGGACTGGTATTGATGCAGGTGTATGAATGCGATAATAAATGAAATATAACTGAATTTCTTTGGGCTAACGGATTTTGAAATAAAGCAAATACGTGGAGAATTCGACACAATATATAATAGGTGACCCTATGTGAGTTTAAGGGAGCTTTTCTTGAACGAACAATATTTTATAGGTCAGTTATAATATTTAACTTTAGCCAAAATGATTTAGAACACGAGGAAGCTTCAGCACGAAACCCTCATGGATTATCAAATAAAATTATCAAAAACCAATAAAAAATAAATATATTCGTATTATCCTCTGCACCTGGTACAGGTACGCTTGTCGAGAGTAAAGTTCCGATAAAAGGGGTGAAATCAATATTTTCATTGAAGATCGAGATCGGAACACTTTAAATTTTAAATTAATTGATTGATTGGTTATTGGGGTTTAATGTCCGAGCAATTTAGCCCCCCTGTGGTGGAGCGCAAAGGTTCCTACACCTATCGAATACCATAGTTCCTTTACGTGCGAGGAACGTGACATCTTTCCTAACACGGTGCACCACCATGGTTTGCGGTCAGGTTTTCCGTATTACAGATTGACAACCCCAGCATGTAACACGCCAGGGGTACACAACCCAGTTGCCCTGTGCGCAGAGCACCTAGTCCCCGGCTAGATTTCTGACCACTATTTAGTCGCCTTTTACGACAAGCTTAGCGCTGCTGCAGGCCTATTCTTTTGACACCCGGATCTGCACGGGGCTCAAATCTTAGAAAATGAATTTAAATTACCTAATGTAAAAAGTTTAATCTTACATGACAGAACATAATGATGTATTTCTATGAAGTCTTCGAATAGAAGTGGTGTCGTCTCACTGTGGATAGTCTTGTCTTCAGACATGTAATAGTTTATATTTCTGACATTGTTTATTTTTTCTTCTAGCAGTGGTTTAAATTGATAAATCAACTGTAAATAAATATTCGCTGGCAAACCAAATCTTTCAACACTTTCACTCTCAGTTGTGGAAATCATGTTAAAAATGCAGAACCCCCACGCATTTCAACCACTCGATCTATGAATTGAGAAGCAATGACGTAACGCGACCACATGGCTAATTAAAATTCGTATGGCTTGGGTCATCGTCCATTTTGAATCAATTTGTCTTATATTAAACGACGTACGTGACTACAAGGGTTATTTTGATTGTATGTATTAGGTGTAATAAATCAAATATACCAAAAATAAAAAAAAATAAAAAAATTGTGTCACGTCTTCTTCAATAATGTCCTTCTTAAGAAAAGTGCTCAGTCCATTTCAAAACTAGTTTTCTTTATTAAACAGGCAATGTAGTTTTTGTCTTTTACACAAAAAAACCACGATGGGTTTAGGAGCTTTGTCTGCAACCATCACATAAGAATTGGTCAAGATGATCTGACTACGGATTCTGAACCTGAAGACTGTCAAAACAAGGCGGATTTTGGAACTTCATTGACGTTCTAGGCAAGACATTAGACCGAGTAGTAGTGTTTGTACTGAATTATTTTACTTGAGAGTGCTCCGAGTTCTCGAAAAATACATAAAGTATAATCGGTTTTAATTATATAATTTAAAACTAAGTTGTAAGTAGATAATGACATTTAATCCATTAAAAATAATTGTGTATAAAAGAATGTATGATAATTAGTATGGTGAATATGTCAAAGAGACAAAAACCCCAACGGGATAAATATGTGAGCCCAAGGCAACCCATTGGTCTTGAAGGAATGGTACACAAGAGCTCTCAAAGAGCCTGAATCGCTCACCTGAAAAACCATACCATATTAACTTAGTAAGTGAAGGTATAAATTTGTTACCATGTTTGACAAAATGTTGCTGAGAAAAAGCATATATTGATTAATGCTGTAAGATAAAAAGAGTACCTCAGGCACTGTAAAATGATGGAAATGCCTTCAAAGTGTTTTATAACCTCTGGCAGGGGTCCCCCTATATCCTGTTATTCCACCAGATATACTATACTGCCCGACAACTCATGTTTATCTTATGGGTAGCTTTCATTTTCAGTATTCTTCTATAGTTGAGGGAAAAAAGCAAAAAAAAAAGCATTTTGACCCCTGTGTTCTATTTTAAGTAATGACGGATGAAAAATGTTTGATTATCATTTCATAGAGGAAACCCTAAAAAAATTATGCCAACTTTTATAGAATTTTGTTGCAATAGGTTTCAGAGAGTTGTACGACAAGAAAATCTGTTTCGGGGGCATAATCCTACAATCTACTGATGGTGAACAATATTACTCTCCATCAGAATTTGGCTAAATTCAACGGTATTTGAGTTATTTGCAAAAAAAAACTGTTTTTCGCCCCTTTGTTCTATTTTGAGTAACAGTGCCCATTTTTTTTCATCAATCAAAAATCCATATGGTCTTTTTGTGCATGACACACTAAAAATGGCAATACCAACTTCAATTCAATTGTGTACAGTACATTTTAAGGAGAAGACTTTTTTTAATTTGAAAACATCAAAAACAGCAAAATACGTCCAAAGAGGGCAATAACTCCAACATTTTCAACAGATCTTCATCAAAATTACATCACAGATAGACCTCATCATGCTGAACACATTTACCTAAGTAAGAATTTGAATAAACCTAACAGTTTTGAAGATATATGCAAAACACTGCTGTCTGACCCCTATGTTCTTATTTTTAAAGCGAAACTCTGCACTTTAAAATCACATATTATTTCATATTTGTTCATAACGCAGGGTACTTGTTATTGGTGAAAATGGAGCTGGCAAAAAAGTCTTACTATCAATACACTGCTTATGGAGAAAAAAATGCAAAGTGGGTACAACATTCAAATGCGAAGGAATTACGAATGATGTAACACCATATCAAATTAGAAATCAATCGTAAAATGAGGGCCTTGTAAGGATGACTTTGTACGACACTTCCCCATTTGATCAGTTGCAGCTGAGTTTTTGACAAATGATACCACGTCATTGTATTGATATTTCCTATGATACGTTTGACCCAAGAACGTTTAGAGTTTTTCGAAGATGTCCGCAATATTTGGCAACAACATCTTCAGTCATCTCATCATCATATTCAACAAATTTGATAATGAAGATGACGCTAAAGAACAAGTACATAAGGCAGATGCACCAGGATTCAAGGCGTATTTGGAGAAAAGAGGCGACTCCAATAAAGTTTACCTAAACAGTTCTATTATTGATTGGAAGAAAAACGAAAACAAAATTAAAACAATACGGACAAAGCTCAAGCAGCATACAAAAAAATCCTAATAGGAAAGAGGAAGACTTCATGGGCATTTTTGTGTGCAAGTTTCAGCTTCATATTCATAAAGAAGTGGCGTGACTGATTCACTGTACTAAAACGTGAATATCACGAGCACTTCTTATCTTAATGCGACGAAAAATATCTTTTCTGAGATACTCCAGTAAAACTTTATGCTTTGTAATTTTTAAGTCATAGCATATTTAAAAAAATAAATATTTTATCATAAATGAGTCATTATTTTTTCTATTCTTTAGTTGCATTGTATATACTCAGTTTGCTACAACTAAAATTTAAGACTATTTTCAGGGAATGCAAGTCATTTTCATTGCTACAACTACTTTTACTTTCTGCTGTCATTTGTTTTCACCCGATTCCTAACTTAGTCCTCTTCATATTCGATACAAATTTAATCAAGTTATTGTTTGAAATATATTTTTACTACGTTGCGTGACTTACAGTTTTATAGTAAAATAATCCCAGTTTTCACAAATATTACAATGAAATTAATTTATTTTATAACTCTAAATTGTAGAAAACTCTTGTAAATTTCGAGATTCATGGTAATACTTCACTACGGCATCTTCATCGTCGAAACTCGTCAAAATGTTGTCTACGTACAATCTATTTTTTAATATTTCTGATGTGTGTCCCGGATTCGATTTCAAGTGTTTAAGAAATGTGGCACTCACAATGAAAGGTGAGCAAGTAGCTCCGAAAAGGTCTGATTTAAAACGTTGTGAAATGAAGATTGAGACATACTCTTCTGTATTGGAATTAAGATTCTGTTGACTTGGTACATGTATGTTTGGTTTACTCTAGATTAATCCTACGAGGAGGAATGACCCAGCCAGCGAAAGCTACATTTTTATATAGCCTAGCTGGTCGAGTGGTCTAGGGCGCTAAACCCTTCTATATGTTTACGTTATCATCCCTGTATCAATTTGATCCGATGGAGCAGTGTAACGAATAGAGTCGTCACATTTTAAGACGTTGTATAATATTGATTTGTTGTGACATGTATCATTAATTTGATCCTCTATCCTATATAATAACACCTATATGAACTGTCCCGTACTACCATACATCGTGTACTAAGTTACAGCCCTAGATTAATCCTACGAGGAGGTATAACCCGGCCAGCGAAAGCTATATTTTCATATTGCCTAGCTGGTCGAGTGGTCTAGGGCGCTGGACTTAGTGCAATCGGTGTTGCCATAGATGTCACAGCGGTACGAGTTCGAGACCCGCGGAACGAACGACCAAACATTTGCATCGCAAATTTGGCAGTTCTAACAACGTTGGGAATTTTTTAGACCCTTCTATAAGTTTATGTTATCTTCCCTGTATCAATTTGATCCGATGGAGCAGTGTAGCGAATAGAGTCGTCACATTCTGAGATGTTAGATATATATAATTATATATATATACCTTATAAAAAGATCGAAATATGCATACGTACAAGAAAGCTCTTTTGTAGCATTTTCGTGTATTTTGAATTACTTTTCCATGTATAGTTGCAGTCCGGTAAAATGTTTTTTCGCTACATGTACAGTACATATCAAGATTCAATCTATTTAACATCTCAATATATAGGAGCTGCTACCTCTTGTAAAAGTATCATAAGCATAAAAAAAGAATGGTCACAGAATAATATAATTTGTAACTGCAGGTTACGGAACACGAAATTTCAGTTTGTGGATAATATGGACGCGTCTATTCAAGTATATACTACATAGACCAAGGCACATCGCATTAATGTGCATACATTTTAATTGAAGTATCATTCATGGAAAATAAACATGTAAGGTAAAACGCCACAAATGCAATATCATATGACTTTTATAAAAATAGTGAACCCTTACAGATATCACGAAAAGGTCTTCAGTGAGGGTGAACACACCTTCGAGTAATTTCACGAGGACACATTAATTACCACAGTTATCAATTTACATTAGGGAGAAATCATTCATTTCTAACCAAGCATCATGATACAAGCATAGCAGACAACTACGAGATAGTAAAAAAAAAACAAGGTCAATGCAACGAAAATTGCTCACATTGTTTTTAAAGCTACATTCTTTTTCTTGTCAAAGCGGACACGTTTTATGGATAAAAATACCCAATGCCCACACCTAAGGCAAATCATTCCAACTTTCATAGAATTCTGTCCAGATGTTTGATTCACTGGAGGCACAGTTTGAAAGTAAATACACGAAACATAACAAAAAGAAAAACATCCAAAAAAGGCGATGATTCCAAAGTGGGTTTAATGAAAAGAAAGATCTCTTCATGCAAAACACTTTTACCCATGTCGAATTTTTTTTAAAACTAAACGGTTGGGGAAATATATGCCAAAAACTACTCTCTGAACCTTTTTCCCTAGTTTTAGTAATATCTGTAATACTTTTTTTCACGAATCAAAAATCTCAACAACCATTTGGAAGGATACCATAAGAAACGATCATACAAACTTTCATATAATTCTGTCCACCAGTTACTGAGGAAATGATTTTTGAAAGTAATAACATTTAAAATAGCATCCAACTCCAACATCAGTTAACTCGACAATTTGGCTACGGGTAGATCTCATTTCGCAGATCATTTTACCCCGTCGAAACTTGGAGATATATGCGAAAAACTGTTGTTTGACTAATATGTTCTATTCTTAGTAATGGCTGTCAGGTTTGTCTACAGATTAAAAAAATACCACATTAGTTCTAGCCAGAATATTCTAAAAAGTCATACCAAATATGGTTCTAAGTGGTCAAGCAGTGTCAGAGGAGAAATGTTTTGAAAATTGTTATCAACGACGACGGCGGACGCCAATTGATGACAACAGCCTACTTGGCCCTTTGGGAAAGTTGATCTTAAAATTAAATTTCCAATGAACATTTTTAATGACAATTCATCTAAAACCGTCTTTTTAAAAATGGATAAAACTGATTAAACTGATGTAGCCTTTAGAATTTGCGATCTTACAGACATAATGAGAAAGTTTAGAAATTATCACGACACACGCACACACACACAAACAAATAGAGATATTTTTATTTTATATTGATTTTCAAAAGAATGTTTTAGAAAAGAACTGTTTGTGCCTAATATGATGAAATATGGGTCGAGAGTGTAATAGATATTACATATCTTGACAATAATGGAATGTTGTTAACTTTATATGACCGTCAATATATATGAACCTATTGCGAGTAAAGTTTTAAAGCATAAATCATACAGTATTTTTTATTGATATTATATAAAAGGCTTTGTATTTGAGTTTTGATCATTTAAACAAAAAAACAAATACTGTTTATAATAAGTTGCGTTTACGTTATACACCTAACCTAAATGCAAACCTTTGATTTATAGGATTATGTTTTAAGTAATTTTGAGATCATGCAACGGGGAGCTTCACGGTCTATAAGACTGTATTATTTTGGTATATGGAATTAATTCGTTGTACCCTTTCGTACTTGAACAAAATCTATATTAATCAATTCCGGTTATCACTATGTTTCCATTTCAACGCAAACAATTTATCAACGCACAACTTATGGAAGAAAATACGCTCTGGGCAAAACGTTTAACATTTATATGTAGGGGGTAACGCATGATATCGAAAAACATCAAAATGGCAAATTGTCACATACAAAACATATTGAAAACATGTTTCTTTATGATATCCCCTCGTTACAATGTTCTAAGAGTAATCAAGGGAACCAAGGTTATAGCGGTAATCAAAAGAATGTAATCCAGGGACAAAGACCAGACATGAAAAACAGACATACACAACAAAAAAAAAACATAAAGTAACTGAAATCATACATACAAAGTAACAAAAGTAAATGAGCAACTCGGACTCCACTAAAACCTGGGAGCATGGACAAGGTGCATCGGTAGGGTAAGCTTCTCTGCTTTTTCTAGAAACACCCGTCGAGTTGCTCTAAACTATAGTACCTGCAGCATAAAATAAAATCACGTTATTATAGCTTTAGTATTTCTGAGACCACATGAAAGGTTGGAATCCTTGTAAGAGGTTGTTATTTCCTTTAGCAATTTAATATTAAGTCATCATATCATCATATTTGATACATTTGACGATGAAAAAGAAGCAAGAGAGGAATTGAACAAAGTTGAGGTGCAACCTTTTTCATAATATTTAAATATAGCTATTGTTTTTTAAAACTGTTTTCATCAAACCTTATAGAAATGAACAAAAGGGAAACTATACAGTTAAAGGTATTATTTTCTAATAAGAGGACTAATTGTAGTAAATGTCTACATATAGAAACTGTTATGCATTTGTAATGTTCAGTTATTAGTTCCTTAAAATATTTCTTATAGTTATATAACAGGTCCATCAGAACGGATAGATCACTTATTGAGAATATACAAATATTTGTTTTCTTTGTTTCTTCAGATGTAATACTTAAGCATTGCTGAAATGGTACTATTATTAACAGTACTTGAACTTCCTAGTATTTGATTTTAATGCTGCTGCTGATGATAGTTTATTCCTTGAACCACGTGTACAGCATATCGAAATTTGCAATACATATGATTACTATTCTGAATTTAAAGATCAACATAAGGCTACATTCTTCTTGTTTTCAGCACAAGTCCTTAATTTAAAATATTGTGAGGAAATTAAATAACAAATTTAAGTATTTAGGCTATATATATGATAAATTGATGAAATTATTGTCGGTTAATGTTTTCTCTACATAATTTATTTAATTTGTTTGCTGTGGTGACAATAAGGTATAATGATAAATTATGATATCACGATATTGTCAGCAATACATTTTACTTCACTCTCAAAATGTGTAATAAGCTATTCTTGATAATGATGTGTATGTCTTTGTCTTTAAAAATATCAATCTATGGATTGGATTTTTAAGCAAGTTTTAAATCAAATAGCTGCATCGCTGCATATTTGGCCCTAAAAATGACTCAAATGTGAAGAAATTAAGGAAAAACTCAACACCCTGCTTGACTGCTCTACGCTAGTAGAACTGTTTTGTAGTTATGAAAATCATGCACTATTCGTTCATTCTCATTCATCATCAGTTTAAATGAACAGCGCCATGTATAATACTATTAAGCCAATGCCATTTATTGTAATTGAATTTTTGTTTATAAGAAATTTGAACTTTTATTTTAATTGGAAAAAAAACTCGAAGTAAGAAAAAGAATCAAACACCAACTTTTTTCGTGCAAGAACTTATAGAAGGGTCTGAAGAATTCCCAACGATGTAAGAACTGTCAAATTTGCGATGCAAATTTTTGCCGTTCCCTCCGCGGGACTCGAACTCGTACCGGTGTGACATCTATGATAAAAATAAAAATATATATATGAATTACCAGAATTGCATTTCTTTAGTGACCTCAGAGTGTTTACCCTGGCCTACCCTTGACTCTTCTCAAACTCAACGAAGTCGATTGTAATGCAGAACGTTGGTACGAGATTTTTTTTCGACAGCATAATTAACGATAACACTATCTTAGATTAAAAATGTCAACATGCAATGTCAACAAAATATTAAAAAGTGACAAATAAAAATGATAAAATATACCTGCTAAGCCTTTGAAACATTTTTATTTGTCGAGTCTACGCAATGTTTTCAAAGAAGCCAGTTCCTATAATCTTCTCCGTGTGAGATATAATAAATCTCTGAAAATATCACGTCTTCGGACACTACAAACCACAGAGCAAACGATGTAATTGTCAAAGTTAGTAATCTGGTTTAATCTCCTTATCTTTAATTAATAAGGTACTTGAATTGTTCGGTATACAAACGGGTCCTAAAATATAAGACTTAAAATGTGTTATATGAGTTGCATATAAAATATAGGTATCATATTTGAAAAAATGACTGATGATTAGACTGACTAAGCTTAAAAAAGGGAATAGATAGGATCCATCAGTCATTTTTTTTTTTAGCATGCTTTTAGAAAGACCGAACCCAAATGTTATTCAGTGATAGAGCCACACAAAGTATGAGAAAACTATTGTTCTGAATAGTATTCGATTACTCGAAAACTGTTTTCTTGTAACCTTTTTAAACAAGAATAAATGAGAAGTATTTGTTTCATATTTGAGTTCTGTATTGGGATACCTAAATCTCTTCATATAACCCCTTGAATTCACCTTAATTGATTCATAACACTCATCCAAATGTATAAAAAGAGGTTGTTCATTTTTCATAAAGAATAAAACTTGCAAGCATACCACTTATTCGTAAATGTGACGTTTAACTCCCTGTACACCCAAAATAAGTTGGTAATAGCACAAAATGGAATATCTGATTACTTTGTTTAATGTTCTTCCATTTCGTTACGTTCAACTAACACGCAAATTTGTATATCTTCTTGGAAACATTAGGTTCAGAAGGTCAGCAATATGCTATTTGTATAGATGCTATAAAAATATAAAGATCGTGATCTTTATTCTAACACTAGAACTTAGTTCCCTTAATTTTTTACACTTGATTGGGTGTTTTCACATATAACCCTTCCACATTACTTCGCCTTAGATATTACAAAGACGGGATGGGAGTATTTCATATACCGAGGTTAACAACTACGGACAGATCGGAATTAGCCTTTTTATCCATCAATTAAAAAATAATTTCATTAAGACGTGAAAAACAGAAACTATCGTTTGTTATTCATAGTCACAAATTAAAAAAAAACAAAATCAAAACAAAACAAAAAAGACAAAACTAAACAAGAAATTTTGATTACACGTCTCTTTTACTTTAGAGCAATTGCTTATTCCGAAATATGACATATGTTCAGAATTGTTATCACTATGATAAAAAGGTAGACGTTTTCAAAGCAAACCTTACTTTAAAATTCAAATGTAAAACTATTATTTTAACGCAGTTTTCTCATATATGATTATCATATAAGCACAACATTTAATGAAAAATACACTAAATGAACGAAAACGATTAAGTTATAAAGAAGTTACAGCCAATGTTATCCCTGACAGCAACAAAACAAGACTTATTATGAAATTTGTCTTAATTCCAATTTGTATAGGAAAACACAATGGATCCAGGTTTTCCTTTCATGCGAAATTCGTACTTTTTTTCAATAAAATACTATACCCACTCATACCGATAAGGACCAGTACACCACTTAAACCACCGTTAATTTTAGTATCAAATACATGGTGACAGACCAGACCGGAAAAAGATTTTTTATTACGAAAACACTTAATTTTAAATGTATACATTAAAAATTGTATTATGGCAAACAGCAGTTAAGCACGCATTTTTTTTTTAAATCATCACATTGATGGATACTGTAATCTTTCTTCCCATGACAAACTTTTCTATTGAAAACTTTAGCTGGAAGTTGAATCAAAATTATACTACACACACGATCATGTGTGCATGTATGACAATGTCTTTTATCTTCATACTAAGGATACAAGTTCTTCCGTAATTATTAATTATTAAGTTACATGTATTGTTTTAGCCTCAAACAATAGCCAAAAAACTGTGGTTAGAGTAGTGTACAACACATCATGTTACATGTGTATTAGCTAACTCTAGATATTGTTTATCTGGTGTGTACTTTCCTTCGAAAGCATTTTTACTTGCCTTTATGATGGCATCTTCTTGGGTAAGATTTTCTCTTTGTTGTAGATCACTTTATGACCATGTCCTTCTGGTTTCCCATGTGTGAACACAACAATAGCATAATCATACATAGCCTTTCCTAGCAGTTCCTCAAATTATTTCATTGCTCTGATGTCACACTCATCAACCCTCTGAGCCGCAGAAATGACGTATACAATAGCATGAAAACCTGGTGAGGTAACTATTATACATTAAGATTTTTCAGGTAAATAGTCTCATCCGACTCTACAAGTCCATCAGCCCCGGGCGTGTCATAGACTACATAATCTTTGTGATTTATACGTGTGAAATCAAACCCGCATTCTTTAGTCACAGGCAAAAAGCTTATAATCAATAGAATCAGAAAAATAGACTTCTTGGACTGATTTTTAGGTGTGCTTTATTTTGTTATATTTATTTCACAGTGGTCAGATTTTAAAAAGTGGAGGTTTGTGATCACGCCAAACTACATTAACCCCGCCGTTTCTGGCTTCTGTGTGCATTGTTTCGTTTCCACTTTCGCCCCGTGCAGGTCCGGGTGTTAAAAGAATAGGCCTGCAGCAGCGCTAAGCTTGTCGTAAAAGGCGACTAAATAGTACTCAGAAACCTAGCCGGGGGCTAGGCGCTCTGCCCACAGAGCAACTGGGATGTGTGCCCCAGGTGGTGGAATGGGGTACCCCTGGCGTGTTGCATGCTGGAGTTGTCAGGCTATAATACGGAAAACCTGACCGCAAACCATAGTGGTGCATCGTGTTGGGAAAGATGCCACGTTCCTCGCACGTTAAAGAACCCTGCTGTGGTATTCGATAGGAGTAGGAACCTTTGCGCTCCGCCACAGGAGGCTAAATTGCCCGACCTTACTCATCCCCCCTTTTTCCAGTGGCAATCAAAATTTGTCGACCCTATTATCCTTGTGACCCATCCTTTTTTTTTCATTTCATGTTCATTTTATCATCCATTTCATGTTCATTGTCTGAATATAGCTGAAATATTGCTGCTCGAACGTTAAACCCCAACAAACAATCGTTTCCACTTTCAGTTTACTTTTATGTTGCTGGAGTATAAAGGGGCGTTTTTGGGGGTTAGCGGCAGCCTGCCCTGTGATATGAAGGTTTCCTCGTCGTTCTTTGCAGACCCATAGGTGGCCTTTAGCACACATTTTTCATTCTGATGGGTTGGTTTTCCCCTTTGATATGTTCACCATATTCATATTTGTTATAATGTATGAACAAAATGCATAAAATCTAATTTATGTCGTATTGAACTAGTTCTAATATCAATTACAACTTCACATTTGAATTAGTTAAATATAAAAATAACTTCATAATTTTCCCCTCAGTCATAATTCTAAAATTATTGTTAATTGACATTACTTATCATCAATTTAATATTCGTCTGCATTTTTTGATAATTGGCATCAACTATTTCGTGTTGAAATACTTGTGGGTTGTGTTAAAATGTCAGTTCCACAGTTCTTACGATGGTAGTTAAGTACGTAAATATAATGACGGGGGTCTTGTTTATAAAAAAGTATGTATAAATATTGTCCACGCTTTATGGCTTGAAGGGTGATTCTGGCAGTACTATATATGAAAGAATTGAAAGGATCCTTCACAAGGGTTTCTGCACATGTTGCAATCCGGGATCCCCAAATGTTTAAGCCCCGTGCAGGTCCGGGTGTTAAAAGAATAGGCCTGCAGCAGCGCTAAACTTGTCGTATAAGGCGACTAAATAGTGCTCAGAAACCTAGTCGGGGGCTAGGCGCTCTGCCCACAGAGCAACTGGGATGTGTGCCCCAGGTGGTGTAATGGGATACCCCTGGCGAGTTACATGCTGGGGTTGTCAGGCTATAATACGGAAAACCTGACCGCAAACCATAGTTGTGCACCGTGTAGGGAAAGATGTCACGTTCCTCGCACGTTAAAGAACCCTGCTGTGGTATTCGATAGGAGTAGGAACCTTTGCGCTCCGCCACAGGAGGCTAAATTGCCCGACTTTACCCATCCCCCCTTTTTCCAGTGGCAATCAAAATTTGTCGACCCTATTATCCTTGTGACCCATCCTTTCTTTTTTTCATTTCATGTTCATTTTATCATCCATTTCATGTTCATTGTCTGAATATAGCTGAAATATTGCTGCTCGGACGTTAAACCCCAACAAACAAACAAAACAAACCAAATGTTTAAAATAATTTTGGATTTCCTGCAATCGGCCATAGTTTTCAATTGCAACATGTATTTTGGTGTTGGACTGTATTCTACCTCCTTGATGCTGATAGAATCAAGGATTAAGGAGCATATAGTGAAATAACATCTGTATTGTCTTGTATAAGACTTCTTTTTGATAGTATGAGGTAGACTGTGAACTTGTAAGAGATCAGGTTGAGTACAAATTGGTGACATGATAGTGGTTGGAGATTTATGTTGACTGCAAGCTGGTCTACTAGGTCCTGATGTTGACACTTCCTGTAAAGTAACAGAAACACGGGTTGTAGATTTGAGCGGAGGAATAGGCACCGGGAGGATTTAGGATTGGTGCATAAACATTATCTTGCTTAACTTTAGAAGATGGTTTTATTATTACATGTGTATTGTTCTTTTCATATTGAATTTATTTCCCAACAAGAATTACCTCTTTGTTGGAGATACATTGGCCTCCGGTGTGCGTTTTCTTTTTGTGTTTTCTTCTTTCCATTTTCTTGGGTCTTCTTTGACTTTTCCTAATCCTGTGACTTAGGTTTAGGTTTTAGAGATGTACCTATCTCTTCTCCTTCTTTCTTTTCTTTGGGTTTGGATTTTTCAACTCCTGCTTTCTGAATTTGTAAGGATATTGAAGAAGGAATAGGGTGTATGGTTTCTATTTTTCCCTACTCTCCTTTCTAAATTTTCTTTACTTTTCTTTTTCTTCCTCTCCATAATTCAAGTTTTCCCTACATACAAATTTAGGTCTTCTCCCCCTGCTTCACCACGCTTGCAATGTTTATGTTGGGAGTTCTTTCTAAGGAAAAGCCTGTGGCATTTTGGATGCCTGTACCCACAATTGGAATGCTGCTCGTCCGTGTGTCACTCCACTTTAAAGGGTCTATCGAAATCATGGTTCAGACATAGCCCACACCTGCAAGAACAATTATAAAACCATATAATTTAGGCATGACTTAATTTTTTTAACTACTGCTAACTATATTCCAACCCTATTTGGTTCATCGGCATACGATTTTAATCGATCTCGATGAACAATTTTGATTTTGGACCTAGGACCTTTTCTTATCTTATAAATAACATTTATTCTCTCCGGGACTTCAAAAGGTTCATGCCAAGGTCTATGCAAATTAAGATTTATCCCTCTTGTTTGAAATAGATTGTACAGCCAAACATATTCTCAATTATATCCTTTAAAATTCATACTCCTATCATATAAACGCTTCACATTATTGCTTGAAAACGTTATTTGTTCTCTGGCAAAGTCAGAATTTTCTGTATTTTCCGAGAAAGCTCATAAGCCTATCCACTATGTAATTCCTGATAAATTTTCAGTGTGTCCTTTAATCAAATCAAAAGGTAAAGTCATACTTTTGGCCGAACATCATTTCATAAGGGGAGAGTTTGGTGGTCTAATTCTCAGAATGTGACGACTATATATAGCCTAGCTGGCCGAGTGGTCTAGGGCGCTGGACTTTGTGCAGGCGGTGTTGCCATAGATGTAACAGCGGTACGAGTTCGAGTCCCGCGGAGGGAACGACCAAAAATTTGCATCGCAAATTTGACATATCTAAAATCGTTGGGATTTTTTCAGACCTTTCTATATTTGATATCAAAATCATTCTTTTGACTTTCCATTAAATTACGATGATCTCTAGTTGCATGAAAACTATAGATTGGTAGTTATTAATTTAAGAAGGTTCCCCAATATGGTTCAGGACCGGGTAGTTATCTTAACAGCGGCTATATCATCCTTTGCGAAAATTTTTGATAAATTTTCCGAGCTATTCCCCTTACTCTCTATAAAAATATTGACATCAGCTGTTTCACAGTTTTTGTTCATAATGTTTACAACCGTCATTGCAGGGACTTCGTGATAAAACATCAGCATTAGAGCGCGAGCAACCTGGCATAACGTACGAGTTGTAATATGAAAACTCCATACGCAAGTGCCACACATGAACGGAAATTTGACAATTCTGAATCAAAAGTCATCACGTTTGTCGTAAAGTTTGGTCAATAGTTTACCTTTACCATCGATCTCTAAGTGTAGGTCAAGATATGGTTGTTTTGTTTGTTTGGGTTTAACGTCCGAGCAGCAATATTTCAGCTATATTCAGACGATGAACATGAAATGATGATGAAATGAAAAAGGGATGGGACACAAGGACAATGGGGTCGACAAATTTTGATTGCCACTGAAAATAGCGAGAGTAGGGTAGGGTCGGGCAATTTAGCCTCCTGTGGCGGAGCCTATGGTTCCTACTCCGGGAGAATACCACAGTAGCACACTATGGTTTGCGGTCAGGTTTACCGTATTATAGCCTGACAACCCCAGCATGTAACACGCCAGGGGTACCCCATTCCACCACCTGGGGAACACATCCCAGTTGCTCTGTGGGCAAAGCGCCCTAGCCTCCGGCTAGGGTTCTGAGCACTATTAAGTCGCCTTTTACGACAAGCTTAGCGCTGCTGCTGACCTATTCTTTTAACACCCGGACCTGCACGGGGCGGTCAAGATATGAAGCTGACTTCAAAGTGTCTGTAGTATCCTTTTTTCCCAAATTATTTGGAGTAGATGTCATGTATCAAGTCCCCGAAACTAGGATTGTTTAACGATAATACGTCATCTATATAGCAGAAACTGAGATTAAAGGATATAGCTAAACGATGTTCTTTCTTTCGGATTATACCAGTTATAAAGTCAGTCTCATAAGAATGTAGGAATAGGTCAGCAAGTAGAGTGGCACAATTTGTTAATTTGTTCCCATTGGAATGCCGACCGTTTGTTGAAAAACACATACACCACACTGAACAAATATGTTGTCGATAAAAAGAAATCCTGCATTTTGAAAACATTTTCTTCTGTATATTTGGAAATTTTACGGTTCTGTTTATAATTCTTATTAAAGTTATTCCCCTATGTATTGATTGCTTTGATAAGACAGTCTTTTTTGATAATTTTTATGCAGATTTTGCTCTCCATTGCTATACAAGTCTATATTTTGAAACTTCTGCATAATTTTACATGCCAATGTGGATAACGTTTTCCTTTTGTCATCCTTATGTAATTCCAGCATTTGACTGTATACCTTGCTTGACATCTGCATGAGATATATATTTTTCAGCCCTAACAGGTAGGGCAGATTTCTTATCACCAGTCCAAAAATTATTTTTACTTCGGTGCTTATCTGCTTGTTTATAAGTTTCTAACCTGATGGCAAGTATTTCAGGTTCATTTATATTTCTTGGCCTATCTTCCCTTATTACTAAGGGAGGAAAGACCACAAAATAAGCACACCGAGTCAACTTTTTTAATTTCCTGACTAAGGGCAGAAAGAGATTAACTTTCTCATTCAAGTGTGTAATTGAGCCTTAAATATTTCATATCTATGCAAAGAACCAAATCGGTTATGCAATGCATTGATAAGACTGTCAATATCGCGCGTCTGAAATTCATCTAGCTCATTCAAAATAGCTCCAACCATCCATTTCAAACTACCACCCAAGCAAAGAGATTTGACATTGTAATCAACGCAATTTATTTCAGAGAAAATTTGAAATAAATTTAAATATTTAAGGATTGACATTGAAAAAACATTGTCTATTGAAAAATAACATTAAGTTAACATTAAATGTGCACACCCACCGAAAATTAATGTTATTTTTCAATAGACTTTTTTTTTCATTGCCAATCCTTATAAAACTAATTTAAAAATACTTTAATATAACAAATTTATTCTAAACAATAAAACCAACTGATTTCAACAACAAAAAAGGAAGGCGGAGTAATTCTGACCACGCCCACAGTAACAAGTTAATTTGAATTAATGAAATGTAAATGTCACGCACTGGCAGATGTCAACAATGAACAGGTGGTCGATCGATATATCAGTGAATGTCCATTGATTTACTGGCCTGGGTTAATTTGAAACACTCAGTTTCAGAGCTCTAGTTATTATGGCCACTCGTGTACATGATATGTTCGAACCCTGCATCGCTCATTCCCTGTATCGCAGTAGCTCGGAGACAGTAGACAGTGTAGGCTTTAGAGCATTTTTGCATTTTTGGCCATATCGCTCATATATCTAGAAAAATTGATATTGTTCCACTGATTTGATAGTGTACCATATATGTTCCTGATCAGGAGAAATCTCTCTCACTGGGCATTTGTCACAGTCGGAATTAGCATACATTCTTTTGTCGGATGTAGCCTCGCCATCTTCAAGTCCTCCTTGCCAATTTTTCTTGCTCCTTTTCGAACAGGAATATATCTAATTTCAACTTTGTTGGAATTCCAACCCGCGGGACACGAAATGGATGGCGATACTGTACCAAACGCGAAATTGGAGATGTACTGGAATTTGCTCTGAGAAAAGGCAAGTGTTTATTTTGTCTAGATCCGATGTTGAAATTACATCTTTATGTTGTGTCGGTCGCGGCAATCCTTGGTGTAAATGTTGTTTAAATTTTCCATCCAATCTTTCATTAGCTTTTCTGAATGTTTTGTCACGTACGATGTCGATATCTCTATCAATGTTCTTGAGATGTCGGTTAATTCCGGCTCCTATGCCTTTGAAAGAGTTTTTATAATACTCTTGGGGCTGACTGGTAAATTTCCTTCGTACGTTTTTCTACGAATTTTGGCGTAGCATCCGCGTAAAATCTCCTTAGATGGATATTGAGTTCCTCTGGTGAAATACTGCTCAAATCCACTCTTCAACAAGGGCTTTTCTGCACCATTCTGTTAAAAAAATAAAAACGTCTATGAAACTAAAGAAAATACACAAAATTCCCTAAAACTATTAAAATTATTTGTTCGGTGTACTTTGAAATAATACTATCAGATAGTTCAGTGTTAGAGCGCTCATTTATCATGTGAGGTCCCAGGTTCGATCCCTGGTCTTCTCCATTTCATGTTCATCCCACATATTTATTCCTTGCAAAAATGACATTTTTAAATTAAAAGACAATTCGGAAAGTGTAAAATTACAAAATGTACCTTGAAAAATATGCATCGCCCATTTTGTGTTGCGTTTTGTAGATTCTGACTGCCCCCCGTCTTCCAAATGTTGAATGTCTTCGTCAGAAACAGTCTTGAATCTGTTTTGCTATCAGGGTTGCAACTGTGCTTCTGCTGTCTGTATTTGTAAATTCTGGCCTTCACCGCGATCAGTTGCCGGCATTGTCTGCAAATGCACTACTTCTAACTGTGGGTCGTCCCAGAACAATTCTTCTAGGTAGTCGAAGGCTCCTTGATCTATCAGACCGATGTCTGGCACTTCATCGTTGGCCATTTTTGAAATAATATATAGCAGACGACGGCCTCGCCTTCAATTTTTTATCGTATTAAAATATTTTTTTAAATTTTTGTACAAGGATAAATCATACGCACACGAAGTACCCATAAATTTTAGTTTTAATTTTTTTCAAAATATTTAGAAAAAAAGTAGTTTGGAAAAGGGGCGTGTCTCTATTTTTTTCATCCATCGAGAAATACAAAAAAACTATTTGAACCAATCAAATTACAGTAAATACCTCAAATTAATTTATTCTTCAATATCATCACTACCATCATATCGTTGAGATTCCATGTTTACTCTTAAACCAATATTACCAACTGATTGAGATTGCATGACAGCATGTTTAATAATATTGTTGTTAATTTGATGGTTAAATGAAGTGTGACCACTACATGTACTTTGCAGATTTATTTACAACCGGTGTTGTGTTTTGTATTTCATGACACATGAAATTTATTCTCCAAATCATCATTATGTTATTTTGCGAATACAATTAATTTCTTGAAATATATTTGATTCTTCCTTTTTCGCGTAATCGTTTGAATTGAAACAAAATTGAAATGTTTTTTGCATTATTGCGAGGTTGGTAGCATTTTTCTCGGAGATTGTTGGGCCATAATTTGTGTATTAAGCTAATTGGGTTCTGCGACGAACTGTCAAAGTTACAGATGACGACTCGGTGCACGCTTGCGCTATTTAGTTACATCCGTGACTAGGTCATGACGTAGTACACATACAACAGTAAATAACTACACACAATTACAAATCACAAGGAATGACGCCGAATTCGATGTGTAGCTCCAAACACGGAGATAATTAATGATTATATATTAAATGTGTTCGAGACAACGATAAAATAATAATTATAAGTATTACTTATAACAGGTAAAATAGTTCACAGTCCAAGCACACCAAAACAAACGAATGTCTGCATGTAAAAATACCGGTGAATGGAAAATATTACATGACACCGACAATAATATGTCAGATACTGAAATTCACCGGTCATAACAATATGATTTATGTTTTCTAACCAAACATCTCCATGTACATTTTTCTTGTTCGTCTAGATGTGTTTCTGTGAATCACTAAGCAATCATTATACATGATGATGATGTTTCTTTGGAAATTCTCGTCTTAAAGAAGTCAGTCTATAGAATAGACGACGGACATGCATTTTCGCCGATTTCTAACCGCATTTGTTTCATTTTTTTAATCTGTTTCTTCACTAAATTGTAATGTTTCCACAAAAATATTTTTCCTACATACATCGATGACAATATCGGATATATGAATAGTGTTTGACATTTGTGTTCATATGCTTGGGTAAAATTACTATGTCCTTATTACCTGCACCATAAAATCAGCGAAATCACAATAAAACAGGGGTAAATGATTTTTGGTCAATCGTCTCTTCTAAACCACGTCTGTTAAAGCATTGAACTTAATACATATTATTTAATTTTTACAACATGTTTTACTCATGTTTTACTTGTTTTTTCTTTCATAGTTTATGATGCCTCAATCGGAAATTCATCGTCCAGAGAATGGATTGTCGCGGAAATGATGTACAACAAAACAATAGTGTCCTCAACAGATATTCTAGACATAAAACGATTTCTTGAACGTTTAAAAGTGTAACTAAAATAGCAAAAGAGGATTAGAATTACGTAAAGTTCTTATGGATGCCGTTGAGGACTATGCAAGAAAATGGATAAAACGAGAACAAGAAGACATTGATTCTCTATCAGATTGGTTAAAGGCCGTGAGGTCTTTAATTTTGAAACGAATGAAAGTTTTAAGTAGGTCAATGAGTGCCAAGGTTACATCAGTTTTCAAAGACCCCGATGTAGCAAAAACATTGTCTACTATACATGACAAATATGTTGTCGCACCAGCAGACAAAGCCCAAAACAACATTGTTTTTGTCTGCAAAACGTTTTATATCCAATCTTTATTATCAGAAGTAGACGTAGAAAATAATAGCAGTGATAAGACCTATACTGCTACCACACTCTCCAAAGTAGAGATTGTGGAAAACCATAAATCTGTGCTATCCTCTTTTGGTCTCTCTACCAGGGACGATGATTGTGATTCCTAAACTTCACAAGAATCCATACAAACAACGTTTCATAGTTGGATCTGCAAAATGTACCACCAAACCTCTTTCAAAACTTTTAACTTCTATACTCACAACTGTCAAAGAGGGTCTACAGTCCTACCACAACACTTGTTACTCCCGTAGTGGTATTAATTCAATGTTGATCCTGAAAAATTCGAAAGATCTTTTGGAGACAATCAGTTCAAGACTATTATCTGAATATAATAGCATTAAAACCTATGATTTTTCAACACTGTCTACTTCTATTCCCCATACTCAGTTAAAATCCCGAATTAAAACATTATACATCGTTGTTTTTCCAAAAAAGATGGTACACCTAGATACAAATATATAGTTCTTGGTAGAGATTCCTCATACTTTGTAAGAAATAATTCCAAATCATCTTCCAAATATCCAGAGGAAGATGTTTACAAAATGCTGGAATTTTTAATTGACAACATATTTGTCCAGTGTGGTGGACGTGTTTTTCAACAAACGGTCGGCATTCCAATGGGAACAAATTGTGCTCCTTTACTTGCTGACCTATTCCTTCACTCTTATGAGGCTGACTTTATAGCTGATCTGATCCGAAAGAAAGAATATCGTTTGGCTAGATCCTTCAATCTCAGTTTCCGCTATATAGATGACGTATTATCTTTAAACAATCCTAATTTCGGGGATTTGATACATCGTATCTACCCAAAAGAACTTGAGATAAAGGATACTACAGACACTGTGAAGTCGGCCTCATATCTTGACCTACACTTAGAAATCGATGGTAAAGGAAAACTACTGACCAAACTTTACGCCCCGTGAACATGAAATGGATGAAAAAATGAACATGAAATGAAAAAAAGATGGGACACAAGGATAATACGGTCGACAAATTTTGATCGCCACCAGAAAAATGGGGGATGGGTAAGGTCGGGCAATTTAGCCTCCTGTGGCAGAACGCAAAGGTTCCTACTCCTATCGAATACCACAGCAAGGTTCATTAACGTGCGAGGAACGTGGCATCTTTCCCAACACGGTGCACCACTATGGTTTGCGGTCAGGTTTTCCGTATTATAGCCTGACAACCCCAGCATGTAACATGCCAGGGGTACCCCATTCCACCGCCTGGGGCACACATCCCAGTTGCTCTGTGGACAGAGCGCCTAGCCATCTGCTAGGTTTCTGAGCACTATTTAGTCGCCTTTTACGACGAGCTCAGCGCTGCAGCAGGCCTATTTTTTTAACACCCGGACCTGCATGGGGCTACAAGTAGAAATTTTAAGTTGTAAAATACTTGTTATACGTTGATGCACAATCAATGATAAATATGAAATCAAGAGCTCAAGAACATGGCATTCGATTGTTTACGAAGATCATGTTATCAATACTGGACGACGACCCAGAGATATTTCGGACTAAGACAATCCAGAGTTCCTTACCAAAGCTGACGTTCCGGCCCATACATGTTTCTGACCATGATGATAAGATACTGCGTTAGGACATCATAACAACTTTCACGATTTGACAAAAAATATGAAAGGACTTTGGTGTTCAATTCAGTGTGTTAAAGGTTTCAGCTTTCTCATATTATAAGACATTTCTAAATGCTTGCATGTGGTAATCTGCTGAAGTAATTTGTGTATTCATCGTATGTTTAGAAACAAATACTGATATCAATTCTACATCTGATTATATTCCTTTGATAATGTTATGGTATGTGATATTAAAAATTCAAATAATGTTTTATTTTTTTTCGTTCTACTTAACTGATGTTTTAGAATAGGCCTGCAGCAGCGCTAAGCTTGTCGTATAAGGCGACTAAATAGTGCTCAGAAACCTAGCCGGGGGCTAGGCGCTCTGCCCACAGAGCAACTGGGATGTGTGCCCCAGGTGGTGGAATGGGGTACCCCTGGCGTGTTACATGCTGGGGTTGTCAGGCTATAATACGGAAAACCTGACCGCAAACCATAGTGGTGCACCGTGTTGGGAAAGATGCCACGTTCCTCGCACGTTAAAGAACCCTGCTGTGGTATTCGATAGGAGTAGGAGCCTTTGCGCTCCGCCACAGGAGGCTAAATTGCCCGACCTTACCCATTCCCCCCTTTTTCCAGTGGCAATCAAAATTTGTCGACCCTATTGTCCTTGTGTCCTATCCTTTTTTTTTCATTTCATGTTCATTTTATCATCCATTTCATGTTCATCGTCTGAATATAGCTGAAATATTGCTGCTCGGACGTTAAACCCCAACAAACAAACAAACAAACATATTTCATTGCGGTCTATGTGCAGTGAGGTTTCAATTTCTAATTTAAGAAAAATATTTAGACAAATCTTATTTAATTTATCAATGCATATAACATTTAAACAATTGAACAGAAAGTCTACTTTAAACGACAGAAGGAATCCATATTCCACTTTATTTCATCGCACAAAACATAACGCTGTTTTAATAAAATAGCATTATATCATGATTTTTCGGAGTGCAAGGTACTACTTATAGGCGAACAAGGAGCTTGAAAAGTTCTACGATCAATACATTACTTATGGAAAAAAATGTAAAACTGGTATAACATTTAATCCAAGGGGAATTATGGATTCTATTGAACCATATCAAATAAAAAAAAACAAATAAATGGAGAGAAAATTGGAGTCATACATTTGTACGACACGCCCCCATTTGATCAGATGAAGGAAAGTATGGAATAGATTACTAATACCACGTGATTATTTTGGTATTTTCTATAAAACGTTTGACCCGAGAAGGTTTAGAGTTTCTCAAATGTGTCGAGAAAATATTTTTTCGGCGACAACATCTTCAGTCATCTCATCATCATATTCAACAAGTTTGAAAATGAAGAAGATGCTAAAAAGCAAATACAGTGGGCAGATGCACCAGTGTTCAAAGCATTTCTGGAGAAAACAGACGAATCAAATATCTACTTTCCGTTTCCCTTTATTGACATTACCTACATATTAATCTATATATCTAATATTTGTGGTAAAAGAGAGACTATCCTTCTATTTTTGCATTTAAATTAAACTTTCATTATCTTTCTTGTTTATCTGCAAATGTCCTTGACCTGTCGGGGTTAATTGGTGCGATAATTGAGGTATCATGTGTATCTACAGAATTTCATTTACAGGTACATTTTCTACGGAGGCAGTTTTTAACCTGGTTTTCGTAGTTTGCTAATTAACATATAGGTGCATTCCAAGCACCACACAAACTCCACATATAATCTCAAGGTTAGGGATCCCATGATTTTCAATGTTATTACAAATGAGATTGGAACTCACAAAAACGATTATTTATTTCAATAATCTAAATCATACATAGATCGAAACTGCATTAACTTGCAAAGAAAATAGGGAAAAGGAAAAAAGAAGTTATGTTGGAAGTATCCCCTGTATTCTTATGTAAATTGTATTGACGTAGCGTACGGTGTTGGTGTCATATTTGGTAACGTCGAAATCGGCAAGATTTCCACGTCTTTTTTGTATTGCGACGTACATCGTTCTATAATTGTAACGTGTAAAAAGAAGTGTGCATATTTATTTTTTTACACAAAATAACACACACGACATGTTTTATTATTTAATTATCCGATTCGATATTATTTTTTCGTACGTTTTGGTCAATTGAAATGATCAGATTACATCCTGATATGGTAAATAGTTTGGCATCAACCATTTAAAATGATTTGAAGGAAATTTTATCCTACGAAAAAAGTGTTACAAATTATGAAAACTTATTTCGTGATGCGCTAAAATAAAGTAAAACACCATCACTATAACAGAAAGCCAACAAACCTACAAGCAAAAAAGTACCCACCCCTCGGAAATCAAATTGTGGAAGCGTATAAAGTGAATTTATTTCTTTTTCTACAAAAACCAAAACCTTGGCAAAGCTCCCTCTTTGAGAAAATTTGATAGCGAAATATCCCGTTTTTATTACATGATGAAAGAACTTGCGGTCGTATAATGTTATGGCGCAGTCGTCGTGGTAGGCGGCGACGTCGTCTGAGGACACTTCGTTTCCGTGCTATAAATTTAGTTGTAGTTGATATGATTTTACTAAGAAGAATCCTATTTAATTTGGACTTTGTTGCCTTTGCCGCTTTAGAAAAGGGGGCCAAAAAGGGTAAAAATACGTGTTTTATTAAAAGAAGATTTTTTTTTTCGATTTTAATTATTCTATTTTAAATGTGTTCTTTATTTAATTCGGGTAAACAAACGTACAGCAGATTTTATGTTTTTTAGACCGTTTTCAAGTTATAGGGGGTCAAAGTTGGGCAACACTTTCATATTTCTTTTTCCTGTTTTCTTTTCAACATTTCTTTCATTATTTTATCAGATTCGCTAAAATCGTTCATTACATCCACAGTCGTATTAATTCAATCTAGTATCGTAACGTTTCAATAATTTTTATTGTTTTCAGAATTGACATTAAGAGTTTTTACGTCGCAAAATAAAACGTTACTTTGGAAACGTCAAAAATGCGCTTTGTGACATTTTTGTTCGACACGGTTTTACATTTTATATATAACCCATTTGTTAAGCCAAAGAAAAAATGAAATGATAAAACCATAGAGGAGGATGAATACATTTTTAAGTATATGAAGAAATCGACTCAACACCATTTGCCTTTTTGAACAATTCGTTCGAATTTCGCATGGTGTACGCGTAATTAAATAAAATATACAAATTTTAGATGTTGTGACATTTTGGTTTGATACAGACAAAATGCGCTAAGATAAATATTCAACCAAGTACCATTATTTTTAGAATATACTATCTGCAGCATATATACATGTAAAACTCAAAATTTCATGGTTATTAGTTCTCTCCAAGCTAACGAAAAAAGCTTTTGATAAATACCGGATAGCACGCAACGTGTAGAAAACGTCGGGAAAAAGACAACGTGACGTCACCACATACGTGCGTATTTATCTACAATTAGACAATAAAACTAATTATTTTTTTTAGAATAAACATGATATTCATATTCTGAATATTTATATAGTCCTTTAAGCGTGAATATACTTTGGTAAAAATACTATTCGTTGTTATATTTTACAACGGTAAGCAAGAAAGCAGCCAATGGCCAACATCGAAAAAATTAAGATTTGTGACACAATTGAAATACGGACAAAAAGAGTTTTAACAAAAATACTGATTGAACATTTTTATACATATTTTCAATTGTTATGTAATAAATTGTCAATAGAGTTAATAAAAGTCCCGATTAAAAAAAGCTGTTCGCATAACTAAAAAAATGTCTAACATTTTGTCTTCAAATCTATTTCTTTCCATTTTTACAATGTCCACATCAAAGGGGAGATATTTGTGATATTGTTATACGCTTTGTGTCTTATCATTACGTCATGAAAAATATGACATCATCTGCAGGCAGCACAAACTGCTCTCCCCCCCCCCCCAAAAAAAAAGTTTGTTTTATCCAAATACGCCAAGAAACAACTTAGATATATTGGTGATATGGGAAGCAAGCATTTCTTAATGTTACCCGTCCACATATGAAAATGGACGTTCTTTCGATCGAATAGTGCTTTCCCTCCGCAATTAATGGCAACTTTCAAAGATTTATTATTATAATCCTAAAACAACCATTTTCGAACATTGTAATATCTATATTGCCTCTGATAACTCCACATTCTAATTGCAATATTTAGGTTTTCGTAGCAAGCCCCGGTTTAGTCGAATTTGACACCAACAACGTATAGAGAGATTATATTTTCTAATATGAATTAGGCGCAGCCTACAACCGAGTATTGCACGTATAGGTTTTTCTTACGTTTGTAAAATCATTGAAAAAAGGGACGATAGCTGAATGGGGCTAAATAGGTAAGATAAACAATTGTCCATTTTTTTTTTTTTTTTTGATAATTCACCGTACCGTATCTAGAGCTGGTAAATAATTATTTTTTTTATTTTCTTTGATTATGAATTGCATATTATAATATTAAACCAGTTCGAAGGCTACTTTCCCTTTTGAATTCACTTCCCTGACCAATTTCTCTGGACCGCTTAGTTTTTTAATTTCGACATCATAACAAACTCGTCAAGGCTCGTTTGTTGTGATCTTGTAATTAAATAACTTGAGTTGATATATCACGATATTCATCTTTCCCTAATTATGAAATCTATATTTTTTTAATAATGAAAATGCGAAATCCGGAACCAGATATTATGAATAGATATATTAAGTTCGTTGTCATCTAGATAGTCATGTTGAAGTGTAAAATTTTAACTTTTTTCGTTGGTAACATTTTCAAGTTCATGTCACTGATAAGATACAGTACCAATTCAGATATTGATAGGTGCGAATTTTGTGAGCGATATGAATTAATCCAGACGTAAAATTAGGATGGTGCAAATTTTGAAATAACAAAGCTGATAATTTGTAAAAAAAAAAAAAAAAAAAAAAAAAACATATACTATCTCGGCCTTAATTTGAATTGGAAACAGATGGTTTAAGAGACTGTCAATGTAGAAACCAGCCCTATCATTTTGGTGACACATAGGTAAAGGAACCCCCAATTTTGTCTTCAAATATATTGTTTGACTCAATGTGAAGTTAGAAAGAACAAGGATTGTTCTTTATGAAAAAAATGGAACCATAAAATATGTTAAAGTTCCTTAACAAATCAAGTAAACAAACTTTCCTTTTTAGAATACAAGAGTTTGCAATCTCTTACTTAAGAGTTTTTTAATCGCATTTGCCATCCACTGCCTGGGTGGACATAGACACCCTCATAATAAGACAATCATCATACTATATATAGATAATGAATAGAAATAGCTGAAGTGAAGTAATCTATAAAAATATTTTTTAAGACATTAAACAATCTTACTGTGTGTAAAATGTTCATCTCTTACGCAGAATAATGCATTTTGTTATCATAAATAAAAATGAATTCATTGCATGGTGGAAAATCTCTCAATTCATACAAAAAAATACAATGATATAAGTATGAATCTGTCAAATGAATAAGTCAATTTCCAAAACAAAAACTTAAAAAGCTTGAAAGGCGACTTTAGTTTTACATAAAATTAGTTAAAGTAAATACTTTTTAGTTTTTTTCTTTGGTAACATCCATTTAACACAAGCGTATGGAATTTTCATTTTCATAATACAACTCATACTTCATACCAAAAGAATTTGATAAAAATTATGAAAATAAACAAGTTCTTGAAACTTAAAAATGCATGTGCCGTACCGAATATTTTTCATAACAATAAATGAATAACATGAATAATGCAAGGATGTAAAACTAAACATCATCCAAGTATAAAATTACCAGAAAATGCATTTCTTGTGTGACTGCCAATACTTTATTTTCTTCAAAGACCTCAAACAAACATTAAAAGTTAATACAAATGCACTCAGATCTAACATTTTGTAAATTTACTCTACAATTGTTTAAAAACCTCATTTTTGGAATAAAAGCTAATATTTATGGTTTTTATGTTTATGTACCAGTTTGTAGTACACGTTTGACACGAACATTTAATTTCCCTTCATAGACCTCAACATTAAAAGCTATGATTTAAACATTCTTTGAAACCTTTTTTATTGTCTTTTTTTGCTAGTGCTATAACTCGTAAAAAGCAATAATAAGTGCTTAAACTGTAAGTTTTTTTAAGTGTTGGAATGTTTAAAAAAAACTTCTAAGTATAAACCGCACTTAAATTTGATATATGTAAGGACATTGATGCTGGTAAAAAAAGTATGATATTTTTGGGGGGTATACATCGCACAAAACCAATGTCATTAGTTGATTTTTTATGACAGTATTTTAATTTTTAATTATTCAGGAGAGTTTTGGGCAAACACCTGACAATGTTATTCGGGATAAATTAAATATTAACGTATAGGGGAATCTTTAAATTCACCACTATCAGCACGATTTAAATGGAAATAAAGCATTATGTACAACCCTTAACATAAATGTAGTTAAACGTTAATATTTCTATTCAAAACTCCACTGAACATCTGGTGTAACGAGCAAGCGTTATGAGAAATGTCAAAAGAGCTAGCCAGCGCTGCAAGAAATGTTCAACGAGAAACAACTATACGCCATCAGTTGACAGAAAACTCTGCTAGAATTTCAGAAGATCTGGCTCTAGAATTGTCCTAAAACTTTTCTCAATATGTCATAAAACCGTTCATCTGACAGTTCTTGGAAAGTTTTATAAAAAAAAATTTAGAACAGATCTCATCTGTCCCTGGAGATATTTTGTTTCAGCTATGAGGTAGAATCTATAAGTAATAAGTACAGTTAGTTGTTAATACGGTAAGACCAGACATAATCATGAATTAAAGTATGTCTTATCTGTGAGATAGATGTAACTGCATCATAATAGAAATAAACAGGACCAACATTTATGTTGTTGTAACAAAAGAAGAAATGAGCGGACACGGTTTTTGATTTACACCCTTGGCAAACGCAGGCATATTCAAAAGTCTCTTGAATTATATTAAAAAATATTTGAAAAGTATGACATGCAATAGAAAAAACTTAAGCTCATTTTTCCGGGTCTGTTCGATAGAGCTATATTATACCAAAAAACCAAATTCAATACTGTTAATTCAGAAAAAAAAATCGATTCTTTTAAGAAATTTGCGAAAATGTGGTATCAATTTTGTCGATTTTGAAATGACTCTGGCATTCCATAACATGAATTTTAATTTTTGCTATTCTAAGTCAATCGCATATTTTGCAATGATAAAAAAAAATATCGCCTTTTTTTTTTTTTTTTTTTTTTGTATTTACAAAAAAATTCATTGCAGTGTTAGTTCAAAGGTTATTTATCCAGTGACCACGTACAACTGACCTAATCCACGACTTTAACAAAAATGGTTATACGCCCAATCTCATTTAATTTGTGCAAATAGGGTCCAAGGTCTTTGAAAATACTAACTGTCGGACAAATTCCGAATAAAATATGTTTGTATGTTTCACATCATGTTTGTTTGTTTGTTTGTTGGGGTTTAACGTCCGAGCAGCAATATTTCAGCTATATTCAGACAATGAACATGAAATGAAGAAACAAAAAGGATGGGTCACAAGGATAATAGGGTCGACAAATTCTGATTGCCACTGGAAAAAGGGGGGATGCGTAAGGTAGGGCAATTTAGCCTCCTGTGGCGGAGCGCAAAGGTTCCTACTCCTACCGAATACCACAGCAGGGTTCATTAACGTGCGAGGAACGTGGCATCTTTCCCAATACGGTGCACCACTATGGTTTGCGGTCAGGTTTTCCGTATTACAGCCTGACAACCCCAGCATGTAACATGCCAGGGGTACCCTATTCCACCACCTGGGGCACACATCCCAGTTGCTCTGTGGGCAGAGCGCCTAGCCCCCGGCTAGGTTTCTGAGCACTATTTAGTCGCCTTTTACGACAAGCTTAGCGCTGCTGCAGGCCTATTCTTTTGACACCCGGGCCTGCACGCGGGTTTCACATCGTGGTCTGAACAGCTAAAATTAGTAATGTCTAACAAAGCAATTTTCCATTACCTTTTGAATAAAAGAGTAATCAAGGGAACCAAGGTTATAGCGGTAATCAAGAGAATGTAATCCAGGGACAAAGACCAGACATGGAAAACAGACATTTACAACAAAGAACATAAAGTAACTAAAATCATACATACAAAGTAACAAAAGTAAATGAGCAACTCGGACTCCACTAAAAAATGGGAGCATGGACCAAGTGCATCGGTAGGATAAGCGTCCTCTGCTTTTCTAGAAACACCAAAATCATACTCAAACCTCCGAAATATGCTAAAAACCGGATGTCACAATACTAAAATTTCATAATTTAAGGCCTTGAATGCCGGAAATCGTTTCTTATACATGGACTTTTCTGGTCAATTTGCACCAAATAGTACCCGAACTATAAAATAATATTATTAAAAGAAACCAAACAACATAAGTAGGAAATAAATTTAGAAATGTTGAAGTGTCGCCGATTTCCTGATTCCTCCGTTACGAAGATTTGAGTGCATTGAAAAATAGCTTATAATGGTGTTAAAAACCTTTAACACAAGTTACGATACTTAGGAGAAGGTATCTTAAAATAAATATTAAAAAAATATGCTAGGAATATATGCAAGAGTAAAATAATTTATCAAAATCGGCATTTTTAAAAATACCGCTGATCAATTGATTCCTCCGTTACAGTAAACAAATTTTGTTATTACTGATAGAAAATAAAAATGTTGCTTTTACAACAATAACACTATGTTTGCTTATAAAATCAAACTATAGAAACAATTTTTATTGTATGCATTCTTTTGAATAAATTTTATTTTTAAATGGGAATTCCTCCGTAACGATTCCTCCGTTACGTGGAATTTTTATAACGAGCATATTTTCTCTATTACACTGTTGACACATTTATCACGTGATCTCAAACGTTTACAGGCGGGATTGTTTTGAAAATTACATGCCTTCCATCATGATAAACGGAGTGAATTGAAGAAAAGCATTTGATGTTGTATCACAACTAAAGCTGGTAAGTACATTAATTACTAATACTAAGAGAAAATAACATTTTGGTGGCTATTTTCATTTTGACACACTCACAGACAACAAAATCTTAATGGCATCGAAAAATTGGCAATCACAATGTACCGGTGTATATGGAAAAAATGCAAATGAAAAAGAGCCTACAATGTAACGGAGGAATCGTGGCCCGTTACATAATTTCACGTTAAGAAAACATCAATTATCGATATTTTGTTTTTGTTTCAGAACTTGAATTAGAAGAATAAATATAAATAAACCTTTTTTTCATATATTTTTTTGAAATTCCTGAAAAAAATGTTGTTAAGTCAAGACGACACGTCTAGTCTAACGTCTAACCAATCATGTTGTTGAGTTTTAAAAGTTCATAAAATCCATGTTGGTTGGTTGGTTGGGGCATGTTAAAGATGTGCATCATGTGGTATTTTTGTTTATGTAATTATATTAACCTCGATATCTGTGATGCCTCTACATTTCTCTTTTGTTGTTCGTTTAAGACTCTTGGGACTCGCATACTTTGTACTTCGAAATGGCTGTTGGCTGTTATTTTCTTGCGTTGTCTTTGTAATTAGGATCATATTTCTGACATCTCAATACCGCAACCGATACATTTTTAATGTGATTGCTGAACATAAATCAGTGTTTAATATTCCTGCCAGCTGGCAATATTTTGAGTCAAGCCATGGTAAATGTCCATGTGATGGGGTCGGAGCGGTTGCCAAGCGAATGGCAGATAACGCTGTTAAACGGGACAAACATGCGATTCAAGACGCACAATCCTTCTTCAGCTGGACGTCACAATCAGTATCCTTCATCACTTATGTTTGGGTTGGTAAGGATGCAATCGCACAAGCAGACACTGATATCAAGACCACAGAGTTAGGGTCGATCAAAGGGACAATGACCGTCCATACTGTATTTGGATATGATGGATCAACAATAGTGACAAGGACAAAAAATTTTTTTTCTGTTTTAACTGCTTTGTTGATGGGAAGTTCTGTCCAGATAGTCAATGTGGTGGATGGCAATTGCATGAGATTAAATCAGATGTAACGGAAACGGAGCATAATGAAGCAGAACATCAAGATCAACTATATGTTGTTGATGATTGGGTGGCCGCTATTTACGAAGGAGATAAGATTTGGCAAAATCATTCAAAGTGACATCGCTGATGTAGATTTCTTTATTTTTTTATGCAAAAGACCAAACTTAAAGGCAGATACATGTACAGCTTTAAGAACCCAACGCCACCCGCTACAGTGTGGTCTACGGAAACCAAATCCTACCTAAAATAGAAGATCCATCGTCTATCGGAAAGAATAGGCGATCGTTCTCCCTTCCGAAGGAAATGATCAAGGACATTGAAAGGCTCCACGTCGAAAATTCCTCCGAAACAGTGCTTAATCAAGATTAGAAGAACCAATTATGTTGTTGATAGTGAGGACTATAAACGTTTTGCTCCGTACAAACTGCTATTTACTGGAACTATTGTTGTCGTTTTATGGAGAATCCTATGCATTTAAGTGATAAAAACGTTTGATGTGAACAAGACGATTCCTCCGTTAAAAAACGAGACTAAAAACGTTTATTTTTTTAGAATTATGTGTTCAAAACTAGGGTTTACATTGTTTTATTGCATTTTCAAAATATCATAACAAAATTAAACAGTAATTGTTCATTTTTTTCTATCTCCTTTATTTTTGGTATTTCTTGATTCCTCCGTAACAATTCTTACTCTCAATTCCTGCTGAAAGTTTAAGTAAACTTCAAGTGTTACACAGGAAATGTAAATTTGTGTACGATCAACATTTATGAAAGTGCTGAAAAATGACTTTGGCTTCATTTTAACTTGCTAGAATGGTTAACTGGAGTTAATTTCACATAACACTAATTTAAAAATTCATATTAGGACAGGTTAATGCAAATGTGAGGTACTTTGAGATGTGAAATACACCTACATTTTCACTGTAAACATACAGTTAAACCCTTTTCCTTCTTGACAATATATTTGAGATTAGGTATTTTTAGCACTTTACAGTTACAATGGCTAATATAATAAGCCTCCAATTAGAGTGGATGTTTGTTATGGAGGAATCAGGGGACCAAAAAAAAAAGAAAGAGTCCCTGTCTTTGAAGGTCTGTATCTAAAAAAGTAGTTGAGATTTGATCGAGATATTTTATATTCTGAAGGACAGATATGCATAGAATTAATTAAGTAATACATTGTCTGGAAATATTGTTACCCCATTTAATACATTTTCTAAATTCATATGCACTACTGAAATGAGATTGTTCGTATAGCATATGTTTAAAAACCATTGTAAAAGTTACAGTTCTTACTCTGTATACGACTATTTCTTTACTGCACTAAACTTTCTATTTATATTTCAAGAACATAATGACTCTCGTTCAGTATTTTTACGCTGTTTGTTCGTTAAAGCTCGGGCGAATACTTGTCAAAATTTTTTCATCACAATGTGATGTATGATATATGTATTTGCGGAGTCAGCAATTATTTGAGAAGTGCAAAATAAAATCATGAATTTGATGCAAGTCATCATTAAATTATCCCTGTTATTTTGTAACAAATTTAAAGACGTGTACAACACTTGCTGTATCGCTCGGCTAACTTCAAGTAATCCCTATCTCGTTTCGATTTCCCTTCAAAAGCATGCCTTCTTGCCATTGGGATAAATTATCATTTTGTTTACACAAATCTTTCGCATGACGCGTAATCAAACTTTCTGCTTCTGCATAGGCTTAATGTTGATAATAAAGAGAAATTGCGTTTGATTTCACAAGACTTTCTAGCTTCCTGTCAAAAGCCTCAACGAGAGAGGGATTTACAGAGTTTCCGTTAGTTCCAAAACTGATGTATCGATTTCTACATTTACCACAGAATTCAACCATCTTTGCAGATTCCTTTATTCGTTTTTCAATGTCTTCTGGTTCTACATGTGTAAACACAATAATAGCATAGCCATACATTTTGTTTCCAATCATTTTCTCGAATTCTGTCATTGCATTTGTGTCACCTTCTTCAATCCTTTGTTCAGCAGATATGACGTATACAATCGCATGGAATTCTGGAGAAGTCACTATTAAACACCGTTTCATGTGTTCCTAGTAAGAGCCTTTTTCATTAGGTGGTAAAATGCCTTTTGATGTTTGTTTGTTGTTTGGTGGGGTTTAACGTCTGAGCAGCAATGTTTCAGCTATATTCAGACGATGAACATGAAATTGATGATAAAATGAACATGAAATGATGATGAAATAAAAAATGGGATGGAACACAAGGGCAATGGGGTCGACTAATTTTGATTGCCACTGGAAATAAGTAGAGGTGGGTAGGGTCGGGCAATTTAGCCTCCTGCGGCGGAGCCCTACGGTTCCTACTCCGGGAGAATACCGCAGTAGGGTTCTTTAACATGGGAGGAACGTGGCATCTTTCCCAACACGGTGCACCACTATGGTTTGCGGTCAGGTTTTCCGTATTATATCCTGACAACTCCAGCATGTAACACGCCAGGGGTACCCCATTCCACCTCCTGACGCACATATCCCAGTTGCTCTGTGGGCAGAGCGCCTAGCCCCGTCTAGGTTTCTGAGCACTATTTAGTCGCCTTTTACGACAAGCTTAGCGCTGCTGCAGGCCTATTTTTTTAACACCCGGACCTGCACGGGGCAGTTCGTCCTTGCTCTCTTGCATGTTATAGTTCACTCGTATAACTTTTATAATAATTTAATTCATACTTAGACGTTGGTCTTTACGCTATCAAATTACCACTTCCTATATTTGAACCCCTTATTTTTATTCTCACTCGGTCACATTAAGTATTTATCAATAATCGTTTTAAGTACTCATCTAAAGGTGCTCTTACAACATAATAACGAATTTATTTGAGCAAACGAACTGCTACAATGTAATCACTTGGGAAAAAATTAGAAAACAAACTCACCTCTTAGAAAAAAACTTCATGTCTGGAACGTGCTGAAATCGAATGTACAACGAACGAAGCGTAATCAGAACGAACATTAAAGCGTATATGATACCAAACCTGCCGCAACTGTAAAAATAACGATCTAAATGAATTGGTAACCTGCTCTTAACGAACAAACAAATAATGTAGCAGTCTTTAAGGAACGTCATTCATGCATGTCAAAAAACCCCGCTTTCAGTTTTATATTTCGTTCAAAAACAGTTACTGATCACATAACAAGTCATGGTTTTTCATTTGGTTGTTGGCCTCAAACAGGCCTGGGTGTCAAAAGAATAGGCATGCAGGCTAGTCGTAAAAGGCGACTAATTAGTGCCCAGAAACCTAGCCGGGGGCTAGGCGCTCTGCCCACAAAGCAACTGGGATGTGTGCCCAAGGTGGTGGAATGGGGTACCCCTGGCGCTTTACATGCTGGGGTTGTCAGGCTATAATGCGGAAAACCTGACCGCAGAAATGATTACCGTTTTGTGAAAGTATAGCATATGTAGACTGTAAAAGCATCGATTATTTGGTGGGTTTTTCTTCATCACCATGAATCACTAAACTATTGGACTTGTACTTAATCAAAATATATTTCATTTTCAAAATAAATTCCAAATGTATTTGCTTATAAGCAAGACGAATCTTTATCAAACACGGTCTTACTGAAGAAGGCTGTTTAGAATTTTTAAAAAAGTTGAAAGGAAAGTAAACATAGCAAAATTCTAATTCAAAACCTTCATTAACAATTGTCAGTAAATTAATTACAATCTTCTGTAACTCCCAATACAACAAAATGCTTTTTTTTTTCAAAGATAACTCAATGGTTTTGTATTTAGGTTGACTTTGGTAAAAAATAAATATGTACATAAAATAAAACCTAACCGATTAATGATTTGTAAAAAGGAACGTCTTACTACATCATTGATACATTAACGAAAAGGCTGAATCCATGAAAGTTCACAGCCTTTTCTTGATATTTTCGATAGACGAAATGTATCCGCTATACTTTTTACACATTTCCCTTTCAAAATTGCAAACGAAAGCTCAACGTACTGAAAATGTTCTTTAAACGGTCACAACTTTTTGATAGTGGAGGTTGAACGAACTATACGATTAGGAAGCGTTTTAATAACGACAAAACGATCGAATGTAACGTTCAAATTGACAATTTGGACTATTCGATCATTTTATTCTTTAACGAAATCACGAACTGCAATGTTCTTTGAATGATTAATACGAATACGAACAGCAAAACGAAATCAAATCGAAAGGAAATCCGAATGAACTTGTGCATTTCCTTAACCATACCAGAACGTTTAATTCGATCCTATTTCACTGATCAATTCGTCATATATTCGTGCAAAAGAAACTTAAGTTTGGTTTAAATGAAGTAAGTTAAGTTAAGGTTGGTCGAAAATAGAATTAATATTGATTCAAACATGTATCATGTTACGCGGAAGGAAACATAACTTTTATGCACATTTCCCTATTTTATTGTTCTTGAATCTTTAAACTGTTGAATTTGTCAAATAATAGATTAATTTGGAAAACCGGAGGATTCAGGTAAGACGTAATACACTATGTGTTAATAAAAAGACGATCAGATTTTTCAATTAAAATAGGCAGGTTCATTAACTTAAATCGTCATTAAACATTAAATGTATGAAATGTATTTAGTAAATTAAATGTCAGTTATCATAACATTACAGCATTTAACTTCACAGGATTTTAGTCAAAAAAGAAACGCTAGTATCAGTTTAACCTCAATTTATACACATTTCTATCGTAACTTATTTTAGACAGATCATATTAATCAACAAGAGAAATGGATTTTTCACCTGTAAGTAATAGTACTAATTTAGTAAATTACTTGGATGTAACTTACCGGGCTTAACATATTATAGTAAAAATAGGTATAAAAATAATTTACATGCATAATGAACCCTGTCTAAACGGAACCATGCGTTATCTGATGATCCGCCCACACCAGATTTCATTTGACGTCCCTTTACATCAGTTTCAATACATTTTGAACCTTACTTAACGGAACAATCCCTTCAATCAACCTTGGTAGTTAAATTCGTAAGGGATCAATGTGATAGGAATATGTCAACTTGAAAATATGCTTTTCAAGCTGGAAAGCCCCGTGCAGGTCCGGGTGTTAAAAAAATAGGCCTGCAGCAGCGCTATGCTTGTAGTAAAAGGCGACTAAATAGTGCTCAGAACCTTAGCCGGGGGATAAGGCGCTCTGTCCACAGAGCAACTGGGTTGGGTACCCCTGGCGTGTTACATCTTGGGGTTGTCAGGCTATAATACGGAAAACCTGACCGCAAACCATAGTGGTGCACCGTGTTGGGAAAGATCCCACGTTCCTCGCACGTTAAAAAACCCTACTGTGGTATTCTCCCGGAGTAGGAACCATAGGGCTCCGCCACAGGAGGCTAAATTACCCGACTCTACCCACCTCTCCCTATGTCCAGTGGCAATCAAAATTTCTCGACCCCGTTGTCCTTGTGTCCCATCCCATTTTTCATTTTATCATCATTTCATGTTCATTTTATTATCCACTTCATGTTCATCGCCAGTATATATCAGAAATAATGCTGCTCGGCCGTTAAACTCCAACAAACAAATCAAGCTGGAAAATGTGCTGAAAGGTTGATAAAGGTTAAGTTGCCATTACTTGTTAAATGAAAAATTTACTTTTAATACACATTACATAAGGGCTCTGTGCAAAAGGTCGATTTTATGTCGATTTTTGTCCAGTCATCGACTTATTAAACAGTCATTCTATCGACTACGTTACTCTAGAATTCAACTTCAAGTTGGTATTTTCAATATCAAAACTTAAATTCATATGGAAAAGATTACTTTTTACTCACGCAATATAGCAATATGGTTTCACTTTTAACTAACAAATAATATTGGAAAAAATTTAGTAACAAAACCCAAGAGACGCCCATTATCAAGAATAATACGTCGAAGTCCCCAAATCGAGTAGTTAATTTATCTCAACATTACGAATACAAGTGTTATTTTATGCATCTCATTGTTCCGACTGTATACATTAATAAACCCTCAAAAACAGTGTTTAACACTTATTTATATCCCAAATTATCTTTAATGTATTTATAGTATTTTTTTCTTGACGATGCTAGTTCAGTGAAACCGACAACGTAATATAGTTGTCATTCAATATTCGAAGTTTGTTGGGGTTTAACGTCCTAGCAGCCATATTTCAGTTATATTCAGACGATGAATAGAAATGGATGATAAAATGAAAAAAAGGATAGCACACAAGGATAAAAGGGTCGACAAACCTTGATTGCCACCAGAAATAGGGGGACGGGCAAGGTCGGGTAATTTAGCCTCCTGTGGGGGAGCGTAAAGGTTCCTACTCCTATCGAATAACACAGCAGGCAGCAGGGTTCTTTAACGTGCGAGGAACGCGACATCTTTTCCAACACGGTGCACCACTATGGTTAGTGGTCAGGTTGTCCGTATTATAGCCTGACAACTCCAGCATGTAACATGCAAGGGATACACCATTCCACCACATGGGGCACACATCCCAGTTGCTTTGTGGGCAGAGCGCCTAGCCCCCGGCTAGGTTCCTGAGCACTATATAGTCGCTTTTTACGAAACGCTTAGCGCTGCTGCAGGCCTATTCTTTTGACACCCGGACCAGCTCGGGGCAGTATTCGAAGTAGATTAGTTTTACTGATCTTCATATTCTTTCGAAAGTGTTGTTCTCTGAACATACGATGTCGAAAATAAATGAAACGAAGCATCTAACTACTGTTACACGCCTTAAATCGTCTCTTTTTTTTTCTTTTTTTTTTGCGAAGCTGTTATAGCGGTGTTTTTAACGATTTGTTGATGGAAATAACATTAGTCGTTAGAAACTGTCACCGCTGAGGCTGTAAGTATATAACCAAATATAAGACACGATAAAAAAAAATGGTAATTAGATTGAAATTGTACAAAAAGTAATATCTATTATCCTAAATTTATATATTTTGTTTGTAAGGATTTTCCAGACTGTCAAGAAAGTTCAACTGTAGATGGATGTTTGATATCCAAGATAAAACTAAACTTACAAGCTGTTGAAGACCATCAGATTGAGAGGAATGAAGTCCTTGACATTGGGTATAGATTAAGGTCATGTGAAGAGGGGCATTTTGTAGAAAGGAAAGAGAGAATCAATGAATGTCCAGACCTTGCACTATGGTAACATAATATCAGACCGGTGTAGGAGGACGAAGTTGAATATATTGATTTTTTTAAGAAAGTCGTAATTTTACATGAACGAAGATTTATTTTTCTTCATAATCTTGCAAAACTATAAGATTTAAGTATAAACAGATTATATTAAAGATACGAACCTATTAAAGATCATTACTCTGTATTACAGGTTAAATTCTTGTCAGACTGAAATCGCACTCTTCGCGCTTATAAGGTCAAAGGTTGATTTGTATTGTTTACTGTTATGATGACGTCATTCTCAACAAGTATTAATTAGTACTCCGGCTAAGAATCATCCATAATTTGAATCATGGTTGGAAAGCTTACATATGTTTTGTTTAAAATGTTGTAGTAAAAAATTTACATGTGGTTTTTCATATAACCTGTGCTTTTAAAAAATATAAATTATATAGAATGTACTGTAAAATTCAGTATTAAGGCAGATAACTCTGTAAATGACACTAAAATACAATAGAAACTGTTGGATTTTAAATGCGGATTCTCTCCTAAGAGCAGACAGGTTGGGATGAATAATTTTACAATTTATTATAAACACCAATAAAGCAACTTAATAACAATATGTAGCCTCTCTTTAGGTGTATCACATTTTACAGAATATGTATGATTCTTACAATGACTACTACTTAAGTGTCAATAATGGTTAGGAGCTGGATCGAAATAAAATGATATTTTCAAAAAGCTAAAAAGAAGAAAGACATTGAGGATTAAATTTGGTTGGATATATTAATCATTGATATACAGTTAATTGTAATTTATAGTTAACGTATGTGGTAAACCTGTGAGTTAAGGCCGTCTAACTCTTGCATTCTAACAGCTGAAAGTAGACTTGTTTTATTACAATCTAATCAAAATTAGACCTGAAAATTGTTTCATACAGTCACTGTATGTAGAATCAAACAACAGTCTACTCTACTTTCTGTTCAGATGACCTTTTCAGAATTCTCTTTTTTTTTTCTTTGAATAATGCTGTCAAAATCCTAAATGTTGAAATTTGATTGACTAATCAGGAAGGTCATCTGAACAGAAAATAGAAGGAGAGTTGTTAGGTCCTACATGCAGTGACTTTATAGAACAATAGATAGGTCTGATTTTTTTATTAGATTCGTTCCATTATATTTTTTCTAAGTGATGGAGATCGTCTGTTGGCCATTGATCAACATAGTGTGAACGAATGGAATCATTGGATTGTTCTCCAGGCTTTGAAATACATCTTCTATACAACTGAAACGAAGAAAACCGTTTCATTGGTTCGTATATAATGCTAATTCATCAGTAAATTACTCGAGTTATCAATTGGATGACAATTCTTGTCACCGAGTTTAAAAGTAAACCATTTAAAAGGCTATAATGTAAAAAAAAGTATGCGTACTTATACTTTATTTGTGACCATTACAACATATGTTTAATCCCGTTGTAAATCATATATTATACTACAACACGTGATTTTGTACAGGGCGGATCCAGTCACTTCGAAAAGGAGGGGTGCCAGCGAAAAAGAGTGGTGGACATTATTTGTCATTTATTGTCAATTTACACATGAAAATGACAAATGTTCCAATGAAAAGAGGGTGCCAACCTCTAGCACCCCGTTTCTGGATCGGATCCGCCACTCTTGTAAATTATCGTAAATTACCTTACTCGTTATTTATTATATTTAGACAATTAATAGACAGACACGCACTGGTTATGATCAGACCTACTTGATATCCATAACTCTAGAAAGAGGATGCATACCTACAGGGTTTCTTCCAAGAGGTATATTAGCAAGCTATTATCATATACAAATTAAAGAACAGTTTAACATTTAAGAGGGTGTCCAGGCAAAATGAAAACAGGTAGTGGGTTGCACACGGCAAATTTTGTTTTAAAAAATGTTTACCCATTTCATATCACAAATACTTCCTTTCTCAAAGTTCAATGTTGGTTTTGGATTTACTGCTTCCCTGGATGCGTCATTCAAAATTGTCCCAATCTTTTTTAGTGTGTTCTGTTTGGCATTCTAAATTTAATGTCCATCTCAATTTAAATCCTTTAGGAAGTAATCCAGTTTGTTTACATTCTTGTAGAAATGACAAATTACTTTCAAATCGGATCTTCTTTTCAGCCAGCTTAAAACTGTTTTCACACATGACTGTTTGTTTCCATAGTATTATCACTAATCCAAACGGATAAGATTCATATAAAGTCTAAATGTTCTATTGGAATACATAGAAACTCCAACACATGTTTCCAACGTTTCGGTGGTGTACCCACCTTTCTCTGGGAATTCAGTTATTTTAAATAGAGAGGAATATGCAAATGAATTAAAAAATGAACTGAAAGTAGAAGTAAAGGCCGATGTGACACAAAAAATGAAAACAATGTAAAAACATTAGTTGAAAAGCTTTATAAATCTCAAGTTATCACAAAAGAAATGAAGCACTATTTATTACTAAAAGCTTATAGACACATGCTGTGTGTTGACCTTGAACACAACTATAAAACTAAAAATATTTACAAACACTGTAATAAGAAACTACAAAATAGGAAGAACTTAATATTTCTTGTTGTAAAACACGGAGTTCTTTTATCCAAAATCCCTCTCGCTTCACTCTCTATAGATCGCTCCGGACCGTGTTCTGTTCCACGATGAATATTTTCATTTTGTTGAAATCATCGAGGCAGTGGTTTGGTTATCTGAAGTGTTGACTCGATGGGAGTGAAGGCTTTTTTGTTAGGTTGCTTCTGTATCCGTTCAAGCGCTTCTGAAAAGGCTGTTTAGATTCACCAACATATTAAAGGCCACAGATAGGACAGTGCAACAAATATATTACATTAGCATTCTTGCAGTGCACGTTACAAAATATTTTGTAGCGTTTCCCCGTGACTGTTGGTGAATGATGACGAGTGGTGCATTTGGTTGCAACATTTGCACCTTTGTCACCTTTTGCGACCTAACAAAAAAGCCTTCACTCCCAGTGAGTCAACACTTCAGATTACCAAACCACAGCCTCGATGATATATATTGAAATGATATTTTAGACGATTGGTGTTGTATAAATGACTTTTTAAATAGATATAGATACCGATGGTGAGTATTTTGGGTTAATTTAGCTTCAGCTTTAGCACACACGGTCACTGATGAGCTTTATAAACAGATTCATAACGGAATCACGAAGGGCCTTTAGTTTGAAAAAAAAAAAACATTCGTCATTCAAAATCTGGTAACAAAGAACTATGAAATTATCGCACTATATTTATATTTCTAAAACTAACCAGCTACATAACCATTTTCCATCGCCAACCATTCCGTGCACAATTAAATATGCCAAATGAAAAGTCATTTCTGAGATGCTTTAAATAATTAGAATTATGACCATTTGATTAATTTGAAAGAGCACCATAAGCTACCTGTAATGCCAGTTAAGTATATCTAACATTTGCACTTTACCGAAATCGAAATGCTTCATGTTGTCGATCATCGCCTGAATATAGCTGAAATATTGCTGCTCGGGCGTTAAACCCCAATAAGCAATCAATCAACCATTTTCACCAGTTGCTCAGATTCCATCTTTTAAGAAACTAGGTGTTTTATGTTGAATGGTGATGATGATAGGTCGTTCTGGGCAGCATTTTGCCGCTAATTTTTATATGCTTTCATTTCAACGATAATTGGTTTATATACATGAAGTAAACATGGCCTCATATCACTCTTGATGAAAATCTTGGATAAAAATGTTTGTTTGTTGGGTTGGGGTTTAACGTCCGAGCAGCAATATTTCAGCTATATGCAGACGATGAACATGAAATGGATGATAAAATGAACATGAAATGATGATGAAATGAAAAAAAGGATGGGACACAAGGATAACTAGGGTCGACAAATATTGATTCCCAATAGAAAAAGGGGGATGGGTAAGGTCGGGACGTTGAACCCCAACAAACAAACAAACAAACAGTTGAGCGATTCAGACCCCGTGTAGGTCCGGGTGTCAAAAGAATAGGCCTGCAGCAGCGCTAAGCTTGTCGTAAAAGGCGACTAAATAGTGCTCAGAAACCTAGCCGGGGGCTAGGCGCTCTGACCACAGAGCAACTGGGATGTGTGCCCCAGGTGGTGGAATGGGGTACCCCTGGCGTATTACATACTGGGGTTGTCAGGCTATAATACGGAAAACCTGACTGCAAACCATTGTGGTGCACCGTGTTGGGAAAGATGCCACGTTCCTCGCACGTTAAAGAACCCTGCTGTAGTATTCGATAGGAGTAGGAACCTTTGCGCTCCGCTACAGGATACTAAGTTGCCCGACCTTACCCATCCCTCCCTTTTTCTAGTGGCAATCAAAATTTGTCGACCCTACTGTCCTTGTGTCCCATCCCATTTTTCATTTCATCATCATTTCATGTTCATCGTCTGAATATAGCTGAAATATTGCTGCTCGCACGTTAAACCCCAACAATCAATCAATCATGAGCGATTCAGGCCCCTCGTGATCCTCCTGTTTCCTTACATTTAAGATCGGTAAACTTCTTAATTTGTAGATTATTCCCATATTCGATTATGTCTCTAATTACTATTCTCAAACTAATTTAAATATCTTTTAATAGGTGGGATATTAACAGAAATAAGGAGCATGATTAAAAGAATAATGTATCACCCGAACATAATTTGTGTTAAATTCAAAGATGTCATCCAATGCAAGATAAGGCATGGCTCTCGGACAAACTGCTTTCTAAGGGTAGATGATAAAGAAAAGCTCACTGTGGAACCAATATCAGAAATTGAAAAAGATTATTGTAAGTACTTTTTTCCACACCAATAAATATCGGGTATTTTAAATTGAATATCATTAACATCACTAAGATTACTAAGTAAATGCAATAGTTAATGAAAGAAAATAATTCTTCCGTTTTACAACCAAAAGTGTTGAATTACAATAAAGTGTATTCTGCATAAAATGTGCCAATTAACCACATATATTTAAGTGTATTAATCACACTGAAAACTCCGTTATATGGCTATTTATTGTCATACGAAGATGTGCATACAAAATGTCGGATTTATTAAATCAATGACCCTCTGAACTATACTTGATTGCTATTGACTATTTTACATTCGCATGCACCTTACTGTAATGGGTTGTCTGTCATAGAAAAAACAACGTTTGTTTTGTTTGTTGGGGTTTAACGTCCGAGCAGCAATATTCAGGCGATGAACATGAAGTGGATGATAAAATGAACATGAAATGATGAAATGAAAAATGGGATGGGACACAATGATAATGGAGTGGAGAAATTTTGATTGCCACTGGAAATAGGGAGAGTAGGGTAGGGTCGGGCAATTTAGAGTCCTGTGGCGGAGCCATATGGTTCCTACTCCGGGAGAATACCACAGCAGGGTTTTATAACGTGCGAAGAACGTGGCATCTTTCCCAACACGGTGCACCACTATGGTTTGCGGTCAGGTTTTCCGTATTATAGCCTGACAACCCCATTCCACCACCTGGGGCACACATCCCAGTTTCTCTGTGGACAGAGCTCCCTAGCCCCCCGGCTAAGGTTCTGAACACTATTTAGTCGCCTTTTACGGCAAGCTTAGCGCTGCTGCAGGCCTATTCTTTTGACACCCGGACCTGCACGGGTCGGAAAAACAACGACTACGGAAGAAGTGTACAGGAATTGTTTGGTTTGAGAATTGTTCAGTTTATATAAGTCAACAATATATTGAAACTGGTACAAAGATTTTTTAATCTAAACTTCGAATTCGTAATTAATTAATATATATATAGCTTAGCTGGCCGAGTGGTCTAGGGCGCTGGAGTTAGTGCAGGCGGTGTTGCCATAGATGTCACAGCGGTACGAGTTCGAGTCCCGCGGAGGGAACGACAAAAATTTGCTTCGCAAATTTGACAGTTCTAACATCGTTGGGAATTTTTCAGACCCTTCTATATATATATATATATATATATATATAATCGATTATTTACACACTCTTGTTCGAGAAAAAGAACCAATTCTATCCCATTCCACGATTAAAATAATGTTTTTTGTCATGCTAACGATTTTGTCCCCAGATTGACTTAAATTGTTCGTTTGTTGATTGATTAATTGTTGGGGTTTAACGCCCGAGCAGCTATATTCAGGCGATGAACATGAATGATGATGAAATGAAACAAGGGATAGGACACAAGGATAACAGGGTCGACAAATTTTGATTGCCACTAAAAGAAAAGGATGGATGGGTAGGGTCGGGAAATTTAGCCTCCTGTGGCGGAGCGCATAGGTTCCTACTCCGAAAGAATACCACAGCATGGTTCTTTAACCTGCGAGGAACGTGGCATCTTTCCCAACACGGTGCACCACTATGGTTTGCGGTCAGGTTTCTCGTATTATAGCCTGACAACCCCAGCATGTAACACGCCAGGGGTACCCAGTCCCAGTGCCTTTGTGGGCAGAGCGCCTAGCCCCCGACTAGGTTTCTCAGCGCTAGTCAGTCGCCTTTTATGATGATGAAATTAACATGAAATGATGAGCTGACAAATTGGATTGGGACGACTTGGAAATGGGGAGAGATGGGTAGAATCCTGTGACGGAGCGCAAAGGCTCCTACTCCGATAGAATACTACAGAAGGGTTATTCAACGTGCGAGGAACGTGGCATCTTTCCCAACACGTTGCACCACTATGGTTTGCGGTCAAGTTTACGTTTTCGGCCTGACGACCCCAGCAAGTAGAATGCCTGGGGAACTCAACCCAGTTGCTTTGTGGGCAGAGCGCCCTGACCCCCGCCTTCAACGACAAGCTCAGGGCTGCTGCGGGCCTATTCTATTGACACCCGGACCTGCACGGGGCGCACAAATAAGGAAAGACAACAATGTAGATATAAGGAAAGACAATAATATAGTTATAAAATGAAGTTAAAGTCACTTAGTTACTTATTTCTTTATAGACGAATTCGACTGTTACACATTTAACTGTCTTGAAAAGGGTGTACAAAGAACAGACGTAGACAGTATTTTCATTGGCGCTATTAGATCGTGTAAAAAAGTCCAGGACCATAGGCCTTACATTACAGCGAAGAACTGTGAAACAATAGGGCTATTGGTAAGTTTATTCTAGACGATACGAACATTATAGTCCTAAAACATTTATTTACAATTCAGTGTCAGTCTGTAAGCATCAGGCAGTGGTTGTTACACGATATGAAAGAAACACTGTTTTGTAAGCGTATTTTGACTATTCAAACAAAATAAACAAGATTTTCAGTATCATTTTGGTAAATTGAGTTATGATTTCATTTAAGTACACTTTAAAGTCAGATAAGTCTGTCAAAACCTTATTTTCGTTACATTCTTCTATTGAAATATTTCTGAACTAATCCAAAGATCCAGAGTTCAAATAGAGAAATTATCCTTGAGTAAGATTACATTGCCAGATCGGTGGGTTTTTGACCTGCATGTTGCCGATCTTTCCCATTACATGATTCTTCCAAACACTTACACTTAAGTTTTATGATTTGTTGTTGTTTTATTCGTTCGCGTTTACTTACGTGTATTTTCAGATTAACATAAATAATTTCGCCTGAGTCGTTTTAGCGAATTTTACTCAATACATTTGGCCCCGTGCAGGTCCGGGTGTTAAAAGAATCGGCCTGCAGCAGCACTAAGCTTGTCGTATAAGGCGACTAAATAGTGCTCAGAAACCTAGCCCACAGAGCAACTGGGATGTGTGCCCCTGACGTGTTACATGCTGGGGTTGTCAGGCTATAATACGGAAAACCTGACCGCAAACCATAGTGGTGCACCGTTTTGAGAAAGATGCCACGTTCCTCGCACGTTAAAGAACCCTGCTGTGGTATTCGATAGGAGTAGGAACCTTTGCGCTCCGCCACAGGCTAAATTGCCCGACCTTACCCATCCCCCCTTTTTCCAGTGGCAATCAAAGTTTGTCGACCCTATTGTCCTTGTGTCCCATCCTTTTTTTCATTTCATGTTCATTGTCTGAATATAACTGAAATATTGCTGCTCGGATGTTAAACCCCAACAAACAAACAAACAAACAAATACTCAATACATTTGTAATTCTTTGAATTCGATTTTATTTTTTTATTAAGTACTTCTCCATCTAAGAATCAGGCATTTGTATATGGTGTGACACAGTCAAAAAATATCTACATCACTGATGCTTCAGGATAAATTAAAATAGCTGTTCAGTTGTTTTGTAGATGTGTTGAATGTATTTGAGGCAAAAAAGACCAAATTGAGAAATATGATGTGCCACCAATTGTCTGATTCTTACACAGAATGGTACTTCATAAATTTGTTTGCAATGTATTCTTTCCTATTTTCTTCCAGTCATTCAAATCATTTGAGCTCGACCTGGACAAGTCTAATTTGGCGGATCCCAGATTCTTTAAATTCATCAAAACATCAAATGGAGACTACCTGTTTGAGTCGTTGATATATGAGAGTATGTTTATCTTCTTTGTACAACTTATGATCTGTGTGGCTGTTTCCGCATTATTTACTATAAACTTAATAACTAATTTTTCGCGGTTGCTTTTTTTGCGGATTCTGCAATATGAGCATATCAGCAGGTATCAGTTTTTGCAATTTCGAAAAAAAATAAGGCTAAAAATCAATTTCGTTTGTTTGCATCATGATACTTTGTTGAATTGATTTCGCCCTAGTTTGAATTATTTTTGACGGGACCCATTTGTGACTTGTGTCCCGAAGCTGTATTATTTTTGCTAGACTATTACCTGATTATATCCAATTTCACGGATACTGTTGCTGGAGCAGGACGTGATTACCCTTCCTGAGCACCTGTTGTTATTTCCGTTTTTTTTTTTTTTTTTTTTTTTTGGTTTTTTTTTGCGGGAGTTCATATTATTAGTGCATTAGGTCTTCAACTGACGTCTTGTTTTCCTTATATTCAGTTTTCATTAGTAATCTGTTTGTAGATCGTATTTGTATCTCGTGTTCACATGCATGCCATGTTTTGGGATTTTGACGTATTTCAATTATCCTACTACTGATATTTTTTTCCGATATTTGAACAATGATAATCACCTGACAAGATAAAGTATTTGAAATAAGTCTTGTTTTCTGCTACCAGCAAGATAACAATAGGGTATGTAGGGAAAGTAATTAATTGTCCAAAACATTTCGCATTGAAGTAATTAGGAAACAATCAAGATTTAAACGGTTCTTGAGCCAAAATAGCCATAAAATGTTTTGTGTAGGCACAAAAATCCTATGGTATGTAGGGAAGCAGGAAACAGACATTATTTTTTTTTGGCCTGAAAGAGAAAAAGTATAGTAGTGTTTAAGAATTTCCTTCGTGACTATTGAACAAGTTTAATACTCATAGCTTTAACTAAATTGTACTGTCCGTAAATACCTCACAGTTGTTGTACGATCATTTTCTTTTCTCCATTTAACCAAATTGAATATTACTTTTTTTAGACTATTACATTACATGGCAGGGCAGGAAACTAAAAATGGAAAAACATTCTTTCAACGAGATTTCATTACCTGCTACGTACAACAATGGATGCAAGTTTGAAATGATTCCTATGGTAAGTAACCTACGTAGAACAATTTATATGGTAGATAACGTTCGAAAACGAACTCGTTTATAGTAGATACGGTTGCAGTTTCGTACACAAACAGACCTGTAAAACTATATTATAAGATAAAATATGACGTCATTGGACTAATATATTGATAGGTTAGTATATGTGATGGTCCCCTACAATGTTGGGTTCTCTCCCCAGCATTGGCTGGAAAATTTCTAAGGTACTTATTACGCGCAAACTTTAGGAACAAAAATTGCAAAAAAAATCATTCGAAAAGGGTTAACCGATAAGTATTTCATTCCTTTAACCGCCCAGTGCAGGTCCGGGTGTCAAAAGAATAGGCCTGCAGCAGCGCTAAGCTTGACGTAAAAGGCGACTAAATAGTGCTCAGAAACCTAGGCGGGGGTTAGGCGCTCCGCCCACAGTTTTTGTTGGGATTTAACGCCTAAGCAGCAATATTTCAGCTATATTCAGGCGATGAACATGGAGTGGATGATATAATGATGATTAAATGAAAAATAGGATGGAAGACAAGGACAATGGGATCGAGAAATTTAAATTGCCACTGGAAATAGGGGGATGTGCCCCCGATGGTGGAATGGGGTACCCCTGGCGTTTACATGCTGGAGTTGTCAGGCTATAATACGGAAAACCTGACCGCAAACCATTGTGGTGCACCGTGTTGGGAAAGATGTCACGTTCCTCGCACGTTTAAGAACTCTGCTGTAGTATTCGATAGGAGTAGGAACCTTTGCGCTCCGCCACAGGAGGCTAAATTGCCCGACACTATTCATCCCTTTCTTTTTTCTTGTGGCAATCAAAAATTGTCGACCCTTTTATCCTTGTGTCCGATCCCATTTTTTTCATCATCATTTCATGTTCATTGTCTGAATATAGCTGAAATATTGCTGCTTGGACGTTAAACCCCAACAATCAATGATTCTTTTATCCAACCTCCTTACTTATTTTTGTACGTGTAATTTTTGGTTATTTCCATTTCTTTGTTGTGCTTGTCTTTATCCCTTGTTTAGTCGTTATTGTTGGATTACATGCTTTTGTTTTTCGTTCGAATCCTGGTTCCCTTGATTTCCCTTATAAAACCTTATCATAGTATTTGGTTGATTGTTGAGGTTTAACGCCCGAGCAGCAATATTTCAGCTATATTCAGGCGATGAACATGAAATAATGATGATGAAATGAAAAAAAAGGGATGGGACACAAAGATAATAGGGTCTACAAATTTTGATGGCCGCAAGATAAAAGGGAGGGATGGGTACAGTCGGACAATTTAGTTTGTTTGTTTGTTGGGGTTTAACGCGCGAGCAGCAATATTTCAGTTATATTCAGGCGATGAACATGATTGATTGATTGTTGGGGTTTAACGCCCGAGCAGCAATAATTCAGCTATATTCAGGCGATGAACATGAAGTGGATGATAAAATGAACATGAAATGATGATGAAATGAAAAATGGGATGGGACACAAGGATAATAGGGTCGAAAAATATAGATTACCACTGGAAATAGGGAGAGGTGGGTAGGATCGGGCAATTTAGCCTCATGTGGCGGAGCCCTATGGTTCCTATTCCGGGAAAATAGTATAGTAGGGTTTTTTAACGTGCGAGGAAAGTGGCATCTTTCCCAACACGGTGCACCACTATGATTTGCGGTCAGGTTTTCCGTATTATAGCCTGACAACCCCAGCATGTAATACACCAGGGGTACCCCATTCGACCACCTAGGGCACACATCCCAGCTGCTCTGTGGGCAGAGCGCCTAGCCCCGGCTAGGTTTCTGAGCACTAGTTAGTCGCCTTTTACGACAAGCTTAGCGCTGCTGCAGGACTATTCTTTTGACACCCGGACCTGCACGGGGCCATAGTATTTGGATGTTAGTCTGGGACATGATATTCTAATTTGTGGTAAAAATCAGTAATAGCTTTTTTTCAATATGTTAACACCGAAACTGATTTGTATGACCATATTCCCCATTTTTTCTTGAATCTCTAAAAATCAAGGACTAAAATATTCTTTATTAAGGAAAAAACAATTTGTTATTCCTTTTTTTTTTAACTTCCTCGCCAGAATATTAATAAGAAGAATGAAACAAAATTTTCAGAATTGACTTAATTTTAACATACTACGTATGCATGTTTAATAAGCCGCATTGTAGATATCAAAAGTACTCAGTTTTTGCCCTTTGGTTTATTGTTAGACGTGTTTTTGATTAGAACATAGGTAACCGCATTAAGATTACCTTTTTTCTCGTGTTAATGAAAGGTAGTAACAATATTACCACATTACCGAACTGATAAAATGTAGACAGTATCTATAAGGAATAGTCAAAGGGAAAGTCCTCGTAACAAATGGCATTATCCGAATAAAAAACGGAAAGGTTTTTTTTACTGTTATGTATTATTATATTTGTTTTGTTTGTTGTTGTTGGAGGTTGATGCTGTTTGTTGTTGGTGGTGGTGGTGTTTGATGCTGTTTGTTTGTCCGCTATAAATCAGACTGAGTTTTGTTGACTTCCTTTCATAAATGTAAAAATGAAATACACATGATCTTTCATCTTAATATAATATTTCTACTACTTTCAGGCTAAGGGTGCAGCAGCCTCCTGTTAAGAAGAGACTGCAAATTTACATGTTTGTATTTACAAAAAAATTTACAATATTGTTTTTGAATAAAAACGTTAATGATTATGTAAATAAATGTAAAACATGATGAAGATATCTGATTTAACTTTACTGTATATTTTGATAAACATTTATGCGTACATTTACTACTTGAATTTGAGCTGTGTAATATAAATGCGATAAAGAGCTTTATTAGTATATTGTCTTCGGTGTCCCAAACGTGCATTCCCTACCTTTTCATTCCGATTTTGATTTCAGACACATTTATACCTCCAAATTTTGATTGCCACTGGAAAAAGGGGGGGTGGGTAAGGTCGGGCAATTTAGCCTCCTGTGGCGGAGCGCAAAGGTTCCTACTTCTATCGAATACTACAGCAGGGTTCTTTAACGTGCGAGGAACGTGGCATCTTTCCCAACACGGTGCACCACTATGGTTTGCGGTCAGGTTTTCCGTATTATAGCCTGACAACCCCAGCATGTAACACGCCAGGGGTACCCCATTCCACCACCTGGGGCACACATCCCAGTTGCTCTGTGGGCAGAGCGCCTAGCCCCCGGCTAGGTTTCTGAGCACTATTTGGTCGCCTTATACGACAAGCTTAGCGCTGCTGCAGGCCTATTCTTTTAACACCCGGACCTGCACGGGGCGCGTCATAACGCATCAGAAACATTTCAAATCAGGTACAGCTTAGTAGATAATTTATTTACATAATGAAACCAAATGTAAATGTTTAATTTGACAAAACCAAGAAAATGATATGGACTTTTAATACCCAAACCTCCATGAAATAGATCTGAACAAAACAAATGCTCATTCACAGCACACAAACTGGAAATATTTTTGACTGTTCGTGACCTGAGGCCAACCAAAAATTCAGAAGACCTTTACCCTAACGGTGCTCACAGTTTTTGGTGGGGTCCGAGTTACTTTTTTGTTTTTTTCATGTTCTCTGTTGTCCCTGTATTTTTTTTTTATACTTTTTTTACATTCTTCCGATTTCTTATCGAATCATGGTTCCTTTGATTACGTTCGACGTCAGACGGTTTTCAAAGCACTAATTTGACGTGCACTTTATTTCTGCATTAAGTTGGAATTTAATATCAGTCTATTTCTCATAAGCAGCAAACGTAATTTAAATTCTGAAAGTAATTTGATTCGATTTCCGGTATTGCGTTCATTGTTTAATAGGTATTTCTTATACTCAGAAATTGAAGTAAACATATTATATCTCCATTATTCAATATTAAACCAATTGAATAATTCAACTATAATTTTGTTCACAGGTTTTTCAAACCATTAACGTATTATTCCATACGCAAAACGGTAAGCATTTGGAATCATCATTGATTTTTTCTTCAAATTAGTTCTCTAAATCGATCAGTTCCCCCTCATTTTTCTACTTTGATAGTGTGACTGGGGTTTAAGTCAGTCAATAAAAATAAATTTTATTTTAATGATACGTAGCAAAAACAAATTGTGGTTATGGGAAAGACAGAAAACAGATAAATCCAAAAAATTACAAAATCGAAAGTTGATATTACATTTTTCCAAGTCACACCTTCATCAGTGTCGATTTTTCCGTCGAACTTTTCGTCGATATCATTTAAATGAATAATATTTGTTTGTGTCTTTCTTCTTGTAAAGAATTTTACAAAGCGATTTAACACATTGGGGATCTTAGTGTCTTTGTAAGCAGAGTAAACACGAACTGTGCTTATACAAGCCATTAAAACGAGAGTGCCTAATAACAACCTTAGCATCAGATAAACACTCATTATTGAGGTACTGTTAGAATTAGTAGGTAAAAAGGAATTCACAAGGGTCCAAAAAACGGCAACCACAATGTAATTCCGTATTGGATCCTGTTGACCATATCAAAGCTGAATATAGCTGAAATATTGCTGCTCGGGCGTTAAACCCCAACAAACAAAAACAAACAAATAATAAAAGTAATAAAACCAATATGGTACCACCACTTCATGGTCTGTGACTTAATTGTTTGTTTAGTTTGTTTGTTGGGGTTTAACGTCCGAGTAGCAATATTTCAGCTATATTCAGACGATGAACATGAAATTGATGATAAAATGAACATGAATTGATGAAATGAAAAAGGGATGGGACACAAGGACAATGGGGTCGAGAAATTTTGATTGCCACTGGAAATAGGGAGAGGTGGATAGGGTCGGGCAATTTAGCCTCCTGTGGCGGAGCCCTATGGTTCCTACTCCGGGAGAATACCATGGTAGGGTTTTTTAACGTGCGAGGAACGTGGCATCTTTCCCAACTATGGTTTAGGGTCAGGTTTTCCGTAGTATAGCCTGACAATCCCAGCATGTAACACACCAGGGGTACCCCATTGCACCACCTGGGGCACACATCCCAGATGCACTGTGGGCAGAGCGCCCTAGCCCCCGGCTAGGGTTCTGAGCACTATTTAGTCGCTTTTTACGACAAGTTTAGCGCTGCTGCAGGCCTATTCTTTTAACACCCGGACCTGCACGGGGCTTCTGTGACTTAATACATTGTAATAAGAAACAAGAGTATAAAAATAAGTTCTCGACCAACTTTGTGGTCAGCGACAATAACATTACAGAAGAAACCGTGCAAAAACAATTCACCGACACTTCGTAGTATACGAATAAAGTTCATACTGTCAACAGGAACATTTTCGAAGTGTTTAGGTAAAAACCAACTTTTACTCATATCAAAGTTCCAAAATCAAAAGATACAATGTAATCAATTGTTTGATTGTTTACAAAGAGATAATTGTAAAACAGGAAGTGATATTGTCAAGCTAGACAATATCGACTAAAATTGTTCGGAAATGGATTGAAATGTGATCAATTGCTTAACCCTCTGATTTACGGTTCCAAAGTTAAAGTAACCAACTAAAAATGGTTACTTGAAGTCACAAAACCGTGTAACCAGAAAAACTACAAATCTTTCCGAAACATTGCTAAGTAAGTTCTCCATGCATTCAGATTTTTAGCTTTCAAACTGACACATCTGCTCTTGATCGACAAATGATCTCATCGCACAAGGGCCCCGTGCAGGTCCGGGTGTTAAAAGAATAGGCCTGCAGCGGGGCTAAGCTTGTCGTAAAAGGCGACTAAATAGTGCTCAGAACCCTAGCCGGGGACCCCAACAAACAAACAAACAAACATCGCACAAGGTGAATATTCCAAACAATAATCCATATGATGTTTGTTTATTAGGGTTTAACGTCCGAGCAGCAATATTTCAGCTATATTCAGATGATGAACATGAAATTGATGATAAAATAAACATGAAATATGATGAAATGAAAATAGGGTGGGACACAAGGACAATGGGGTCGACAAATTTTGATTGCCACTGGAAATAGGGAGAGGTGGGTAGGGTCGGGCAATTTAGCCTCCTGTGGCAGAGCCCTATGGTTCCTACTCCAGGAGATTACCACAGTAAGGTTCTTCAACGTGCGAGGAACGTGGATTTTTCCCAACACGGTGCTCCACTATGGTTTGCGGTCAGGTTTTCCGTATAATAGCCTGACAACCCCAACATGTAACACGCCAGGGGTACCCCATTCCACCACCTGGGGCACGCATCTCAGTAGTCTGTGGGCAGAGCGCCCTAGCCCCCGGCTAGGGTTCTGAGCACTATTTAGTCGCCTTTACGACAAGCTTAGCGATGCTACAGATCTATTCTTTTAAAACCCGGACCTGCACGGGGCCAAATCATATGGAAAGAGTGTTGAAAATGAAGTAAAAAATGAAATATCTATCCGTGATTAAACATTAGCCAAGATAAATGTTCAGAAACAGAGCATAAGCGGCATGTTTCTCATTTTGATGAGAAAACATAGTAATGACACGAATGCACGAAATAAAAAAAAAAGTTGGATTCCGATGATTATCGAATCGACGACTTCATTATAGGAAATATAAAGTAAAAACAATAAATAAATCAAATCTACAATGGAATCGGATAATTTTAACTTATACCGAATGAAGGTTGACATCTCAAAATAGAACGTCTTTTGATTTGGACGATTTTAGGGATTTGTCTATTATATGAGATAGTTATTCATTTCGACAACTTAAAAACAATTTTACACAACTATATATTCAAGCACAATTCTTTAAGTACCCAGTATAGTTTCGTCACTATACCTGGTACAAAAAAAGAAAGAAAAATGATAGCAAACAAAATATGTTCTTATAAATATTATTAGCACTCTATACCAATCAGCCCCGTGCAGGTCCAGGTGTTAAATGAATAGGCCTGCAGCAGCGCTAAGCTTGTCGTAAAAGGCGACTAAATAGTGCTCAGAACCCTAGCCGGTGGCTAGGGCGCTCTGCCCACAGAGCAACTGGGATGTGTGCCCCAGGTGATGGAATGGGGTACCCCTGGCGTGTTAAATGCTGGGGTTGTCAGGCTATAATACGGAAAACCTGACCGCAAACCATAGTGGTGCACCGTGTTGGGAAAGATGCAACTTTCCTCGCACGTTAAAGAACCCTACTGTGGTATTCTCCCGGAGTAGGAACCATAGGGCTCCGGCACAGGAGGCTAAATTGCCCGACCCTACCCACCTCTCCCCATTTCCAGTGGTAATCAAAATTTGTCGACCCCCATTGTCATTGTGTCCCATCCCTTTTTAATTTCATCATCATTTCATTTTCATTTTATCGTCAATTTCATGTTCATCGTCTGAATATAGCTGAAATATTGCTGCTCGGACGTTACACCCCAAACAAACAAACTATACCAATCAGATTTTCAGTTCATAATCCTATAACCAGAAAATACCTCAAAGAAAATTAAGTTTCGCAATAGATTCATCGATTGATGGGGTTTAACGTCCGAGCAGCAATATTTCATCTATATTCAGATAATGAACATGAGATGGATGATATAAAATGATGATGAAATAAAAAAGGGGGGCTGAGACACAAGACAATAGGGTCGATAAATTTAGAAAAAGGGAGGGCAATTTAGCCTCCTGTGGCGGAGCGCGAAGGTTCCTACTCCTATCGAATATCACAGCAGGGTACTTTAACGTGCGAGGAACGTGGCATCTTTCCCAACACGTGCACCACTATGGTTTGCGCTCAGGTGTTCCCTATTATAGCCTGACAACACGCCAGGAATACCCAATTCCACCATCTGGGGCACACATCCCAGTTGCTCTGTGGGCAGAGCTCCTAGCCCTCGGCTAGATTTCTGAGCACTATTTAGTCCCATTTCCGACAAGCTTAGCGCTGCTGCAGGCCTATTCTTTTGACACCCGAACCTGCACGGGTCCCCCCAGCCATGAAAAGAATACTTAAATATGAACTAAAATTTTTAGCACATAATCCATGTAAAAAAGACATGTTGGGTACTATTGTTTTGATTGTCGATTTATTCAACATAACTTCTCATTTCAGGAGAGTTTTTTTTCGAGTTTTCATAAAATTGGGAATTTTCGGATTTCAATATATTCTTCGTGTTCGCCCTTAATGGGCAATTTTTCCAAGTACCCTATTTCAAACAAGCTTCTGTATATTCAAACATATTTATGTAGCATATTACCTTTCTACTGAGCCAAGGCAATGCACAGTTAAATGTATTCCAGGCCATTTGGGCGAAAGAATGGTACCCACAAAAGTCTGCCCCGATGTGAAAGAAAATGATCGTTTATAGCATACACGAACTGTACGCAATGTCTGTCTGGTATTTATTATGAAAATCTTCTTGTATCAATCACATTGTCTAGCAAAATTGTCCCGAAGACAACAAAAAAACACATTGTCATATGGAAACTGAAAAATACGCTATATTCAGATGATGAAGATGAAAAGGATGATAAAATGAACATGACATGATGATGGAATTAAAAAGGGATGAGACACAATGACAATGGGCGTCGACAAATTTAATTGCCACTGGAAATGGGGAGAGGTGGGTAGGGTCGGGCAATTTAGCCTCCTGTGGCGGAATGAAAAAAGGGATGGGACACAAGGATAATAGGGTCGACAAACTTCGATTGACACGAGAAAAAGGGAGGGATGGGTAAGGTCGGGCAATTTAGCCTCCTGTGGCGGAGCGCAAAGGTTCCTACTCCTATTAAATACCACAGCAGGGTTCTTTAACGTGCGAGTAACTTGACATCTTTCCCAACACGGTGCACCACTATGGTTTACGGTCAGGTTTTCGGTATTATAGCCTGACAACCCCAGCATGTAACACGCCAGGGGTACCCCATTCCACCACCCGGGGAACATAACCCAGTTGCTCTGTGGGTAGAGCTCCCTAGCCCCCGGCTAGGTTTCTGAGCACTATTTAGTCGCCTTTTACGACAAGCTTAGCGCTGCTGCAGGCCTATTCTTTTGACACCCGGACCTGCACGGGGCGGCCGGGTGGTTTAGGGCCCTGGACTTTGTGCATGCTGAGGTACCAGAGATGTCACAGCGGTACGAGTTCGAGTCTCGTGGAGGGTACGACCAAACATATGCTTTGCAAATTATACAGTTCTAACATTTACAGTAAAATGATTGTTATTTCTGTTTTTTGTACATTATAATGTCATAATTAAGACTATATGTAAGTATTATAGAGACATGTCACGAATCACATTTTTACAAATGTAGTCAACACTAAGTCGCCTTGGGAATTAAATTCAACATGTTTACGTTTATCATGGCAAAATTCAAAGAGTGTAAAAAGAACTGCAGAAAAAAATCTTAATACGTATTATGTTTTTCTTGAGATAAACTGATCAGTATATTATATCTCATCTTGTTAAACAAAAATGTAGGGACTTATTGAAAAATAAATTTTCAACCAAAATAAAAATTCATCAAGAAAATAAGAAGTAGTTGCACCTCGTAACTAACAAACAATTTCAGTTTTATTGTCTAAATACTCAAGAGTTATGCTTCTTACTGCTTATCGGTTTAGTTATTGAACTTCATTGCAAATAATGTATAAACTCTCAATATCATACGAATCGAGTAGATGCCATCGGAGGCTTAAAGCTGTAAAATCATACAGTGAAACCTGTCTAAAGCGAACCTCTTTTGGATTGTAAAATTTGTTCAGTTTAAACAGGCGTTCGAATACCACAAGTAAAAATACATTTAGACTGATACGAATGAAATTCAAAAAATCTGGTTTAGATAGGTTTTCGGTTTATTCAGGGTCCAGTTTCGACAAGTTTCCTTGCACATTGATATTGTGATATAATTAGATTTTAATGAGAGGTGTCTGTGGAAAAACTTTATCTGAGGTTATGGGGGCATTGTGATACGGAAAAAATAAAACGAATATATTTTGGCCTTCTTAATATAAGCATAAACATTGAATTTGAGTTTGCTTTAAAAATGTATTTTGAAATGATTATTGAAATGTTTTTTTTTTCTTCCTTTAAGGATTAACTGAAATTTCCCTATATTGAGTGAATACTATGAAGATGCACGTGTTTTTTTTTTTTTGGTTTTTGTTTTTTGTTTTGTTTTTGTTTGTTTGTGTTTTTTTTTTTCATCTTTCGGTAAGCAGAATCGTAGTCATAAAGTTTATATTTTTCAAATTTTGGATCTTAATTTAATTGATCAACGGCCCCGTGCAGGTCCGGGTCTTAAAAGAATAGGCCTGCAGCAGCGCTAAGCTTGTCGTAAAAGGCGACTAAATAGTGCTCAGAAACCTAGCCGGGGGCTAGGCGCTCTGCCCACAGAGCAACTGGGATGTCTGCCCCAGGTAGTGGAATAGGGTACCCCTGGCGTGTGACATGCTGGGGTTGTCAGGCTATAATACGGAAAACCTGACCGCAAACCATAGTGGTGCACCGTGTTGGGAAAGATGCCACGATCCTCGCACGTTAAAGAACCCTGCTGTGGTATTCGATAGGAGTAGGAACCTTTGCGCTCCGCCACAAGAGGCTAAATTGCCCGACCTTACCCATCCCCCTTTTTCCAGTGGCAATCAACATTTTTCGACCCTATTATCCTTGTGACCCATCCTTTTTTTTCATTTCATGTTCATTTTATCATCCATTTCATGTTCATCGTCTGAATATAGCTGAAATATTGCTGCTCGGACGTTAAACCCCAACAAACAAACAAACAAACAATTGATCAACGGTCGATGTGTGGTATTTGTAAAGTTGCTCCAAGAATATCAGTATTAAGGTTTAAACCAAAACCATATGGGAAAACAACAGTGAAACCTGGCTAAACCAAACCACTTTTTGACTTTAAGATTGGGTTGGTTTAGACAGGTGTTTGGTTTATTGATTTTCTAAATATATTTTAACTGATGTACATTTAAATATTATCTGGATTAGAGAGGTTTTTGCTTTATTTACGTTCCGATTTACACAGGTTAGAACCGATAGAGTATATCAAACGCATGCGCAGTGGCGGATCCAAAATTGTGTTCTGCGGTCGGATCTCTCCACCTTTTTGTTGGAAACTTTCATAAATTCGTGCAAAATTTCGCCAGGACCTTTTTGGAACTACCTCTTCAAAATTTCCGGATCTTCCCCTGAATGGGTAAAGCCTTACATATTGACATATATAAATTGGTATTGGTTTTGTATGTATTTTAAAGGGTACTTATAAAAGTTAATTGCCCCGTGCGGGTCCAGGTGTCAAAAGAATAGCCCGCAGCATCGCTAAGTTTGTCGTAAAAGGCTACTAAGTAGTGCTCAGAACCCTTGCCGGAGGCTAGGGCGCTTTGCCCACAGAGCAACTGGGTTGTGTGTCCCAAATGGTGAAATGAGATACCCCTGGCGTGTTACATGCTGGGTTGGTCAGGCTATATTACGGAAAACATTATTGCAAACCAAATTGGTGCAACGTGGACCCTGCTGTGGTATTCGACCTTTGTGCTCCGCCACAGAAGGCTAAATTGCCCGACCCTATCCATCCCTCCCTATTTCTAGTGGCAAAATTTGTCAACCCTATTACCCTAGTGTCCCATCCCATTTTTCATTTCATCATCACTTCATGTTCACTTTATCATCCAAATCATGTCCATCGCCTGAATATAGCTGAAATATTGCTGCTCTGACGTTAAACCCCAACAATCAATCATATAAAAGTTAATTAAAATGTCTTTTAGGTATATTAATGAATTCATTATTAGTATTTATTAAAGTCATTAAAACAATGATAAAAAACTTGTAAGTCCAGCCCATATGTATTGTTATCGCCATCACACGAAACCCTTTAACATCATACGCGATAAATTGCAATCAAATCTGTATGCATTATTTCATGAAGAAAACGTATTGTAATTCTGCGTACGCCTTTTTCTAATTATTTTTCATTTCTGTAAATTGGGAAACATATGAAGTGTCAACGACCAATTACAACCGGTAGATTTTTGGCATTTTCGCTACTTAATGACACCTTGCAGATTGAAAATAAACGACCTAAAATCAATCATCTAGCAGAACCCGAACGTTATTGACAATAAAGGGTTTACAATGACGAAATATTTGGCTTTTCAGCTAAATATATCAAATTACTTGTGCCCTTAATGGTAACTGCTCTATCGCCCTTTTTATAGCTGAATTAACTGTTTTTATTGTGTGCAGATCTGAATGTCTTGCAAATGACTAACAATAAAGTTGATTTATATGGTATAAATTGATCAAAGCTATGCAGATTGATCATTATGTTTTCGTTAGTCTTTTTTATTCACTTTGTTGTTTTCATTTACCGTCCTTTATAAACCAGTAACACGAGCTACAACGCAATTAAATGGTTAGAATGATGGCTTTTGAGCCCAACTCCGGATATTTGAAAGGAAATGTACGACCTGGTAATTTACTAGAATCCATTATACCATGTCAGATGAAACACTTCGGCAAACAAAACTTGAAAAGTGAACACGATGGTAATAGACTTGTCAGTACTTCAGACGGCTTGTGATTGGCTCTTATGGCTATTTCTATTGCTAATATGAAGGGTGTTGTAGCTTTGGTTTCGAATGGATACGACAAAAAAAACACAAGAGCTCCTAATCCATATGAACATTTATTTTAGATGTTTGGACTCCTCTGTCTTTACATGAGTACTATATGCGGAAGGTTTTTTTTTTTTTGTTTGTTTGTTTGTTTGTTTGTTATGTTTTGTTTTTTATTATTAGTTTGTTTTGTTTTTTTAGTTTTTCAATTTATTTCCCTTTCTCCCATCTCTGTACAAAATATATAGTATATAATTTTATATACGATTTATTCAAATACCTATCCATAAAAAAATCAGACGTCAGTAATGGAGGTAAGTAATTTGTGGTGCTGAACAAATTTGTGTAACCAATATTTTTTATGTACGCTAACTATAGATCCTACATACAGTTTTTTTACTTTGGAGAAAAGACACTTAAATGAATCAAATCAAGAACGCGAACTCTGAAAAAGTGCCAATTTCAAATATGATTTTTTTATATCAAAAGTGCAACAACCTTATACAACCTATCACCAGTTTTTTTGGTCTGTAACTATTTCTGAATTGAAAATATAAAAAGTTAAAACGGTGTGTTTTTGAAATTCACGAATCACCTCCTGTCTGACTTCAACGAAAACTGCTACCTAAAGCCTTACATATGTCTGATACACATTTCGTACTGTCTTCAATAGAACGATCTGCGAATGCTTTTCATTGCAGTTAAACATTAGTACTGGGTAGATTCTTTGAAGTCTGTTTTATTTCTTCACTCTTAAAATGTAGTGTTCTGATTTGTTTTTTGTGCAACTAAGCATTTTTAACAGAATTTTCTTCCTCATATTAGACATGGAACTGATAACATTCATGAATCAATGCAGCTATTATCATCCATTTGATCAAGTTTCAAACGAATCTGTCCTGTGAAATCAGATGCATTCGAATCAGATAGCCGTGGAACAGTTCATGTAAAGATCCTTGTTATTTTAACATTATGACTGTAACTAAATTGGATGACTAGTTACAAAGAATAACTTAATTAATACTTGAAGATTATTTGAATATTATCATCAGCAGGTGTGAATATCTGATGGGTCACCTGCCAAGGGTGAGACCTAAGCTGGAAAGAAAACACTACTGTCTAATTATATGAAATACCCTCTTGAAATTTGGCTAGTTTCAAACGTTCAGAAGTTCGTATCGCCAAGTTGATCAACACTATATTACGTATACTTACCAGATATAAAAGATACGATTGTAAGATACGGAAGTTGCCTTGATCATAATTTGGAACATTTCAGAAAAACTACAAACTATGTGTCCTCGTTTTTAGTAGCTTACGAGGATTCATTCCAGATCTTTGTGCAATGTATACCATTTTAGAGGAACTAAAACAGAAACAAATCTAACGAATACACCAACAGAAAGTAAGACAATCCAAAGAAAATGATATCATAAAAAAATACACGTTATATTTAGTTATCTCCCCTTACCGTCCGTTTGTTTGCTTTGTTAACAGTTCCTTTTTTGCACCTTATACTGTTGCTTATTTTTTGCAAAATGCAGGTGAGATGCGGATCAAAATATTTTGAAAAGAGGAGATCCCAGACTGTTGTTTGTACATTTTTTTCAAAATTTCGCACGAAATGAACAAAATTTTCCACCAAAAAATCCCCCTTGATCCGCCACTGCAGACCGGGGTTGCAGGTTGTATGTAAGTTACCTGTAACGGGAAATGAGACTTCTGATTTCAACAAAAAATAATCACCAAGCTTCGCATTATCGTGACTCTAATTGAAACTGATAGAATGTACTGTGACGATCCTATATAATGGACGTGTATTATTAGTTTTGTTAATCGAATATAATGATAGAGTGTACATTAGGCTCGATAGAAAAGGAAGCACCACAGTACCCCTGCTGCGCATGTCAGGCTATGTTGAATGCGATGTTCCATCATTTATGAAAAATGGCTGTGCGACTGAAATGCTTCTCCGCGGGTTTTAACGATATTCCTCTGTTGTCCGCTGGTATAACCATGGTTTCACGTGTATTTTCGTCGTCATCTAAGCAATAATACCAGAATTTTATAAACGTAATTACGTCTGTCTTCATTATCACTCTAAAGGTAATTAATAATACTATACTTTAGTAAATGAAGAGAAAGCAAATTATTTTTAAATTGTCATGACTACATTTGCTTAACTTGCGACAGAAATTTCTATCGACGGTAAGTTGCGATTAATAAGAGAAAATTTAATTTTAAAATTTAACTTATTTTGACAATGGTCTTTCCAGTGTACAACCGATTCAAGAGGAGGATAGATTGTTTGTTTGGGGTTTAACGCCCGAGCAGTAATATTTCAGCTATATTCAGGCGATGAACATGAAGTGGATGATAAAATGAACATGAAATGATGAAATGAAAAATGGGATGGGACACAAGGACAATGGGGTTAACAAATTTTGATTGCCACTGGAAATAGGGAGAGATGGGTAGAGTCGGGCAATTTAGCCTCCTGTGGCGGAGCCCTATGGTTCCTACTCCGGGAGAATACCACAGTAGGGTTTTTTAACGTGGAGGAACGTGGCATCTTTCCCAACACGGTGCACCACTATGGTTTGGGGTCAGGTTTTCCGTAGTATAGCCTGACAATCCCAGCATGTAACACACCAGGGGTACCCCATTGCACCACCTGGGGCACACAACCCAGTTGCTCTGTGGGCAGAGCGCCCTAGCCCCCGGCTAAGGTTCTGAGCACTATTTAGTCGCCCTTTACGACAAGCTTAGCGCTGCTGCAGGCCTATTCTTTTGACACCCGGACCTGCACGGGGCGAGGAGGATTGGGATTTTAAAAACAAAAATGTAGATTTTTAATTTACATATCAAATTTTTATCGCGTTCCACAATTATGACTAAAATTATGTTTACTATCCACTAATTCATTCCGTAAAAGCACAATGCTTAAAAGTTTTATTTAAAGTCGGTGATACAAATTCAAATAACATAAGCTCTGTAGAGTCGAAAGCTCCGAAGACTGTCTCCACGTAAAAACTCATCGAAGAATAAGATGAACATCATACAGTATACACGCAATAAAAGGTAACGGTGTGTTTGATTGCTTGTCTGCTGTACAGTGAAACCTGTCTAAACTGAACTTCGGGGATTTTAAAATTTGTTCCGTTTAGACAGGTGTTTGGCTAACCAAGATTAAGAATACATTCAAATTGAAGAAAGGGGACTTTAAATGTGCCTGATTTAGACAAGTGTTTGGATTACTCTGGATTTGTTCCATTCACACAAGTATCACTATATTGTCTTTTGTTTTCCAGTTTAACTCTATATGCATTCTTACCTAAGTTAACATACATAAGGTTTGAGCCGGAGTTTGACACACATATGTCATTTTCTTATGATTAAATTCGTTACGATTAGAGAAAATGTATTATTTTTCTTTTCATATAAAAAATACATTTTGGGAATTTTTATCGAAATTATGCAGGAAAAAAATTCAATGTCACAAGAAACTGACATTTCATCTTTTCTTCCATCTTGACAAGAGAAACCTGCCTTGCATTTAGAGTAAGACGTTGATAATGCTACCACAGCAAGAAGTCTTCACGCTTATTTCCTCCCTAGAGCGAGGGAAAATTACCATATGAAATATGTTGCAATGAAGGAAACTATATCCTTTAAGGTTAAATTAGGAAACGAATATAATAATGTAGCCGGTAGTTCCTCTTAATTCCAACTTCTAAATAATACATTTTATCATTGGCTTTCGTTAACTAGATAATAGAAATTGTAAATAAGCTCATTATAGCAGGTTAAATATTTATAACTAGAAGACAATTTTACGGCGAGAAGGATAAGGCTAATTGTGATTAATATAAAAACGAGGGAAATTGTTTTCTAAGAAATTGAAATGTCAGAAATGGCAATCGGAGTAGTGAATTTTATTGGATTTTTATCTTACGAGTCATTCTCCAGGGACAACCACGCTTAAAAACAGCTGAAAAATGCATGGTCCTTTCAAGTCGCTATTAAAGATCTAGTCCGGTTTCATACGTCAGTTGGAAATGATACGATGTACACAAATCTCGTCAGTGAACTGAAATTTTAGCATCAATCAGATGGTCACATATACGATTTTATGCAGTTGAGTGAAACGGTTCTCAAGTAAATGAACGGAAACACAAAATCATTACGGACGGACAGACGGCATAAATCATAACATGTAAATTATTATTTTTGTCTGGTATATAGGGAAGTTATTAAAAATTATTTTAGCACATCGACACCCGAACAAGGAGAAAAACTGAGTTTCTTATTTATCATTTCGCCCCGTGCAGGTCCGGGTGTTAAAAGAATAGGCCGGCAGCAGCGCTAAGCTTGTCGTAAAGGGCGACTAAATAGTGCTCAGAACCCTAGCCGGGGGCAACTGGAATGTGTGCCCCAGGTAGTGCGATGGGGTACCCCTGGCGTGTTACATGCTGGGGTTGTTAGGCTATAATACGGAAAACCTGACCGTAAACCGTAGTGGTGCACCGTGTTGGAAAATATGTCGCGCTCCTCGCACGTTAAAGAACCCTACTGTGGTATTCTTCCGGAGTAGGAACCATTGGGCTCCGCTACAGGAGGCTAAATTGCCCGACCCCACCCACCTCTCCCTATTTCCATTGGCAATCAAAATATGTCGACCCCATTGTCCTTGTTTCCCATCCCTTTTTCATTTCATCATCATTTCATGTTCATTTTTTATCATCAATTTCATGTTAATCGTCTGAATATAGCTGCTCGGACGTTAAACCCCAACAAACAAACATTATTTATCATTTCAGTCATCAGAACTGAGGACGGGGGACTGATGTTGTATGTGGTACTTTGAAGTGTTTTATTTTTATATATTCATATACAATATGTTTTTTCTCCTTTGTGTATTATGTTTGTCTCAAATCAATGAGAGTTATATGACAATAAAGTTGATGTGATTTGTTATTCCACTTAAATAAATATCAAATGGATTATACATATACGTTTAATAAAAACTCAAGAACACAAAGGAAAGATAGAAAATAGCATATTCACCCCTACAAAAATAAAAAACGTGACTTCTAATTTCCTTAAAACGTACTGCGTAACCGGAGTAAAATCATTTTGCTAGATTTCTTAACGATTTTCTCGTCTTAATGCATAAGAAATTATGTAAACAGAATTAAGAAATTCCAAAAATTAAACCAGATGCTGGGAGACGCTGATTTTAGCTAATTGAATTCATTATATTTTACATTAAGAACTGTGTATATATTTTTTCTGTCTACCAATGCAATGACACAGAGAATTTGTCTACCTTAAGGAGGTTTTTGAGGGAACCAGATTGTTCCCTGGATATATTTTCTGTTTTGTTTTTATATTTGTCTCGGTTTTTGTTTGTTTAAATTTCGTATGTTAGTTGAAAAGTTAGTTGCATCAAATGCACTGCATCTGTTATACACAGTCACTCTAATACGTAAAACAAACACCCCCTATGGGCCCTCTTTATTGATATTCCAGCGTTAAACATATGTAAAGGTTAATATGGGATTCTTAATCATTAACGAATTACTCGGTGCAAAAACAAAGTAATGATCCCTTACATGTTTTACAAATATTTACAAATGATCAGTCAACGCAAAATATCAACAAATAATTGCAAGAAAAATATATATGTTGTCTAAGAATTACACTAAGTGTTTTCTGGAATATACAACTTACATTCTCGATGAGTGAATTTACAGGAATGATAGGAATGATTGTTATTACACTACGAAAAAAACTCAGATCGCTTTTAATGCTTACAGGAGTTGAAAAGTAACTAATCACTTCATTTCTATCATGATCTACATGGAGTTCTACAACAACTCCTACGATACCGCGGCGAATTAAATCGCTATCGAAAAATAAAATCGAACGTCAAGTTATAAAGAGGGTGCAAATATGGCATAAACTGAGAATAAATAGGCCACCCGTACCAACTACATAAACAGTAAGAATACTATTAAGTCACGCTGTCACTATCAAAGTTTTTTGGTCATAGAATTTGAGGCTTTTTATAACTAAAGTGTCCAAAGAAAACTTTGATAGACCTACATGGAGTAGAATCTCATCATGCTTTTCTTAAACTTGGATGGACTTTTTTGACGGTAATTGACCAATCAGAGTTGAGCTTTGCAATGATGTAAGCTTTTGTTATTAAAACAAATACATGTAGTAATATGTCGGGGAAAAGAAAGCACGGTGCTAGCTTCAAGTAAAGGAAAGAAAAGAAAACTTTTTTTTTTGAAATGACAGATTTGATAGATAAAGTTCAGAGCGGATAGTCAATTAACAATAGAAGAGTATTACAGTAAAGTTACAAAGATAATAGAATAAGAGCAAGAAAAGTGACAGTGCGCAGGTGCTAAAGGTAGGGTTGTACGATATGAAGACGTCATATTAGAATCTAGCACAATACCTCTTTCTACTTTGCAAAATGGCATAACACAAAAGGCAAAGCAAAGTAGCAATATTGTCATTCCTCTGAGAGTTGAGCCATTTTTTTTTCTGTTTGCAAACATTGATTTCCACGTTTTCTTTGTCTAATATTCATCAAATACTTTGGTAGTATAATTATGACTTGGACCTAGAAAAGTTTTCTTTGACCAAGTTTTTGATTGTGTCAACGGGGCTCTATGGACTACCTACTTCGGGTCAGTAACACAAATTTTATGTTAGCCGAGCGGTTAGTATAACTTATTTACTTCACTTAATATTTGGCCAAAATGTCAATTGACTATTTGTGGAAAAATATTAGATTTGCTAATAAGAAATGTTCCGTTTAACTTTGGTTGATACAGTGAAACCTGTCTAAAACCCCGTGACTAGGTCAAAGGTCATCTGCATGTCAACCATATCAAATATTTTGATGTATGTTAGTCAAAGGAATCAGTGTTTACATACACAAAAATGGCTCAATTCTTAGAATACAACTACATATGTACATTACTATTTTGTCTTGTCCTTTGCGCCTGTTTATAGTATATTTACTATTATCTTTGTCACTATACAGTTTCACTCTGCTATTCCAGATTGACTCTCTGATCCGTAATTTATCAACTAATTTCACTATTAGTTCATTGTAGTCCAAATAAATTTCATTTGTACTTCAAGCCATTACTATGTTACATATTATCATGTGTTTTTATTTTGTAAACAAAAACCCGAATGATTGCAAAACACGACTGCAATTGGTCAATGCCCGTCACAGTTCATCCAAGTTTTAAGAAAAGTAGGAAGAGATTTTATACCATCCAGTCATACAATATTTTTGATGAAAGTTGTCACTAGTGGACACTGTTAAAAAAGCTTCAAAAATTATGACCAAGTTTTGTTTGACAGGTTTCACTGTATATCGTAGCAGTAGCCGTCGTCTGTAATTTAAGTACCAGACCATATAAAATTCACTAAAGACACTGCCCATTGCTAAAGTGATTCATGGTGTAGAAAAACCCAGTGATCAGATGATGATTTTGGTATACAAATGTTATATATGAAAATATATGAAAAACTAAGACGGATTATATGATCTATAAAGGTTTCTGAATAAGAAATTAAAATGAGTTCGGCGGGTTTTTGACATGCATGAATCACCTCCTGTCTAATTTTTATAAAGACTGCTACTTAAATTTAAATTCAGTTAAATGTATTTCTTATCAAATCAAAGACTGTTTAATCGATCCATAATCGTTTACAACCGTTATTGCGTCGGTCACAGTTTTACAGTTGACTGATAAAATGAATATGTCACCTGTTCTAGTAGAGTAAAACTAATTTTGTGCGAATTTATTAAGTATAGTATTTCCAGTTGTAAAAAATCAAAAGAATGTAATTCAGGGACAAAGACCAGACATGGAAAACAGACAAACACAAGGAAAAACGTAAAATAACCAAAATAATACATATAAAGTAACAAAAGTAAATGAGCAACTCGGACCCCACTAAAAACTGGGAGGATGGACCATGTGCATCGGTAGGGTAAGCGTCTTCTGGTTTTTTTTCGATATGTATATAAGATCAAAAGAAATCACAGCTGAGTTAAATTCATTTTTGTGATAAGACGAGAATAGTGTCCAGAAATCCTCTTCCTATCAAACAAGGTCTGCTATATCAGTATCATTAATGCATATATATAGGGTTACAGTTTGTTCCCATTAGAATTCCACTTCGTAATGTATTTATCCACAATGAACAAGCTGTTTTTTGTTGAATTTCAACAATTTAACATGAATGTAAAGAATTTGGTTTCTAGTTATGATATATAAAAAAACTTGTTACATTTGTGGCTACCAGCAATCTTTACAAAGGTAACTTAGCAAGGGCGAGAGGTATTCTCCAATCTGCTATTCAGAAACAACCGGACCATCGTGGAATTGAAAATGAAGTCTAAGTTTTGTGGATTAATAGCGATTACATATCTGATTATAAGGTTTTTTTTTACAAAATTGCTTAATTTGATCTTCTTGATTTACTGTATTTTTATAACAACAGTACATTGTTTGTCTCTATTTCTTTCGTTTGTCATTCATTCAGTGTTTCCATATATTTTTATAAAGCAGGATCAACCCACCGTGTCCATCGAAAATGCCAATAGCAAGAAGTCTTTACCATTTCAGTTTCCAAATTTCCGGTGGTTTTCCTTGATACTACCATTTGTTATAAGGAATTTTCTTCCTACGATTTTAGTCTTGAGCTTTTGCATATTAGTTCGGTAATTATATTACTCCCCTTTAATTTACTGATGCATCACCCCAAGTGATGCATGGAGGACAGAATCGTTCTTACAGTTACCGTTATGTAAGTAAGAAGTCTTGGGAACAAGATCCTGATTATCTATTCGTCGACTCTTATCTAGATATTAAATTAATTGAGTTTTGAAAATGTTTAAAAGCTATAATACTTGATATTAAAACTTCCATTTGTTTTAATTTATGTACTCTATAGATGTATTAGACAATCTAGAAAATTGTATAAATCACATCTTACATCATTTGCCCTGCATGAGTGTCCTTAAACAATAATACTATCAGATAAGAAACAACAGTCAATCCAGATAGCTGACTGGTAATAGTCCTAATATCCATATTTTAGATTTCTATATAATAAGTAACGAAATGTTTCAACCCCATACTGGGAACGGGAGGAGAACTCATTCTAGGGGTGTTGGTTGTCTTGTTTAATTGTGCAAACGTTTATCCGCTAACGCCATTTAACAGCAAACTAATCGCAATTTCATAAAGATTTTACCTGATAAAAGCTATTTATCTGTTGCTCACCAGTTTTCATAATTTTAAATCTTTTGCTCTCCGGGATCTTGTATAGCGCAACAAGACAACACTGCCTTTGGCGCCGTTTTAAAATATATACTATAACTCACGTGTTGGTGATTTGAAGTAGAAATTTCAATGTAAAGCACTATATGACTTTCTTTGTTTTTGGAATTATACCTTTACATATTGTACTTAACGAAGGCAAAGGTGGTACACAGGAACTGGCCTCTTTAATATTTTTGTCCTTTCGTGGATCACATGTTCTGATAGTCAACTTGGTTTCTGCTTTAGTTTTTATTTGTAGTTTTATGTATATGTACTTTATTGTGTGTGTCTGTTTTCCCATGCTGGTCTTTGTCCCTGAATTACATACTTTTGATTTCCGCTACAATCTTGGTTCCTTTGATTAGTCTTGCAGGGCATTCAGTAGAAACAGGAAACTTCGCGGCCCATCCCCCGGGTATACAATCTCACTCTTTCTAAATACAGATGGAACGATGCATTTGTTTGATTTTTTTCTGATTTTTGATTAGCTTTGAGGAATTCATGGAAATAATTGCTTTATTCAAACTTTGTGTGACCACTGGAAGAACTAATTTTCGTGGCATTGTTTATTAAAAAAAGTCCTTTGTTTTGTTTTTGTTCATTTGGGGGTTGAGTGTGTATTTGTACCTTTCCTGTGTTCTGTACGTTACGTGTGTGTATGTGTGTTTTTATTTAATGTATTCTTTGGACGTGATGCGAATGTCAACTTTCATTTTTTTTAAATTTCTATGGAAGACTAGATAAAATTTGTTTCAGTTTTTCAACATAATTTCTTACCTGACTTTTTATTTTCAATTCTAGCCTGTCCTGGATTTATCAAATTGTTCATCCTAGATATTTTTAAACACACATCATCATCCTGTCTTTATTTATAATTTGATCATTGCCCCCTACCCCGCCCCCTCATAAAAATCAAATGGTTGCTCCCTTAGTGATAACAGTGTATCTTTCAGATAGGTGTTTCATTCGATTTGCTATACGCAAGAACTATTTGAAGGATACAACACTGTTCATAAAGCCCTATTACTATAACGAGAAAGGGTATGGTATATATGTCAGAGATAACAACCCCATCGGGATGAAAATCTCAGCTCAAGGCCACCCATTGGTCTTCAATGAACGACGAGGAAATCATCAAGTATGTACTTAGGTTTTAATTGATAGTAATGAAAATAAAACAATATTTTTTCCTACATCTGCCTTGCTGATATATTCAATATTTTGGTGGTTTGAGGTAAATTCACCATAGTTAAGTATGATCAAATAATGTGCAGTAGGATTATCAGCATTGAGACTATTGTTATCTCTTTATCTGTAATTTTTCAGACATATCGGATTCAAATTAAACAGTATATCTCTTGAAGTACGGAAGTTTAACTTAATCACTTACACAAATTCAAAGACTATTTTAGTTTCGAAATTTTACTTTTAAAAAATCTTACGCCCATTAAGTTATCCTTAAATAACGAACTGAAACTGATTAAAATTTTATGTGTTATATGTTATCAATTTTACATCAGGGGGTCTGAGATACAAAATGTGAAAGAAATAATGTACAGAAAATAAATAAAATTTCAATCCCTTGTCCCTGCTAAACAAAACTGATCTTCTTTTAAGTCGTTTTAGATTATCTTTAAATTTACATTTGTATTTTATTTGCCATCTTGAAAATCGCTTTAGTATCCATTAGATTGAATGCAAAATTAATGAAACGTCAAAGCCATACGCATTTTCAATAACGTCTGGTAAATTATAAACTCAATCACTTATTTCAGTGATGAGAGAGTTCACGCTAAGATCTCGCCTGCAAGTGACATATCTCTGAGATTGAAGTGCTAAAGTCTGCGTACAGCTCGGTACCTGGCGTGTTCTCTCAAAGTTCTGTGTAAAAAGAAAAATAAATGTTTGTATAGAAATCTTGCTGTTAACGCTGCAAGGAAGCAGTCAGTTTTGAAACATCTCTCGCCGGGAGAGAAAAACAAAGCTCTATTTTAGAATAAAATTCCAACCCAAAAGATTTTCTTGATATTTCCTCAAATATTTTGTAGGGTGAACATAGCTAAACTAAAATTAATATGGATTTAGATGGCATTATGAAATTTTATTTCAATGACAAGGTAAGACCATTGAAATAGGCCTAATTCTTACCAGTAAAACTTAAAGAATCGCTCAGTTGGACAGAAAGCCGATTCAGTATTATAGAAAGAATTTCTGATTTATATGCTAAGTGTATGTACGCAATGGTATTCAATAGCACTTGTCAGCAATAAGCTGTCAAAACAACAATCATGTCAAAAAACTTATATCAAGATCATACAAGTTCTTCGGCATTGTTTATTATGAAAAACTTCAAGCCATTCCGTCTCATTCTGTAAATATGTAGAGATACATCTTTCATGCAATAATTAGGTCCCATGTACCATTGTTTTAGATATATATATATATATATATTGTATTTGTGTTTTATTTGATGCAAAGGAAAATAATTTACAAGTAAAACAGTAGTAATCTCTAAATATATATAGTTTTAAGGAGTCAAAATTATCGACACATACATGATTTATATGTTGTAATCTACTCTTATTATTTCATGAGCGATTATTTTGTTCCTTTTTTCTCGTACACATTTTGGGGAGGGGGAATTCTTTATGTATATTTTGTCTTATAATGTTATTAAAGTGAGATCATGGGAAACTTCGAGTAGACAAAACAGCTCGCAAATGAAAGATTGTCGAAATAACTACATACATTAAGCATTTTTTTTTTAAAAAATCAAATAAATTGTGTAAAATTTGAATGGGTGGATGTGTAAATCCTTAGAATAGCAGTCCTTATAAAAATCAGACAGAAGATGATTCATGCATGTCAAAACCGATGGAATTTACTTGTATTTCATATTCAGAAAACAGTTACAGACCACATAAGCAGTCCTGGTTTTTTTTCTATTCTGTTGTGCTCTCGAGATAAAAAAAAATATTGATTGAGTATAACATTGGCACTTTGCAGGAGCTATCGTTCTTGATTTGAATGATTTTAATAGGCCATGAATGTATGGTTTCCTCTAAACTATATATCTGAATACAGAAAGGACTATTGTTACATAAAAATATATTAGTAGCATATGTAGACCAAAGCATTATTTGTTCGGTAGGTTTTTCTACACCACGAATCACCTCTTGAGAGGCAGTGTGTGGATGTTATGTAGACTGGTTCTTAATACAATGAAACATTTGTCCTTTATAAGATGACTCTTTACCCAAATTTAAAAAAAAATACTAATAATAAAGATATTTTTACACTTTTTTCTTTCAAAATATGCAAACGCAGATATGTCAGTTGGCTGACATATTTTATCGAATAAAATGTGAAGAAGTAAGCAGTATAATTCTGCATTAATCTTGAATTTTATCAATAATAAAATAATAAATGTATTATTGTTTAACTTCATAAATTATTGCAAAGCTTTTCTTTCAATTTCTGCACAATCGATATAAATATCATGAAATCGACGCTGTGGTATAGCGTCATGATCGCCGGCCGTATCAAAGATGTCAGTTTAGGGGCGTAGATAGAATTAAAGGCCGAGCAAAGCGAGGCAAGAAAATTTGGGGCTGAAAAATCAATATTTAATGAGAAAAAAAATCCCATTGTAGGGGGGGGGCGTATGCTTTTCGTTTGATCCGCTCCCGATATCCTATAGTTTGCATTATAGGTAAACAGATATTTATATTGGAATGTGTCATTCTAAGTTTTTTTGTAAATCAGACTGTTAAAATGTATAATAGTGATTAATAATGAATTATAATGAATAATAAATATTGTACGTTATTGTATTTGTAGGATCAAGTCGAAAATTATGTAGAAAAAAATGTTTTGTAGCTATGTATTTATTTGAATTAGTTCAATACACATCTAGTTACATATGCCTGTCAGTATTTTATCAAATGAATATAATATTTTATATTAAGCTTTGAATAAGGTTGCTTTCGACACACATTCTGGGGTCCTCTTCTGTATTTATTTTTAATTTGTCCCTAAAAACATAAAAGGACTTTACAGTAATTGAACCCACAGACCATGAATAGCATAGAATTTCTTTAGACACGTTGTGTAATATGTGTCTAAGAAAGTATAAAATAGAAAGCTTTATTTCTAATTATTTCCAGCTACTCTTATTCGATCGTTTTGTTCATTTTCTTGCAAGAGGCATATTGCATTCTTCGCCTATAGAAAAAATTAATACATTTACAATGATAAGTAATTACACATTTTTTAATTACTTTTTTTCATATATTTTTCATTTGTTTCATTAAACCACAACTGCGTGTAATAATTACAGAGTTATAATTGTATTTGACTCTATTGCTAGTGATAAGAGGTTACTCCTTCAAACACATGTACAACATATCGAAATTTGCACTATTTATATGATTGGTATTTTTGTAATTTACCATTCTCATGCAATAGCAAATGACTTAAATCAGATGTTTGTTCAGATTAGAAATTTGTAGAAAAAAATGTTTTTTTATCACTACACCATAAGGGGTCCTCAGATAAGAATCTTAACTGCATCATCAATAGCGGTACTTATAGGAGAAATATGATCCCTAGAAATGTATAAGAACACGCCCTACATCTACACAGTACTGAGGTACACATATACGATGTTAAAATTGTAGATAATGAAAAAAAAACTGTTCCACGCTTCAACATTTTTTAGGACTCTTCTCCAATCAAAATCAGTTTTTTTTTATTTATTTTTTCTAAAAGCCGCCCCACAGACATATATAATGTAAAGATGTGTTATTTATGAAATTTGAAATATTTTGATGGTGAAAAACGTTTACACTGTAGCTTAATTTATATATTATTTTTGTTAGTCACGGAAAATTATATACTTATACCAAGCAGGGTATCTGTTTTTTTTTTTTTTAGATAATCAAGTAAATATATAGCTAAACTTGATACAAGTCCCTTTCTTAAAATTATTAAATAAATGATTTCCGGTTACATATATGTATCATACTAAGTCTTATTTATACAGATATCGGTCTCTACTTTTTATAGAACATTAATTTGAAAAACAAAATACAACAAATCTAATAAATTGTCCTTAGACATATTTTAAGTACAATATTCAAATAAATTTACACAGATCTTTGAACACACCTCAAAATTTACATTGAATTAGTGCTGGAAGACCAAATACTGAACTATGCTTGAACAATGAAATTCTGTCTGTGTATGACCTTGATTGACGTATATCTACACATGTAAGTAGTTAAATATGGAACTTCACTGTTCTTACATTGTTGGGAAGTTTTCGAACTATATAGAGGTCAAAAATTAGTCTTGCTGGGTAATAAAACAGTATAGAACATTTCAGAGAAATTGAAAAAAGCGCCCAAAAATGTTCAACAGTATAAAAATACCGAAAGATGGTACACAATAAAGGTTAAAATTACAGGATTGTTAGAATGCAATATGTGTTGCATACATATCTATGTGCGCGTGTTGCAATTAATTCCTTGATATTTATCATAAATATTTGTTTCCCTTCAGTTTTTTCGCCCCTAAAACTTTAGAGAAGCTTGTTTACACGTTGTTTATATATCCTATATCAACCAAAAAAATTCCTATTATCCGTTTAATTATTATTTAGTGCCCAACATAACTGATCGAACAATCTAAATCAAATCATCGCTCACAAATCGAATAGTTGTTAATTTATTAGCTCTGTTAATCGAACAATCATCGATCAAACTCTCTAGGGAGTTCGATAGATATTTTTGATGATTAATTAGTGATCGGCTTGTATATTGATAAGTGGTCGTTTGCACATGTTTGCCATTTATTCAAAATAGTTCAAGCTTTCTGAAAATATACTTTTTGTCCATTTAAACACATTTGTAAGCGACAAAACTATTGTATTCAAAGTTTTTTTTTTAAAAATAACTAATTGATCAGATTTCGAACTCAAATTTCCACTCAAAATCACAGATCAAAGTCATATGGTAGTTTGATCAACAAGTGTACGATCTACATGTAACCAACCAATAAATATTGAATTTATGACCGATTAGTGATTGATGATCAGTTAATCGATTAGTTATCATGTCCAATTCATTTCGATCTGATATGGTTACAAACCATAATGTGATTGCATGTTTAAAGAGATTTTTTACTCAAGTATGACCTTTATAAACAAAACGTTTGCTTACTTACGGCACATCGTGCTTTGTTGCGTATTGATTTTAATTGGAATTTACTATCTAAATTGCACATGTATTTGATGCATTTATTATGAAATCCCATGTTTTAAACCATTTTCCGCTTTTATGCGACAATTGTTTTCATGTTAATACTTTTTTTTATTTTACACAGGGCTAGCGCTTTTATTGAAATCATACAAATATTATAATGGTTAAACATGTTCAATCTCAGTCTTACGTAGTGTAAAAGTAGTTATCCTGTATGGATCTAGATTTCTTTCGGAAATGGCCCTTTGCCACTAAAGACGACCCGTGTGAGACGAGGTCACGCGCGATCTTCTTAACTCGTTCTTTTAGCCAATGAAACGTCTTAAAAGTGGCAGCGTTATAGACATATTCAATACAAAGGCAAGAAATTTGACGTCACTATACAATATGTTCCAAGAAATGGCGCTGTTCGCTAGGAGAAGCGAACAAATTGTTTTCATGGATTCCGAAGAAACAGGTATTTGTACTCGATGTAGATCAAATATCGGGTTATCTTTCACTCGTTAGAGAAATTCTTTAACTTTTCACTCGTTCCGTGGCGCTCCACTCGTGACACAGACTTGAATTTCTCAAACTCGTCATAGATTCTTCACTCGTGTAAGAACCTATTGACCTATATGTAAATTCGAAATTGAGCAAGTGTGATTTTATTACTGTATCCTGGTACTTTGCCTGTTTATTATATCAAAATATTTGAAATTAAATTGGTAAACCTAGAACTTGTTCACACATCATGCATTTCTTAGTTTTCACCTGTATTGAGGTAATGCGCACGAAAATTTTTTCTCGTTTTTGCCTGATTCTAAATAACTGTTCATGAATGGTGAGCAATAATAAAGCATACAAGATTGTAGTCTCGAATAGAACTGATGCATGAAAACTGTAATTGATTTTTTTTAATTATTTTTTTTAAACCATTTAATGAAATATCAATCTTGCTGTAAATGTTTTTTTTTAAGAAAATGTTCGAAAAGTAATTTGAGTTTCACTTAAAAAAATGGTTTTACTTAGGGTCGTCTTCGATGTACATTTTGAGATTTCCAATGACCATTTCTAATTACTGCTATTTTTTTCTAATCATGCATGTGTCTGTGGACTTTTCTAATACATGTTTTGAAAACACACCACAACGTATGTTGATCTAAGTGGTGTTGAATCGAATGGATGTAGTACAGTTACAGTTGTAATCTATGCGCTTAGGACAAATATTTTGGCCAACATATGATAAATCTTAGTCCAATTTGTGTAATGGAATGGGTCTCATCATAAAGCACGCCAGAAAGGTTTTTTTTATTCGCACATAAAAATAAAAAAAAATGCAAGATTTTATTTGGATATATATTACTCGTGAAGGCATAATTATATATAATTATAATACTGCATGGTCTTTTCTGTTGTATTAACACAACCAATGGTATCACATCATTCTTGCCTTATTTTCTCAAAATGCTCGATTTTTTTAACAAAAAATCAATATAATCTTAGTATTTTAGATAATTCATATTTGTCTTGGCTATGAATTATAAACAATAATAACATAAGATGGTCTAAAGATTTGTTCTAAGCTGCACTGCAAGTAGTTAGATGAGCAGAATTCTGGCCATCTAAGAAGTTGTCATTGATCTCGAATTTACAGGGAAACCTCGCAAGAAACTGAATTTTATTGATAATGCAGCATTATACAACTGTGGCATTCTAAAATGTCATGGTGAAATCGTGATAAACACATGAAAAAGGCGTCATAAAAATGTGACTGAGTTGTTTAAGCCGTACATATAATTTTCTTCACAGTAGAATTTTGCTTCAAAATAGTTGCCATTTCATGCAAAATTTCATAAACACGAAATAACTAGTTCTATTAGAATCGATGTTATTGTTTTACCGTGGGCTGACTATTTAATAATATGTTGCTTGATAGGGCAAGTACCTCCATTCCTCAGTGGTATATAAATCATTGCATGGGTCTGTTTCAAACGATCAGGTTTGTTATGTGTGTCATTGCATGCCCTACAAACCATATTAAGAATGTTTAAAATTGTTCTTGCTAATTTTTCTCATCTTTCTCGCTGGTGGCATAGATTTGGCTTACGATTGATATGTCTTCCATCCGCAATCTATAAATACATATTTCTCGGGTATTCGTTAACACCTTGTACTATAATGGGCTATTCGTCGCACTTTATTAAAGTGGTAAATGTCGTTTAGCTGGGTACTAGAAGTCACGACTTAACATATCAACGTTAGCCTAATAAATCCGCCTTCACTTTTTTTATGCAAGCTAGGGTGATCGAGGATTTATGGTTAGGAGACGTAGATAGAAAATTGTTTGGCGGATAGAAGTTACCCCCCTATGAATCCGCGCCTGGTTTAACACTTGGTAGTTTAATAAAAACTATAAAACTTATTTGTGTAAATTAGAAGTAAAGTCTTTTACTATGTGGAGTTTTGTTGGTGGTAACAATTTTGCCCATTGGACCAGACTTATTATATTAGTGTGTTGTTTTTTTTTCCGGGATTTTTTTTTGGGTTTTTTTTGGTTTTTTTGTTTTTTTGTTTTGTTTTTTTGTTTTTTGTTTTGATTTTTTTTGTTTTGATTTGTTTTGTTTTGTTGTTGTAGGTTAGTAACCATTTTCCCACTGGATCATACTTACGTGGTTTTATTAGGTTGTTTGTTTTATTCTATGATTAATTGTTTAAAATGATATAGCGAGAACCTTTGTCATATTTTAGCATCTATAACGCATGACTTTAATTTTATCCTCTGTTGTCAAACTTTGTAAATGGCTGGTTTTGTTACCATGGTATAGATCACAGCGTAAAGAAATTATACATAGTCTCGGTTTTTTTTTTTTTTACTACAAAACTATGAAATCCTATTAAAATATTTATTAATTAACTTGATATCGCCAACGGACAGATTTTATACTCGAAATTAGCCATATGCCCAAAAAATAAATTGAAAATGTATAACAAGAAACGCGAAAAATCAAATATTATAGGTTTATGTTAAATATTATCCATATTATTTATAATGCCTTAATTACATTTAGAAGAAAATATCTAGATGCTGAGGGTTTGTCTATTAAAATTTCATTAAGTAGATAAAAAAACTTCAGGATCCCTGGTGTGGAAAGCGGCCAAAGCAAATATTTCTTGATAAAAACTTAAGTTACTAATATATTATAGATGTTGATATTCCGTTTCATGATTAATAGCATAACATACATTTCAACTGCTTTTCTCTGCATCTTGGTTTTATTCACTGCGGGAATTGGGAATAAAAACAGTAGGCGCTTATCAAGCCGGGCGCCGGACTATTTTGGTATAAGTCACTTGATGTTCATCAGCAAATGTTTATTATAATATGACTGGGTTGAACGACAATTAATGGGGTTATAGAAATACTACTGTAATCTACAGATGCTTAAATAAATGGGGTATAATATGAATTTATGACATTCGGTTCCTTGTGGGTTTTCTCTTTCTCTAAATTATCACCTCCGCCGCAAGATGTAATTACTGCCTATTTGTATACATCTAACTTCCCTTTGAAATGAAATCTCTTCCCCGTCTCAGCTGTAAACCTTTATTATAAGAGTAAGTTTTGCTTTTGTCATCCTCTTTTCTCTTCCTATGAACAATTATCAAAATTACATATATAAAGTATGCATATCATTAAAGTGACAAATGAGATAGACAATAATTACCCAGAAGAAAGACGTCTTTATTTATTTTATTTTTTTACTATGTTCAATCTAATAGGATTACTTCCCTTAGTACATATACATGTAAAGATCTGAAGTACACCAGGCTAATATCGGCTCAAATTTTGCTGGAAAATAACCCAAATTTCCAACATCAGGGGGTTCCAACCACCCCGGATCTGCCATCGACTTTACATATAGCATTTATGAAGGATTATAACAGGAATTAATATTGAGTTATATTGAAACAAAGTACCCTTGATTCAAATATAAATGTAGTTTTGTTGTATTGTTTGCTTGTGTTTTTTTTATTTTGTTTGTTTTGTTTTTTAGGCTTTGATCTGGTGTTATGACGTCTTTCAGATAGTAGATAATAGTAAGGGAATGGAGTTTAAAAAAACATTCAATAGATCAAGATTGGTGTTGTGTGTCTGTGTGTGTGTGTGTGTGTGTTTGTGTTTTTATTTTTTTATTCTAAACTTTCTTTTATGTAAATGAAGTTGCAATTTGGAGTGTTGCTCTCACTTGAAACAAAAAGTCAGAAATAAAGGAAGGCAAATGATTGAATACATACTTGACTCCTACAAGAAAAGTTTTTGAGAGTTGAAGCTGATATTTCATGTTTTTGAGTGTGTGATTTTCGGTAGAGTAATTACTTTATTACAGAACAAACGCTTTGGTGCGTTTTTGAACAAGTTATTCAGCGGCAAGTGCTGTCATTTGGCATTAGCGTTGCACTTTGCTTGAAATTTTCTAGCACTTAGCTATAATTCACAAGAGCATTATTTTAGCATGCAGAGCGTTTTAATGGTCTACCGAACTGATAAGAGTATTTGAAGTATCATGAGTACGGAATAGAAAGTGGTGATAGTTATAAAAACTGGATAAAATTCTGACATGTGCCCGATTGTGAAAAATCTGGTGAATTTTAAGTAAAAAGCATCCCGCACTGCAGTAGACAACATTGTCATTTTAAAGCATTTTGGAACGAAATACTATGAAATTTAATATACATTATAGTTTCATCTCATTATTACTATCATCTGCGGTTTATATTCAGATCTATGGTAAAAATATTCATCGGTCTATAGTCAAACGCTTTACATACTTTCGCTCCAAAAATTCGAATAAAATTGAAATTAGTTTTGGCGTCGAATGACAAAATCGTTTTCTGTGCGGTTTAAACATATCTTTATTTCGGAGTTAATATTTAATACATCAGAGTCATGGATTTGTTAAGGATGGGTGAATTGTATTTGTGAAAATAATTATTTGAATCTTCTTTTTGATAACATTATCCGCCTTTTCGGGAGTATAACATCTTATTTTCACATTAAGAACTTTATTATAAAAACAAGATAATTTCAAAGCAGGGTATTCACAAAGTTAATAAAGCCCAGCTTCACTGCAGGCTCCAACGTTTGCAGCATAAGAAGTCACTCTATATGGTTAATATTAATGTGTGTTTTGATTTATTCAATCTATAATAGTCAATTATAGTGTAATGGAATTCTCTCTTTAGTATCAAATTTCTGAGATTATTGAAAAAGGTTAAGATTAAAGTTACGTTTGTTTTTATTTGATAACTTCGACCAGAATAATAAAATAATTCTATAATCTATCAAAATAAATCAAGACACATCTCTTTTTCTATAGCTAGGTTCGTCTTTCAAAAACATAACTCCTGTTATATTTGGGTAGATAACTAGTTTTGTATTGAGAAAATAATTGGAAGATTCTTATCACCTAGACGCCGGCGACGTCTTTTTTTTTGGGGGGGGGGGGGGTTATTTTGCCATTTATTATTTTTTTTGTGTTTGTTTTGTTTTAGTTTTTTTTTTTGTCATGAGTTATTTGTTGTTTTTTTTTCTGTTTTTTTTTTTTCTATTTTAATTTGTTGTCTCATATTCGACCCATTCAAATGCAGTTGGAAATATCCAGAATTAGACCCAATACTTCTTCATATAAAAAAAATTTTCTTACACCAAGAGATTCGATCTTCTCTCCTTAATAATCCCATTCACCTATTTCTTAAGAATTAGATAGATATGTTATAATGTATCAAGGCGATGACATTCCAACGGGTAAAATGATTAACACCCGCATTAATTACCGTTCCCCGTCACGAATAGGGGAGACATTCAAAGTTCACACGTCGTTTAAAATCAGCCATGTCAGCTGGGGCCCTTATTTACATCAAAAGGAAGAGAGGGAGGGGTAAAGGATAAGTATTTAGGTGTTAATGATCTATTATGATTAAAGAGTAGGAATTAAATAATCTATTGAAAGTTTGTTAACTTGTATAAAGGGGGTATTATTTGTTTTTGATAAGGATTAACGGTGAAAAGTAAACTTAGTATGCGATAAGTCGTTTCAGTTTTGTTCCGGTTGAAATTTGTTTATTTTATTTATCAAACTATTTTGTCGGTTAAAATAATAATTCATGTAATATTTTAATAATCATGTCATTGTTTAGAAAAGAAATTAGTAAAAACAACAGCATTCTTGCAAAAAAATAGTCAGGATTTTCAATCAATTAGATTAGAGGAACATAAAAAAAGAAATAAAATATAAAATAAATACAGTTTGCATTGGTAGTTAGCATATCATATTTTTCTATTGTGTAACACTTTTTATGTGGATGGTGTCGCAGAATTTAATGAAAAAGCAGCATGATTTTATTGACTTCGTCAATTGCGAATAGATTTCTTAATTTTTTTTATATTTTGTCCAATAATTCTTGGGTGGCACTACTTTGATAAGTAAGCACAGATTTTGGATGAGTTTCCGTATCGGTTTGTTAATTTGCTGTACATAAGTCAATTTTATGCCTCACCCCGCTAATTCTTAATATCATCATTCAATTTGTGTCAACGAAATTACTAATTCATTTCATGTTGTGAAATATACAGCTTAAGTTAGAACTAATTTAGTGCACGGTTTATCTTCTGTACGATGATTTTGTTGAAAGAAAATCTGACACTCGGGCAACTTAATCTGGATTTTCATAAATGCCATAATACGGAGGGTTATGGCATGTGGCTTCATTCCCCTCCAATCTAATAATCCCCATAATGTACCCAATTATAAGCAGTGACCGTTTAATCATTGTTGAGTAATTGATGATGTTGATATCTTGGACATGTTGATAAGCAGGAATAATAATGCACAGTCGAGTTGATAAACCTGCGGTATGCGTTCATCTCATTTTTTTGTTTTCTTTCAAAATTAAGTTTTATGAATATTCCCTTTTTGATAATTACGAAACAACTTAGTGAAGGATAAGTACAAAAATAAATTTGTTTAAAAATTCACAGCTCTGACCATTGAATAAATAAATATTTTTTCAAGTTCCATTGAAAAAAATATCACAGTTTATAAACCAAGCCCGTCTAACTATTCATTCTATATAAAGGGTGTTCAGTATTTAGATAATAAAATCTTTATTTATACAATAGTTCAAAGACTGACACAGTAGCCCAGTTTCTAAAGAAATGCGTTAATTTCATTTTATCTGATTAGCAGTTTGTTGCAGACACCTATGGTCATTCTAACATTACACTGCCCTTGTTTACGTTCAAACTGCCAAAATGAAAAAGAATGAACACAATTACAGTTTATATATCATTTTCTATTTATATATATAGCTTCCTTTTTTTTTTTTTTTTTTTTTTTTTTTTTTGTTTTTGTTTTTTTTTTATAAGAACATTTCTATATTGTTTCTGCGTTTACCTTTTCTCTCAGTTCCCGCACTTATAAAATTGTAAAAATATTTTCTAGTAAAAATATTGATAAAATAATTAAGTTTTCTATCATAACAAACATAACACTTATAAGAAGCACTATTTTGTTACTTATTGGAGTTTTGTCGTAGATTTTCCCACAAAAACCAAATGATAAGGTTTCCCACGGCGTCCCTGCTAATGAAGAGCAAATAAGAATGCTTATTTTTCTTGTTCTAATGAGATCTACTCACAAAGCACTTGATGTATAAGACGTCACAGAACTACTCCAAGCACACATCTGTTCGAAACATCAAGTATTTTTGCACTTATTTCTAGCTACAGGTGTTTAACAAATGAATATATAATATATAATAATGGACTTTTTTTTGCTCATAATGTATTCTCGTTATAATTTTTCGGACATGATTTAATTTTTTTTTCGTGCTCGTTTTGCATGTAAAATAAATTTTTATTAAATAATCAGACAGTATAATTTTGAAACAAAATCATAGAAATAAAAAAGATACAAAGAAAACGGATTAATTTAAAAAAAATATATAATTGCTCTCTGCAATCATTTCTGATAATTCCCATTTAATAACTGATTAGTCCATCATTTTTAATAATATTAATTAATTGAAAATTTTAATAACGAAACACTTTTGTGTTGTTTGAATTTTGTATTTTTTTAATACCTTTTCTGTAATATCGTCACTTAAATTACGCCTACTTTATTAGCCACGCCTTTTAAACGATCAGCCAATCAGAATTGGTAAAGGTGTTACATTTCACTTATGCAGACTTTGGAACACCAATTGAAAAATAGATTCTGTTAAAAATGTATCAATTTGATTTCTGTAAGAAAATTTAACGAGGCTAAATATTTTCTTTGACTCTGTAGTGGTCTTCATATCATGTCTTCTTTTTCGACACGATAGAATTTATGTTCGAGAGCTACTGTGGTGCAAATGACGTGAATCTTCTAAGTTTCAAGCCGGACTCGGATCAACTCCAGCAGGGCTGATGTGTTGACTATTTCACTAGTGACTTTATTCTTTAAAGTAGTACCGTGTCGGGATTGTTTACCACTGTTAAACTACTGTGAGGACAGGAAAGGAAAAAAAAATCACCTTTTGATGATATACCAAAATATTTTGTCAGCATGATTAATCCTTACATGGAAAATCCACATGCTTCTCTTCCCCCGGGGGCATTGAAGTTGAGTCCCCCACATCCTATGAATGAGGGATTGCACAATCAGTCGAGTTCTCCGCAGTACCCACCACAAACAAATGGATACGGGGCTACGCATTCACACTTAGGAAGTTATGCTGCAAGAGACTTTTTATTCCGGCGTCCAGATATAGGACTGTCAAGTCATGACACCGGTGGCACAGGTCATCATGGCGGTATGTTCCCTACATCTGCTAGTTTCCATTCACATCACCATCCTGAAGCCAACTCTAGTCACATTCTGTTTCCGAGTATACACGATGGTCCACACCAGACATCATCACATTTGAACAACCAGGTTCGATTTGGTCTGACAACACCTCCGGATGTGTACTCCAGGCCGGAACAGCTAGCACAGTTTCCTCCGAGAGCAGATCATTATGCGCAACACTATAACATGGGACCTATTAACTCATTAAATCATATGAACATGGGCCCTCATGGCCCCGGTGCATTTTTTCGGTACATGAGGCCGCAGATAAAACAAGAACACACGTGTTTATGGGTGGACTATGAGCAGCCAGAACCTAAAAAGCCTTGTAATAAAGTGTTTAACACAATGCACGAGATAGTGACTCACATAACAGTGGACCATGTCGGAGGTCCCGAACAAACAAATCATGCCTGCTACTGGCAAGAGTGTGCTCGGGAACAGAGACCATTCAAAGCTAAATATAAACTTGTCAACCACATTAGAGTCCATACGGGAGAAAAACCGTTTCCTTGTCCGTTCCCGGGATGTGGAAAAGTTTTCGCCAGATCTGAAAATCTCAAAATTCATAAACGCACGCATACAGGTATGGTATAAAATTAATATTTGTGTTTTCAAGACCGGATATCAAAATTGAAATAATCCGAAATGATTTGATATGCAATTAAATTAAGGAATTTAGTTCACCGACATACCAAGTTTCAATGAAAAGAATACTTCAATTTAAAACGCAAAAAAATAAATAGTTTAATAATTTGTATAACTATCTTATACTGTGGGAAAATCTTAAAGTATTCACTGACCATAATCTTAAATGAATCATAGAATTATCTTTTGTTTAGAGAGATATTAATGGAATAAAATGTTAACTTACAATTTTTGTTGAATTTATATTTAAATGATCTGATTTTATTCCTCGAACGTGATAATATTTTGACACATGAATACTACTGACTTAAACCAAATTTATATGATACTGCTCTTTATTTGTTTATTTTAAATAGATAATGGAAATGAAATTAAATTTAACAAATTTTACCTTGGTCACTCAATAAATTTCTTAATTTCGGATAGACCCGTACCTATTTTACGACATTAAAACGAAAGTGCAGAGTCCCAGAGCAGTGTAAACACGAAATGCGGATATTTCAACATTTTATATTATATAATTGTGTATTAGGTTACGCCTTGTTCAAATAATTCTATACATTTCTAAATACAAGAATAACTTTTTTATAGATAATTAAAGAAGAGAAGTTCATTTTGAATTGTATGTTTGTGCAATCAATAGAGCCTTTTCTCACTTAAAGAATATTAAATAACCCATAAAAATAAATTGATTTTAAACACTTAAAACTTGTAACTTATTTAACAAAATAGCCTTCAGAAAGCAAAAACTTGTCACTATTATGAAGCAAGTCTTTGAACTTTAAAAGTATATTTTGTAAATTTCAAACCCATTCGAACTGGATACAAAAAAAAACTGTCAATTCTAACAAGTGCATAATACAAATTCCAAATAACATTTTCTCAATTGGCCTAAGGTCTCACAAACGATAATTGAGATGTTCCCGAAAGTTAATTTACAAAATTTCTAAAGTTAATTTGTAAAATTAATTTGTAAATACAAATTCCATTGTAAAAAGTAACAACCCACTTGATACTAGTGCCATTTCAAGTACAATTTTTTTCACCTAAAATCAATTGGATGGTTACTCTAGGTGAAAAATATCGAATTTTAACAGAAAAGTCACCGGATTGTCCACTTGTGTCTAATACTATTTGTGAAGTTGTCACTTGTTTTGTGTAGAATGGAATAGATTATTGGTTTTCGATAGACTTATCACCTTCAAATAAATCAACAACGAAACGGAATTTTGCCAAATAATTTTTTATTGAACTTGTTAATAGACACTATTTTCTTGTTTCTTTTTTGCGGAACGAATTTATATTATTTTTGTAATGCTTTCATATTACCTTCATACTATTTGAACTAATTTACCCTTTGAACTGACAAATAGTTAATAAAACAAAATTTGAAAACACCCTTTCAAGATGTCCAAAACAAGACTAGCAGTGTTTTACTGAGAAGTGGTGTGCTTCCTCTTACGAAAATGACCCCAGTGGGTCCATTCCCAACAAGTTTTACATAACCAGCAATTAGCACCCACTGCCTGCACGTGAAAGTTCACAGCGAGACTAACGATTAATTAATAGGCCAATTAATAACGCGCATCTCAAAATAAATCTAGCAAGAACAATGTGATTCTGTCGTATCTCCTAGAACGCATCTTGATTCTCCATTGCGTCTTAATTTTCCAACTTGACATTAATTGTAGTCGTAAACTTCAGTTATGGGGGACAAGTCGGAACTAAGTTCCATTCCAGATGGTTCTGAGAGTGTTCTTTGCGTATTATGTCTTCACGCCCATTACTTGGTTTGATAAATATACCATACATATTTGCTCGGTAATGTAGGTTTTATGATGGTCTGATGCATCAACTGGGTGTTATAATTTCGTTTATTACAGGAATTTTGTAATTTATATCAACTTTAATGTTTGGGAGACTAATTCATTTTGCAGAAGGGTTGAGAATATCGGCGTGTCTATTATTTTTGCAATTATGATATAAATACATATAAATGATACATTACTAGTTAACACCATCAGTGCATTCGTTGTTCAATCGCGTTACATTATCTGACACTTTTTAATTTTAATTTTTTTTTGCCGGTCATTTCTTTTTAATATTTATTTTCCTGAATCAAAATGACAAATATATAAATGAGAAATGGGCGATATTTTAACATATTATATTATTTGTTGAACCCAATTAAATAAAGATTTTTATTTTATTTTATTTTATGTTGTCAAAGCTCGTGTTTTGATATCTGCTCGCCTTGGTTTGTTTGGAACTATTTTCCCGCTGACGAATTAACACTTGCTTCAAGAAATGAAATGAATAAGATCTGAATGATGACACAATATTCATTACACTACAACACAGGAAGGAAAAGGTGTGAAATCCCCTAGTGGATTCACAATCTGACAAAATATCTAGGTTCAAAAGATCACATCATATTTGATCTCTCTGCTGAGAATTTTCTCACCATTTTTTGTTTGTTTTTACTCAGCATCATTTACAAGTTCTTGTGCTTAATTTCCCCCCTTGACAGACAAGCAATACAACAATTCAAAACAGCCATCATTTAGACGTCAAATTACGTCTTCTGTAATAGATTTGTAGAAAGTGCATTCATTCCAAAGTGTTTTCTGAGAGTAAAATAATTCAAAACAGCTGGAAGCTAAACTATCATCGTAATATTTTCAATATTTATGGGGGAAATTTACAAGTATATAAAGTTAAAAACCAAGCATTTGTAGAGAGAACTACACTATTTTCTGCAACCTGTTACTTATATATATTGTGTGGCACAGCTGTATATAGAAATAAACAATATGCCATCAAGATGGATACGTATTTTAATAACATGCTAGACTGAGTGTGTTATATCATAATTTCATTTTTTTTCTCTTTTTAAACTATTCTTTTCCAGTTCAAATGTTAGCGTTCATATTTTAATGCTGATCGGAACAATGTGACAATTCTATGCAAACAAAGATATTGAATAACAACATAAGTGCACAATGTCAAACTTGCTTAAAACAACTAAAAAAAAAGTAAAACGATTTTCTTTAAATCTCCAAAAAATCTTCTTACTTATAAGTGCTCCTTCATCAGGAGCAAGTAATTAATGCAAACAATAATTAAGTTTCACATCAAGCATCATCATAAACACTTGTAGAGTATTGGATTACTTGGAGAATTAATCTTGGAGTAAATACACAAACAAATCATCGATTCTCCATTTGACAGTCTGTCATGTGCCATAACTTCATCAATACAAAGAAAACATGATTAAATGGTATGGGGGAGAATCCTATACCGACATGCAATTGACTTCCGGAACATGGACATCTCAAGACTCTGTTTCGCTAGACAAACATTGTCTATCGCTGAATAGAATCCACATTTCTCTTTGAGAGAATTAAACGATAAATTGAAAAAAAAAGATTTATTACGTATATGAATGATTGTACTTCAATAACCATAAGATACAATGTCATATTTTTAAACAGCTAAACATGTCATACTTGAAACTGCGCAAAATGACGTCCGCTGTGTGATACTTATCTCCAATTTTTATTGGTTTTCTTTTCCGTTTTTAATTTTAATTTTAATTTTCTTGTTTAGCTCTGTAATGTCTGTACGTGTTCATGTTTGCGGAGGAAATATTTTATAAGTGTGTTTTGGGTTTTAAGAGTCTAATATTCTTCATTTTTACATTCAAGATTCAAGATTCTTTATTTCTTGAGTCTGAGTGAAATAAAGAATCTTGAATCTTGATTTCATTTTTAGAGGAGTTTATATCAATACTTACCTTTCCTCGTCAACGTCAAGCATTTCAGATATAATCACTTTCGCCTCATCATATGATGCACGATGAACATCACGATGACCTTCAGTTTTCTCCTAATGAATTAAACATTTCAATAACGGTACCATGGAATCTATGATAATTTCAAAAATAACAAATGACATCGGTGATAGATGCACGGTTATTAATTATTATTACTTCAAGACGGGCTTAGATTATCGAGACTTGGGTTATTATTGTGGATTAAACATTTATCAGTCAGCTGTCAGAAGCATCGGGTCTATTGTATCGCCTTCTCTGGCTTCGGGACAACAGCGCCGTAAATCGTCAATGGAGTATTGTTTCAATATTTCTCTAGAGTTTAGATACCAATTCATGCGTAGACTGTTGCAGTAATGTCACTAACTTGTTGCAGCTTTTATATTAGTAATAACAAAATGATCATTATTTTTAACACCAACGTGTATGGTGAATGACTCAATTAATTGAAATTACTAATTTTCATATACGATGTTCGATATTGGAGTTTCATATGCAATACCGCAAATAATAGGAAAATTAAAATAGTTCACGTGACAAGAAGAGCATACAGTATTTATAAGACGCGGACGCACATGAATGAAAATACCGATTTATAACAATTTTCTATTTTCCTGGCTTTTGTTCCATCGTTGGTTCAATCCATTATTATTGACATTCCTCAAGAATTCAAAATAAAACGCCTAAGTATTATAAACATCAGTTTAATATGAAGATAAAGATGAAGGATGTGTCGACGACAGAAAGTAATCTATGGCGTGTAAGAAATCGGCAAAACTTACATAAGCCCATCTATTATCACGAGTTATTCACAGCTTTTTTTCACTTTTTTTTACAGGAGAAAAGCCGTTTAGATGCGAGTTTGAAGGATGTGACAGAAGATTCGCTAATAGTTCTGATCGAAAGAAGCATTCACACGTACACACGAGCGACAAACCGTATATTTGTAAAATACGAGGATGTGATAAAACATACACTCATCCAAGTTCTCTCAGGAAACACATGAAAATCCATGGTAACATTTCACCTAGTTTAGAACTTAAAGACTCTGATGACGAAACAAATCCGTCCGAGGGTGACACAACAGCAAGTTCTCCGCCATTAAAGGAAGTGAAAAGTGAACACTTGACCGGAAATCAAGAGACTTCACCGATGTCGAATGCATCGTCGACAGAAATACGAAGAAATGACAATGTAAGTTTGGGACAATCTCATCAAACTAATATTAATGACTGGTACGTGTACCAAGGGACGAACAATGGACTGACAAATCTAAGAAACGAAAATGAACATTCAGCGTTCAGTTCTATGGGGCATTTATCGAACATACATCCACCACCAATAGCTCAATATTCGTGATAAGCAAGTGACCAACATGCAAAGATGGTTGCATGTTAATACAGCAAAGAGAAATTATTAGAACTTTTTGAAATATTCTATTGCGATGATAGAGTAATATGTCTGTACGATTGTAGTCTTTAAATTATTTTACAAACTTGTCAAAATTAAAAATAGTTTGAAAATGTTAGTTTTTGAAATGGTATGTTCTACATTTAATGCATAAGTAATATAAATGGTCTAAAGTAGCTTTTATCCAGTTTCATTTCCTACAAATCATATTATAAACGTTATAAAATGTAAATACAAAGTATTCGACTATAATGAGATGACGGTTTAAAAGATTTTATTTTAAAATGTTGAATTTGTATCCATGGTAAAGAAAATAAGAGATAAGATAATTATATAAAGGGTCTTACGTTATTTTTAATTCAGAGTGAATTCGTGTAAACTAGTACTATTTGGAAATTTTTATTCATTTATCTGTTAAAACCAACGTTTTTCATGGTCTATTTACTCATAATCGACTAACAGGATGAAGACAAAATAATATTCTGGGTAAAGCTTACAAAACTTAATTCAGTGGCGGATCGAGAGGATGGAACCCCCTCGTGCTATATCATGGCAAAATTAGCTAATAATAGCCAGAACTCCTTTTTTACTGGACTCACCCTCAGAATCTCTGGATCCGCCCCGAATTGATTAGTATTACCGTAGTAATCCTTGTATTTTGTTGTTTACCTTTTGGTCGCTTTTTCGTCGAGGGACTGAAAAAAAACATTAATCGTTTCCTACACTACATGAATAATTTTCTAACCCTTGATCAGATGTGTACAAAGTCCATTTAGCAACAGAAATAAATCTATATGGATAAAAAATAAGTACTTTTACACGCAATTACCAATAAAAATACTAAATCGGCTTTATCTTTCTTCCCTGCTGGCAGAGTTATTACCACGGATGAAAGCATAAAATCGGACGAAACAAAACTGAAAACGATGAGTATTATATTCCTAATATATCCATACATGTATACATATGTACAAGTATATGTCAGTTGTAAATACCTTCACCAGCACAAAAATCCTATGAATGTTTTAAACAAAAGATGTGAATACACACAATGAAATAAATGTACATTATACTCAATAACACACAGAAAGTTTTAAGCTAATGTCGATATATAAGTGGAAAGCTCAACAGGATAAAAACTTTATTTGAAATTGAGAAATTATAAAGTTATTCCTATAGAAAGGGGTCATGTTGTACAGACATGAACATTAATACGTCCTTATCATTATCTCCTATATCATAATACGTTTAATATCAAGATTCATTTTGCAATGTACAATGTCTTGAATGACAGTACTAAATTTCACAGACAGCTACTGACAAATATAGTTTAAGTATTAAATTATATAGAAATGCAACATACTAATTAGATATAGAAGAACTTAGTAAGTTAAACCTTATATTAGATTAAGAACGACAATAAAAAATATAGTGGCGGGTCTAAAGTAGAGTACTGGGGTTGAAATCCCCTTTTGTTCGAAATGTTTGTTAATTTTGTGCAAAATTTGGCCAAAAAAGAGCAAAATAATATTTTGGAACTTCTTTTTGATGTAACTTCAGGATCAGAACTCGCTGATATAATTTTGTGGATCCTCCACCATTAAAAAACATTTTGAACTGTTCGTTGATGTTTATAAATCTGCAAACTTAAAACACATAGTTAAATTTTCTCCCCGAGCTTCTGAAAGGTTTGTCATTTATTCATTATAAGAATACACAGACATTATTTTAGAATTACAACCTATGTAGAAATGCACCATCAGAACAATTAACCCATGAATCATAAACGCTTTGTAGAGTTCGTAAGAATGAAAAATATGTAAATGGTACACGAGTATTGAAACAATTTTAGGTACTTAGTTGATGGATTAACACCAAGAAAGTACGTTACAACCAATTTTGAGACACTCTTAACAAGCATTCAGACGAATCTTTCGCTATTGTACATAGCATTGTATTCAAATGGCATATTTCTGGTTCCATAAATAAAATTTATTAGTCCTGACATGGATATGCTTTTTAAAGGACAGTGGAATTTTAACACCTTTTGACTGCTTTGTAATTTATAATATTGCATTTCTATATATGTCAACATTATGTTGAAGGAAATAAATACGCGCTGTTATATATGGCCAAAAAATTTCCTTTTTATGTGAGGGATCCTAAAGTTTAATTTCTTATCAGTTTATATGCGTTGTTAAAAGTGTCAAAATCCAGCCTATATCGTGCAAAGAAACAAACAATTCACCAAGGGAATGTCATTAAAAACATAGGCTAAATGCAAGGATTACATTTCTCCTCAATGAAAATTGAAGATTCATTTAACTCGTTGAAAACACTATTTTCCGGAATTCATTCATCCGTACCTAAGCTTAGAATCGCCGTGGACATAAAGTAACCAGTTTGTCGCCTATGTCATATTAAAAAGACATAAGATTTTAAAGTCTGTCGGGAAGATTCCAATGAAGACAAATCGAGCGAAATGAATGATTCATTTCCACATAAGAAAAATCTTCTTTTATAGACTTCGCCATAATACACACATTTATCTGTTAATAGTAACACATTTAAGCGGAATATCATTATAGAAAAGACTGCATTGGTTGAAAACCGCCTTGTCACGGGCCGTCTATGCTAATTTGGTATTTTACAATATAAAAGGTGTCAGCACTTACACATGAAAGAATTAGTTTTATAAAAGTTCAATTTTTTTTTTCAATTGAATATTTTCATCTGAAGTAGGCTTTAGCGTCTCCGTTTGTATAATAGAGAATCATAGCTCTTCTTTGAAGATAAATAAATGCTCCATAAGAGCCAACCAATGAAAACTCAAATTGGTATACGGATGACCGGAAGTTGTGCCCAGTATCGAAAAATGCTACTATAAAGTGCTTCGTAGTTACTCTGACTTCAACCTGGTCTAATTCCTATTTCTTATATTATAAAATAAACTATGTATCTTAAAGTCCAAATAGTTTGAGATTTTTCTATATCTGCAAGTTATTTTAAATATTGTTTTTAAATGATAAATATTTTCATTTATACAACATTTTTTTATTCTTTTTGTTATGTGATAAAAATATTGTATTTCACAGAAGCGTTTTTTGTTTTTGTTTTTAAGTTTCTTTGTCTGTTTTATTTATTTATAAATATACTTTTATTTACTTGTAGTAATCGTTTATTGTGTCATTATTGTTGTCGAATTTTAGAATACACATCAACGATGTAAAAATGGTTTGCATTTAATTTAGATGAAACGTTTTTTAACAAAATATGATCATTAGATTGATAAAAAGAGAGAAAAAAATAGAGTTATGATTTTCTTATCGCTTTCTTATACTTATCTTCAACGGGATCTCTTATCACCAGATAGACTTTCAGGTTTTGGATTTTCGCTATGATAGTTTCTCTGGCACACAAAACATCTAATATTTCATTATTTGATATGGACATTAAAGTATGTTTTTCACTTCATTCAAAGAAGTGTGGAAATTCTGCCTAGATCCTTTGAGAGATAATCAAGTCAAGATACGCTAGATGCAGCTGTCACATTTTTCCGTTAGTTTCTCGTCTTCTTTGCTGGTAATTTGGCCATTATGTGTGATCACTTATGAAGATATTTTCCTTCTAAATTAATGCACGAAGAAATAGTTATATAACTCAGACTTATTTAAGGATCATTTAAAATATCAGATTCAGTTGCAAGATTGTTGCTAGATCTATGAAAGGCTGATGAGCAAACACGATGACCGAGAAAACACGCATTTAAAACTACAGGCAGTATTGAAAAAAGCAAGGGAAACTGCCGACCGTGCAATTTTCACTTTTAAAGATCAGTCAACTGAAAAAAAAAACAAAATGCAACTCAGAACATGCTCATATATCTCACATACGTTTTCCCTTTTAAAATGTTTAAATCCAGTGGCCTAATCGAGTTACTGTTTATACGGTATCAGAACTTAATGCTTTTATCCTTGTAGTTTAAATTGGCCCTTCAGAAAAAAATATTATTTCACAAATTGTCGCAACTTTATCCGGGCAATCACTCACAAGATGTAATACTATATACCAAAGACTCGTTTTTCGGTAATTGTTTTATTGTGAACTGCAGACTTACCAATTAAATTCACATAATCAATTACAATATTTTAACATTTTTCCATTAAAGGCCCATATATCTGACCATATTTACATGAAAATTATAGGTTATTGTCAGGCTCTCCCGGCTGAGATTTTTTACTTCCAAACGGTAAATAAGGACGTGTGACTACAAACTAAAACAGATTATTAAGCTATTATTGTATTGTATTTTTACAATGTTTTTCAATAAGAAAATTCATAAATACAGATGTGAAGAGTGATTTAAGTTTCTTGTTAGTTAATGGCAATGATTATAAACACAGCGGCAACATTCTTAGCCAAAACATCACCGGGAAAGAGCACGTGCGAAGAAAATTAGACTGTCGTCTGCGACAAAACTTGTCATGTCGATGGTTAATGGGTTCCCATTCTTTCAGTAAAATCCGTGGAAATTTGAACATGATTATGTCAATTTTAGCACAGTTTCTGTCCTTTAAGCGAAAGTTTTAATACGTTTGTGTATTCTTCATCTTTCTCAATATTTTCACTGTTGGGTATTTGGATATACGCATCATAAGTTGTAGAAATGAAAGACTGGCATATGAACTCTATTCTATGAATATCTCAGCAATCTGATGTTGCTACCGAAAGCCTCTTTCGTCAAATCCGATTACATTGTTCACAGCTTAAATATAAACAAAGTGAACAACTTTGTATAAAGGAAGGGTAAGTGTCGAACAAATGTTAAATTAGGGAGCAGGTGTATTAATGGGGAGTCTGCTTACATTTCCTGGGGTGCAGGAATCAAAACATTCATAATTGTTTTATCGAAAAAAGATAAGATAGTTCTATTTACTTCCTGTGTAGCGCGTGCAGTTAACGCGCTAAGACTGTCATTATGTCTGCTGATAGAGTAGATACCAAAAACTTCAAGGGAAGTTTATGATGCCGGATTCCATCAAGACTTCGTTTTAAATTTTACAGTCAAGAAGTATGAAATCAAAATAAAAAATTAGATTTTTTTAATAAAGTGAAAAATTCAGCTGCATAATTTTTTAGAATGTAGTCTTGAACTTCAGCAAAGACTTCCACAATATCCAAAGTTTAAGTAGTCATAACGACATCAGTTATTAAAAATGTATAAATATGCCCATTTGTTTGTCTTAATCACAAATTTGGATATACATGTAATAGACACAGACGATTTTGAATATTTTATCTGCTATCTGCAGGCCGTATACTTTCTCTAACTAGGCTAGAAGGGGGAATTTGTAAATCAATATGCATTAAAACGAGGACGTAAATAGTATAAAATGTAAACCAATCAGCCATCGACCGACAAGTTACAGCATTCTTCGAGTTATTTTTTGTCATTTATTTTTTCTCCTAATTTTCTAATTATTTGCAAGTTTTCATTCATTATTTAAAGAAGTGTCCATTGTATGGATTGCTTAAGCTTATTCAAGACAGATATATAAATGGCTGCCTTTCAAAACCACTCAGAATCCTCTGTCACGCTCTGTTGATTTCTATAGTTGACACATTGTTGCTGAGAAAAAAGCTTATTTTGTACAAGGCTCCAAAAGGGATGGTTGTAATGATTTATTCATCAGTAGCCACTTCAACTCACATATTCAACTTGTTGCCCATCTCCATTTAATGCTTTGAATAGATGTAAATGTTTGTATCAGAATTTTCTATGCGATTTCAATAAAAGAAGGAAACAATACTGCGCCCTGCATGACACCCAAAACTGTGAAAAATGTCGATAACGTATTCATTTAAGCTTCAATTAAAGATTAATGTGCTTTCTCTGTTGAAAGCAGTCAAGTCTAAAAATCGTTTTCACCTTGTGTCAAAACTCATTCACGGATTTATAAACATATATTGAAAGCATATTCCATCATCCATCAAGGCTTGCTTTTTTAATATTTCAATTGCCGCTCTCTGCGTCTTGCAGTCTAGAAAACGGATTATAGTCCCAATTCTAATGAATACAAATAGACCTACAGATAGGGAACTGTGAGTCTATACAAAACCTCTTCCACGTCTCATTGACACAGTTATAATCACTTATAACAAAATTATTGTTTTCAATTTTGACTATGTATAAAATTTTCCGGTAGCTCTGATAATTTAATTCCATATAAGGCACGAAGTGGTACCCGGTTTTCAAATTCAATCTAAAATGATACCCATCATTAAACATCAAAAAGTGAAACTATGATTGATATCTAGAACACAACCTGCATACTAAAAGACCGTATTTACATTTCGGTGTTCAAAAAATATATTCATAACATTGAACTATCATTGATTTTATTGTAGAGTATTGAATTGAATTGTATATTTATTCAGAAGTAGTTGCTAATTAAAGCATACATAAATTGATACCTGCGCCAATGCTAAATAACTTAACGAGATATCAAGTGGGTATGTTCTACTTCAAATAAAATACCAACAACAAATACACGTTTTACTTGTAAATTTCTCATATGAAGGGATCATGAAAGAAATATATGATCATCCCTGTGAACCGGGTAGTCTTCATGGACTGTCTCTCCGTATCAACAAAACTATTTTGTAAACAGAAAAAAAAATGAATTAATGTTTCAGAAAACCACTATAGTACAGCAGCTTCCTAGATAAATGAGAAGGTGTATTGTTAAAATGGTTTTTACAACTATCAGGAAACTAAATGATACAGAAAGCAACACAAAAGGTTGAAGTTTTGAATAGCACATATCCTGTTGTTATTAAAAGCTCTGGATATTATGCACCATTTATTTTATCAGAAAGCTCTTTATTATGGATATATGATTCTATGTACACAGCCACAAATCATATTCGATTTTATGACTATTATATATCAAACTTAGGGACATTTGCATGTTGGAAGTGTATGAATTTCTCTTTAGACTGATTTAGATCATTAAATTTACACATTTGGAAAAATCAAGTATCATTCCTGCAGAGAAGGTAAAGCCCAGAAAGCAGTGAAGCACGTTGTTAGCCTGCAGTTAAAAGCTTTATCGGTTTATATTTGATTAAGCTACAACAATTGACTCGTGTTCATAATTTTTTAAAGTTCATCGAAAAACACTTGATGTTATGGGGAGGAGAAAATATCTTTTTGAAATATTTCAATAGACATAATATTGTTACAATTTTTCATGTCTGTTTACTATAACGAATGCATGAATTTTTGCCTGAGGGAAGGTCCATATTGCTTCCTAATTGATAGAAAACGTTTGTCAACAGGCTCCTGGGCACGCACAGTCATGCCGCAGCCATTGTCTCTTTCTGAGCAATGTCGGTACATGGCATCAAGCTTTTTCAATTGGTATTGTTCTGTCACTAAAAAGTTGCATAAAGGATGGAATTTCTTAATTTGTTCGCAATTTGCTTCTCTGCAGTAAAAAAAAATCTGTGCCTGAATCTCTTCACTCCTGATTTTGCTTATTTTTAATGTATATCATAGTTCCCTTTCATCTTTTATATGCACTATTAACATGTCAGCATTAATATTTTACAAATTTTATGCCTGGGAGAGGAACCTAAACTATATAGTATAATATTTTACGACATTTCTATTTAATTTACAGCAAGAATCTGTCTTAAGTCTGCCTTTAATGCGTTTAATTGAAGCTGACTTTCTAACGGTATCTCAATGTCTTTATTAACCATGAAACACAAAAACTATGGAATCCACGCCGGCTTTCATGGCGGGAATCTTAGTTTTTTTTGTAACGATACACATCATATCAACGCAATATCATGCTTAGTATCCAGCATCCATTTTTATGAATGTATGTAAGAATTGATCGTGATTGACAAGGCAAGATTGCAGATTCTTAATGGTATAGTTTGGTATATTAATTTTGATTTCTTTAACGTGCTGTTTATTCATATTTCTATTAGTTTAATAGTTGTACTTATCAACGGTGTAGACATAATGACCACACAACACATGTTGACATTTTCAGAGTGTTGCAAGATTGTTGCGCCGTGTTACAGTCACCAAGCTTTGGAACAATCAACATACAATATATGTAAAACAACAGTAAAACAAATTTAAGAATAAAACAAAAAGATCAACAAAATAATGTTATTTCAGCAAGAAAAAGCACGACCCCATCACCATGACGACAATGGTCCATAGCAACCGCATGACCATAAATTTATTTTTGTTCATAGTAGTGAGATCATATGTAAAGTTTCAGGAATTTCTTTAAGTATGTGTGCCACAAACTATGTATGCGCCATTGATATTCACAGAAAATTGATGTTAAAGGCTAATAGCCCTTATTTATTCTCTGTACAGGAAAAAAATACATTTAGCAGATATCATAACTGCGGTTTCCGAAAAATACGAAGAAGTTCTTTATTGAATAAGTATCAACGGTATACCAGGGTTGTATATAAGATGTAATATAAAGTCCCTCTGTATACCATGGACCATACATTTACGATGAGAGAAATTCACATGATTCCGAAGGGAGATAAATTGTAAAGTCCAAATATGGTAAAGTGGAAATTAAATTATCTGATATACTATGAACCCTCTAATCTTTCTACAAGGCGGTGAGAAAGTGGTTTCTAGCGCCTTGTTTATTTCAGGTCACTTATTACGCGCATCAACTTCATGAAAAGTCGAAATCCTCAAATAATATCTATTAATACATAGATTTACTCAGTAAACTGGCTAACACTTTAAGCTGTTCATTAAGATCGGATTTTGTTTTGTTTTGTTTTGTTTTTTTGTTTTTGTTTTTGTTTTTGTTTTTTTTTTGTTTACCGCAGTAAGGTCTTAAATAGCATAAGGTGCAAGCATCTGCAGAATTTATCAAACTATTATGTTTTGATGAAATTCAAGAACCATTGAAATTAGGTTGTATTGTCGCACTGCAAAATTGTTTCTTGGATACTAGTGATAAGTTAAAGAGTGTAAGGAATGCGACATTCTTGTAAAAAATCTTTACAACTCGTATCCTGAAGAGATCAAAAGATAAACAAAAAAACAACATATATGTATTGGCATTACAGATTAGGTTTAATAACAAGAAAACACAATATCTCATTAAAGGTTGACACGTTCCTTTTGTCCTCAATGTGTCGTTTGCAGATAATCGGAATAGTAAGATTCGAAACAGGATTAATAGCTCTGGTTTTGATTGGGGACACACTAAATTCATGTCTGCTTCACCTGCTGGGGTAACTGACTGGTAACCTCGGAATCTGACGTACAAAATAGCTTTGTTATTCGTTTGTTTGTCTAAATCACAGCTGGGAAAGCAAACAAATATTAGATAGATATGTTTGACTTTTATGAGGAATTTTTTCTAAGTATTCAACAGGTGATAATATTTGATTGTTTTTGTTGTCTTCAAAGAAGGAAATATGATCATTTGCTTGGGCAGTTCGTTGGAAAAAATGGCGCAGACATGCTTAATATGTGGGTTTTCATTAACAACATGGCGTAATATACTTAGCTGTGATTATTCGCCTACAACATGGCGTAATTTAGCTAGCTGTTACTCAATCTGTCTTTTTTTCAGTCATGCGCCTGTTTTGTTCAAGAAATCTTATTTAGTGATAGTTAGAGTTGGTTAGAATCTGGGATATCCTTCACAATTGTCATTGAGAGTCTAAGAAGTCAAATTGGAAACAAAATATGTATTTAAAAATAACTTTCCGGTCGTTTTAATCGCACTTCAGTCTTTTCTACCGATCTAAAAATAATTATTGAAACAAACTGCAGAACTAAAGTAGAAATTTCATAACTTTTTATATAAATCATCAAAGATAATAGTTCTGGTATGTTTTCCTTTGCTTAATGTGTGAGTGCGTGTTTTATGGATGACCTTCAATTTATTTGATAACCTTGTAATTCAACTAAAAATGATCATCAACAATTTTCGTATGATATGATGAAGAATATTCACTTATATTGGAAAAATGAGTAAAGGGAAGATGCTCTTATCATTATTACAGATACTTCCATTCCTGACCAGCACGCGCAGTAATTCATTTTTTACGTTCCGTGATGATGTTAATCGCCATTTTATCTTATCACGCAGCCAATCAGCATGATTTTTATACGACATAGTAAATGACCCGTATGCAACTTTTCCGCACCGTAAGCTTTGATTCAGTGCAAATGAAAATAGTTGCGCGAACCGTTATAAATTTATATCTTTGAAACAGTATACCACAAAAGTATGGTCTGTAGAAGTAATTACGACTTTCTTGATGCCGATAAAAGAATGGCAATTAATTACTCATTTTGATTTTTCTGTCCAAATTTTCGACTCCTGTCTTTTGATCTAGAATGATCGATTTGACTGCACAACTACATACATTTTTGTCGAAAGGAGCAGAACATTTAGAACAGTGATAAAACGAGTTGTTTTCTGGTAACCATATCTCAGAAATCGGTCTCCGATTGTATCTTTAAAACTGATGGTATCAAGGGTTTATCAAGGTACAAGGATTCGCTTGAAATACGACTCGGCTGTGTTCTTCATTAACTTATGATTTTGGATAAATAATATTGATGTAAAATCTTAATTTAATGGAATTTCTTGTCAAAAAATGATAAAGTTCTCCTTTGAGATATTGTTTTAGAGCAACGGGTTACACTATTACAAATCCATCAGCGCTACAAACCACGCTCATCGAGCTCAACCTTAATTTATAATTCCTAAAGGTTTCAATTCAATACTCATTTGGGAGTTCAGGCAAGATTTACGACCTAGCATTATAAAATTCAAATCCTTCTGACTTACTATGCTGTCAACTTTTGTTAAACTCTTGTTGACATTTTTAGCTTACTTATTCAATAATGTAATAGTATTCATATCAAGAAGAATATCTAAAGATTTTCGAAGAGAGTTTTTTTTTCATCTAGAAAAGAGTGAAAAATAGAATTAAGAAACGCTTGATTTAATGACGAATTACTGAATAACGAATAAGCATGATAATATTGAATCACTTTAAAAAAAAAATCAGCTATACAAAAGGCCCCGGCCATCCATCCCATCCCATACAGACTTCTTACGGATCCAAATATGTTATAGAGTAGTTATTTTAAACATCTAATTTTTGTCGGCTTCCTTGTCTCTTTAATAATGAAAGATATACTAAGGAAATACATAGAAATTCGAGATATTTGGAAGCAAATCAGAAAAATGAGGATTTCATAAGAAAGAGAGAAAAGCATTCTTGAATGGAAGTTCTTAACGACGAGGGTAGACTTCTTACTCTTGTGATCGGTATAGCTATCCATGTCGATAATGCCCATCGGCACAGCTTCCCATGCTATTGGTGCCCATCGGTAGTATATCTATCCCTGCCACCGGTGCTAGCGTTGTGCGGTAGGAATAACTATATCCATTCACATAGTGCCTTTACGAGGAGATCGTCATTACGCAATCTTCAAAGCTTCATCAAAAAGCTCCATCGGTCTCGAAAAATAGACAATCGTTAAAGTTCAAAGTTCAAATAGGAGGAATTTAAATAAATTAAAACAAACCAGCTAACAAATTATTTAAACAGTGCTGTTCACCCCATACATCATATTTTGTCGAGTCATTCAAAAAGATTAAATATTTTCATTTCTTTGAACTTGAGCGCTGCTCATTTTCATACACTTACAGCAAGAAATAAATATGATATCTGAATTATTTGTTGAATATATGGGTACTTCATAATGTTAACGAGTTAATGATCTCTCGCTGGGGCCTATGGTATTATCATCCAATATCAGGCTATATTTCATTATTTCCAACTGTCTTGTTTTCATGCAGGGCCATCTGAAATTAAATCCAGCTAGTCATAATAAAGAATTAAGTTATTGAAACTCCATAGGAAGGGCGAACAGATGATGGTTCTTCGCTACTGCAAGGGAAACGTGAAACTGAAATCTATTACTTTTTATAATAATGTTTGATTTCCATTATTTTTTTTGAATATGGGTATAATTCATTTTCTTCGGAATCTGACTTTTAGTTGCGGTAATTGTATAGTAGAATGTCTTTTAGCCCTTGGCTGACGGGACTCTTATGCAGCCAATATGGGTCTGCAAAAATATAAAACTATTATCAGTTAAACGCAAAAATGCTTTTGACTAAATTGAACTAAATTATTATTATTATTTTATCATTATTATTTACAATTCGACGACTGACGGTGAGTTATATGAATATGTAAATGATGTCTTCAATGTTATATGGGATACTTATTGCATCTATATTGGTGAATATTGTCCGGGTGGATATTATATTGCATGGCATCGCAAGTGCCAATATTATACCCTATATTAGGGATAATATCCACCTATATAAATGTAAGAGCCCTATTATTATATAGTATTAGATATTTCTGACATTCCGTATGCGCTAGTATACAATAGACAACTTTCACATTCACTTCCGTTCCGGAATAGTGAGGTCAACTTGGGTCAACAGGCGTTAGATCGGGAGACAATCTTGTAGCAATCGTTGCCAAGAAAAATGAAATTTTATTCATTTATTACAAAGAATTTTTAAACAACTTATTATTAAAGTAGTATTTCAGACTTTTTTATGTTCGGAGACGTATTTCCACATAACTATTACTGTTCTTGTGGCCTACAAATCCAATATCCTTTTTTTTGTTTAGTATAAAATCGTGTTTCCACCAGAATCGACGCAAAAATGGAAGCTATGTATGAAAGAGTAATCAAGGGAACCAAGATTCTAGCGGAAATCAAAAGAATGTACAAGGGGCAAAGACCAGATATGGAAAACTGGCACACGCAACAAAGAACATGTAATAGCCAAAATAAAACACACAAAGTAACAAAAGGGTCAGTACTAGACAACCAAAAAACATGCAACCATGACCCACCAAAAAAAAAACCCTAAAAAATAAGAAGATAATTATATCTTATTAAAAAAAACACATCGCATTGAATGACTTTAGAAGGTTTCATTCAAAACCGTTACTATTGGTAAATGAACCACAAACTTTGAAACAGACATACGAACGGACGTGGCAAAAACAATATTTCTGATAGAATAAATTGAAAAAAAAAACGTTTTGAATCATATATACACAACAGAACACTCTAAGCACTCTAACGGCTCGGAAAAAATATTTTTCCTTGACTTTGCATTTTCTTCTATCCCAGATATCTTAAGACTATCTTCGCGTGATTCCCTTTGGTTATATCCTATATTTGATATTTTCACAGGGAATGTTTCGGGATCTCCGATTATTAATACCTTAGAAAGGTAAAATAGATATTATGTTAATGCCAAAAGACACATTGTATTTTTGACTTTAGAGAATATTGACAACTTTTCCAACAGCGGCAAGCTTATTTCTCAGTTAACCAAAGTCTACTTTAAAACACTAAATCCAAATTCGTGTCAGGTGGCGAAACATGAAAAGCTTTCTCACCCCTTGCAGTTGGTCTTCGAGTTGTATATTGATTGAGTTTCAAATCAATATGTCGTTACGATGATGTAATGCGTTTTTTTACGAAAATTGTGTAAGACTTTGCACCGATAAGATTTTACGGAATCAGAATAGGAATAATATGTCTAAACCTTATGAAAAAACTGAAAACCATGAACAAAGTTTTGGAAAACAAGAGGAAAGCCGTATCCGTACTACGGAAAAGGACGGTATCATCACAAATCGATAAATTTGTTATCAAATCATGTTTAAGAAGTATATTCGAATCCCCGGGTCACATCATTCCTGTCCACTAGCCCCGTAACCGCTCGGAGATTAAAGGATGAGTTTCTTTTATCTGCCATAGTAAATACACCCTAGTGTAAAATTGTCACGTCCGAACAATCCTCGGCCGATTTTCTCTTTGATAGGAGATAGCTGTCGTGAAAAATTACAGTATTTCACACCAAAATCCGTTCAGTTTGTTCAAAGTATACAAATTAATCAATACAGACCCTTAAAACAATGGGAATATTAAACTATGTCCTTATTTTAATAACAAGTACAGGTATACAATGCTATAGGAAATATTGCCCGTATAAATATAGAGGTTAATAAACTGGTATTGAACCTTGTAATGCAATAACTTTTTTTATGATAGAACAATCAGAGTCGAGTTTTAAATATATAATTAAGTATTTGGATAGTAAAAAGACCTCAAAGACAGATTGCTCATAACTAAACAATGTTCTTATCCAGGCTCATTCTAAAGTGATGATCGGTTGATGTTGTGTTTTTTTTTCGGGGGGGGGGGCGCTTGGATTATCTAAAAATAGATGTTTTGAACTAGACCTTTCTGAAAATTAATATTTTGATCTTGAAGATGTAATTGAAACATTCAAATCACTGTGGTCCGAACATTGTGCTTGTACATTTTTATGAATGTATAAATGTAGAAATATGAATATTTTTAATCGTTTATATGGTGAAAATAAATATTTTGAAATCTTCCAAGCCTCCCCCCTCCCCTCAATATCAAATGACCGTCCCTTTAGTTTGCTTTCATTCTTCACTTTTTCCATGGAAAAGGAGATCAAAATCTCACCCTGCATAGGATATCCACCTTGTTTACATTTTGGTTGACACACAAATAAAACTATTTTGCAAAAAAGGAGTGCGTAATACCAGGACTCGTTAAGTTCTACCTACCACAGCTAATACCATAAATAGCTCAGGACACGGTAAATATCATCCTGATTTAGAATTGCAAATGCAACACAAGGCGCTAAAAGAATTCACAAAATGTCTCTTTATTCTGAATTAATTATATTTTTGTACCATCTTTTTGCTCGCCATTTAGAAATAAATCAGAGTTATGCAACAGTGCTTACCCACAACGCCACCCCAGGACTGGTGACAGATACATACTAATCACTGTCTAATCTTGCCCTCTGTCATTCAAAGTCTTAAAACATCACGGGGATTTAATTAGTAAAATCTGGATGGGAAATTAACGCACTCTATCGTCAGATGGTTCCCATTCTGTGCCATTATTGGATCTTATGGGTTTTTCGAATTCGTGAAAGAAACAGTATACCAGAACACACTTAATTCACTGAATATGCAATTTTAATTGAGTTGCTAATTGAATCAGCTATCCATACATCGCCCCCTATGACGTGCATGCGCGGTTAATACAGATATATGTTAATATTGGGGACTAAAACTGCAGGGGACTGATTACAAATTTTATCATATGGCGTATGATTGGTGAATTATTTTGCTCGGTTAATTAAAACCATACTTATATATAATTTGTCAAATTTGGGTTAATCTGGCGTTTCCTTCTTTACTATGGGACGGATTAAAGTTATTGTGGACATGTGGCTAAAATGAAATAAACCCACATTACGCGCTGTCATCATCTGAATTATTAACTTACCCGAAACATTACTGGGCGCTGGGTTGATGTGAAATATAAAATATTTAAACTTATATACTAACCAAGAGAACGAAACTGGTCATTTTGTCCGGACGCACAAAACTGGTTTTATAATATTTGAATAATAAAACGGTTGCAAACACATTTGATACCAGATAAAATATTTTATTTGGGAGTGGATCCAGGATGGCATGAATAGAATTAAAGCCGAGCAAGGCAATAAAGAAATTTTTGGGGAGTAGAATTTGCGAAAAAAAACAAGATTTTATGCAAAAAAATTGGGGCGAGGGCGCTTGCGCCTGTCAAACCCGTGCCTGTTATTCACCATGAGTTACCAAATACAAAATACATGTATAAGTCATGCTGTTTTCTTTCTTTTTTTTAGAAATCCATAATGAAAACTAAAGATATAAAATACAGTAAAACTGCATATCTTTCGAATCCGAGCTGTGGTGAAAACTAAATTTTAAATATTCAGGAAATACTACAAGTTTAAAAGAACTTATAACATCAAACAGCTGGAGTTGTTTTTTTCTAGTTATATAGACAGAACAGATCAGTTCGACAAATAAAAACACCTTTCTTTCCTCAAACAAAAAATCATTAAAATTATAATAGTAGAAATATAAGAAATGTAATTAAAAAAATGAATATTCAGTGTGGAAATATAATAAATAAAAAATGTCCATGAATTATTCGGCAGGATAAGGGGATATCATGCATATATTGATAAATGAAAATAAACATGATATACGATTTAACGAGTCACAATACTTGGTGCTTTGGGGAGAGATGATTTTTATCCAATCACTTGCGAGAAAGGCGTGACAGCATAACAGGGTGCTCACCATGAATCTGCTTGTCTGAAAGAATTGATTGAAGATTCATATAGATTGTAAACATATCATTTTAAGCATTAACAGCTCCAAATAACAAGTGTAAAGTGTTAAAATGTAGAAATTTAACAAACAAGCACCTGTTCTGTTACTGCTTGCTCCGCATGTTGTTTGCGATTTAGGCTGTATACATTGTAAGGACTGAAAAATAAACTGGATAATTGTGTCGAAGTATGATTGCATCTTTCATGGATAGAAGTGACCCCCAACATATCTCACCGTCAGGGGTCAGCTACGGTCACCCAGAAGGAAACATGATCCAAAATCAGCAGTACAATTATTATAATACTCAAACAAACGGATACACGGGAGCTTATTCTAACAATATTAATTCCAGGGACTTATTTCTAAGGAGATCTGAATTTGGATTACATGGGTCAATGAGCGAATCTAATGTGCCATCTAGAACATCGGGAATGCTATTCCATTCGTCTTCAGGATACCCCTCTCATCATCATCACCAAGATGTTAGCACGCACATGTTGCTGCAGGGATTACATGATGCTTCTCCATACCATAGCTCCCGCCAAAATGTGCCTCCACAAGCTGGCTATTTCAATATTCCTGGGCATGCAAGTGATGTTTATTCCCGTGGGGATCAATTCGGGTATAACTCATTACCTCGATCTGAACAATATCATGAACAACAATCCTTTTTAAATCACATGAATATGTTTCCAAACGGATCCTCGTCATTTTTTCGATATATAAGACCTCCAATAAAACAGGAACGCACGTGTCTCTGGATTGACAATGACCAACAAGAGCCAAAAAAGCCATGCAATAAAGTGTTTTATACAATGCATGAAATTGTGAACCATATAACAATTGAGCACGTCGGAGGTCCAGAACAAACAAACCATACCTGTTTTTGGCAGGAATGTGCACGTGAAGGAAGACCCTTCAAAGCCAAATATAAACTGGTCAATCACATCAGAGTACATACGGGAGAAAAGCCGTTTCCTTGTCCGTTCCCGGGGTGTGGAAAAGTCTTTGCCAGATCTGAAAACCTGAAGATTCATAAGCGGATACATACGGGTAAGGTTATTGTCATGGTTCGTAATTGGTTAATTTCTCTGAATTCTGTTCATCTGCATGCATTTTACATGAGAGGTATATTTCTCTGAAAACTGTCAACCAACATGCGTTACTTATTTAACTCTACAATAATTAACATACACCTTAGTAAAAAGGATTGTCACACGTTTAAAACATTGTGTTTTTATCCGGGGTTGTTAAATTTCAATTGCCGAAAAATTGAAACATTTAAATAATGAAATTTATGTTTTTAATTATATTTTTATGTCATTTATCAATGGGTATAAAAATTTTAAAGGATAAATGAAGATATTATTATATGTCTAAGTATACTATACATTAATTAAGACAAAAATTCATAACGTGCGAAACATATGTATGTACCAAAATGCAACCGAGCCATGAAGGGATCCTGTTTCACATGATCTAAATACCCCTACGAATATTACAATAAATATTTATAATTTCCCACCGTTATCCAGTAATTGTAAAACCATCTAAAAGACAAAAAGCATAGTGACAAGGTTCGTTGAAAATTAGCACGTCTTGATTGGTAGAGCATTTTGTTGAAAGATGCAGGAATTTTTGTACGATTTTCTAGTTAGGTCCAACAACTGGTTGGATTTAAAGGACCTTTTCTTTCTTTAACGTATTTTTTTATTTAAATTTTCGTGAGAAAAGCGAAAATAATAGCGTTTATTTTTTTCTTGACAGATGTCTAAATCATTACGACACTTTATGCATTGAAAAATAATTATATTTGAGAACCTGTCCTTGCTCAAATATGAAAGAAAAATTCCTCTAGCATAATACTTCATTAGTTTGCACTGGGGTTGAATTATTCCCCCGCAAAAGATATAGATGAATTTGACAGAGAAAGTTTTTGGCTTTGATCGTACGAAAGGTTTCAAGTTAACATATTTTCCAGAGTTTCTTCATTTGATTAATAAGAAGGGCAATTATTTCGACATTATAAAATAAATGTGATAATTATATTTTTTTCCTGTAAAAAGGGTTACTTCGTGCTAAGAATTTTAGTAGTAGATAAATATTAAAATACATTTCGCATATTGAAAATATACATATAAATTATGCAAAATTAACAATGTTATATTTCAATTATTTTAGTCATATTTATATGTTTAAATTGTAATATTTGGAACTACATGGACAATTTGAGCTGTGTAATTTGCGCAAGTCAAAATAAAACTGCAAATTTTGCAACAGAACCTATTCTTTAGCTTAAGAAAACTGATCCCAGTCTCATAACATGGGAATTGATAGAGAAGAAGTTTCACATTAAACTCTTTTTTTTTTGCCACAAATAACGAATAAAAAGCAATAGATGTTCTCATGCAGATTAAGAAACATCAACAATTTTGAAGAATAATACTGAAAAACAAAACAATTACAATGTATTACACAATTTGAGCAAAATAGCAAACACGTATTTAATAGCATTTCACGGAAGATTAATCAACGCAAAATATACATGGGCGGATCCAGGATATTAGTTTAAGGTGGGGGGGTTAATTGCATTAAATGCCGTCCAAAGCAAGGCAAAACATATTATTTGGGTGAAACTTGTGGTGAAATATTTTTTCTTACCGATTTAGGGGGGTGTACGCCCGCTACGCCAGTCCTTGGATCCGCACCTGATATATACACTAGAAACTAAGAAATAAATTTTGAAACTTTTTTGTTGGTTTTGACTTTTTGTTTATTTGTTTGATCTTGCTTTATTATGATTAAGATATATTTTAATTTTGACAGTGTTTCGTAAGGTATATGGTCGGCTGAAATGTAAAACAACCTTAGTTACATCCATTAGTTTATGCGCATACACATAATGCAGGTTCCACTTTATTAAGCTATTAAATTATTCATTTATTTAATTATTGAGAGTCCTAATTTTTAAATCGCAATTTGTCAGCAAAGAACACCAATTAACAACTTTTTTTCAAAGCTCAATGTTTATGATTTCACTCATATGAATATGAGCAAAATATTTTTTTTCGTATCAAAATAAATATATCATCACAAATATGGGCATCATTTACTTATATATTCTACGCGTACCGTAATGATTGCTTAATACCTATCCCTAACTATCCCTTATGAATGCTAGGGCGAAGCATTTCTTAGTACCCAAAAATAAAAATATGATTTATTTCTGAATGGCCTTAAAGGTTATCTATTTCCTCTTCATAAATATTTGTACTGATCGAAGTCTTCTCAAATTCTGATAAATTTTGCGTCAAAGACCTGAAAGGGTTAATCCGGCATTACCATATGTTTCCAACAGATTTACATACACATAGTTAATCTAACAATTTCAAATCAATTTCATACATTTTTTATGCATTACATATGTTTAATTCAATTACGTTTATTTCCATTTCATGCCATTTTCATATTCAGTTTCATAAACATTATCATAACTCTAATTATTATTTATGTTACACATTTTCTCTGTAAAAACATTAGCTGAAGACATGGGGTGTTCCAATATGTGACATATTCGAAGGTCTGATTTTTTTCATTAATATGAGAATCTAAAAGGTAAAAAAAACAGCGTCGGCGAAACCGCGACATAGATTAATTTTGAGATAAATTGGTGCCTCGACGGAAACAAAACACACGTTATTGAAAATACAAACAAAATTTAAATAAAAAACATTTTTTACAGCAATTTAGAAGGAACTTATTGTAAATGAGAGCAACTTATATCACGGTCACTTCCATGTTCATGAAGCTAGTAGGTGATAAATTATAAAAACAGAAATACCGAACTGATATGCAAAAACTCAAGACAAGAAGGAATAGCCAAAAAAAAAAAAAAAAAAAAACAGAAAAGAAAGGTCGTAAAACAAACGCAGTGGTCTTGACTTGGTGGTTTACTCTTGCTGTTGCGTTTATTGGGATCATTCAATTATTGCTATGTTTTTTTTTTCTTAGTTGTAAGATAGATGAATTATTGATAATTATCCAATTTCGTGTAACCTACAATCAAAAGTGTTTGTGTGGATGTGTATGTCTGTGTTTTGTTTTTGTTTTTAATTTGTGTTGTGGTGTGATTTGTTTGTTGTTTTGTTTTGTTTTCTCTACTGTATTTTATAACTGATGGAAAAGCCACTTTTGGTTCTGGTAGTTGCTTTATAAAATTTCTTGAACTAGCAGTGGTAACTTATTACTAATTTCATTTTTACAGGTGAGAAACCATTTAAATGTGAATTTGAGGGTTGTGATAGACGATTTGCCAATAGCTCAGACAGAAAGAAGCACTCGCATGTCCACACCAGCGACAAACCATATTATTGCAGAGTTCGTGGCTGTGATAAGAGCTATACCCATCCTAGTTCTCTAAGAAAACATTTGAAAGTTCATGGTGAAATAACTCCATCAATGGAGAAGGATGCGGAAGAAATGGCTGCATGTGGCGCTAATGACTCTCAAACGACATCTCCGTCAAAAAATGAAACTAGACATAACTGGACACCGGTGTCACCTACTGTTGACAAACCGGTAGAGAAAAAACCAGACATTGCAAACATGCCATTGGTGAATTCCGAGCCACCGTCATCAGCACCAGAAATTCAGAAACTCAACGATTGGTTCGTGTGTCATTCTAGGTCAACAATACCGCCATCTGTCGTCAAAGACCACCAAAGTCTAGCATCGGTTCCACCATTACCGACTCTACCGTCCGTTCCAACCCTGCCATCATTTCATCACATGCCAATTATGCAATATTCATGACGAATGCAAACACGAAACACAGAGACAGCAAGATGAAATTAGCATATCATTGTACGTTATTAAAATGTTATTTATAGTGCTTATATATAAATTCTAAATATTTAATTAGTTTGTTATTACTGAATTTAGAACTTTCTAAGGAAACATTAACTCTTAATACGTTTATTAACATATTTAAAAAAAAAATACCAAATTGTCTAAGACTATTTTTTTGTTGAATGAACGAAATTTGAACAGGGTAAAGATAATTCGAACCACGATTCATGTTGGATCTAATTTTTGGATTGTATTTACATTAACTTACATTTGCTTACAATTATTCAGAAGACATTTTGTCGTTTAAATTAATCAAATTCACAATAATGCGCAATTTGATACCAATATCTTTGTGACATTATCGGAGTTTTCACGCCCCTAAATTAAAGAGGGTTTTAACAATTTTGCTTAAAGACAATTTATACAAAAAATAGAAAAAGCAATAAATCGGAAGATTAGCAACTTAACCATTTCAGTGATCAGAGTTTTGTTGGAGTTTTTAGATAGCAAAAATTAGACAAACTTATATCAAAATTATTAAAAACTGTATTTCAACCGTCTTTTTCAATCATTTTCAATTTTTGTGAGTTGTAGATTTAAAGTTGATTTTGTTCTTGTTTTAAGATTGCATAAATTTGATTCTTAAGTTTTCAGATTTTAATCAGTTCATGTCAATCATTTTCTTCAGAACATGTAAAATTCTGTGTGGCCTCCTGAGTGATGAAACAACTACGATTTAATAGAGTTTGGGTGATCTAATATGCCTGATGAGATGGTAATTGTTATACAATGTTTCCAGAAACATGTATGACTTATGATCGAGTGTTTTGGTGTGTTCATGGAAAAATCTGTTGTATTTAAGTGGTGTCCAGTAATATGCTTGCCTACGAAGTTTCAAGATAATTTTTCTTCATTGTGTTCATGAAAATGCATGTTGTTTTTAAATGCCAGTCCATACAAAATTCAGACACTGTCTATGGTAAGGTGATTCATGATGTAGAAAACCCCACAGAACAACAAATGCATTTTTGGTCTACATATGCTGTATTTTTAAGTGACAATGGTCTTTTCTGTATTTAGATCTGTACTTATGAGAAAACTACACTTTAACCTCCCACTAAAATCAACCAAATCAAACCAAATCAAGAACGATAACTCTTGCAAAGAGCTAATTTCTTGTACAATCTATACAAATTTTATCTCAAAAGCGCGACATCCACATGAAAAACTAAAACTGGTTACGTGGTCCATAGCTGTTTCTGAGCATGAAATAAAAGTTGGTGGGTTTTTGACATACATCAATCACCTTCTGCCTGATTTTTATAAAGACTGCTACTTAACTGGTGTCAAGTAACATGTTTGCCTGCGAAGCTTCGAGAGAACTTTTTTTGTTTTCATTGAATGAATTTAAGTGGAGTTCAGAAACATGTTTGCCTTAGGCTGGAAAGTACGAGAATTTAAATTTGTTGTGATAACTGGAATATATGCCGTATATGAGTGGTGTTTCTTCTTTTCACATTATTGATCACTCAAAATTTTATGTATACTGTCCGAGGATACATGGTTGGTCTAGGATCATCTTTTCTAAAACGATATCATGTAAAGCGATTCGTAATATTACCGTAGCTTACAGCTAAAAAACCAATTTTTATTTCACTAAGTGGAACTTACATCAAATTTATTTAATTGGCATGCATGTAAATTTTATAAAGCTGGTTGACAGTTAGCCCTTCGGCAAATGAAATTGAACGGTTAATCTTTAGTTCTATATTTCCTGAGAACGTTAACATTTTGGAAAATAATGAAAGTCCTTCAGCTTATAGACAATTCAACTGACAACTAAAACAATAAACGTATCCATTATGATATTAAACTATTTTTCTTACCATAGTATTTGTGCATTACTATCACAAGTTATGTGAAATTTCAAAGGGCGAAGTTTAGTTATATTTTTTTTAATATTTTTATTTTAACGGTTTTTAGTACTAATAAGTTGCAGATCCAGCAAAATATTATTACATGAGATATGCTATCTCTCTAGGTTATCCATGTACCACTTTACAGGTCTAATGGTAGATAAAAACCTGCTTATTATCTGTATGCTTAGTCACCGTAAATATATCTTTACTTGGAGCTCTCCCTTCAACCAAAAAAAAACACCTCTTATTCTAAAATGTATTATATTAAATGATGCCATAGAATACAGAATTCCAAGGGGAATAACTCAGGGGGTTTATCTGAATTATGTAATTTCCCCTTTTGATCATGCCCGTGAAGGCTAGAGTCAATATTGAATCAAGTTCACGTGATTTAGCTGCAAAATTGTGAAATTCTGCGGGACTTTTAAAGAGTTCTGCTTATAATAGACCCAACGAAATGCTAAAAATGAGGAGACACTATCGCCTAAAAAACAATGAGACCAATGGCGGATTCATTATAACCAACCAACCATCTCGGGCATAAGAGGAGCGAGTCCGCCTCCCTCTCGATCCGCCTTTGGGGACACTAATTTAAGAACATGACATTTTTATTCGCGTATTGATGATACGTGTTAAATACTTTTTGAACTAATGGAGCAAGGACTTCTTAATTTGTGTGTTTGTGTGTGTGTGTGTGGTTTTTTATTTTAAGAAAAAATCTCTGTCCTTGATTCGTGTTTTAATAAAGGATTACAGAAATATTCACTAACACTCTATTTTCAAAATCTTCATTTTTGTAGATGTAGCCTAGTGGAAAGATTTGGTTGAAAAATGATATTAGGTATGCCATTTTCTTCATCACATGTATAGGCATGTCAACTTATCACTTAACAAAACATGAACGACTACCATAATTTTCTGACACATATTGTTATTTACCAGTAATTGGACGGTATTCATGAATTACGATTGGTGCGAATCGCCACAGTCTGTCTCGCGATTCTCCTTCCGCCATTATTTGGACGTCGAATATAGCTAAATACCGAAAAACACAGCAAGAACACAGCACGTCCCTGACAAAACATGCCTTATAATAACGATAAAAGCGGTGGTCCTCAACTTGTCACGGAATATAATCGGTGTATTAAGTCATATTCTTCTTGTTGATGACATCTTCCAGCTGAGGAAAACTGTGCAAAAGAAAAAATCGCCATGAAAGGATCAATTACCAGAGAAAATAATCCGATAATTTTACGAGTTTCTTTTGTTCTCGTACAATTATCGCCAGATTTTGTTACATGATTACAATGGCGTAATATATAATTCATAAGTATAAGTAGATTTTTTTTATTTGCTGTATTATTAAATGTCAGAAGGATATAATTAATCATTATTTTCTTATTTTTCTTGACATTTCTTAATGTTAATCAAATACAGTTCACTTAACGTTAAAACTATAGATATTTCGGTCATTAGATATTTAATGATAAGTTTAAAGGTTATTCGACGGTTGATGAAGAAAAATATGTGTTGTTGTATTTCCAAATAAAAGAAATCTAAGATAGTATACACAGAATAACAAAAATGATATTTTAGTTTGTAAAACTCCTGCGGCTAGAAAGACCACGAATATAGAAACGCGGCCATCAACTAAGACAACAAAAGGAATTCAATTTAAAAAAAAACATAAAGAGAAACAAACATAAGCAAAATTACTTGATTACCAAGCACAAACATGTTACGTTTCCCTGCAAAAAATAGCCCAAAATTTTACGAAATGTTGTATTGTAGAAAAATATTTGATTACCTTAGGGGGGGTTACACATCACCTAAGGGTAATAACTGTAAAAATCAGCAAAACGTTTTATTTTGTGACATTCTGATATCAAACTCAAAGCATCTAAGTGATCAAAAGTTTTGTCGATGACGCTACAACATGTTCATTGAAATTATTCCTAAGAACATCTGGTTAAAAAGTCTTGAAATTTACATAATTTTCTTTTTTTATCAAAGTAATAAACTGTATAAAATTTCAAGAAATTTAAATGAACCAAATAAACATTAAAAGAGATGTTAGGTACACACTTAAACGGCTTCTGCCTGCCGAAGTCTCTAACTACAATATATTTTTGTTTAATGTATGACAAGATCTTAAATGTTATTATTTTCTGGCCATGTTTTCTATGAAATGGACGTTAATCTAAATCTAAAAAAGATATTGGGGGACCTGCGTTAAAATTAAAATGAAGGGAATTAAAAGAATTTTCAAAATACCCCATAATTTGCTGTACATTCGATTTGAAGTACTATTAGAAGGCACTGTCGTACTTAAAATGCGTTTTAGTTTTTATTTTGAGATAGGTAAGCGTTAAATAAAATTTGGACCATCATTTCTGAAGATTGTTTTATTATGTCGGAACTACACCGTAATAATGTTATGATCCCTATGACATCTCGACTATATTCAAAAATTATAAAAGATCATTCAGTAATCGTTATGCTGAGTCGGGGTTTTTGTAAGAAAAATAACAGAGACTTGACAAAATCATCTTGGGTCTAATTTTTGACAATCGCTAAAACTAGGACCCAGAAGAAAACGCCTGAAAAAGATCTTGTTACAGCACATAAGAATTTCAACCCAAGTGCTTCATCCCGGACCCCCAACTGATAGTCACTCTTACAAGTACTTGAGTAAAGAAGTTTATCAAGGAACACTCTACCAGGTATGTGATTAATCTAAACCACCAGGTGGACCAGTGCTGTCAGTCCAAAGTCCACATGACCGACAAGTAATGGTGTACAAAAAATATGTGAAACAAAGAAAGAATTATTATTTTGTTTTAATTGAAGTGCTTATAACGTGATAGAGTTATCATCGTCAATTGAATCTCAGTATCTTATGTATGCTAACCGTTACTAATCCTCGGTTCTGTACACTGATATAGGGGGATTCATAGGGTGGCAGAACTGGCGTACACTCCCCTTAAATTAGGGAATCTTTTTTTTTTATTTTTCACAAATTATATCGCCAGAGCTTTTCCAACCTCGGTTCGCTCTGCCTTTATTTCTATTTACACCGTCCCCAAACTGAAATTCTGGACCCATCCCATACAGAACATTCTATAACCGTGAATTGCTCTGACCCATATTACAAAACCTGCTACTTAAACTGTCGCGAGAACGGAAGTGGCTCTACAGCTCTCTAGTGAAATTATCGGAGTAATCAAGGGAACCAAGATTCGAGTGGAAATCAAAAGAATATATTCCAAAGATAACGATTAAACAGGGGAAAAAGTCACACAACATGAAAAATCTGAAATGACACGTACAAAGAAACAAAAGAAAATGCATGGCAACCCGGATTCAACAAAAAACTGGGAACATGGACCAGGTGCATCAGTAGGGTAAGAGTCCTATGCTTTACTAAAAACGACTCTAAAAGCACTTCTAAATCGGTGTCAGTTTTCAACAGCATAGTTCCATTGAGTCGGATCTGGAACTGTTCTGTGACACCAAATGGCTTTTCTTTGATCACATCTACATGGACATCAGTACAGCAGCAAGTGATCCAAACAATTTATCAAAATGCAGCTCGCATCTCAAAGCAAAGACACATGCATAATTAACACTGGGAAGTAAGTACAGGCAATTTTTTCTTATGATCCTTCAAGCTGTGTTAGTAGGCAGAGTCTTACAGGAAGCACAGCGAGTGATTAAGAAATCTTTTGTACTTAGTTACATTTTTTTGATTGATAATTGTAGAAGAGTCATAGAAGAGGTCGTACTAAGGAAATATTTCATGGTCTAAACTACCTTTTAATTAGAAGACTGATCATGATAGTCTAAACAGATATGATTTTCTATTAAACAGCATTGCTTTTTCTATCATGGATTTGGAATAATATTTGCTTACTAACTATCCAGATGCATATTAGATGTGCATTGCAAAATTTATTAATCTGATTATATATGACAAATTCATTATCAAATAAATCATAATATCTATCCGTAAACTTCTCTTTGATGACTTGAATTTCCTCTTTCTGCTTGAGATTTGAATGTAAAAAGCAGAAACTCAGAGATCGTAATTTATAATAGGTCGTTAAGGTTGTTAGTCAGTTCACTAAAACATACATCACATCACTTTGCGATTGTTATTTCAGCCGGTTAAAGTGTCCTATTTCCGGTTCCGGCTAAAATTGATTGTCCTCCGCCCAATCTGTTCCAAATGTTAGGTGGTTATGCTTAATGGATATTTCATACTATACCCTATGTTTAAGTTTCTATTCTGTGCCCGGTGATCAATAATTTAAAGAAAAAAAATAAATATTTGAACAGGGTATTATTCAAACATACATTGTATCGAATGTGCTGCTCGTCTCTGCGTATATTATTTTTTTTATTTTTGTCTTTATTGTTTGTCCTTGTCAGTTTATGTGTTCCCAAAAGGTATTTTGTTCATGGACCCCCCCCCCCCCTAGATCGGCACAAGTCGGTTTTTCCACTTTTCTTTAACTATGTATAGTTGATTACATCGGTTCTCAGGGGCGGATCCAGGATTTGACTTGAGGGGGCGTAAATTGAATTAAATGCCGTGCAAAGCAAGGCAAAAAATATTATGGGGTGAAACTTAAGGTGATTTTTTTTCTTACCGATTTAGGGGGGGGCGTTCGCCCGGTACGCCAGTCCTTGGGTCCGCGCCTGGTTCTATAAGTATGAGTTCAAATTCTTCAATGCAAGATATTTAACACATACACATTTTATCGTAAAAACTTACGACTTAGTACATCAACTTAAAATAACCCTTACTGTGGAAAACTATTTTTCTTACAGAAATATTTTCTCTATTTTGACCAGAGTACGGATGACAGTCATGTTTATTTTTATACAGGTGTCAAAGTTTGACAGAGGAAGCATTCGCCAAAATAGAACCACTTCAGGTGATGTTTATTTAAGATAATAATCAATGAATGTACAAATAAACCTATTCTCAATGTCAGATTCATTGTGAATCATAGCAAGTACAGATATCTACCAAATGTATTGATAGCTGATAGTTGACTGTATGACAAATCATTGATGTTTCTGCCTATCCGGTCAAGGACTTCCAGCTTCCGAACCTTTCTTACGCCAGCCGATCGATGATTTCAGGTTTTGGCCGTAAAAAGAACTAAAGACTGAGCGAAACAATGTAAGCACATTAAGAAATGGAGAGTTTGTGAATAATCAAAATTTCATGCAAAAATAAATTTTCCATTTTTATGATAGGGGCATACGCCGTGTCTGCCCTTTATGAATTCCCGCCTGGATAGAGTTTGACATTACGCGCGTATAACAGTAGTTGAAAATGTAACTGAATTTTTTGTTTTGACTTTTTTACTGGAATTACTTAACAATCTTTTTCGGGCCACATCTCTGAATTGAATGGGATTGTGATTCCAGAAACTGCAACGTAGACTATCATTTTCTACACTGCATTTCTACATAAACTAACAAGAATAAAATCATGAAAGATGCGAACCTCAGTATAAAGAAAAAAAGTTTTTGTCTGTAATACATGCATCTTTTTATATATTGAATGTCACTGTTTGGTATTGTAATGCCTCAACATATAAAGACCAAACTATGTTCAGTATGTTTATATTTCGAAAATTCACTTCTACTCATTCTTCAAGTGACACAACTCTTACAAATCAAAACGTTTGTATTCAGTATTTTACACCAATCTCGTGTAAGCAATAAAGTAAATTGGATTGATATCATTCTGTTTCAAATAAAAGCTTGATAGTCTTTGGTGAAATAGAATATGATTTTAAAATATCACTGATTTCAAGAGTTATGTCCCTTATCTTAGGTCTCGAAGCTGATTACCAACGATGAAGCAGTGAACATATCAAGTCAAATTTAATCACAATACAATCGATCGAAGATTTATGAAGTGTTGGAATTTCTTTGTATTTACTTATTGATAATCATTTCTTCATTGTTTCATGCTTCCCACCTGATTTACACAAGTCATTAATCCAAAACCAAACAAAAATAGTCCTCCGATGATCTTTAGATGACCAACGGCGACTTGCTTGTTAATCACCATTACAAGTTTGTTTGGAGAGTCATTCGGAAAGAATTCGTATCCAGTCCGAAATTGTCACGACCTGTCATGAAAAGCTCACATTTTCTCATGGTCTTGGATAATGAAGTAAGATGTTATGATCATTGTCAAATTAAAGTGTTATGTATATACCTTTTCTTTATTTCTGAACAACCTTTACGGACAATTTAAAGGGTACAAACAATACTTTAAATTTAGATGCGCGGGAGTGTTTGATCCAAATGTGGGCCATGTGTTGAATTATGACAATTTGGCGTGGTCTCCCCTTGGACGAGATACACAAATATGAGTATACACATTTTTTTTTGTGTTGAGAAGGAATGTGTAATTAACCAAATGATCTCAATCGGCAGCGAAACGTTGATTTGAACCAGACCTATTTATAATAAATACTTTCTCATTTTTCTCTTTTATTAAAACTGATATTTACTGTTTGTAAATTGTTGAAAGACAACTCATTTAACAAGTTTCGAATCATTGAAGGAACGTGTGGTCGTCGGAACGTTTTATTAATAGTTTTAAAAGCTGAAATCCTGTTTAAGCCTTTTTTCAAGTTATCTCCCCTAGAAATGAGGAAGGACCGATAACTCTGTGGAAAAGATAGTGTGATCTCATGACTAATAAAACATAATGTCACTATAAATTTTTTAGGTGTGTATGGCCTAAAACTTTTTTACGGTAGAAATCGGTACTTTTATGCAATCTTATGAGTTAAAACTGGTTGGAAAGGTGCATAATTAGTCACATTACATGTCTGAAGAATATGTATTTGGAAAACGCGTGCGAAAGTAAATAATTGTTGTGTTGGGCAGTTCATGAGACTCGGGTAAAGAGTTACACAAAAAAAATAATTGCGACGTGATCTTTTCTTGAAAAATGTCTGATACAAATAAATATTTGAGCATTCATGTTATGAAAAATAAAATGTGTTTTGTTGATTTTTTTTTTTTTAAACACTTTTTTTCCATGTGCTTACAAAACTCGTCGTTTTTTGCCAGAAAACTCCCTTTTTGCCGATAAACTTCATATAACAGAGAGAAAAATTATGTAATTTTTGACGGATTTTCCCCGACATTTCCACATAAAATTATATCAAATTTTGATGAGATTTTGTGTTACAACTTCCAACTTACATTTTCCGGTTTTACGGTTTAAAGGCCCCCTATGGTGTTTTAGCCTTATAAATTTATGTATGTTTCATATTATTTGATAAATATTGTGATATCAAATATTTTATATTTCAGTCAGCTGATTTTAATTCTATGTAGATGAGTACAGTACTCTCATCGATTCCTAAGCGGCGTTGTACAATTGTTGTGCGTCACTTCAAGTGCTATACGTAGAAACTCAACGTATGCGCTGTCTAGGAGACATTTGGACAGCAGGAAAAATCCTTCGGAGTTCTTAATTTTTTCATAACTGTAAACAATCACAGTATGCCTAGAACAATTTTAAAGACCAAATCAGTATACAAACAAGAGAAGTAAATATCACACCTCCCCAGCTAAATGGCACTGACACCATTTGTCAGGCTATAATACGGAAAACCTGACCGCAAACCATAGTGGTGAAAGATGCCATGTTCCTCGCACGTTAAAGAACCCTGATGTGGTAGTCGATATGAGTAGGAACCTTTGCGCTCCGCCACAGGAGGCTAACTTGCCCGACCATACCCATCCCTCCCTTTTTCTAGTGGCAATCAAAAGATGTCGACCCTATTATCCTTGTGTCCCCTCCCATTTTTCATTTCATCATCATTTCAAGTTCATTTTGTCATCCATTTCATGTTCATCGTCTGAATATAGCTGAAATACTGCTGCTCGGACGTTAAACCCCGACAATCAATCAATCAATCCACCATTTATATAATAAATGTTAAATAGCAATTTATTATTTTCACGATTTACATTACTGATCTGCTGATTTGTCAGTAACTTATATCATAATGTGAAGGAAATATTTCAACAAACCAATGGTGTGTGAAATAATACGAACTCAGGGGCAGACATAGAAATTTTTAAAAGGGTATTTCAAGACTACCATTTGCCCAAATTGTGCACGAAATTAACGGTATTACAAGGAAAGGGGTTTCTGGAAGCCAGAACCCGATTCCAACACCCACTCCGGCTGGGTCCATCTCTGTACGTAACCTAATGTCTTTTATGTTTTAACATATGAACAGTTTGTATTATCCCTTTCCAAAACGATCCCAGATTAGGGAAGACACTAATTGTTAAGATGTCTCTATAAGCGAAAGAAGAAGCGTGAACGATAAAAATAATAAGACATCATTAAAGACGAAACCTCACCTCTGTGAACTTTGTCTGATTTGTCACTTGCCAAATTACACCGCCTCAAAAATGTAAACCATGTTCAAGACACAAATACTATTGTCAGAGCCATAATGAACCTCAAACTTAACAAGATTTATCAAAATCTGTTCAAATTTGAAGGTTTCAAGTTGAATATGGCCCTTGTCCTGGGGCGCTCACAATAAGTGTTTAAAAACACCCACTCTGGCAATACGAAACGAGCATGACGCATTTATAAACTCATTTTTACCATTGATAGAGTGGCCATGATTATATGGTTTGACCTATTCTTCACGGTTTTCGTTTACAAAATAGACTGTTAATGCTTTTATTAATGTAAATTGGTATTATGTTGCGCCATTTTATTTTCTTTTTACAGTCACTGAAACTTCAGACGTAGCTACTTAAATACCTACCAACGAGTTTATCTGAGTTTGGTTCAAGATAGCGACAAATCTACCTTGTTGAGTAATGTTTTTTAATAGCTGTTATGTAACACTAACCTGAAAAAATATATATCTATCCAAGATATATGCAAACCTTATAAAAATTCGAAACTAATAAATTATTATTTTTGTCAGACGACGACTATTCATCTATTACCGGTAGTATATAGACAATTTGTCCACTACCGAGAAGTTATATCGAAGTATATATTTAATGAGTTAACTTGACATTCAAAATCCTTTTAAACCACTTTTGTTAACATGTGGCGTCTTGTATTTCTTCATAAGTAGTTGGTTGCGATCTTAACCTGTTGTACAGTAATATTTCATCCACCAATATATACAAACGTGAGTATAAGAGAGGGTTCTTTTAAAAAATAATAGCTTAACTCTGACGAAGAAAAAAATAAAGAAAACATGGAGAGAATCGAAGAACAACACACATACACCGCGAACTACACGTACAATTTAACAGGTGCGGATCCAGAGATTTGGCAAAGGGGGTGGGGTTGCAGAAAAAAGAGTTGTGGCAGTGGAATTGGAGAACATAATAAAGATTTAAATTAGCCAGGCGCTGTACGACAAGTCGGGATGACATGCGCCCTCTTTCTTCTATAAGCAACCATTCTGCGCATGCTTTCTTTGTCATTTCCGGTAGTACATTGGATACAAGTTCATGATACTAATCGGCTAGTTCTAGGTAACGAATATAGATTTTCTAAGAACTAAAACATTTATAGATACAGTAAAAGAGATTGAGTTGTTTCTTTATTTTGTTACATAGACAGACTAAATGTAATTGCATATTGTAAACCGAGACGAGGAACACAAAATATAGACTGAACAGGGTATTACCATAATAAATGCAAAATGAACAATATGGAATGAAAACTCATTTTACTTTGGATCACCGATGAAGAACTTAAAGACATACTATATACGAGCCTAAAAGAGCATGCATGCCTGCTCCGACTCACGTAGGAATGGAATCTTACGAAGTGACCTTATAGAGCATCAGCGTGTGTCTTCATTTTATTTATGTATGACATTTTAAAGTAGGCTGCGAAAATTCATAACATTTCCATCTATATGTATATAGATCACAAACTGTATACTAATTAAAGAAGCTAATGTGCTAATGACTACCCAAAGAAACCATTTATACAATGATGATACAAATGTGATAAGTACATGATTTTCGTATAATATGTACGTACAACTTGAAAAATAGAAATGTATGTAGGCCGAGCGTGAGATGCAGGCAAAGAAAAAAATATCCACGAACCAGTTTCATGAGAAGAGGCATTAAAACTAATAATAGAAAAAAACTTACAAAATCGATTTGTACTGTTAGAATTTACTTACTTGATATCCATTCGTACTGTTATGGCATATTCCTATTTGTATCAGATGTGGATTATATAAAGAATTAAGAATTACAAATCATTGGAACGTTTGTATTCACCATTTTACATCAAAGTGACTTGGATTGATATTTTTCTATTTCAAATGAAAGCTTGATAGGCTTTGGAGAAATTGAATATGTTGCAAACATATCACTTATTTCACGAGTTACGTCCCTTACCCCAGGTGTACCTCCTTAAAATATAAATATATATCGGCTTATTTCTGAGCGATATCGAGGGTAGGGATTGCATAAGTCATTGAACTTTTTTTTTTGTTCAAATGTAAAATTCAAAGTCTTAGACAGGTTTCATTGTATTTAACTCAAATAATTAATATTATGACTACAAATTTATTTCAGTTTTACAAAAGGGTAAAAAAAACACTTACATGGAAGAAATAATTAGATAAGAACCATACATATATATGCAGTAGTGAAGTACCGAATGTTACCGGTGTAAAAATTTCTGATAATTCACACTGAAGTAAAATCGGCAATTTTACTCTCGGACTTTCTCCCATCAAAGGTAACAACATATTAATCCGCCATTCACTAAATTTAAAATTTATGTTGAAATAGCAACGAATGGTTGTCATAAATAACCCAAATATAATCCTCGTGCAAAGAACGCATTTACATTTAACTCGTGCACGGAACAAGTTCCGCACACTCGTTAAGTCTAGGAGTTCTTCGGCACTCGTTATCATATTTTGGTTATTCACTCTTTCCGATTAATTATCTTATAATAGTCCGCATGCTTATAGAAGAAGAAAGGTGTCCCTCCATAAAAAAAAAAGATATGATTGTGCTTCTAATAATATGGTGTTGTGAGTATAGTCATAACTATTATTCTAAGGTTGAAATTTTACAAAGTTGTTATAATTTCGTTTAAAAGAAAGAAAAAAACACATTCGATTTTTTAAATATGATAATTCAAACATTTATATATATATATTCTGGATGAAAAAGATGTGAAAAAGACCAACTGGAAGAATTGTTATTACAATGTAATAATAAAAGTACATATGTTCTCGATATTGGTTTGAGATATTTGGTCTAAGTATTTGATTTTAATGCCGCTGATAAAAGGTTACTTATTGAAACAGTTGTGAATGTACAGCATACCGAAATTGGTAATATTAATATGATTTGTACTTTTGTATTTCATATATAATAGATTTGATAATAAATAGGCTAAGTTGACCTTTATATATTTCTAATTAAGTACCAGTCCACATAAAATTCAGGCACTACCAATGGTAAAGTGATTCATAGTGAAGAAAGACCAACTGAAAAAAGATGTTTTTAAGTCTACATATGTGATACTTTCACATATCAATAATCATTTCTGCACTCAAATCTGCACTTTTTAGGAAATCGTACATTCATCTCCCACTAAAATCAACTAAATTAAACTAGATCAAGTATACTCGCAAAGTACCAATTTCATGTACAATCTATATAATTTTTATCTCAGACGAGCAACAGCCAAATGAAAAATACTAAGACTGGTTATGTGATCTGTGACTGTTTCTGAACAAGAAATAAAAGTGAATTCGATGGGTTTTTGAATCACTTCATGTCAGATTTTTAGAAAGACTGCTACATTATTACGTGGCAATTACCCTTTAAAATAAATAAATTACATGTATGAATTCATTGCCTAGGGACGCGAGGGTTTCATTGTCGTTCAGTAAGAACCACGGCAGGCCTTATGCTGACATATTCCATAACGGTGGGTTGTTGTCTCTTTTACATATTCACTTTATATATAGAGAATCGTTCAGGAAAAGAATGTTAGAAATTGTCAAAATATATATATCATGTAGTATCATTCATCAACCATTTTTAGAAATCTATTATTATCACAGTGTCCCGACTGTCGTATAATCACGTGTCCGGTCGAATATATTATGGGAAAATTCTATCCCTCAACTTTCTAAACTAGATTTGTTTTGTGAATATGTATCTAACTTACCGATTTTAATTGTAATGTTGGTTTTCTTCACTAATCATGCGGTTTATAGATTGATTATATGGAATATTATTTGGACTGCTTCGTTTTCACATGAAAAAATGTTTATTCTGCATGATCCGGGATTAAAGTTGAAATACACCTGGTTCTTCCTGCCACGTTTTTAAGGGTCTCCAGATTGCTTCTTTTTTAATGTGTATGTTGACTAATTGGTTCTGTTTCCATTTTCTAAGTTTGGTTTGGCATCTTGACTCTCAAGAAATTTTTACTCACAGCGAGTAATATAGATACCTTCAGGGAGCAGGGTAAATCTTCCTCTGGTTGAAAGCCTTGTAGTTAAACCGGATATCAACAATGAGATTTAAATTTTCTATCCTTTCCAATGTACTTTAATGTATTAAAATTGATAGAAAATTTAAATCTCTTCTTCAATTATCCAGTATAAAACTCAAGGCAGTTAATCGGGTGATTGGCATCTAATCAAGGGAAGACCAACCTCATTCCCTGAAATTTACTATTATATTACTCGCTATGTAGACTGGGCCATTTTGGCAATTAGATTGGGATGACACCAACAAAGAATGACCCTTTCCCCCCCAAAGAAAATCTTCCTTATCAATTTGTGTCTGACACTTCAGTCCATTGATTATCTTTTCTTTTTAACAAAATATCCAAACATTTTAGATCTATATATATTACGTCGACAATAAAAACGATATCACATCTTATGAAATATCGGCAATGAGATCGAACTTTATGTTCCCAAACGTTACTGCAGTAATTATATTTTCGACACGCAAGCCTGGTCCAGTATTTACTTTTTATGAAAAAGCATCAGATTTTACTGCATAACCTTAGTACAAATTATAAACATATGTTGCTAGAAAGCACAGGTTGCAAATTTGTAAAAAAAAAATGAAGTTATTTCCGGGATAGATCTACAAAAATAGATTTGTTTGGTTTCTTCAAATTCCTAGGTAGGAATTATAAAATCGTTGAAAGATTAATCAAGGGAACTAAGATTACAGCAGTGTTCAAAAGAATATTTTCCAAAGATGAAATCTAGACAGGAGAAAAAAGACACACACAACAAACAACATGGAATAAGCAAAATACCACGTACAAAGAAACAAAAGTAAGTGCGCAATTTAGACTCCAATGAAAAGTTTGAGCAGGTGAACCGGTAGGGTAAGCGTCTTCGGCTTTTTTTTCGAAACTTGTTATCGTTAGTCATGCTTTTCTGTTTGTCATTTTTATATTAGTTTTATTACGATATATGAACATATTTTGTCTTTATATATTTGTAGTCAATCGACCTAAATACTTTTTATTGTACTTCATTTCCACACGTTTTTACATTGTGTTATTTTAATTTTGAATTCGATAATTTATTGATTATTTATGTCAGTGTGTCTGTAGGTTGTGTCAATTTTGTAGTTTATAAATTTTAAATCGGTTATGAGGTCGTGCTAAAAGTTGATTCATGATTCACGGTATCCGGTACAACTTCCGGTACTAGGGGGCATGCTAAAAGGAAGACTCACATTTCGCATATTCATTCTTTAGGTATCTTAGTTATGGGTGGTTTCTTAAAATTAAATTAAAAGCATATCATTTTAAACCTCCGCGTTCAAGAGGTTCAATAAAACATAAAAGAGAGTATCTGAAAGAAGGTGATCCAGGTTATTATTTGCTCAATTTTGCCCGCATTTTGCACAAAATTAACAAAACTTTCTATCAAAAAGGAGGATCTACAACCCGCAGACGCCTCCCCCCTTTGTTGGATCTGCCATGGTACCTGGACATGTAATACATGTGTGAGAACGCGTCAACGCATTCAATTAAAACAAGGTTAATATATATAGTGCTAATTGTAGTGTTAATTCATCTGATTTTATAAGTAGAGCAAAAACCCATCGTGCGAGTTCATTAAATGAAAAGGAGCATGGCACATTTCTTGTCGAAGCAGCGAATGTGGTATATTCATGAAGTTATGTGTGAATGGTTTCCTTCACTTGTTCTATGACTAAATCCCGACTAAATGTACGCATACAATTATCGTTTCGTATTAAATGTAGGTTTAAACTTCATGCATGGACATTGTAACGAATATTTCACATATCAGAATTCTTCATATTTTTCAAGAACTTAGTTTCAAATGATTACAGTCCATGCCACTGTAGTATATAAAATTTAACCTTCTGTCTTTAAAAAAATGTGTGTGAATATATTAAGCTTATTTTCGGGATAATAAAAAGGTTAATGACGTCAAGAAGTAAAGGCTACCCATTTTTAGCAAAATACTTCTCATCGTTTACTACTACTATACAGTGAAACCTCTCTAAAGTGAACCTTCTTCTACTGAGGGATTTGTTCAGTCAAGTCAAGTGTTCGATTAACACAGGTTCAACTGATCCGCATTGAAACTGATATGAATGGGCTTTAGAAGATTTTTGTTTACACAGGTTTCCGGTTTTTGCAGGGTTCGGTTTAGACAGATCTCACTGTACTATGACTTGTTATTTCTAATGCAGCTATACAAATGTCACAGTAGATATCTTACATGGGTTCAGGATCCCGGTTTAGATTTATTCATCTTTTAAACATTAATTTGGGCCTTGACATCACTAACTTAGCTACATTGTATATGTAGATCGCCTGTATCCTATTGTCAAGCATTTGTCATGTTCTTGGATTTTAATCAAACTCCAAAACAATTCTGGATCCGTACAGTTGACGTTCCTCCACGTATTCTGGACTTGCAAAAGTAGTTGTGGCATGGAAGAGACCAATGTTCCGGTATTTTGATTTTAATGTCTAAGAATGGCCCTTGATGTTTGATGTTTTTGGTATATATTTTGAATATATTTAAAACTTTAAAAATATCCATAAACAATCGAAGGATACTCTTAGTCAATTTATCGGAAATGAAATTTGAAAAGGGCGCTGACTGGCTGAAAAACGGGGGTGTTCCAGTGATTTCCAGTTTTTACTATACAATCAAACTTTTAAAGCAAAAGAGGCTTCTTAATAATCCGTGCTTATGGTGCCCTAGACTTTAGAACTAGTATTGAGTCGTCTTATTTTTGTATTGCAGTATATTGCTCTTGATTCATCAAGTAGAAATTGCTCTTCACGGTATGTAAAATTTTGACTCCCTTTTTTAAGCAATGGAAAAGAATTAAACATGTTTAGCCTTTTTATGCAAGATAACAATAGATTCCAATTTAAAGTAGAAAGTCTTAACAAAAAAGTACTTCGTCACAATTGTTTTATAAAAAAAAATTAATAATTGAAAATTCAAATGTAACGACATTTTTATATAACAATTACTTATTACTACACGTGTAATTCGTGAATTATACATTTAAACGACACAAGTTTGAAATAAATGAGATTGTCATATAAAGCCCCATCTCCTTGTTTTTTTTGTTTTTGTTTTTGTTTTGTTTTCTTCAAAAATATGACACAACTAATCATATGAACAAAACACTTACTCAAGATTAAGCATATATATGTACAGACCTAATGTACTAAGGTTATCAAAAGCTCACTGTTTTTGCAAGGGTGGATGAATCCAGGAGGTTCCAAGGTTCGAATACACCTTTCAGTTGTAAAATTTTTATTTCGTGCAAAATTGAGACAAGAAGGAGCCGAAAACCTCTTTTTGAAAGACCCCCCTTTCATCATCTATGGATCAACCCCTAACTTTGCATGTTATTGTTACAAAAATTGATCTATACAGAAACCAATTACATAAGCAAGATTAAACATACCAATTTGGACACACGTTAATGCGTCTTTGATGCGATTTTCTTAGGACACTCTGAGAAATGTCATGAAACCGACTAACGACTGTCATATGATAAGTCGTAAGACGAATCTTAGAATACTTTCGATGGTGTTTAATTTATCATTGAAAAAAAAGTTTAAGATACGTGCAATACACTTACATTTAAAGGTGAACTAAATAATTTGAATCTTAATGCATTTTCGTTAACTGAGATATGACAGAATAATAATAGGGTTTTAACCAAAACCCAAAACCTGTTAACAAAAAAAAAACCGGAGTCAGGCTTAAATAAAAATAAAATACAATATATATTATTTTCTAGAGGTCTCAATAAAGATTTACGACAATCAATTATTTTCAAAACTGCTTTTGGAATTGGCACAACTTGTGGTCAGAATCCTGGGAAAGTTGGCCCAGTACCTCAAGTGAAGTAACAAAATATAATTAACAGGAAACACGGTGTGTGAATTGTCTCATGAATGCGAAACAATTGGAATAATTTTTTTTACCGATGCAGGTCAATGATGTGTGTTTCAATGAACGTGAAAATGCATAATAAACTATTGCTAATGGAATTAACACCGTCGATGGAGATCCTGGTCTTGACGCACTTTCACTATAGTGTTGAAACATCTTCTAAATATGAAGTGACCTAAATTATTCCTACAAAGGAGTAAGCTTAAGAATAGAATCTTCCTTCACAGTCAGAGGATATTCGTACTTCTATAACAGAGACTGTAGAAAAGAGATACTGTACTGCTCCGAATATCTTTTCTCCAATTTGCTTTTTCACATGTCAAAAATTTTGTATTGATATGTACTAGCTCAACAAGGCTAACTCATGTTATCTATCTTTAACGTTTTAAATTTGTATATGGGATACCCTTAATCAGAATTCCTCAGCCTTTCTCGTTACACAGAAGAGTCGCGGAAATGGTCGAGTAGTCCCGATAGGGGATACCCCGAAATTTGATTGAAATTGTAAATGGCATTGGAACATTTAAGCTTATGTGAACAAATCGAAGCAACTAGTATAGAAGAGTAATGTGCTGTTTTTTTTTTGTTTTTTTTTATCAAATTTAAGAAAATATTGACCATCAATTTGATTAATCTTAATACTCTATTCAGCCACAGTACATCATGCGATTTAATAAAGATGTTACATGTACATCGTGTACTAAGTTACAGCCCTAGATTAATACTACGAGGAGGAATCACCCGGCCAGCGAAAGCTATATTTTATATAGCCTAGCTGGCCGAGTGGTCTAGGGCGCTGGACTTAGTGCAGGTGGTGTTGCCATAGATGTCACAGCGGTATGAGTTCGAGTCCCGCGGGGGGAACGACAAAAATTTGCTTCGCAAATTTGACAGTTCTAACATCGTTGGGAATTTTTCAGACCCTTCTATAAGTTTACGTTATCTTCCCTGTATCAATTTGATCCGATGGAGCAGTGTAGAGAATAGAGTCGTCACATTCTGAGACTTTGTATATATATATGTGTGTGTGTGTGTATTGCAGAATATGTGCATTAATGACCTGGTTTATAGATGTTTCATTGTCAAGTCGTGCTTTTTAACATTTACCCTGTCAATGGTTTTCACCTTTTTGCTATAAATAACTCCGAAGTGAGATTTGTGTGTATTAGTTTTTATTCTATACATCAACTGAAACAGTACATAAGTACTTTGATTTATAGTTATATCTCATTATGTGTATCCGATGATAAAAGAAACATGTCGAGTTGTTTAAAGCATATCTGACCTGTATGAATTAATCCGCTATTTTAAAATTAAAATTTTAAAACTATACAATGTTTACAGTTTAAACACCTTTGCTCAGAAGTGAAGGGATTGAACTCAAGTAATAACAGAATAATGGAGGTCCCTTACATACAAACAATAATTTACAAAAGATACATCAGACTGCAATTAAAGTAACTGAAAAAACAATGATAAATAAATGGGAAAAGGCAATTATCATCAACATGAACGATATTAAACTATTACTTAGGAATAAAATAAAGGGGGAATCGGGTCAAAGGTGTAAGGTGCGAAGTATTCATTCTATTTAAAGTGATATTCTAATATTTTTGTTCGTTTGATGAAGTGATGAACACAAGCAAAAGTATTTGTGTTTTCATCAAATGTAATAATTTCGTCACAAGCCAACAGAAATTCTATCGTTACGTTAAAACCGCCTCACTGTAACAGCAGGTAATTTGTATGTTCATTATACATATTGCATTCCATAAACTGGCGAATGCAATCTTCGAATGGATGTCCAAGATAATAGCAAGAAGGGGAATAGACAATACGAAATACGAAATAAATCGGATTTAGGGCACTGCACATGTTTCTGAGTCTGGCTTCCTTTCACTAAAATTGAAATAATCAGTTTTGGAGGAAAGAAAGTTATACGCTGTACTTTTTAAATTAGTAAGAGATCTATTGATGCAGTAACCTTGTAATTCACGCGAATGATTTTTTTTACAAAATAAAAGCAAATATAAATTAAAAAAGTGACAACATAGGCGGATCTAAAAGAGGGGGAAGGGGGTAATTTGCAAAAGTGAAAATAGGGTATTTGTGTTTGTAAATGAGTGCATTAAAATGTGTTTATCAAGGATTTTATTATGCGGCCCCCTCATTAGGTTTTTCTTCTCTGGAACCGACACTGCTGGTATCTGTTTATTTCAAAATAACCATCACTTTAAAACTACATGCCAAACTTTTCTAGATTCTGAAAATTATATTAGACTTGTCGAAAGCCTTATTAATCATTATTAAATATTTATTTTTGTTCTGCTTTCGATGTTTTTACTTTCAGTAGATTATTATCTCTACAAAATTTGTAGATATATAAAAGTAAAAATTTTGTAAGTATTGAGATCCTATGAAGTCTCTATCACTGGTCTCAATCTATTATCGGTCAGTTTACATAACGTCATTTCACTTTCTGGTTTTGAATCATCATACCATTATAATACCATAATAATAAAAGCATTGAATAGTTTATTAACACTTTGTTTTACCAGAATTAGTACAAAACATTATTTGTTTGTATGCAAGTATTGCCGGAAGTTGTACTAACCGCGGGCATCCCATAATACCTTATTATCCCAGCATGCTTTGTCCTGACACCAGTATTGACCAATGCTGACACTAATCCTATTTAACGTAACCCACGCCGTGAAACAGCAGAGAAAATAATACACATCACTCCGACCCTATCGCGAACCTACAACAATGTGAATTAAGTGACAATTGTAAATAAGGCGAATCTTTGTTGTAGTCGGTGTATGATGGTAACTCACTTTATTTTGAATGAGTCTTAAGTAACCATCATGTGGATTATTATTCCTTACTCTAGATTATGAATAATTCAAAATGCTATCGATAGTGATCTGGCGTATTATTTAAATTTTCTTCTTCTATTCGAGCGTTCAAAACAATGTAGATTTAAAACAATTCATTGAAATAATGAAGCTCTGTTTTGACATTTGATGAAAATTTGTGAACTTACGTGGTTTTATCAAGGGTTTTGAGGTACTACAGAAATCCGTGGTTTTGTCAAAATATTTTATTTTGTATTGTTTGTTTGTTTGTCTTGGTTTATTTATTTATTTATTTTTTTATTTTATTTTTTTTTTATTTTGTATTGTTTTTGTTTATTTTTTTGTTTGTGTAGGGGTTATTTGTTCTTGTTGTTTTGCTTTGCTTTGTTTTGCTGTTGTACAGTATTTGCATTTACCAATATATTTTTGTAGGAGGTTTATTTTAGAATTTGTACATATTTCTGGCGTAGATCAATTTATATTTACTCCCAATGATGGATTATCTGTTTTATCAATTCACACTTTATTTCTTTATTAATGTTATTCTCATACCAGAATTCATAGTTTGCGTGAGGTCGAAATAATTCTCTCTTTCGTGTAAAATTGGCCTAATTGATAAAATAAAGAATTTGTTCATTAATCCATTCAAGAACAAAAACATTTCAGGAAACAGGTTCCGGAAGAGCATTAGCGTGCGGAAAAGTTTCCCTGTCCTAGCATGCTTTCCCTGTCATTTGCCGGTAAATTAACCCTAATTCTGAGCGGGTCTGTGTTCTAGCGAAAACTTCTTTCAACGACAACTTCGTTTTTCAGAATTACCCATTAAATAATGACATTGTAATGAAAAGACTAGATTTAACACATGCAATTATTTAATTCACATTTATTAAGTTAATATCTGAATATTGCCTTAAGTTACAACAGTGTTAATTTGATGTGATCTTTCGGTATTTTTCACTCTTTTCAATTTCTTAATTTGACACTACATCATAGAATGTAAAAAGCTTTCGTTAATACCCAACTAATATTGACAATATTCATCATGCGAATGTGGATATGTTTTTAAAGACTTTATCATGAAACAAGTAATACATATGAACTTTTTTTTTCATTTCCACCGAGCAAATTGTCGCACGTGCTTACATCATGAATTTTTTTTTTTTTGTTCGTAAGTCGAAGCATTCAAAAGAGGACATACATTTTTAAACCAGTCGTTAAGATAATTGTGTTATTGTGTGTACTGATTTATATACTTCCTCTACCGTACTGTCGCATTTCCCGGTTTAACCTTTTTCGAGCATCGTGTTTCTTTTTGCGTGTATGTAATATTTAAATACAGACACAGTGAAAAACAAATGTTAGTAGTTATGAATCTACATTTCTAATGAAATGAAGCATTAATGAAAACTGGATAATATTTTTTTTACAGAAATGGTAGTTCCAGAGTATTGAACAGACCTCCCGCAGCGCAATGTAGAAATGGTAAAAATCTTTTGAAAATGCTTATTTAGATATCAGCTTCAAGGATAAGTTTTGTTTCAATAAAGTGGGATAGACCTAAGACTTCATTCATTTGCTGCTTAAGGAGAAAGACCTATGGTAAGGGACGTAACTCTTGAAATCAGTGATATGTTTGTATCATATTCAATTTCACCTAAGCCTTTCAAGCTTTCCTTTGAAATAGAATGAAATCAGCCCATGCTTACATGAGATTGATGTAAAATGGTGAATAAAAACGTTCCAATGATTTGTAAAAGTCGTGTCCCTTACCCTAGGTCTACGTCCTTAAACTTTATTTACCTTGCATATTTTATGATAAAATAAATCAATCCATATAAAATTCAGACACGTCATCGATCGTAGCGGTGATTCATGGTGCAGAAACCCCACAGAACAAATTATGACATGTTTTTAACTTCTTACGCCGTTTTATATGTAACTATAGTACTTTCAATATACAGATCTGCATTTTTAAGAAAATCACATATAAATCAACCAAATCAAGAACGATAACTCTTGCAAATTCCGAATTTCATGCGCAATCTATAAGATTTTTATCTCAGAAGTGCAAGAACCGAATGGCAAACTACATTTAAGGCTGGTTATGCGGTCTGTAATTATTTTCAACTAGATGCAACTGCTACTTAAATGAACAATAATTGTGAAGTAAGTCAAATACAATTAAACTCTTGTTTGTTTTTAAAAGGCGCAAATGTTAATACAATAGAACCTACAAAATCTCTTATTCATCATGTTTTGTTTAATTTGACAAAATCAGGAAATTTCAATTTAGAAGTAGATTTGAATATAGGGATGTAGTATCGTATGAATGACAAAGTATAAAGTATCCCAATTTATTGTACAGTAAATTAAATTATAATGTCCTCTTCTAATATTAAATAACTCAACACATTTATTTTTGAATTCGTTACCTATTGTTAAACTGTCAGCTAAGTTCAAGTTAGCCGTGCTTCCTGCAGTGACGGATGGCTTTATGACAGTGTACAACCAAAACGGAAACGTCTCCGCGCAGTTTAGGTTCGGAATAAATATCAAAAATAATCCCAGGTATTATTTTGATTAGAGCGATAACAGCGTTGTCAAAGACTTGATACATGATTATAACCGTATCTTTTTCAAGTGCTGGGAAGGCACAAAAGGTGTCGTGTTGTTGTAACGTTAGAATCGTTGGATCCTATGGAGGGAAGGACTCGCACCGATGGCTTCGAAGATGAAGGGACACAAATTGCATATGGAAGTTGATAAATCAATTAAAAATAATTCTAATGTTATTCTAAATACGGGAACAGATGATAAATTGAGGATTAAATTTGACATATCTTTTACAAGAGGTTCATGTCTGTACATAAACATTAATAAAGCACTCAGCTGTATTTAAACACGAGGGCCATTGCCTCTTCGCGGGTTCCAGGATTAATTGTCAAATACATTTAAATGAAACTATACTGAGAAAAGGAGTTTTATGCAAATATAATGTTACGCTCTATAAGGTCTATGAATTTTATTTCGCATAGAAAAATATGAAAATAATATCATAACAATCATAGAATCTTATGCATAAGAAATTACAGAATACGCGAGTAATTTATTCATTACCATGATTGACCTCCGTGTAATGTGGGTTATTGTGGAACATATTTTTTGCTTCAGAAATTCTATGAATTAACCTTTCTAGTTTTAAATTTTTAAACATTATCGTTGAAATTGCAAGTCTAAATAGTATTTCCTCGAAAGCTTTATACTACGAAGCGCGTCAGAAAACTGTGTATAATGCGCACAGAAAGATATTTTGCGCTGAATTAATCATAATATGCGGATGAAATAATTATAGCGTATGCATCTCATGATTCATTGTGCACATATCGTATTTTTGTTCGCTTATCATGATTATTTTCTGCGCACAGTATGAACTGAAGTGGTCCGCATAATATAATTTGATATGCGCATAATAACTTTTTGTACTTAAAGAATTATTTTGTTGGTTTTATGTATGTCGCTACAAGTGGTGGTAATACAAAAAAACACAAATGTCCTTCTATGAAACATGGCCTATCATGCAATGCAATTTATATGAAAAATTGTTAGATATTCGTTCTATCTACTCTTAGCATGTTTTTGTCCCATCCTTTCCTACTATTTTTATACGTGGAGTTAATGTGTATTAGTCCTAATTTAATCCAAGAGAAAAACATCAAAGTCACACTCAATATTTCGCTTACAATATTTGCATTAAAATCCATATTAGTTTGAAATATAATCCGAATCAGGTTTCACAAATCTTTAATTGCGAATACCGAAATTTTCACATTTTAACGATAATGTGTTATCTTTCAATCTTCACGTTAATATAGTAGTAATAGAATTCTTTCATATTTGAAAGATATTCGTTTTTCGTTTGGGGCGGAAAGGCTTGTCTTAGGAAGTTAATGAATTCTTCTGGAATTTAAAATAAATTATAGGGCGGGAGTCAGACCGGAATAGAAATGCATGCTAAATGTCTCGGCTAATTGAGAAAGATATCCCCTCCACACAGGTGCGCTGAGGCAGTGTAAATTGTACAGACAAACTTCGCCTACAGTCATCCGCCACTCTTTTATTCCAAGACAAATTATCTTGAAAGACTTCCATTAAATAATGCAACGTCTCTGACAGACAGAACAACAGACACATCACTTAATTGTGGCTTTTACAAATTAACAGGGTACACAATTGACATATAAAGACGACACACAGGGAGGAAGGTTAATAGATATTACAAAGGATAACACTAAAGAATCGTAATCGTCTAACTTGGTCGTATTTGGGGAATAATTTACTCCATAATTGCCACCAGAAAATTTGAACTGGCTTAAAACTGACTGATGTCATCTTCAGGAGATGTTAAGATACATCTTTTGAGACAGATATGGCTATTTATAGCTCATGACACATCAGGGGTTCGCACAATGACATGCAGGTCTTTCCTTTGTGGCAAAGACCAGCCCTAATCTTAAACAAACTTGTCCGGATTTAATGCACCTAAATTTTGTACATTTTATAATATACAAAACGTTTTGAAAACTGTGGTTTTGAACATTAAAGCCTGGTTCATATGATAGTTCAAACTTTACTCTGACCTTGCAACCCTGAGACGTCTTGATTATGTGCTCCTAGTGTGATTGGGTGTGCGACCGGAAGGAAGATTGCAGATATTTAGCTCGTCGGTCCTTATCACTACTTTTGTAACTATGAAAGTGCATAAGCGACATTTGTTCGTTTGATATATTTACATTGAGGTTTCATTTACTAGCATCGCATTTTAGGTGAAGAACGGGATAGGTTTCAAACATTCAAAAGTTTATAAAATGCCGATACACAATCATTGTTACCATGGCGTTCTGATCATAATCGTCCGTGTTATCTTTGATACCTGAACCACAAGCCCTTGTGTCCCAGCATTTTATATTTTTTTTATTAAAAAATATTATTAAATCATTTTGTTTCCATGTTTGATTTATTATGGTGTTCTCAGACATGTCCGCTTCTATTTAATGCTGTCTACCCTATACCCAGTTTTTCGTCTATCTCCTTCTCTAACAAAGCTAGAAACTATATAAATTCTAAAAATAGAACATTTTAGCCCATCGGTAACTCCGCATCGTTTTTCTCTTAGAACTCATTTCCCGGTCGGTATCGACGAATCGTTCGTTTCTTGTAATTGCCTCCTTGCACAATTCTTATTTCCGGCACGTATTTGTCTCCAGAATAAAAACTTTTAAAATTCCAATGAATAGAAAATGTTTCCGTGCCCGCAAGCTTCTTTGAATTTACAGGGGGAGTAACATAGACTGACTCCCGAGGCGTTCCGAAATAACTAGATTGAACGAAAAGGCATAAGAAGTTCGGATAATGACTAAGCACAGACAGGTTGGTAATACGTGAAACTGTAAGCTGTCTTAGTTTTTTAACCAGTAAATGGACGAAAATCAATTATATGTATGCATATGATTTAATTCTAAAAGGTCACAATATTTGCTTATCTGAACAAGCAGGTACTGGGAAGTTCTTTGTAATTTATAAAGCAGTCTCGTCTGAATATAGCTGAAATATTGCTGCTCGGACGTTAAACCCCAACAAACAAACAAACAAATAAAGCAGTCCAATCGTTAAGAAAAAAGGGGAAATGTGGCACTGATTCAATCATATTTTTTGCGATAAATTTTTTTTTTAAATCTGGTCCCAAGGGCTTGTGACCTGAACGTCTTGCTGCAGAAAATTACAATTAACTTAAGTTTCTAACACAACATCTGTCAAAGTTGACTAACTATGCTGAAGCAAAGGTCATGCCAACTAAAGAAACCAACTGCATTCAGTTCTTTTGTTGAGCAGTCCTTGCAATAAACGGAACAATTTACATTTGAAATATTACAAGTGGTCGATATGACCTGAAGCAATACCGTGACCAGTGATACTTCGGCGAAGCTTAAATATTTGTTTATTTGCTTATAATGTAAGATTCGAGTTGCATATCATTTATTATAGCTACAGAACTCAATAGCATATACATTAAAGCTAATTATCTTTACTATTCAATATTATGCATATATAGAAAATCTAGACAACAGTTCATTTTTCGTCTCCATCCCACTTCTAATTTTTTTTATCTCCATCGGTCTTGTTATTTTCGTCTCCATCCCAATTCTAGTTTTTTATCTCCATCGGTCTTGTTATTTTTCGTCTTCATCCCACTTCTAATTTTTATCATCATCGGTCTTCTTATTTTTCGTCTCCATCCCACTTCAAATTTTTTATCTCCATTGGTCTTGTTATTTTTATGATAGTGTTCATGCATATCCCTTTTTATTAGTCATTTGCATCGCTCTTCTTTTTTTAATTACCTTCGCCCTGGCTATTTTACATGTCTGCCCATCTTGTCATTTTTTATCTCACCTCTTGATGTATATTATTCTCGCTAACATTCATATGTTTTTGTTTTTTTTTATTTTCATACTCTTATTAGTTTTCATCTCCATTCCTCTCGTCAAGATTTTATTTTCATCGTTCTTCTTATTTTTTTCATATATACATGTAACCGTTTGATTATTTTTCATCTCAACTCCAAATCGCCCCCCACCTTAGCTGTTTTTATTTCTTCTTTATCTTCATCGTACTTCATCAGTATTTTTTTCATATCATCTTTTTTTTATTTTTCATCTAATTTCATCGTTCTTAAATTTCAAGTTTTCAACTTCATCGTTCTTTTTGTTTTACCTTTCATCCCTCTTGCTATAATGTTTCATCTCATTACATCTTTCGGGTTATTTTTAAAGGCCATCTACATCTTTCTTTTATATTCCATTGTCATCACTCTTGCTATTTTCATCTCATTGCTCTTATTTCATTTTTCATCATATCTAATTTGTTGCTTTTCAATACCACCCCTCTCATAATTTTTTTTTCATTTTCGTTGCTCTTGTTATTTTTCATCTACCTTTCATCTCCGTCTTACTCGTACAAAGCGGCCTGTCTAAAGTTTAGTGCCTGAAAGGTGATGTCACGTGAAAATTAAAAAAAACCTTAGCACTTTGTTATCACATAGTATACTTGATAGTTTTCCCGTTATCTTTTACGCCCGTGTTGTTTCTTCCAAGTGTTGTTAGTTAGCATGGTCACGTGATGGGACGCGCAGTTAATATTTAGTATTGTAAGTGATTACTAAGGCTTAGAAAATGAGATCAGATGTTTTCAAACAGTACCTCCTTAGAGGTTCGAAGTCCTCTGACGAAACAATTTCATATGTTTTAATTATTTTTTCGAAAAAGATATCAAAGAACTTATAAAGAAGATAAACCCTCAAACACCTGTGTTTTTAGAGTTCCCTACATTTAATCCACTTGAACCCTGATCATTTTTGCAACACCATGAGTTACCCGGGATACTGAGGGGGCTCAGGAGATCGCACAGGTGCTCAACTGATATCAATCTTATCTTAATTATATATTTTACCTGAGTTTGCCTCAGGTAGATATCTTAAGTGCCATAGGGTGCAAACTATTTTGACATTTAGATGATAATAAATCGCACACAAGTAGCCATTTGTCATTCGAAAGTGGGCTGTAATGCTATGTAATATCATCTATACAAATTGGTGTATGTTTTCCCGTTTTGATAATGCGCGAATTCCATTACCTTGCCTCATCGAAAAACAACCTTTCCGTTCACGTGAATGGTACTTATATGACAATTACCGACAAATTTTCGATAATATTTTCTCGTTCATGTGTGTCATCTTTTCCATTGTCCAAATTTGAGAAATCTTTTATAAATATTCAAATTAAGCAAACTAAGCCGATTTCATTTTGTTGAAATTTTTCTCTTTAACAAAACAGATATTATGTTACGAGCTAAGTAACAGGAAAGATAAATTGCAAAAGATTAATTTCATTGTGAGTTAAACGTCCTGAAATCGATCATGTAAATAAATTCAAATTCCTTTACATCAATGAAAGTCGTTTCCACAATTTTACTCCGGGTTTTGTCTGACCCTATTCCAACCTACGTTATAGTCTCTTTTTTTATTTCCTCAAGACATATCCGCGCCATATATTTGTACTTTTCATTTGGTTTGACAGTAAACAGTCTGATTTAAACCACCTTCACATTTAGACAAAGTAGAGGGGCTGATTAAAAAATCAGGAAACTTAAGAGGGGTGGGTTCATATTTAGAAATATAAAAAGGGGTTCTAGGCTATCATTTGCTAATTCTTGCCCAAATTGTGCACAAATGTAACAACATTTAACCTTTGCATTCGTCACGAGGTATCAACCTTTATCTTGCGAAGGCACAATATTATCTACTTCATTTTAGCGTGTTCCAAACGTGTAGTAGTTTTGTTTACAAATTGCTTTGAATGGAGAGTTGATTATGTCCCCTTAGAGCGCTAAATAATTTAACCTCATTATAATCCTCCAGCTCCACGGGAGTCCACACGGTCTATTATGCTTCAACAATATAGGGCTGGTCAAAAACTTTAAAATGGTGTTATGTAATGAAAATTTGAAAGGGTCTAAAGCATACTTGCTATTATTGGCAGACCAATTATAACCACGGAAAGTCGAAAAACAGTTCATTTAAGGAACATTCCCATAACAATACAAAGAAAGGATTAAAAGATTTTCGTTGGGTTTCTATTTTGTCCGTATAAAGATATCCCAGCGGGGATACAGATTCTGAATAAACTAAACAATTTTGCCAAAGTTTTAAGGTTTTTGTACATCTCATCAGGGGTCTCTATGAGATTGATAGTTTGTAACACTATAGGAAAATCTATCTAAACACAGTTTTATATGGTTTAATTGTATTTAATATTTGATAAAAAAAAATTATCTGTTTAATTTCAAGATGAATTTGTCGTCTTTGAAATGAATTTGGATTGATTTGACATGCTTTAGAGACTTACCGCATGTCAAGACTTTAATAACACTTCAGTGTGATATGCATTAATTGTTAATTCATATCTTCGCATGATTTTGTAACAGGTGCTTATAAGTAGTGGAAATGATTAAAAGTATGGCCATCGGAGTATATAAAATTCAATATAAAATCCAGATACATTAATGCTTTTGCAATACGAAAAAATATGCAATAGCAACAGACAGTCTTCTAAAAAATCTCAATGCTCTTATGATAAGTAGTTGATCGCATACGCAATGGGATATTAACTGCATGGACATATACTTACTTCAACGGAGATCTAAGAATCATGGGTGGATCCAGAGAATTTGAAAAGAGGGTTGCAATAAAAAGGCGTTCCAGGCTTTTATTTGCTCATTTTTTTTGGCAAAATTGCACAAAATTAACAACGTTCTCCTACGAAAGGGGGCTCAAACCCTGCACCCCCCTTTTCATTATGAATGATATACAATTACTTATTTCACTGAAATAACGGAATCATTCCAGAATCAAATTTGCTTATTTTGATCTATGAAGTTTAGATACAAACAATTTTTACCAGAAACTACAGTGATTGCAACAATTGTGTAAGTATGTGCATTACACACTTGATTTGAAAATCGATTTTAATCCGTTACCTTTTATAAACGAGTAAATCAGGGTAGACAACTCAAACTGAACAGAAAATATACAGTCTGCCTTTGTTAGAAAATAATATGCGCTTTACAATTATTTTTTCATGAGTTCAAAACCAAGACTCATTTATCTTATTGACCCAACAATAAGAAGTTAGATTTAAGGTTTATAAAATGGTGAATAATGGATAATACAGATCCTCCCACAATTTAATCATTTTAATAGCGTTTTGTTCCACTGCTAGACTGGGGTTAGTTGAAGAATGTCTCTGCATGACACATGAGGTATTGTTCACTGATATACCATTTTACCAATTTTTAAAAAAGTAGACATAGTAAAATTATTATAATGTTAGTTTCGTATAATTGTTCAATGAGTAGCTTTGTTGACAGAACGTCTAAAAAATTAGATAGGAGGGTCCGTAAAATATGTCTATTTAGTTTTAGTGACTGATGTATTTAAAAGTGGTAAAAAAGATACAAAAGGGTTATTTGGAATAGAACTCAAAGTCTAACTTTAGCGGAAACTTGTTAGCTATGTCAATATACCATTCAGCTTCTCAAATCTATCACAATGGGACTAAGATTCGTTTAAGAGTATAAAACATGTGAAAATAAAAGGAAGACAAAACCGCTTTGTTGCACTTGTGTTTTGAATAATGTTGAATAATTCTAAGTCAACACTTTCTTAACAAAACGGCAGATAATTGAAGCAACTTTCCTATCGATTAAAATATTATCTATTATGCTTGATTTCTAACTGATGTAGCAAACTATAAAACAGTTTGAATTCTACCCTGCATATTCTCTTAAATATTTTAAAAGTTCATCAATTTAAAATATTTTAGCCGCTCAAGCACTTTTCTGTCACTCATTGGGTCAATGACTCTGAGTTTTTATATCTCAGAGGCTATTTCTTAGTCCCTTTTCACACTGACCCCTTGCACTGCCATATAGTCGTATATCACAATCCATGATTTTACGTTGGTTAAATATTCAATTAGCTATGAGGAAAGTCTAAGCAAGACCTTAGTAGCATCGTTTGTTCATTTCACACAAAATATTTAGTTTCTCAAAACATAAAGGTTGATGAATGACATTTTAATGTCGAAATATACACGGTTCAAGTAAGTGGCGAACCCTTTTGTTAAAAAATTTTGTTAATTTTGTGCAAAATGTGCGCAATAGGAGCAAATAATAGCCTCTTTCAAAATATCTGGATCTGCTGCTGCATGTCTACTTATGTAGGTCTTGAAAGAGTCGCCTGGTATATAGCGTATTTAATGATTAGACACCCATGTATTTATATTATTACAAATGATTTATCCTTAAAACTGATTTACATTATCATGTTAGGTTTAATCCATTATTCACGGTAGAGATAGGATTTATCTGTTTTTTTGTTTTTGTTTTTTTTAAAAAAGAGACAACTGTACGGTTAAAATAAAGTGTATCAAAATATACCAGATTCAGTGTTCTCGGGTGTCTTTTCGTATTTGAAACAACTAAATCGATGCCCAGAAGTCTCTAAAGGTATCCACCAGACCTTGAATGTTTACCGAAATTTGCATGATAAAAAAACTTAAACACAAAGGCTTTATCCCTTTTATTGCACAGTGTAGAACTACTCTTTGCCTGATATGGCTGCCTATTGCAATTTGACTGGTCATGAGTGTCTTCTTATGAATTTTGTTCGGGTCTTGGTATTTTCGCACTGTCCAGGAGTATTTGGTAAGTACATCTGGATAGTTTGGTGTTAAGATGAAATATCATGAAATGTGAAGTTGGTTCTGGTTTACATTATTTTCGATTTCCTTTTAGGTGTTTGGTTATTGTGAAGAAGTGTCCATTTTTTTGTTTTTTTTTTTGTTTTTTTTTGTTTTTTTTGTTTTTTTTTTTTTTTGTTTTTTTTTTTTTTTGGCTGGTCCTTTTATAGACATCAGATGGACGACTGATGTTTAAAATGTTATTACTCCATCTTGATGCATTTTACCTACTTTTAAGTTCTAATAACTTTTTCGAGTGGAGTTGGTGTCAAATAAACAAGTTACTGGAAATGTGTAAATTTAGCATAAGTGACGATTATTTGATTCGAATGAGAGTATAAAACTTTGTCCTTTGTAACAATACTATTTTTCTGGTTAGCAGGTCAGTCAATTCCTTTTTCAGAAAATTAATGGAAAAAAGAATATTGGTTACAAACTTTGCCTTACCAACTGCTGCATATAGGTCAATAATTTGTTCCCCAAAAATGACGTGCTGAGTATTTATTTTAATAAAAAAAACCCTCTTCGGAATCAAATTATCGTCCCAGAAGCTTTCTAGCGTGACATATTTATCTTGATCATTAACTTCGAAAAATTATGTATCAGTTTATTGTTTTTCATAATTCAATATTGCACAAAAATGAGGTATTTTAACCGTCTTAATGTCTGAAACATTTCAAATTGTATATACAACAAACCGTGCTCATCAAGCACTACCATCTCTTAAACATTTAAAATTATAGAGATTCAACAAAACTGACTCATAAATATCACATAACAAAATAATCAAAAACAGAATTTCAATAACATGTCATGTCGAAGACACTATGCACTATTTCAAATCAGATCATTACGGAAGATATCACGAAAACTGCACGAGCGGTTGTGAGTGCATGGCAAGACTGCCAAAATTGTTCATTGACAAATTGTCACTGTTCGGTGAAACTGTTGAGTTCTGACACACATACCATTCGTTCAGCTGCGAGAAACTGGACTGTGGAAGTGTCGGAGTTGGATGTACTGGGAGTGATGGACTAGTTGCAGACGATGATGAAAGTTCGTGAATCTGACTATCAGAATCACTACTGCATGGCGAAGAGATCGGTTGAGTTGACTTCAAAGGATTCGGGCTGTGGCTTGAGTCACTGAGTTCACTGTTTTCGTCTGTGGTGGAGAAATCGTTGTCTGGTAGTGGTGAAATGTTACCGTGAGTTTTCATGTGTTTCCTAAGTGAGCTTGGGTGAGTGTAGGTTTTTTCGCAACCACGGATACGGCAGATGTATGGTTTGTCGCTGGTGTGAACGTGTGAATGTTTCTTTCTGTCAGAACTATTTGCAAATCGACGATCACAGCCGGGGAATTCGCATGGAAATGGTTTTTCACCTGAAATAAAAAAGAAGATATTCATCTGAAGGATAACACACAAAAAGACAGTAAAACGTTATGTTATGATTTAATTCTAGGCCGAATATTTTTGTGTACCATCCCAGCATACGACTTTTAAAGTGTACGAAAATTAGACAAGTTTAACAAGCGTAACATGCTTTACGTAATTTTCATTGATTATTTCAATTTTTCTCTATCTTTTTTCTAGAGAATGTTCTACTTATTAAAACTCGAATAAAAAAAATTAAAATTCATGAAACACAAGTCAGACACCCTTCTTCAACTTTACAAAGGTGTGAATTTCCGTGGATGAAATTCCATATCGAGTGTGAATGAAATTACTTGAATGTGATTCAGATTTTTCTTGCTTAAATTTCTCATGTGTTATTCGCATAAAATTTTCTTTTGAAGAGTTCTCGTGTGTCTTTAAAATCAGAAGGCAGTTATAAATGTCCACGAGAACATTTCCCATACATAATACTGTAGAAATTTTAACCAAATGACTTTTGCAACTTGTTGGTTCGGTTAAGCATTGCTGTTTAAGTAATTAAGATATTCAGTTCTCATAATCTGTGACTTTTACTACCAGAAAAATACATAAATTGTTCAAACAGCGTGAGAAAATATCGACAAATATTATAACATATGATAACTAAAATAATATCGCCGCTAATACTTTAAAAAAAATTATTTATTCAATATTTATTCTTTATATTTCATTTCCCCACCTTTAACATTTAAAATCAGTTTTAAAAATAGTTTTAAAAATGCTAAATACTAAGTCACTTAATATATTTATAAATTTAGTTAAAAATAGTTAAATATTTTCATGCTTTTTATTTGAATATTAGACAATAAATGAAAAATCATGGACTTTTATCTTAATGTACAGATAAATAATGTAGTAAATATTTTAACTATGATGCATGACGTGGAATTTCGTTAAAAAAACGTACCTGTGTGTGTTCTTTTATGGATTTTCAGGTTTTCAGATCTGGCGAAAACTTTTCCACATCCGGGAAATGGGCAGGGGAACGGCTTCTCTCCTGTGTGGACTCTGATGTGGTTGACTAACTTGTATTTTGCCTTGAACGGCTTCCCCTCTCTGGCACACTCTTGCCAATAACAGGAATGGTCAGCTTGTTCAGGTCCTCCGACATGGTCCACAGTTATGTGTGTAACGATCTCATGCATTGTATTGAACACTTTGTTGCAGGGTTTCTTTGGTTCTTGCTGATCCTTGTCAACCCATAGGCACGTATGTTCCTGCTTAATCTGGGGTCTCATGTAGCGGAAGAATGCACCTGGCTGCGATGAGAGATTCATAGCATTCATAGAGTTCATATGTCCCATTCCAAAATTATGCGAGTGTCCGAAGTGTTCGGGTCTACCAAACTGGTTGAACTGATCAGCTCTGGGGTAAAACTCTGGTGTAAACCTCATCTGTTCATTGAAATGGCCGGAATGCATTTGCGGATCATGATAGTTTGGAAACAACACACGGTTTGTTCCATCTGCATGCGAAAAGCTACCAGTAGAAGGGAAAATACTTGAAGCACTAGTGTCTGTAAAGCCCATATCGGGTCGGCGGAAAAACAAATCCCTGGAGTTGTAATTGCTGGCATGATGAGGTAGACTATATCCTGTGGTAGATGAACTGTATGGTGGGCTGGACTGGCTATGTATGTTTGTTTCGGTCATCGGATTTGGTGGGCTCAACTTAAGGGCACCAGGCGGTAGATGCGGGTTGTGAGATGTGTCCACGTACGGAGCAAGCATATTGTTGGTCGTAGGGAAAATCATACGGCGTTGAAAATCCTATCTGTTTCAGTAATCTCAGCAGTGGTAGTTGTTGTTGACTAATAAAGTCCGCAAAAGTTTATGTTTCACTTCTTCTCTCACAGTGGAGTTCCAGAAAAGCAGCTGCGCTACGTTGCTCTCCGAGAAGTTTTGAAGATAAAAACACAGTCAGATCTCAACGGCAGTCCCAGAAATCTTAATTGTCAAAAATAACAGTTAAATATTATAACTCCAATGATCATTTCAATTTCAGTCATATGATGATAGTTTCATGTGGATAACAGTGGTATTTATTGATTCTTTTCTAGATTAAGTTGTAAAAGAGGCGTGGCTTAACAAAAAGATCATTTGATTGGACCGCTTGAAAATCGCCTTCATTAATTCGTACTCCGCCCATTTTTTGACACGTTATGAAAGATTTTTAATAACATCTGTTTTTGATTTTTGACATTTAAAGGAATTTCATTAGGAATCGTTTACAAGAAGGTTTTTATGAAAAAAAAGAAAATGATAATTTTGAAAATAAATATCAAATTGATATAGTTTTTTGGATAATCAATTTTATAATTATGAATTACGAAGGTAGGGAAACAATACACATTCTGTTTATATTTTTTTATTTCGTCAATTTTTATTACAGATTTTTCTAAAAGAAAGAAAGATAGATAAACAAATATTTCGGCTTTGTAACAACGGAATATAACATTTTTTTTTTAAATAAACAATAATTTTTTTAGTGATTGAACTTTTTGTTTTATGTACATGTATGTATATTTAAAAAGGATTTTTATACATTTTATACATCTTTTTTTTAAGTTTTGTATTGTTTTGGGGATATTACAGCATTAAAAACTGATTTTAAATATTAAATTAGTACTTCGTAATTTATTTTGAAGATGGAATTAAGTATCCGTATATATTTCTGTAACCTATTTATCGAATTGTGGAGATGTGTTGTGAGTGTTGAAAATATTTTTAGAAAATAAAGAAAACAAAATTTGTAATTAATTTTACATTCTGGATCGTTCTCTATGAAAAAGAAGAATTATTTGATAAAATACAACATCAATTAACATTATTACATGTACATATGCAGAGGACGCTTACCCTACCGGTGCACCTGGTCCATGCTCCCAGTTTTTAGTGGAGTCGGAGTTGCTCATTTACTTTTGTTACTTTGTATGTATGATTTTAGTTACTTTATGCTCTTTGTTGTGTATGTCTGTTTTCTATGTCGGATCTTTGTCCCTGGATTACATTCTTTTGATTACCGCTATAACCTTGGTTCCCTTGATTACTCTTTTTAACATCTTCGGTCTGCCAAATAGGCTTTACTGTTCGCTATGGTACCATCAGAAAAGGTCGAATATAATCAAGGGTAATAACAAAATTTCCGAACTGATACAGGTGAACACCAGGCAATGATAAAAAAGAAAAGTTAAAAGAAGGAAAGTTCATATAAAAACATTGGCAATATAAAAAAAACGGATAGAAATACCTCACATACTATCATATTTTTTTAAGTTGTCTCTTGATGTGAATTCTGCTATATGGAATGATATGAATATGCTAGGTCTAACTTCAATGTTACAAATATTTTTGTTTGAATTTAATATCAAAAGACGACATCTATATACAGATATAGACTTCACAAGTTCACAATCTTATTATCTTATTATTTGCAAAAATGCACGTAAACATTTCTTTTAATTGTACTATGCATATAAGGGTTACGAATTAGGAAAGTTTTCGTTGTCCGTAAAACATCGTTTATACATATTTTTTTTATTTTGTCCTGACAGACAATGAATCTTAAGAGAACTTGTCTAGTAATGAACTCATATGGAAAAATGCTTACTCCCAGTGTACAGATTATTTCCGCACTGAAGCACTGTCTGGTCATTATGGCAGTTTCCATATAAAATTGATAAGTTCATGTATACCTATTTTCTCTTTGCGATTCTGTCTCGTACAATTTTTCTTTTCTCAGTTTATCTAACCAGCATCATGTTTCTAACAAATGAGTTACACAAGCCTTCTGTCAGACGAACTAGAAACAACTCAGTGTTATGATAATTATCACTATTGCAACCACATCAACGACTGTCACAACAAATAAAAAAACCAGCCTATTCTTAATCATAGGCGGGTCAAAGGGGGACAACAACTTGGTTGGTTATTTAGGGTAAAATTTGAAATCATTTGAGCGGTCCCGCTTAGGGCAGAGGGTGCCCCTTTTTTATTTTTTGGAGCCGCCAATGTTTTAATTTATTATTAGCATATAGATAATGGCATCTTTCACAGTTTGTTTTCGTTCTTTTTTTTTAGCATTTCAAAAAGCGAAATGCCTTAACTTCAGATAAAAATTCAAAAACTTAGAATAATAGTACCATCCCAAAAAGCGAAATGAAATAATTGCGGCCATTAAGTTTTAAAAAGTCTAAACGTATTTCAGAAGAAATTATTTGTTTTTACTATTGATATATATAAAATCTAAAATAGCACTGAAATATTGATTTCATCTATAGATTATAAAATGATACATCTTTTTTCAAGGTATGTTGTTAATTTCTAATATCCATGTCAAGTATGTTTAACTAACGATTTACCGGAAGTGATATGTAGGGTGTGAGTCGTAGTTACTAAAACTATAGCGCTAATCAGTGTCAGTCAAGGACTAGCTAGCATGTTCGTGTGCCAAAACCCTATCCTTTCTAAATATTATTTTGATCATAATCAGATTTTTATGACAATAATCATCAACAAATATTAACTTTGCATTAAACATAACTGTTATTTTATCAATCCAAGTGTAAAATAAAGATTAAGAACTGCGATAATCCCCCCAAATCTTGTCCTTATCCCCGATTTAACGTTCCCACTTCGTTAGTTCTGTAACAGTGTCATAACGGTCTGAGCGCATCGCGCTGTCAAATCGTACACGATGAAAAGTAAAAGCGGATTAAATCAGGATTGTCAGGTCGTTATGAATTAATATCTTTCATATTGTCAGACATTTTGAACATTGATCTGATCGTTAGTGAATCTGTCAGATTTGGGATAAAATCTGATCAGTCACGGCTTATCAAAATCATACCACTAATTGTTGTTCAATAATTAATGCTAACAAATAATCATTTCAAAATCGAGCACTTAGATAAGTCAACTTTGACCTTGATGTGAAAATAATGAAGAATGCAAACCATATTATCCTGTAAAATCATAATTTTATTATTATTTTTTTAAATTTTCTCGTTTATCTTTATTTGGGCATCATGGGTCAGATAACAAGGAACATAAAAACGGTCGTTCTTTATTTTGCTTTCTTTTTTCTTTCTTTTTATTTTTTACATGTTCAAGTCTGTTTCGATTGTTTGTTTGTTTGTTCTAATCGCCGGGAATATAATATTTGTTCAGTCTTTGCCTGCTGAATTGAAACTCCATTAAAAACAACCACTAACAATATAAATGAAAGGGTCGTTGCTTTTATTTTGATGAATATTGTCACGGGCAGACTTTCGAGGGTTTTAGCGTGAATGTTGAGAAACTTTGTCCTGCGTGGTATCATATATCGTACGAGCTCCGTATGCAATTTTGTATACATCTACCACTTCTAATAATCGTTCTTTTCAAAATTGGTTTACAATATCTTTTTTAAATGAAATAAATAAAAAAAACTCGATTGTTATGTTTGCGCGGGTGCAATATGAGAATTTATTGCCCGCTTAATTTTAGTTGGTTTCTGTGGTAAATATCATAATGATATAGAATAAAAAAGCGTCTGAATAGAATAGAATTTTTTTTCAAATATTTTCCAAAGTACACAGCATCGATAAATAATACCACATAGCCACTGTCAGGCCTTTCATTAAGAGACAGGACCAGGTACTTTTACCCTTCGAAACTACTGAAAGGTACCTCCAGAATTTTAAAATTTCATACATTTTTATTGAACAAAATGATGAAAAGTACCTCCTACAAAACCAAAGGTACCTGCATTGCAAAAAATAATGAAACCCCGGCCTGCACTGTAAGCATCAATCAAATTCGCACCAGTCAAATTCAGAGCCGTGATACATTGGGGTAATCACAATATAAGAAATACTTTCACACAAATTATATTTAAAAAACTTTTAAAAGAATCTAAAAAATAGTGATTGGGATCTCCTTTAGTACATTAATATATAATACCATGTATTGACTTTGAAAACACTATCGTTTATTACATAGTTTTGACATTCTTTTCAACCTTCCAGTTTATAATATTTTGCAATTTATCATGCCCGGAAAATAGTAAAATAAATCAAATTCCCCGAACTCTGTCAATATAACCAACTTTTTGCCTTCCTTTCTCTCCATGACTATAGTGAATACATTTATTACGAGTTCTATAATATAATATGATAAAATGGTTTATCGCCTATATGAAATATTTTTTTTCATATTTCATTTCATTTTTTATGAAACTACATACTAAAAGTTAACAGCTTATAAGGATATGAAATAAAACTACATAGGTATATCTACATTTTCATTTCTTTAGACGTATGATGTTTTAAAAAAACAACAAAATATAACAAAAAACTAAAACCATCAAATTAGTGTAATTTTAAATCATATTATTTTCGTTTAAAGAGACGGTACTGTACATCAGGGCTTGTGTATTACTAGACGTTGCATGACATTTTTATGACCCACTTATTTACAAGACCGTGACGCGCGCGGAAATTCAAATTACAGAAAGTATTAAATGAACCGCGGAAGTGAATTGCCAAAAAAAGATGCTACTGTGCAAAATGTCACAATCCGGATGTTTATTTCTAATTAGTATTAATTGAAAGATTCTGCGCTCTGACACGCATACAAAATATTTGAAATACACATCCGTAATTGAATTAATATAAAAGTTTATAATTCTTAATGAGCTATAATCTTTATTATGCCAAAAATCAGAGACCTATAATTATTTACAGGCCAAAATGTTTACAGCATATATTTGTATTGGTTCATAGATAGATAGAAGTCATATAGCAGACCTGAAATTTTAACACATGTAAAATAAGCGCATACATGTTTAAATGCATTAAAATAAATTAAATAAAGTCAATTTCTCAGTACATGTTTCATGATAATTTATGTTAAGCAACAAATTAAATCAGTATGCTTTCAAAAGTTTTTTTTATTGTTTAGGAAACGAGAAAATATTTCTGCAATGGTTTTCCTTTGTTTCCTTTATTACAAGATAAAGCGTTCGACTCAACTTACTTAAACCATGGAGTGTATATTGTAATACATGTATACTGCCCCTGCTTAAACCACAAGGGGCGGTACATTGGGGCAATGAAATCGGCATCTTTAAAATGTTTTGATAAGAAGCCGTAAAAAGTAATGTGTAATTTGTGAATTATTGTGCTAATTAATAGAGAACGATCAGAAGAGGTACAATTAATTTATGGCTTAAATATTTGGTACCAAATGTTAATATTACAATGTATAACTAATTATTACCCCCGAGGAAGGCCACAGCAGGGTGGGTGTTTGCAGACAGCATCACAGAACCCGAAAGTAACGGTTTTATCTTGGTGTTAATTAGTATTTGTATAACACCTCTCTTTTTCATTGCGCCTTGAATAAAATATTAACACTTCTTTTTTAGTCTACTTTCTTGCTAAATCCATGTTATTCCCCAGAAACATTTAACACAATGACTATATTTATCAATAAAAATAGAATAAATGCTGTGAAAAAGAACATCTGATGAATGAAACGTAGAAAATGTTTGGGTTAACACCGTTGTACATGTATATTTATCTGTTTTCATACCATTTTTAAAGGGTTTTCTACGTGACGTTATTGTATCGTTCAATTTTTTATGCATATGTAAAATTGCTGACTTACTTCATCCACTTTACAAAAGGGCAAACAGTTCCACGAGACCTCTGCAGTCTACGCTAAAAAAATGATAACCATCGTACAGGTTAATTTGACATTTTTTCTGTGACTTTTTTTCTGTTTACTGCATTGCATAAGAATTCCCATGGTCAGTTAGCTACGCGTTGTAACACCCACATTTCTGTTTTAACATTTTGACTTTTTGAAATATCAGATATATGTTTTAAAACACAAAGTAAAGTAAAGACATTATAAAAATACAAGCTTTTAACACATTAACTCTTTATCTTTTCCAGTAATGAAGTTTTAAAAATCTTTAAAGTTATCCATGACGATATCACCTCAAATAAATGTTGTGATATGTCACCAACACCAGAACTGCCATTTTTTGGTGACGTCCTTCACCTAAGAAACTGTGATAGCAGTTAATATTATTTTGATATGGTTATTTCGTAATGTGCCTAGCTATTTCTCGACAATTTTATGTTCTCATACTGTGATCATCTTCAGAAAAAGGTTTCATTTGCCGAGGTGCTTTAAAATTAACGACAAGTTCGCACTGTCCCCTATTTTATAACGATTCACTCGGCGCCTCTATGTGTTTCTGCTCCATACAAACCGGAAATGGCGTAGCTACAGTGTATTTCAAGAAGCCAGGGCTTCAACATGCTTCCAATAAAAACCGACCTAAATAAATCCCTCACCATTTTATTCAGTGCGAAAAAGCTTCCACGTTGATTTTGTTCTGACTACGCCACTGAAACCGGTGTCACTTGCACCATCAGTATTATTGATGACTTTGTTTTTTTTTTCTTCTAAAAATGTGTACACATAGCCCGTTTGATTTTGGCCTTTTTGTGATATAAAAAAAGTTTTTAACCAAGTGTGTAATCAAATAACTTAATTGACAGAGGGATAGGAACAGGATATACTTGTGAAAACGCCCGTGACATTATCCTAGAAATAGCCGACGACATGATGAACAAGCCAAAGACAACGCATTACATTTCCATCTTAACTGTAAACAGGGCAGAGGTACTGGGCATTGTCAGATTTAATCCATCATATTTTTTTTGTTCCGTCACAATAAAGTTAACGCCCACGGTTTATCCAAAATACAACCGTCATGTTTAGAGAACCCATGTCACACTGAAAAGTACTACTGGAGTTTGGGCATAAAATAAACATTAGAAAAAAATTTCCATATACCATATCCCTTCTGAGTTTCACTGTTATAACAATGTTCTTGAATGATAATATCTGGTGCGGATTCATGATTTCATGTTAGGATGTGGGTAGTTAGAATTAAAGGCCAAGCAAATGGAGGCAAGAACATTTATAGGTGTTGGAAACTGTGAAAAATAAAGTTTTTATGCAACCCCGCCCCCCAAAAACCAAAAAAAAATCCTCAATCTTAGGGGGGAGGGTGTACACCCGACACGCCTTTGATTAGATCTGTCCCTGCATATACGGAAGCAGTTTGGATGCACTTCTACGACATGGAACTATACATTGGATGTTTTATTACTCAAATAACAAGCATCATAATTGATTTAATCATACTTTATTTGTTTATCATTGCATTAATTATTAGATAAAAAAGAAACATATGTATTTAGACGGCCACTACCGTCATGTTGATGAATAAATTTGCATACATTATCTAAACCAGACCGTTCCACAGAATATGACGTCCCCATCTCAGCTGGAGCCTTGATTAATGTTGTAGTGAAGATAATATATTTCACAGCGCACGCTGGTATTTTTATGCTATACTTTATGTCTTCTTTGGTAGATGAAAGGGATGGAAACACCAGTTACCAGAATATAAAATTGTGTTTATCAAAGAGAATGTCAAGTTACATTTATGTGGTCATTTACAGGGATATCGTTTCAAAAGAAATGGTAGTAAAATGACCAACACCTTAATGAGTTTGAAAATGCTTGGTTTTATTATTAATTAACAAAATGAAACTTATTTATATATTTTTTCTATAGGTTTACATCTACAAATAACGAACATATTTTTTCTGGAAGTAGTTTAACATGTTCAATGTTAGTCTTTATGATGTGCTGTTAAAATATTGACAACAAGAATTAAAACTTCAGAAAGGAATTTTTGCAACGTCGTTCCTTTTTTTATTCAAAGTACGCGACCCCTTTTGACTTCTTGAGAAAAGCGACTATTTTTTTTTCATTCACTACAATTTTGAGCATTTATAAAATATATTTCTATTATATATTTATGTTCATTTCGCAGGGAGAAAAAAAGAATATTTCATCATTTAATCTGAGCTATATAGGATGACTACTCATCTTTTTATAAATTCGTTTAGGCTTTATGTATATAGGCGGTATCCAGTGCTCAAAAGGTTCAATTGTTTATATAGGAAAAATACTGAAGCCACTCCCCCCACCTTTGACCAGTCAGTGACCCGCTTTTCGGAATTTCTGGAACCCATCACTGTACATCTTTAAACAATAAATCAAAAGTGATGAAAATAGCAACGAATGAATTATTCGAATGATAACATTTTGTACAATAACTGTTGAGACAAATGCTTGAATTCCCGGCTCATGGTTTCATTGTAATGTAAGACAAAGATATAACTCGCAGTGGTGGATCAGCTTGGGAATGGGGAAGGGGTCTTACGGGGGTTGAAAAATCACCTTTTTGTTGGACATCTTCGTTAATTTTGTACAAAAATTGGGCAAAAATGAGCAAATAATAGCCTGGATCCCCCTTTTCTGGATTCCATTTTCAAAATCACTTCATGAACCCAGCCCTGTGTCACTGTTCTTCCACCATATACTCTATCCGTCCTCTATATTTTTTCTGTACTTTGACGAACACCGTGTTGTCTATGGTAGGCAGAAAACAGTTTTAATGAAACAAACACTAACTCGACATTTAAACAGTATAAGGTCAACAATCTAAAAGTTGTACCGGACGGACGGACGGACGGCCGGATAAACAAATCGACTTATTAGTGTTGCCTATAGTTAACAAAGTAAGGCGAGACGTGTAATGAATCCGATTTCAGTAGCTATTTACCATAGACGGGTCCAAGGGGGTTCCCCCTGCTCAAAACTTTTAATTGATTATATGAAAAACTGAAAATCACTTTGTGTGCTCTCCTTCGGATAGTCAGCGCGTCTTCCCCTATTTTGAGTTTCTGGATCCACCACCATGTAGATAACCCATTTTCAATTATCGAAAACGAACAGAGGCCATGTCAACGAAGTTTCTTAACCCATCCTCAATTTTATTCCTGACGAGCCCTCCATTTAAGTATCATGATCATTTTAATTTTTGAACAATCAAATAAAGGCTTCTATCGAAGTAAAATTTGGAGATGTTTTAAATTCGCGGCAGGGGATGTTAGCAACCAAAAGAGTGTGAAAATTACACAAATGTAATCTTTTTATCCCCTTTAATGTGCGATAAGAAGACTATATAAAGCTATTTCTTCTCCATAAATGCACAACATGGGGAGATGCAGCTTAAAAAGTTGGAATTTTATGACAATCGTGAATAATTTTTCATACGTTATTTATCTAAAGTCAATCTTCTGAACAAACAAAGAACAAAATGGTATCCCGTCTCCGTGACTAAAACTTAGTCAAGAGCATTTGTTAAAATTCATTCGTTATATGATTTCCATCCAAGTCAAATAAGCAACGCAGGAATGGAACACGTCCAAATAAGTATTTTAATAAAACAACACATCTTATCTCCCTCATGTTACACATGTACCGGAATACGTACGTGAGAAAAATTAAACGTTTAGTCATTTTTTTTGCGTGAACAGTCTTTAAGGTGAACAGGGTCTTAAGGATGTTTTTTCTTTTTGATTTTCATTTCCGCCTTTTTTTTTTGTTTCGTTTGTATTAATGACAAGTAGTGAAAATTTTTGGAAATCACATATCAAGCACAAGGATTTGACATTTTAGTAATCAACCGTCTTTTCAATTGTAATTATTTTTGTCTTTGAAAATGGTTTGTGTTAGAAATCGAATGTAAGCAATGTACTAACGATCAAAGTCCGATAACCCAATGTACAATAAGCTGTTCATTAAAATAAGTCGATAATCTAAGAGAGGTAACTCAATAACTACTGTTTTTATACTTTAGTTAAGTTTTTTTTCCATAAAAATTAAACTAAATGTAATTAGTTTAAAGACAAAAATCATGTATTCTGTCGATGAGAAATATGAAAAATATGCAAAGAAATTACAACAACGGCATAAAAGGTAAGTAGCTTTGACATGATCAACTCGTACCTGTAATCTACTGTTCATTCGTGGTACTTTTTAAGCCAAACTGAAGTAAAAAAGATAAGGAAAAGACAGATATCACGAAATGACGAAAAAACTTCGTTGGTATAAAAAAAACATGTAGTTTGTTGTTTAGTCTAACCAGAGTTAAACAAACTTGGTTGTATGAAAATATTTTTTTCTTTTATTTATGTGTAAAATGCTTACTTCGGATGCGCTTTACCAAGCTGATTTAGATTCGTTAACTTTATACTTTAATAAAAAAATTCGAAATTATTGCGAAAAAAAAATGCGACTGGCTATAAATCTCGAAAGGAACGACTTGCGTTGTTGGACTTTTAGCAATACTGAAAGGGGATTTTTTTTCTCACGTTCGGAAAAGTAACATTCTCAATTCATATGTCAAATTCGCAATAATAAATGCACGCAATAATTTTAAAATTTACAATAATTGGTATATCTGCTTTGGCTTCTGAAGGGTATTTATCAACGGCTGTCTTTGGCATGATGACTTTTCGTAATTTCATGCCTATATCTTGCAAAAGCTTTGATCATTAATCGATATTTTTGAGAAAAAAAATATGATCAGTTGTACACTGAAGTAGTAATTAATTTTAACGGTTTGATTGTATATTTTCTATTGCATTAGAGTTGCCATAACATTAAATAGTAAATTTGCAAACACATGAACGACATATTAAAATATCCAATTAAACAATATTGTCCATACAAACTTTAAAGACCGGATTATAAATTAAATGCCAATAATCAAACAGAACAAACGAATTTTAGACATGGTTGACCAGACCTATTTCCCAACATAACAGTTTTGTTTATACAAAAGTACATGTACAAATAAAAATGGCTGACAAGACTGCCGGAGGACCACCCCCACAAGCTTTCTCATACCAGGGACCTCCTCCTCCCGGACACCAACAATCGGGACCATCGGGACCCCCACCACGTAAGTACATATGTAAACATAAATATATTTTTTCCAACATACAACTATCTTAATATCATAAAGAAAGTAGATACATATCGATAATTAACTAACAACCAACATGCATGGGCAACTCGAAATATTCTTCTTCAAAAAGGTCCGAGTCAAAATATTTATTTTTGAATCCTTCCAAGCTACCACTAAAATGAACTGGTCGTCCCCTAAGCATAAGGAGACAGTCATTAGCTAGAATGATCCGTTTTTTATAAATTACCTTGGTAATGTGGTTAGGGGTAAATAGTTCATTCAGTCATCGATGTATGTATTGGACAGGCACTTGAACATACTAATTTTTATTGTGCCATTATTCATGCTCGTAAGTCCACTGATTATATAGCTTTTCTATATTTCACGCAGCGTATCCAGTTGCCCAACATACCAATGTAGTGATTGCCCAACAACCCATTACTCACGTCATCAGTTTTAATGAGACTCCAGTTAGAATGCAATGCCCGAGTTGCAGCGCTGAGATACTGACCAACACACATTTCGAAACAGGAACTTTCACATTCGTTGTTTGTGCTTTCCTTGTATTTTTGGGGTAAGTTTTACATATTCAACAATATCACATGGACAGAGGTACACCCAGCAAAATTTGACATAATTTCCTTGAAAACAGAACTGAGATTACGAGAAATGACGTGAACAAAATGGTCTATATATATAGCACAAAGAAAAGCCGAGTCGCACCATATCATCTGAACACGTAAAAAGTACAACACAAAATGAAAAACAAACAAACAAAATTGTCAAAAACATTAGTTTGCATGTTCCTCTGCAACACCATGATGACCACTTCAACAAAACCTATTTGTTTTTCAGGCTGTGGTTATTTTGCTGTCTCATACCATTCTGTATTGACTCCTGTAAAGACGTGGTGCATTCCTGCCCCAGTTGTCGTCACGTGGTCGGTCGCTACAACCGGATGTGAATTTACTCCTGGGCAGGTCCAGGGTTCCATTTTCTCGGCAGACTATCTACATACATATAACAAATTTTGGTACTTGATTACTGTTTTACCCCCTACAGACCGCATTAAGTAGTATATCTGAATGTAAAAGACATTTCTTCGAAAATAAAATTTCTGTGATTGGTTGCTTATTTAATGCTTTATATATATACGAAGTACTAGTTGTTATAGCATTTTTTAGTGTACAGACTCAGTGTGTATCAGAGCTTTTGTCTTGTTTTGCTGTGTTGATGGATATCTTTTAAGGAGGTAGACCTAGGGTAAGGGGCACAACTCTTAAAAATTATTGCAACGTTTTTATTCAGCATTTTACATCAATCTTGTGTAAGCATCAATGTAATTTCATTCTGTTTCAAAGGAAAGCTTGAAAGGCTTTGGTGAAATTGAATATGATACAAATATATCACTGATTTCGAGAATTATGTCCCTTACCCTAGATATACCTCCTTAAGTGGGTCGTTTTGATATACTACAGATATAAAGACTTGAAATTGCATGATCAAATGGTGCGCCGCCAATTTAAAATGTGCATATGAAATATTGTCAAGTTTCTATAATTTTAGAACAATGTTATGAGGCCATTATGTCGATAATAAAGCTACAAGGTACCTTAATCAGTAACAGTAGTGGACATTTTTTTAACCGGAGTTGTCAATTCATACTGCGAGTGGTTGCTGTGATTTAAAGAGAGGTATTCCACCATGGAAAATCAATGCCACCACCGCGTATTTCCAGTACAATAGAAATAACCCACGAGGAACACGAAGATATCAACGATAATATTTAAGTAGCAGTTTATGTAAGATCATGCAAATTCTGTAATATGTGATACAACCCCCAAAAAAGCTACACTTTTTTGTTAGTAAGTTGCATTATGGGTCTATATGACGAAATGCATAATTATTCATTCCAATCAGTCTGTTCTTAGAAATAATCTACGTTGAAAATTACATTGTTTCTACCACATTTCAGTATAATTTGCAGAGTTATCCCCCCTAATTTTAAACTTTACAACACACTCTATTTACCTTTTATCTCATAAGAACAACGTTATATAAAAAGCCACATATTAATTTCTGTTTACTCTAATAATTTAAACAGAAAAAATCAAAAATGAAAATATGTAGGTTTTCCAACAATTAATCAAATTTGCATGATTTTTAGATGGAATACTATTAAATACTCGGTTGATCATCACGGTGTATCTATCTGCACCATGTCATTGGTTTCCTTTCCTCTTTCGTCTATCCCGGACTTGATTTTTTATGAGCAACTCGGCGGTTGTTTCTAGAAAAGCAGAGGACGTTTACCCTACCACTGCACCTGGTCCATGCTCCCAGTTTTTAGTGAAGTCCGAGTTGCTCATTTACTTTTGTTAATTTGTATTTATTATTTTAGTTACTTTATGTTCTTTGTTGTGTCTGACTGTTTTCCATATCTGGTCTCAATCTCCGAAACAGAGGTCCTTGTATCTCCTACGTTAGTACAAGGACGAAGGAGCTACCAACCTCTATTTCGGAGATTGATCTGGTCTCTGTTCCTTGATTACATTCTTTTGATTTCCCTCTTGCACTATATCTTTTGAAGCAAAACTAACAAAACAATTATCAACAAATATACATTCTTATACATAAGATTCTAAATTATCAGTATCAAATGAAGTAACACAAAAACCAAGGAAAACAATTAACAACAAACTGTCACCATCGATGAATAAACTAAAGTTTTCTGTCAGTCAAAATTTCTGAGAAATCGCCGTATTTGCAGGAATGACCAAAACGTGACATAATGCAATTATTCTTTGTCAACAAAGGCTAAAATATCAAATTTTGACAAAGAGGTCGATCGCATCTTTTTCGATTTGACATACTATCATGACAAGGCTATTCTCAACTACATACTTATAATCCTGAAAGATGAATACATGGGATCAGCTTTCCAGATTCGCTCCCTATTACTGACTTCAAGAAAGGGAAGAGTGTAAAAGTGTACCGTGCTACAAGCTCTCCCAAAAACACTATGTCCTCATGCGCGCTGTAAAAACGCGTCACTGAAAGGGATCACACTGTTCGACATGAACGTTTACTTGACAAAACGATGAGGTCAACGGGACAGTCAACGTTTCACATGCACCTTAGAAAACAAAACAAGACAGTTCCTTAGATTTTCTTTGAACAGCCCATCTGTTTGGTCACAGTCCGCACATATTTTCTCTAACACTTATGTATCGGTGTCTGTTCTAATTTTTTCTATCAGTTAAGTTTGATCTTGAACTTGGCACATTTCCCCCAAAAAGATCTTTATATATACTTTTTTTACCCCAAGGTCATTTGACTTTTCTCGTCTGTGTAGAATGTTGTGGTTCCTTCTTATCGCCCAATGCCGCTGTGTGGAGCTTGATTAGTAGTATAGAACATCAGCTTTCCAGGATTCGGATAGTTATCCGATTTAAGAGTATTCTTATTGCACAACTGAATCTGTCAAAAATTTTCTTTGATGAAAGGTAATAACAAAATTACCGAACTGATAAATTCTTGGCAGTAGTCAAATGGAACAGTCTAAAAGGAAAAACTGTATAACAAAAGGCATTATCAGGGTAATGACCAGAAAGTTGGAAACCACCGCAATGGTCATGACTCGGTAGGTGGGTTAAACCAGGTTTAATGTCACATGCGCTGGTGCACTAAGTGCAAGAAAATAGCAGTCTTACTAAGAATCTCGTGAAACATTCATCATAAATTTTGCTATTATAATAGCCTTCTTATGGTGTAAATATCGCCGTAATAACGAAATGCTTGAAACGAGAGGTAATAGATCTTGAAATGTCTGTCTGTAAGTGATTAGAACCGACAAGATCATGTTTGATATAATTCCCTTTGCTGTCTATTGTATATGTAAAATAACTGTTTATGTGGTTGTATTTTTGTGCTGTCGTTTTACTCAAAAGATATATATATATATATTGGTTATTAATTTAGTGTGTTTTACATACTAGGCTGCCAACCTAGCTACAAGCAACTTGTGTGGAATATGAAAAATGTGTTAATTTTATGTATATATGATTTTTGATGAATACAAGTACATGTAGTTAAATATGCTTTGTAAATCTTCATCAAATGAAGAAAATAAAGACAATGAACCAACCAATGCTACTTATACATTAATTAAAGTCAATATGCATGTATGTGGAAGCAGGAGAGATAACTCTATCAGAAAAAAAATAGCGTATTCCTAACACACATCCTACTGATTGTTTCTGTTTTCTGTTTCGCGTTTGATTCAAACGTTTACTGGATCAAAGTTAAATGATGACGCGAGGACTTAATTGTATGCATAAAAAAGTAAGCATATTTTTTTAAAAAAGAGGGGACCTCTTGACTGGAGGATGATGGGGCACGACGGTGTCATAGGTCAGTGATTTCGTATATATATTTATATATAATTAGCTAATTTTTTCCGACCTATCGGGGCGCCCCTTTGGAGCCGCCTATGTGTATCATGTGTAATGTTCTTGTAGTTATCACTATAAACGTTAATTCGGACCGACCGGCTTTTCTTTATGGAATGAAAAATTTTGGATATGTTAAAAAAAACCAACCACACAACGAATGAAGTATAAGTCATACAACATGCATATTTAAAGAGGTTGACCAAGGTAGGGGAAACAATTCTAACAAATCAATGGAACGTTTGTATCCAGGCTTTTTATATCAGTCTCATGTCAGCATCAATTAGCTTCAAGTTACTTCGATTGATTTAATTCTTTTTCAAATGAAAGGTTGAAAGTCTGGTGAAATTGAATATGAAACAAACGTATCAATGATTTCAAGGGTTATATCCCTTACCGTAGGTCTACCTCCTTAATACGAGGCAGGTTTAACTTGTTACTTACAGGACGAAGTCATAATCCTAAAACCATTGCTCTTTATGTATTTTGCCGAGCGACCATTTAACCTGCTTTCAACGTTGGTGACGCAGTTAAAAGAAGAACAGACGAAACAAAAAGGCTCCCTTATTGGTGATCACAAGAAAGATACGGATAGAATATTTATGAAAGCCATATACAGACATTTGTGTACCCGCTAGACGAACAAAAAGACACCATGAAATAACAATGAAAAATGAGCCTTTACATGAATCAAGACACCTCCGGATTAGGACATATTCTGAGACAGTCTTACGTCACAAATCTTTGTCCTATGTCGTGTCTTAGACGCTCTCTTACCTTAAGATATGTCGTATTTTTTATCCTTACTTTACTGTGCTGTGCTTGGTACATAAAATAGTTTCTCTACTTCATCTTACATGTATGTGTAATTCCTCTCCGTGAAGTCTGGATTTCGCATTTTTGCTCATTATTGTACGTTAAGAAGAACATGAAACAAAAAACACTCATCGGTTAGCTCGTATTTAAATAAATTGTGCATGATTTTAAGTTTTGAACTTCATACTTCACAACAAAATAACACTATAAATTCAAGTCTCACTACGAAACAAGTTATTTTCCTTTTTAAATATCAATTATTTTTTAATATTTTTTTTTTTAAATACGCTTGATTATTAGTAGATAAAATTCGTAAACAATTTATTAATTGGCTTCGTCGTTGATAAATGTCTTCTCAAAAATTACTAAAGAGATTTTAAATTTTTAGGATTAGTTAAGTTGCTTAAAATGTGTCGGAGGTAGCTTCGACAACAACTTAAGAGTTTCTAAAATCGATCTTAGAATATGTCTTATAAACTGTTGAGAACATTATCCCAGAAAGGGAAACGCACGGTAATCAAACGAATATAATCCAGGGATAACGACTATACATGTTACACAAACAACAAAGAACATGATGTAAACAAAACAACAACAACAACAAACACTTTATTTATTATCAGATACCGAGGTGTACATGTACAAGAGGTTAATCAATTTTTTGCATACATGTCATAAATAGCAGCAAAGGTAAAATTAAACGACCAATCTGGACTCCACTAAAAACGGAGCATGGACCAGGTGCCCCTATATGGTAAAACTTTCAAGTGATGACTTTAAGCTTGTAGCAACATAACCAGTCCCAAAAGCCTAAGCACGGAACAAAAAGTCCACGTAGTTTCAGCAGGCTCTGGCTCAACGTATGAATTATGATATGACGTTCCATACACAGGTTGTAAAAATGTTTCCATTGAGGGAAAAAAATGCTGAAGTTTTTAATTTTCCCGAAAAAAAAACCCAACCAACCCCTTGCTAATTGAAATATTTGTGCATATCATAGTCACGAGTAACAGCAGCAGAATATACGATTATCAAATTACATGTAGTTCCCAACAGCCAGAAACACGGTATGGTACTAGTATATGTTGTTTTTTTTTTAAAAAAACGTTTCAAGTGCAAGTTGATGAGATCATTTGTGTCATTTTCGTGATATAGGGAAAACTATCAGTTCGAAAATTCTTAAATTCGTGGATTTTACAACGCTGTCATACATATGAATCGGAAATTTCCTTTTTGTTTGCGAACCAAATTTCGTGATTGACTTAATACATGAAAACCACGAAAATTTTTGGTACCCAACGAACAACAATACTTTAACAGTAAACGATAACACTATATAGTTGAAAAAAATAAATAGTTTATAAAATAATAATCAAAATGTTTGAAGATTTATTTAGAACGCGGATATAGTCGTGTAAAATACTAAGAGTAATCAAGGGAGCAAAGAACATAAAGTAACTAAAATCATACATACAAAGTAACAAAAGTAATTGAGCAACTCCGATTCCACTAAAAACTGGGACCATGGACCAGGTGCACCGGTAGGGTAAGCGTCCTCTGCTTTTCTAGAAACACCAGCCGAGTTGCTCATAAAAAGTCAAGTCCAGGGTAGACAAACGAGGAAAGGAAAACTATGACCCGTTGAATAAATCAGTTTTCATGGTGCTGATGGATACACCATAACGATCCACGAGTTCATGATGACGACCATAAAACTTCTGTAGTGATGACTTCAATCTTGTAGCAACATAACCCTGTTCCAGAAGCCTATTTGTTAGAGTTTTAGCGCGATACAAAAAGTCTGCGTAATTTCGACAAGCTCTGGCATAACGTATGAGCTGTGATATGAACACTCCATAGCAAGTATATCTATAAGTTTAAAAACAGGAACACGACCTTACATTCTATTTATACCACATCCGAAGTTGAAGACGAGCCAAAATCTATTAAAAGACTTTTAACACACGAGGAATCCCTTTATACAGGTAGTTAGTTCAACAACAGGTAGAAATCTATATTTACTAATATTATCGTTACCGCTTACTTGAAACAAACGGAGATCGCCATTTGAGGACAACACAATGTCCGTGGCACCTCCACCCTACAGCGAAAAGGGAACAACAGCGCCTGCAGTGCCAAATAATGAACCTCCACCAGGTAAAGTCAATTTTATAGTTAAAATAATTGTTTTAATTTTTATTAAAAATCCGACAATAGATGATATACTTGTATGTTAAGAACCAACCACATTCACTTCTATGTCTGATTTATAACACATAATCAGCCTTATATATAGTTTGGCATTCAGTGGTCGCACTTTTGAGATAATAATATATAGAATGCTTCTGAAATTGTCCCTTTGCAAGAGTTAATGTTCTTGATTTGATTGACTTAAGTGGGATATGAATGCATAATTTTCTTCAAATACATACCTGTAGAAAAATTGTAAGTTATATAATCATGGTGTGTGTAGGTCAAAAAAGCATCGTTTGCTCGATAGTTTATTCTGCACCATGAATCGCACCTACCATTAGCAGTTTCTGAATTTTATATGGATTGGTACTTAACAAGTGAGTCCATTGTAATGTCGCTTATGAGATTAATTTAAATTCCTGAGAGTAAATTCTTGATAAAATAAAGAAACCATGGACAGAAACCAGGACGTCAACATGTATTACTTGTTATCAGTTATTCACTTGCATGTACTCTTTGATAACTGTTTTCGAACTAAAAAATCAATAGTTTGTCGTCATTTAAATGAGGTCATAATCATTGAAGTTTGTGGAGATTAAAAACATAAATCTAAATGTTTCAAGTGATAAAAAACGTGACTTTAAAACATACCGATTCAAAAAATAAAATACTCGCACCATTTAGAAATTACTGATAACTTGAAATATTCGTTATAAAATTATCATCGTGTCTTTAAACAATCCAAAGATATATCACTGTTGGAGTAGACATTTTACCAAAGAGGTGTTTTCCCATTGAAAGTTGTACAGGAACTTTTTTTTTATCATACAAGCCTCTCTCTGTCGTCATGGTTATGACGACCAAGCAGGCCTGACGCGTGTCCTCTTATATCTGATACCACTTTTAATTGATGTTTTACATTTGGCAAACTCTGATCGAACGTACCAGTGCTGGATTCGGCTTTCTTTTCAATATAAATTGAAACAAATTACTTTTTAATCCTGAACTTCCCACAAAGTTGGTCCTAAAACTGCTAATTAGAGGTTGCTCCTTGAAACACGTGTACAGCATACCGAAAGTTGCAAAATTGATATGATCAGTGTTTTTTTAATTTATTATGATGATTTGTAGGTTACTCTCAACAAAATGTAGTTGTGGTTACTCAACCTCCTTTGATGACATTCAAGGTTTTCCAGGAGACACCAGTAAGAATTATCTGCCCTTCCTGTCAGTCAGAGGTACTGACATCAACACATTATGAGACCGGAACATTTACATGGGTTGCCTGCCTTGTTATGGCATTTGTTGGGTAATTCTAATACTAATAAAAATATTTTTTATCGAATTGATAGGTTAAGTGTCAGTCTATGTAAGAATCAGGCAGTGGATGAAACATGGTATAAAAAATCTCATCATTTTGAAAGTGTTATTTGACTGTTCTTGGATTGAGTTATAATTTCATTGAAATGCACTGAAAATGAACATTCAAGGGCAGATAAGTCTTTCAAATACCTCATTTTTCTAACATTCTGGTGAAAAATTTCAGAGCAAAGCCAGTGATGCAGTGATTAAGTAATGGTCTTTTCAAATAGAAAATCCTTGAGTGATATTACCTTGTCAGATCGGTGAGGTTTTGATATGCATTTTGCTTATTTATCCCATTTTGCCTGAATACTACAAATACTTACACTTAAATTCTTTATTTCAGCAATTGAATTCGTGTACAAGTAACCCTTCCAAATAGTAATCAAGGGAACCAAGATTTTATAAGAGTCAAAAGAATGTAATCCAAGGACAAAGACTAGACATGGAAAACATATATACACAACAAAGAACGTGAAGTAATTAAAATCATACATACAAAGTAACAAAAGCAAATGAGCAACTCGGACACCACTAAAAACTGGGAGCATGGACCAGGTGCACCGGTAGGGTCGGCGTCCTCTGCTTTTCTAGAAACACCAGCCGAGTTGCTCATAAAAAGTTAAGTCCGGGGTAGTTAGACAAAATCAAAGTGTTGTCTTGTCTTTCCGTATTGCTACATCTCCTTAAAACACAACAAAAACGACCACCAAATCAGGGGCGGATCCAGTCATTTTGAAAAGGAGGGGTGCCAGCCGGGGTTCCTCAGAATGGGGGATTGATAGGACATTATTTGCAATTTTTTGTCAATTGACAAATTTTCCAATAAAAAGGGGCTGCCGACTCCCTGCACCCCTCTGAATCCGCAACTGCAGATGTACTTAAGCTGGAATATTTTTAAACTGTTGATAAAAGTTATAAACAGAATATGAAAGACGGAATACAGTACTTCATGGAATATCAATACGATCTTTTTTAGATTGTGGCTTCTGTGTTGCTTGATACCATTCTGTGTCAATGCCTGCAAAGATGTGGTGCACACTTGTCCAAACTGTAAACACACTGTGGGGCGCTTTAACAGAGCAGGATGATGATACTGTGATACTTACATGTATGCATAACCATGGGATTTAGTACTAGTTAGAATCTTCTGAAGATGACTACCTGCTGATTATTTCCAGTGATCATTTTTTATTTGTCCCACGTTTTAGTATTATGCAGAAACATTAATATAATATGCATTTTTATTTTTTTATACCAATGTGCCTTAAATTTTAAGAAATTTCAACTTCATACATGAGCACTTTAAAAAAAAACCATTCCATTATTTTTCTTCTTCATTCTCGATAAAATCATGCTAATGTCTTTCACAATGTACTTACTTATTTTAAATTGTTGATAAACTGTTGAATAAATCTAGAACTATTATGTATTATATTTCCACTGGTACCACATGCCAACACTTTGTTTGTGTGTGTGTGTGTGTGTGTATTTATTAGTTTGTTCTTAGGTTTACGCTAGCCTACTTCATAAACATTTCTTAGGCACAGATTTGTGTTTTTGAGAAAACTATACACCCATCTCCCACTTAAATCAACCCAATCAAGAACGACAACACTTACATATTGCCGGTTTCGTGTGAAATCAATAATTTTTTATCTCCAAAGTGCAACAACCGAAGAAAGACTTAGGCTGGTAAAGTGGTCTGTAACTATTTCATAATAAGAAAGAAAAGTGAGTACCGATAAGTCAACTAGCCAGTGGTGAATCCAGTGGGCACCGGGAGGCCGTGTCCCCCTTAGAAAATTGAAATTTTTAAAATTGTTGAAAAATTGTTCAAGATACCCCCAGAGTGTAGGATTTGAGGTCTAATATTTCAAAATTTTCTTGGGGCATGCCTCCAAACCCCCTAGAAAATTTGGGTCACCTCGTGATCCTCACCGATGATCCTGTCAAGAATTCCCCCCTACCTAAAACTCTGGGTCCTGTCTGATTTCAATGAAGACTGCTACTAATGCGCCTGTAGAACTCTGCGTGATGGACTTTTCGTATGTATATCGTACTGAATATAATACAAACATGCAACAAAAAAGGAATAAAAACTAAGACAAACAGAATACACACTAATATCACAAACCTTAATCAACACTAGTATATTTTTTTCTTTATAGAACCTCAAAACTATCTTTATCAAAACATTTTCTAATTAACCAACATGTATATTTCTTATCAAGACATACCCAATTGTCCAACATCTATTTACCCTTTTTTACCTGTAATATTCTAATGTTGGACAATCGAGAAGACACCCAAGTACCCACTTACCAATTATCTGGACATAACAGCTTATATCGGAAGCGGAAGTAGTCAATAAAAAGATGTCAGCTAGTTACAAAGTGGCCAAAAAAGATAGATTTTGACTACCATGAACTCAAATATACATTGCTAGGATAAGCATGTTTCAATGATCGAAAATTGTGGTATGTTAATGGGTCAGTACACCGTGTCCCGGTAAAGTCTCAAAGCGTTTTGTTGTCTTTTTTATAAGTAGGACAACATGAGCTCTAAGGGGCGTTTAACCGACTTAACAGTCTATATGCTGGGTAAATAGCAATATATCAATATCTATACTGAAATCGAAAAAAAAAACAAAAAAAAAAACAGACACACACAAAAACAAAAACAAAAAAAAACAACAAAAACAAAAACAAAACAAAACAAACCCAGAAAAATTGGGGACTGTTGAATTTCATACATATATTTTTGCATTCGTCATTCAAGAAAGCTTGTCCCTGCTGTTTAAAGCTTAGATGAGCTTAGTGTAATTTGCGGTTGTGCAATGTAGTAAACCGACGTGAACCAACTCAGTGTCTTTCAAAGATAATGAACGGAGTATACAAGAATGAAAAAGATCTTTTTTTCTATCTACAAATCACAGAATTTTCCTTTTTATAAGATGTTTCGTCATTATAATTGTGCTACATTTAAGAATTGACTATAAGATAAAAAAAAATTGTCTATTGAAAAATAACAAATTTTCCATGTGCATATTGTTTATTGTGCGTAGTGCAATAAACAAAATATGCACATGGACAATTTATGTTATTTTTCAATAGACGAATTTTTTATCATAGCCAAATTCTTATAAATTAATTTTAAAACATATTTTTATCTTTAAACATGAGAAAAGTAGCTCTGAATTTAACTGAATAAGAGCGTGTCCATTTTTTTTTATCCATTGTATATAACAAAATTATTTTAACCAATCAGCTTACAGTATTTATCTCAAATTAATTTATTGTAGCATGAATTTAAATTCTCAGGTAACTAGTGTATATTGACTCTTCAGTCACGAGGAAGATTGGCGATGGTCCCATTTTTTTTACAGATGCTGTCGCGTCCAACATTCAAGAAAATCTGATAATATAGCAACCGGCTTTTACATGAGCTTAAATTTTCACATTATTTATAAATTCAATCGGTAAGTTATTTTTAACAAGTGTTATTGTTGAGAACACGACTAAACAAAAAGATAAGTTCTTTCAAAACACTTAGAGAGGGGTTTAATTTAAATCTCAGGCACATCACTTACAGCCCTAAAGAACAGCCTCACCTTCGATTATTCCTGTTTATATCTTTTTAACTAAAGCCTTCAGAGAAAAAAAAAGAACTCCGATCTGAGTGTTTGGAAACAGATTACTGAATTTAAGAATTTCTATTTTTTTACTGATAAAACAATTCAAAACCGAAAATCTAATAAATACAACAAAGGCATATCTTTTTTAATATGAAATAGTAATCAAGGGAACCAAGACTCTAGCGGGAATCAAAAGAATATAATCCAGGGACAATGACCAGACCTGGAAAACAGACAAACTCGACAACGAACATAAAGCAACTAAAATAATACATACAAATTAATAAAAGTAAATGAGCAACTCGGACTTTACTAAAAACTGGGAGCATGGACCAGGTGCACCGGTAGGGTCGGCGTCCTCTGCTTTTCTAGAAACACCCGCCGAGTTGCTCATAAAGAGTAATGTCCAGGGTAGAGGAAAGAGGAAACGTAGCCAGGTTACTTGTAATGTATGAGCATTATGATTAGTAATATCAAATTTTCTGTAATATATTTCCGAATATAATTTGCATTTAAAATACAGTAAAACCGTCAAAGAAAAACAGAATGGATTTTGCAGTAACTTCTTGTAATGAATATTTGTTTGTTTGTTTGTTTGTTGGGGTTTAACGTCCGAGCAGCAATATTTCAGCTATATTCAGACGATGAACATGAAATTGATGATAAAATGAACATGAAATGATGATGAAATGAAAAAGGGGAGGGACACAAGGACAATGGGGTCGACAAATTTTGATTGCCACTGGAAATAGGGAGAGGTGGGTATGGTCGGGCAATTTAGCCTCCTGTGGTGGAGCCCTATGGTTCCTACTCCGGGAGAATACCACAGGAGGGTTCTTTAACGTGCAAGGAACGTGGAATCTTTCCCAACACGGTGCACCACTATGGTTTGCGGTCAGGTTTTCCGTATTATAGCCTGACAACCCCAGCATGTCACACGCCAGGGGTACCCCATTCCACCACCTGGGGCACGCATCCCAGTTGCTCTGTGAGCAGAGCGCCCTCACCCCCGGCTAGTGTTCTGAGCACTATTTAGTCGCCTTTTACGACAAGCTTAGTGCTGTTGCAGGCCTATTCTTTTAACACCCGGACCTGCACGGGGCTGTAATGAATATGGTTATGTTGCTACAAGATTAAAGTCATGACTACAAAAGTTTAATGTTCTTTTCATTTTAGCCCGAATCACGGATCCCTTGATTACTCTTTTAAATGTCATTTTGAATGACTAGACTAGACTAGCGCGTTAATGATACCATTTTCTGATTTTTAAAAGTATTTGCAACATTTTCTATTGCGCACAATTACTTAGACAAGCCCATATGTTTTTGATATTAATATTTACCACGAGCGTAATAATCGTGGATATGCCGAAAAAAATATTGGTTAACTTAAAAATACCTTTAGTTTAAGCATTAGTAGTTCCAAATTTGTATTAAAAAAAAACGTCTTGTCCAACGTTTCGTGTTTGGTTCGTAAAAACGCAAAACTTTTGGGGCTGATTGCCAAAACTTCTGTTTCAAACGTCGTGAATCTTGGCGTCGATATGATGTATGCTATTCCTATTATGACGTGAACAAATATTAACGGATGTGGAGCAAAATTTGGACCATTCGGATGGCTGTTTGAAAATGTCTCGAAATACAAGCCAAATTCATGTTTCAATTTTTATAACCGGACAATGCAATGGCCTTGCGAAACGGTAAGTACATTAAATGTTTTTAAACAGTTGTTCAAAACATTTGTTCTCGTTTACTGAAATCTTTTACCGACGGCAATTACATTTACTACAAAAAGTAAAGCAAATTTGTTACAACGGGAAAAACGGCGTTTTATTGTTAGCGTCTAATCAATAAAAAAAAATGGAATATTGTATTCGTAGAAAAGTACAAATATTTTGTGCTAATTTTTTTTTCAGTAGAAAATTAAGTTTAAACACCACGTTAAACAATAAAATATCACAAGTAGCAGTCTTTGTAAGAATCATGCAAAATCTGAAAAATGTGATACACCCCAAAAAAGGCTACATATTTTTTATTTTTGTAATTAAGTTGTTTTATGGGTCTATACCATGAAATGTGTAATTATTCATTCAAATCTGCCTGCTCTTAGAAGATAATCGACATTGAAAATACAGTAGATTCTATTGTATTTGAACAACATTTACAGAGTTATCTCCCTTAATTTTGAAATCTACAGTGCATTCTACATAATTTATATCTCCTAAGAGCACGGGTCATATGAAAAACCACATGTTTATTTCTGTTTACCATGACATTTCAAAAAAAATGTCAAAAATAAAAATATGTAGGCTTTTTACCCATGAATCACATTTTGCATGATTCTAGCTGGAGTGCTACTTAATGTTTTATTGTGTTTTTTTTACTGAGGTAAATCCATTGAAAATTATTCAACAAATATAATATTTTGATTGTACATCGTGTATAATATAAAACAGAATTATGTACAAATAAAGTCTTACACGACTTGTATATTACTATGTTTACAGCGTCCTAACTGTATGATATTGTTCGGTAGAGGGATTGTGCATGCACCTTTATACCTTTTTTTCTATCATGGATATGTAAATCGGCACTCACCGGGTGAGACATCCACTCACACTGGAATCACTGAGTATGGAAAGGTGTCATTGTTAAATATTCGAATTTCATTCAACAACCGATAAAATTTGGCCTTTTTTATAATAAGCATGAACAAAACAAATTAGATACAAACACGTCTTCTTCTTCTGACGGACACACCTAAGGTCAGATTTTTAAGCGTATATGTAGAGCCACAAAATTTCATATTACGCATGAATCGTTTAATATATTTAAGTACCATTCTATGTAAGGATTAGACAATAGGTGGCACATCATATTTCTCAATTTGGTATTTTTGCCTCAAATATATTCAATACATCTAGAAAACAACTGAAAATTTATTTAAATTTATCCTGAAGCATCTGTAACTGCTTATGTAAGGAAGAAGTGCGGGAAAATGCCCCCCCCCCATTTTTCCATAGTGCATTTCAACTAAATTTGATCTATCAATATCTTAAAAATACAAATTTTACAAACACTTCGATGGTTATTTCTGAAAGTTATCAGGTATAAATACTTGATTAATCCAATTAAATATCTGCGTTTTTTCTTCATGTGCCACACTTTATGCACATATTGCCTGATTCTTAAACAGAGAAGTACTTAAGTAGTATACAATGTAATGACATAACGGTCTAAAAAAAAACTCCATCCTCTTTGCTCTACCTTTTTGTAAATGACATAAAAATATTTGCTTCCGAAGCTATAAGAAACAAATTAAAGCTGTCACTATTTTAAACAGATCCGCGTTCCCCGGTGTCAATGTAAGTTAACGACAGCTATTGGCTGTAGTCCAGGTATTTTGAAACACACATCTTTATTTACCTTTGCAATAAATATTTTAGCATTATAACGTAAAATGGGAGACAAAGCAGGACCGCCACCAGCCTATAACCCACCACCACCAGGTAGGTGACATTTTTCTTCTTAAATAAGAAAATAATGTTGATATAATGATAGAAAAAAATATGAGATATTATTATCGGTTTAAACTTGTCGGTGATTTATTATTTTAAAACGAATCGATCCTCTATTTACAATTATTGGAAATTCCAAATTGCAATCAATTGATTCAATCTTTAATTTAAAAAAAAATGAAAGAAGGTGTTAGTAGTAAGGTCAAAAAGATAACATATTAAATAAGGGAAACTGTGTAGAACTAAAACGCAGTTAACATTGTGGATGACATAACTAGAAACGAAAACATTTAACTTTAAATGATAGGATTGTGACCATAAAAATAATCCATTCAAAATGTGCATTTAAAACGGTCTTTTATTCTACTCGAATTTCGTCGTATTTAGAAGCAAACTGTTAACAAGACCGTTCGGGTATATATCGTGTACAACTCGTCACCATTATCAGGGACTTCCTCGTCAAAGTCAATATACCTGAGGTCATTTTCATGGAAACAGATAAACATTTGCATATCATGATATATATTTGAATTGTTTGTATTTATAAACTACAAAGAAAAGCTATGACTTGATTTTACATACGTGTGCATTGTTAATTATTGTTATTTGCATATTGGGTATAAAACACATGTACAAAATTTTTGAAGTTAAAAATTGTGACGAAAGTACTACTATGAATTTCCTTTTTAATCAACATTTCCGTAACAAGTAAAGTATGTGACATTTAGTATAGATTAAATAAGAGACTTTTCCCCATTCATGCCCACAGAGCAACTGGGATGTGTGCCCCAGGTGGTGGAATGGGGTACCCCTGGCGTGTTACATGCTGGGGTTGTCAGGCTATAATACGGAAAACCTGACCGCAAACCATAGTGGCGCACCGTGTTGGGAAAGATGCCATGTTCCTCGCACGTTAAAGAACCCTGCTGGGGTATTCGATAGAAGTAGGAACCTTTGCGCTCCGCCACAGGAGGCTAAATTGCCCGACCTTACCCACCCCACCCCTGTTTCCAGTGGCAATCAAAATTTGTCGGCCCTATTATCCTTCTGACCCATCCTTTTTTTTTTTCATTTCATGTTCATTTTATCATCCATTTCATGTTCATTGTCTGAATATAGCTGAAATATTGCTGCTCGGACGTTAAACTCCAACAAACAAAAAAACCCATTCATTATTATATGTATTGGTTTTACATACTTAAGTGTACGTTTCTGTAAAAATCAGGCAAAATGGAAAGAAAATCAAAGCATGCATATCAAACACCCACCGAACTGACTATATAATTTCACTCAAGGATGCTTTCACTGTTTGAAAAAAAAGATCATTATTTGATCTCTGCATCACTGGATTCGCTCATACTAGTAATTCTTTTAATAGAATGTAATAAAAATGAAGTTTTTGACAGAGTTATCTGCCACTGAAATGTTCATTTTAGGGCATTTCAGCGAAACTATAACTCATTTTACCGAAGTGATATGGAAAATCTTATTTTTTCCCCTTGATTCTGATGGTGTAAATAGCTAAACAAAACTTTCAAAATGATTTTTTTTTTCATGTCATGTTTCACCCACTGCCTGATTCTTACCGAGACTGACGCTTAAAATGCATAAATACCAATGATATGAATATTGGAATTTTCGGCTGTGCACCTGTTTCAAGGAGTAGCCTCTCTCACCGGTAGCACAAAAACCCATTACTAAGGGAGTACAAGATTTATTGTACACAATAAACTGTTAAAACCAAGAATATCGAAACAGGAAGTCAAATTCGGCACCAATTAGTTCTACCGAAGTATGACTAAGGAGTCAACAGTGCATTGTATTATTAGCCATCAGTTAACATGTACCTTTTGAACAATAATTTTACTCACTATAAATGGTACGCCCATTATAGATTTTCAAGTTGTTTATATTATGATTTTAGGCTATGCCTATGATGGGCGGAGTTCATTCTTTGTTAACGGTGCACTATTCAAGTTGAAATAAATACAAAAAAAAATATTAAAACGTGTATTTCCCCCTATTTTGACGTCTGGTCTGTACGTCTGCTCACCGCATATTGCTATAGTCGAAGTCTCATTCGGTGAGGAGAATATGTACGTATGAGACTTTCTTCTGGGAATGCTTAATACATTTCTACACAGCCAATAATTTCCAAATCATTATTAAATAGATAAATAAGTATAAAAATCGTATCCATCGCACCGACGTATCAAAAGACAAAACAGCGCCTCCGCAATCACGCGAACGTCTACTTCCGTTTAAAAAGATCAACTTCCGTCAGAATATTGTTTAGCCATTCGTAGTTCTGGTCTTACATTCTACATGTATATAACGTCGTTGACGCTCCGTTCGTACAAAGAGAAATCGATGAAAAGTCAACTAAACTCTAAGTTATCTTTCTTCGTTATGATTGTATAGTCTTACTTTTGTACTGAGAATGCTATGTTAACCATCCACCTTTATGAAAGAGTTTTTAATTTTACTTTATATGTATCACTCTATGTTCAACAATGTTTGAAGTTTCTTTAAATGAATTGTAGCCTACCCAGCGCAACCTGGCGGCTACCCAGCACAACCAACCAGTGGCTATCCTCAGCAGTATGGAATGGGACAGCAATCTTCATCAGTTGTAATAACTGGACAACCAACAGTTCTCATCCAGCAGTTCCGGGAGACCTCTGTCAGAACACAATGTCCAAGCTGTAGGGCAGATATCTTGACCTCTACGCACTATGAAACAGGAACAATGACTTGGGTTGTTGCAGGCGTGCTGTGTTTCGTTGGGTAAGTATTTTGTTAATAAAATTTATTTTTGTTGTATGGCGTTTTTTTCTAAGCAATTTTTAATGAAAGTGTGTAGAAGTATATCGTTCTTCCTTAACCATTGTTAACCATTCCTTTTTGATGAACTGCTTAATGCGCTTTTTGTGTTGTCTGCATCCGTGAGTTGTATTTGCAATTGTATGAATTTGTCTACTTTATATTAATTTGATATCACTGAGGCATCTTTTGGCGTAGCTTAATACTACGCATGTGCTGTATTATAATTTAAAAGGGCTATTGTTGAAGCAGAAGCAAAACACAATTTAATTTTAAACTTAAACCACCAGCGCTAAAATTGGAAACTACCCTCCCCACCGCTACACACACACCAGAATAAAATGGGAAACACAATTTAGGTATAAACTTAACACACCCGCGGAATAATGGGTGAATCAAGACAATGGTCTTACTGTTACTCGAACTTGAGGTATTTGATCAGTTAACAAATCAAATTAAACAACAAAACATTTTTTATGTCTTTTCAGGCTTTGGCTCGGATGCTGTCTTATCCCATTCTGTATTGATGGCTGCAAAGATGTAGTCCATAGCTGTCCACAGTGTCGCCATACCATTGGCCGTTACAACCGTATGTAGTTACAGATGTTGTTGTGAATATGAAGTTCGGTCTGATTTACAACAGACGCATCTACCGAGGGTATCTACATAATGTGAACATTTGTAACATATATTATAATGTATCAAAGTAGAGCTTCACTATTTACTGTGATAATTCGTTACTTTCAAATGTAATTTTTAATGTAATTTTTAATGTAATTTATATGTTGTTAAGAAGATACACCTGTTTTGATGTTAATATAAAACTATTTTTGTGTTTATGTATGCTCACTTTTTTTTGTAAATTCATAATTTACTGTTGTTTATTTTTTTTTAGTTTTGAAATTTTCTCAACTATTTCATCTGAACCTGTTTACGATGTAAACTAAATAAAGTGCCATTTGTTATAGTTTTTGCATCTGCTATAATGTCTGAAATATTCCAAGAAATTTATAAACTTCGACAACTATGACAAAACATACAGTCACAAGAATGCCTAGATGGAAAACATTGTGGAAACAACAACAACAAAAAACAAGAAAAAATATTTTAAAAAAGCAATAAATGAAATCATACCAACATAGAAAATAAAAAAAAACAGAAAAAAAAAAATAATAATAATAACCCACACCAAACAATTAAAATGAAACTACCAACTCTTAATCTGCAATATAAACAATAATGTTGAATATCACGAACTGTTTGCAGTTAAACAATTCACGAGAGGGTTTTCTAAACAAATTTTGAAATGTCTAAAAATCGAAAAAAAACTTCGGAGCGTCAAAAATGGAAGCCAATGAATACAGAAAAACGGAGACAAATTACATACACAATGCATATAACAGAATAAAATGAAATTACACACACAAATTGATGATCAGGAAAAAAAACCATAACACTTGTAGTAGCAATTCTCACAAATAACCTGGAGTGACATCATGTGTTCTATAGAAGAGTAAACATGTTCTGCTCCATAACATTACAAGTGTGTAAAATCCTCTAAGAGACAAGCTACAATATTAAATGTACCTCTCCGACACATTTTGTAAATGCGATTTTAAAAGAGATTCTACCATAAACAACGGGGCAACTTCCAAGTGGGATGTTAATTAATTCATCAAAGTTTCGTGATGCAAAGAATATTTAATGTTGGAATAAAATCCATAATTAAATGTTAGAGAATAAATCACCTAGAAAAACTAATACATACAAAAGTTCAACATTTAAACGCTGATCCATTGATCTTGAACTTGATAATTACATATAATAACTCATTCGAAAATAAACTGACAAGATGAACTTTATTTAAGATTTTTAAAGGGGATGAAATGTATTTCTGTCTAATTTTAACATCCTTACACACGGCTAGTGTGATTTAAGACTTGCAATATCACCGCTGTAGTTCATATGACTCAGTTCTGTAGCCCCCCCCCCAAAAAAAAAACAACAAAAAAAAAACAAAAACAGAAACAGAAACAAAAAAACAAAAAAACCGTATGTGTACAGGAGCTACACCACTGTATCTATTAAGCGTTGAGTTCGTTGGTTGTCTAAACACTGCAAGATATATTTATTTACAGATATTAAATGATAACCAGATAAAATAATATTTGGTAATGATCATATCATCTGATAAAACTAGGTTTATACACATATTTAAGTAACACAAATTATTTCAATGTATATCATAAACAATGGATAGTAAGACGGCAGAGGAACAAATCCGTTTGACAACAACCAACCAGATTAACACAACGTACGGCGAACCTCCTCCCGGTAAGGCTGTTCATATAGACACTTATGTGCAAGTTTTACGAACTGTTTCCGTTGATACATCTGAGAGTAAATGCTACACCATCCAGTAAAAATTCTAACAGTTTTCAACAATTTTTTACAGGAAAGCGTTGCACATACCTGGCAGAAGTACTACTCGGCCTGCTTGGGAAATTAGAACTATTTAGATCTCTAATATACTTTATCAATATGATGTTTCAATAATTAATACAGTTTATACACTGTAATGCATTGATTTATATCGTGCCACATTGCACTTCTTACTTAAACTGAAAAAAGAAACATTGTTTTATCCAAACTCTTCACTAAACGATACTATCAAGCCAGTGGCGAATTTATGGGGGTTGCTGGGGTTGGATGTTTTGGAAATGTTAAAAATTTGGGCAAAAGTGAGTACATCATAGTCTGGGAACCCCTTTAAAATCTCTGGATCCACCTCTGTTACTACTTATACTAGAGCAGCTGAAATTTTACCAATGAGGAGTAGATATTTATCAATACTGTCAAAGTCGTCAACTTGTGCACTTGTTATAGGACTTAATTATACGATTCCACTTATTTCCTATGCCAAAGGAGAGCAATGGTGAGAATCAAAGTTCTACTCTTATCTGTAATATCTCTAATAACAAGTCTTTCGGAAAATTAAACTTCACGGGCTGAGCCAATTAGCGTTCATAATTCTGTATTAAGTTTTGATGAAGTTAGCCCAATCATCATTGTGTTATTGTTTGCTTTACCCTACATGAACAACAACTTATCTGTCATGGACGAGGACAGTCAGGTTTTTAAAATAAGACATTGTTTGTGACAACAATGATTTTCTTAGAACCACCTATTCGTTTTTTGAATCAGTGTACGAAATTCATCCACAGTGAAAAAACGTCAATACTCTATTTCTCATGCGACCCATTTTTAAATTTTCCAATGTTCCGTTCTTTATTGTATGTCAAGTTTAAAATTTCAATATTATCTGAGTCGATAGATCATAGCTGTGTAAATATATTCATTTTAAGGAGTGCTGGCATACATGTACTTGCATTACACAAGGCATTTAATATTAATAATCATTAATCATCTGGAGACGACGAGTATTGCATTTGTTATAAATATTATTAATGAATAAAACCATGGATCGTGACCGCACTAAATAAAGGATTAATGAATTAAGTGGCAGTATGTGTAAGGATCAGGCAGTGGGTGAAACATGGTATGAATAAAAACCACCATTTTGACAGTTTAATTTGATTATTTTCACCGCCAGAATCAAGGAAAAAAGACAATATTTTCCAAATGAAAAAAAAAAATATAGTGTAATTTGGCTATTTGCACCGTCAGAATCAAGGAAAAAGATAATATTTTCCATATCATTTTGGCTATTTGAGTTACAATTTCATTGAATGCACTGAAAATGAACATTTCAAGGGCAGATAACTCTGTAAAAAACCTCATTTTTCTAACATTCTATTGAACAATTTCTGAGCAAAGCCAGTGATGCAAAGGTCAAATAATGTTTTTTTTAAATAGAGAAAGTATCCTTGAGTGATAATATATTGTCATATGGTTTGGACATGCATGTTTCTGATTTTTCCCTTTCGCCTGATTCTTACGAATTTGCCTGCAGCAGTGCTAAGCTTGTCGTAAAAGGCGACTAAATAGTGCTCAGAACCCTAGTCGGGGGCTAGGGCGCTCTGCCCACAGAGCAACTGGGTTGTTACATGCTGGGGTCGTCAGGCTATAATACGGAAAATCTTATCACAAACCATAGTGGTGCACCGTGTTGGGAAAGATGCCTCGTTCCTCGCACGTTAAAGAACCCTGCTTTGGTATTCGATAGGAGTAGGAACCTTTGCGCTCTGTCACAGGAGGGTAAATTACCCGACCCTACTTATCCCTCCCTTTTTCTAGTGGCAATCAAAATTTGTCGACCCTTTTATCTTTGTGTCCAAATCCAATTTTTTCATTTAATCATCATCATTTCATATTCATTTAATCATCCATTTCATGTACATCGCCTGAATATAGCTGAAATATTGCTGCTCGGACGTTAAATCTCTACAATCAGAATCAATCAGCCTAATTCTTACAAACACTTACACTTAAAACAGTTAGATTAATAGTGTAAATAACTCATCTCATTTAACGAATGAAAATGATTTCAACTCGAACAAAGATTAAATAAATGCATTACATAAATATAAATAAGTTCCAATATTAGACTTTCCGTACATATGAATAGGATGGGTAAACAAAGGCCGCACTTCCACAATCCTAACACCTGGTAAGTTACATTCTCCCTGCCACGATGCCTGGTAGAGCTAAATCAGTTACTACAGGTTTATATAAAATTTATACAATATATGACAGTCTTATTTCATATTAACATATTGTTTTCTTTAAGAAAACTGTTAAATCAATTTATACTGATTCATTTTCATACTTAAGGGGAATTTCTACATGATCAATTAAGTGGACTTATGTTCAAGGAAATATGTAGTTTCACAATTTTATTTAGCTTTCATTGAAGTATTTATATTTGATGCGTCTTTTCATGATATAACGATGAAGACATTAAAATAAAAAAATCTTTTTAATTGTTACGTTATTTATCAAAAATCTTTGATTCGGAAAGGTGCATTTATATTGTGTATTTAAACTTGAACAAAACATTTTTCAGAAGATGTAAAATTAGATACCAACCTATTCACGTGATAGTCTGGAGAGGAAGACATCGGACAAATTTCAATACAAGTATTAAAAAAAAATAAAGATTCAGCTATTGACAAACATAAAAAAAAAACGTCTCTAATACAAACCACATCACGCGGTATATTTTATTTTAGGTAGACGCGCAGATTATTACCACCTGAACCTATTTATTTTACAAAACTTTATCCAGTTGTCAAATCACAAACATGCGTACATCCAGATTGAATTGATTCAGATGAGTTTTCCTAAGAAGTTATGAAGCTGCATGATCAATTATTCAATACACAATAACTAATTCGAACTGAAGGTCACATAATCATGCGTATTACACCTAAGCGCGTGTATTTGTCTCCGGATTAGTTATTTACATAGCAAAATATATAATCGAATCAATGTTGCGGTGATTAAAAAGGATAGTTGTTCATTTTATCATCAATTTCATGTTCATCGTCTGAATATAGGTGGAATATTGCTGCTCGGGCGTTAAACGCCAACAATAATAATAAAAGTATAGTTATTCTTGTCTTTCATTGTAGCTTATCCTGGTACACAGCCCTACATCCCTGGCCATCCCGTGGTCGTATTGCAGCAGAGATTTTATGAAGATCCTGTGTCCACGAAATGTACCTCTTGTGGAGCAAACATCATAACGAAGTTGGATTATGAGACAGGCACAGTGACATGGCTAGCCTCTGGGATAATGTGTCTAATAGGGTTGGTTGCTTCAAATAAAATTGAATAAAGTTTTCAAACAATATTTCTTACACTTTGAGAAGTTAAACTACATGAATTACATGTATCTATTGTTGTGTATGTTAGTCTCTTTATTTTATTCTATTGACGAAACGCTTTCGAATTAATATTGTAATCTTTAAATTAATCAATAACAAAAATGTTAAAAAAAAGTTTGTCATTAATACTTATACTTAACTTCCCGATACGTTAGAAATTCTGAAAGACACCAATGATTAAATATTAAACGACAGTTACCAATTTTTCATACACTTGTAATAAGCCGACCAAAAAAACAAAAAACAAAAAAACAAAAAAACAAACATTCTCTAATTCGTAATGCAAACATTTGGTGTTTGTTTCAGATTATGGGCAGGTTGTTGTCTGGTACCGTTTTGTTTAAAGGGTGCAAAGGACGTTGTACACTATTGTCCAAGTTGTGGTAACGTGGTAGGACGCTATACTAGGATGTGATGTAGACTGTATCTAGAGCGAAACTGACAGTCAAACACATAAATAAACAACAAACAAGATAACTGAAAATATGCAAATATTATAAATGTTTTCATCTCGTGACCATTTGTAATGCAATTTTGTTGTATCGTTATACCATACGTAATTGTACATAGACATTTCTTGGATTTGTTAAGGTTTGCAAATAAATTAATAACAACATGAATTCGTATCGATTTAAATATTCCCTTTAAAAAGAGTTCAGAATGTAGGTAAATTATACATAGAATGTAGGTATACATGGATATATTTATTTTGTCCACGTCTATTTACGAAGAGAGTCATTTAACAGATTGATCATATGATTAAGCTATAAATACCCGGTTTTATTACGTACTGATGACGTATTGGGTATTTCAAAAATAGATCAGGGTCATTTGTTATTTTGAAATACATGGTCATATGATGTGTACAATGTATTTGCATCGTAACCTCGTGAGCATTCTTAATACGTAGCAAGTGTATAAATTTCGAAGTGCCAGCAAATCAGTTTTATTCCTCACAATGAACACTAATGCATTACACCACAGAAATATTAACAAAGACAACGATTTATACGATGAGCCCCCACCCCGTAAGTACATATTTTTTTCATTAGAGAACATCTTTTTGGAGAAAAGTAATAAAATCAGAATTATAATTCAGATTTAAATATAATTTTATTTGGCTGACATTATGTTTGTTTATATATATTTATATAATTTAATCGGTACGGATTTAATCGTTTTGTTAATGTAAGCTGTTCTTGACCTTTGTATTTTCATATACATTTGTAATTATGTATGCTTACAAATACAACAATACAATATTTTGTAATATACATACATCCTTCAGTAGTAAGTCTGTTTAATGCTGATTGTGTAAATGCTTATTTTGCATATTTTATGTACAGCCTACCCTGGTCATGAGCCATCCAACCTGCAAAACCAATACTGTGGAAAGGGCAATTTGACCCCAACACAAGTATTGACATATGGCAGTCCTACGGTCTTACTGAAACGGGTGCTACATGAAGATCCTGTGCAAATGAGATGTCCTTATTGTCAGGCTGATATTGTCACTTCTACCAAATATAAGAATGGGTCTGGAACATGGTTAGCATCAGCTGTTATGTGCTGTATAGGGTAAGTTTTGAATGTAAATTGATTTGAAATAAGTCCGGGTAATTGTATCACCCTTTTCAGATCTTTTCATAAGAAATTTATATGCATGTATATTTAATATTACAAAGGGACATTTTGCCCCGTGCAGGTCCGGGTGTTAAAAGAATAGGCCTACAGCAGCGCTAAGCTTGTCGTAAAAGGCGACTAAACAGTGCTCAGAAACCTAGCCGGGGGCTAGGCGCTCTGCCCACAGAGCAACTGGGATGTGTGCCCCAGGTGGTGGAATGGGGTACCCCTGGCGTGTTGCATGCTGGGGTTGTCAGGCTATAATACGGAAAACCTGACCGCAAACCATAGTGGTGCACCGTGTTGGGAAAGATGCCACGTTCCTCGCACGTTAAAGAACCCTGCTGTGGTATTCGATAGGAGTAAGAACCTTTGCGCTCCGCCACTGGAGGGTAAATTACCCGACCTTACCCATCACCCCTTTTTCCAATGGCAATCAAAATTTGTCGACCCTATTATCCTTGTGACCCATCCTTTTTTTTTCATTTCATGTTCATTGTCTGAATATAGCTGAAATATTGCTGCTCGGACGTTAAACCCCAACAAACAAACAAACAAAACAAAGGGACATTTTGCGAAAGGAACTTTATTGGAAAACTATATCAAGATGTTTTGAACGCAAATGAATAACTGCGAATACTAAAATTGTAGTCGAGTGCTCGGCCTTCAGAGCGAGTAATAAATAGTACTCGAGTATACTCGGCCTTCCGTGCGAGTACTGAAATTGTACTCGAGTATTCGGCCTTCCGAGCGAGTACTGAAATTGTACTCGAACATTCTGTCTTCGGAGCGAGGACTCGTGTATTCTTTGCCATCCCTATATAATATAAAGGAATAAAATATATGGAAACGATATTACTGTAATCTAAAAAAGAACAACACGTTGGTGCTTTACTCTCTCTTATAATACAATTTACAAAGAAAGCGTAAATATACCGGAAGTGTAATTATTTTTAATTGATGTAACAAGAATAAGCAAAAACAAAACAAAAAAACACTCTCCTAAAATGTTATATATTGTTTTCAGGATGTATCTTGGATGCTGTTTGCTTCCATTTTGCCTGAAAGGCTGTAAAGACGTTGTTCACAGTTGCCCAAAATGTAAGACAGAGATTGGAAGATACTCACGGCTTGGTGACGATTGAGGACGTCAGTGTAACTTAGTTATATGAAACGTACATTGAAAAGCATCAGCCCAGATGCGACAAGTTCCATCACATTATCAAAATTCAAGAGATTGATTCGGACATGAATGTGTTGTTCAGTTATATTGTATTCTCGAACAAAGAGCAAGGCAACTTAACAAGAAGACGGAAGACAGTACTTAGTCTATTTTATTGCCAATGCAATTGTCATTCTTATCACCATCTGTCGATGTGCATAAAAGGTTTATATAAAAAGTATCAAAATAAATATATTTAAATAATTACTAAAGTCGTATTTTCATGTTTTATTTCAAGACGAATATGTTTCAAGAACTACGGAAGAAAATAGCATTATAAAATTAAGACTATAAAGTTGCAAAGGAAAAATACAATATCATTGCATTGGATTTATGACAATATAATAATGCAGTCGGTACTTTTAGGACATGCAACTTCATAAGCACATCTAGATATTGTAAACTGATATTGTGGCTACTAATGACAAAAAAAAAACTGTATTACATTTACAATGATTTCTTATTTCAACATCATCTCCTTATTAAGGTAAAGTTTACCTATTATCTACTTCAGTTTGTTTTGAAAGTATTCGAAATTTATTTTTTCAAGCTAATACAACAGTATTGAAAAATATCTTTGATTTGTGAAGTGTCGTGAATCCTCACATTTCAATAATAAAAAAATCTGTTCATTATTGAAGCTGTCTTTGTAAAATAAGACAGAATATGAAACATTCATGTCAGAAACCCAGAAAATCAACTATTTCTAAGTCAGACACTAAGTTGCATGCCCTATAATCAGTCGTAAGGAGGTAGACCTAGGATAAAGGACACAACTCTTAAAAATCATTGGTACGTTTGTATTCAGCATTTTACATCAATCTTATGTAAGCATCTAATTAACTTGGATTCATTTTATTCTGCATCAAACGAAAGCGTGAGAGGCTTTGGTGAAATTGAATATGATACAAACATATCACTGATTTCATGAGTTATGTCCCTTACCTTAGGTCTACCTCCTTAAGTCGGCACTCGGGTGCTGCCCTTTTGATACAATAAAAACATAACTTGATTAGGGTATTGGTGTATTACAAGAGTTACTGTTCTTGATTTTGTTGATATTAGCGGGAGATGAATGTATGATTTACTCCAAAATACGGATTTGTTTTCAGGAAAGATATCGGCAAAAAAAATACCGAAGTCAATAATGGGACAAATCAGATAAATCAAAATACAACTACATGTCATAAATGTGTAAACCGACATCACATAAACATTTAAAGCACTAGCATTTCATATAAACTCTAACAAAAAATGTAAGCAACGTCTGGTGATCCGGAATGGGAAGTCAGTGGCATCCGTCACATTGCATTTGATTAAACTAGTTGCAATAATGAAACTTCCATATACACTCTGTCAAGAATAAGTCAATAAGAAGTCCCATCAATAATAACGAAGGCAAATACATATGCAATTCATATCAAATGAAAAATTTAAAAATCATCATTTACTGAAACCTCAATTCAATTGTTGAACAGATGGTCGTAAACTTGAAAATCATAAAATGATAAAAAACAAAAACAAAAAAACATGCGAAAATAAGCGAACCAAATATAAAAAGCAAACATTATATTTAAGACTTTGTAAACAAAAAGAAATGTATCTTTGTCTAAGTAAACATGATGGTTGCTAGATTAAAAACATGAAATGAAGAAAATCTATAGTTACGTAAAAATATAAAATGATTATTATTAAGTAAAAATATCGTGTGTTCGATGAGTTTTTCTACGCCTAGTTTAACCTATAAAGGATACTTATAACATTAAAGGCAATGTCTGAATTTCATATGGATTGGTGCCTTAGCAAAACACAGCTTCCTTGTGCAAGAATAAAATCCTTACAGCCGATAATTATCTACAGGTGAATAATACATGTACCATATAACTTTTAGCTATCGACTATAATACATATTAAGCTAATAGTAAACTTTAGAAGTTTAGTGTGGTTTAGAAATCGATTTGTCACATGACAACTACTTATAGATCGATTGTTTATTCATGTGTTTTACGTAACAAGGAATCAATAACGCCATGTAATGTAAATCAAAGTACTCATGTACTGAATCAAATTATATCGATCGCTTGAATTTTTACGCCTCAAATAATCGTCAAATTGCAAAAATATGGGATAAAAGCAGGGATAAAAGGAAAGTACAGGAATCGAATTCAAACGTATCATTATTGTTTTAAATGGTTAATATTGAACTCTTTGACTTATTTTTAAATTCACCATTCTGATTACGAAGGACATTTAATAAACGCACAACAAAATTCGCGATGCATCGTATGATGCAGTTTACTAGTTTCCGAAATATTCAGGTTCGATGACGGTGTACATGGAACACCTAGATGAATTAATACAAAACATCCAACACACTGCTTGATTGAACTACAAACTACTAGTTTGCCTTTCCCAGTTTCTAAATATTTAATTCGAAATTCAGTTTAAAGATTTTCAGGTCGAAACTGTCTGTCAAATAATTCAAACTTAAGTCACAATCATTGAAAATAAACCATGCCCTTAGATACACGTCCCTCTCAACTAGCTACATTTCTCAGTTGATAAGCTATAGAGCTCAAGTCCCACAAGTTATCGCACAGACACATGTGTGTCATGTAAAAGCGCTTAGTTTCTGGGCACCTAGTTCCAGAGACACGTACAGTAACATAAACACCAAAGTCTTAGAATACAATTTCAACAATTATGTCTGGTGCAGGAAACACTCGCCATGCACTTTTAAGGCCTTGAAGCACCTACAGCTCTATCATTATAACACATGGCCAAACAGAATTATTATTACAAAAAACCAATATCACCAGACGACAGACTAATACCATTCCTGAGAAATGCATTATCGAAATTCCTGTACCATCATCTATAAGCAAATTTTCATTTTTATTTGTCACCTCTGGACTTCCAGTGTTACGAGGCGGTAACCGTAATAAAAATTTAATATAAATTAAAAATGCGTGTAGTCCTTGCCTACCTCATGGAACCTCTTTCTTTATATAAGTGTTTTGATCGTAATCAATGCCCCCTTTCTGTAAATACTAGTATATGGATCCACCAGGTCCTGCATGAAATTTCTTAAAGACAACCCTTCCAATCGACATTCACCATTGCTCTTTTTCATTTCTATGAGCGATGGCTATTAATAATCTCGCAGGATTTTTATTTCTAAATATCAAATGGTTTATTATGCGTCTAAAAGTATTGTATTTGTAGGCGCCTTATTGAATATGATATAATGAACGATTTGTTTTTTATTCTGGTAAATGCATAAAAAAACAGGTACTGGTGATGTTAGAGGTCAACTATTTTTTATTTGGATCGCTGTTAATACAAACCAAATTAATCATCATATTTAGTTCGCAGTAAACGCTGTTTATTGAGTTCGTTTAATGGCGTAAATAGCATAGAATTAAATATGACAGAATAAAAATACATATAAAGTGGACCTACACTGTTGTAATTATCTGCATTTGAACCTTAATGGGGTATGAGAGTGGGACTATTTTCTTGCGGTTATATAAGATAATTTCAGATGCTAACAGGCTTTACAATTCTAAAGGCTCTGGCGACTGTTATATCAATTCTGATCTTCAATCTAAATTGATAAAAAAAACTCACTCGAGTGTTACCATTGGTCACGATCTGATTGGTCACTAGTCTGAATAAAGTCTAGTGAACAAAAATTCAAGTACTTCCCTGTCTATGAATTGTAGGCAAAATGTATATAAGCTGTAGTACATAAAAAAAACCGCAGAGATTTTATTGCATTATCCAAGTATTCATACCTCATAACCTCCAGAAATGACCATCAATGTGTTTGAAAAGCTTACCTTCTTAAGATATTGATGGGTCAAATTTAATGTAAATGAACGATGGAAAATGGTAAGAAAATGTTGTCGTACTTTGTGCCTATATAAACAATCAAAACATATTTACGCCACAGATGCTTCAAGAAAAATTTAAAAGCTTTTCTGTTGTTTTCTAGATATATTGAATATATTTAAGACAAAATACATTCAAAGTGAAATAAATTATGCGCAACCAATTGCCCGATTCTAATACAGATTGGTACTTAAGTGTTCACCAAAGTAGGATAATTATAACATGTTTATTAACAGTATTGATGCTGAGTATTTTGACTTTCGTCTTCTTCTTTTTCAAGTTTTGGATCATTCCTTTCGTACACCACGTGGTTGCACTCTGGGCAAACATGGATGAAATCGCGACAGAAACAGTAAGGTATCAAACAGCAGCCAAGAAAACCACTGCAAAAGACAATCACACACGTCATGTCGTTTATTTTAATACAGAATAATTTAATGCACGAAAAACTAAAGTTATGAAACATGAACATCTAAATCTTATCATCAAACCGTCCTGATTATTTGATAAAATGGTTTCGGAGCAGACTAAATATGAGCATCTTGGATGATTTAATGAACATATAATCTGCCATCTAAGGTTATTCTTATGCGTTCTACACTTTTTATGGCATTCATTTCAAGAATTATTCTGCGTTGCCTTGCGTAATTATATGAGTATGAAATAAGACTGCTTTTAAGCATTAATGCACACATGAAACTGTATTTATTATTTCACTGTGTTATTTTCGAAAATCATGCCAAATGCTTACCCCAGCAGAATGCAACAGACACAGCACGCCTGACCACACTCACTTGGGACATTCTTTACTTTTGTTTTTATCTCTCTGTTACATGAAGGACATTCGGTCTTTCTTGTCTTGCGTTTCTTTTTAATATCTTCTTTCGGATCTGGTTCTTTGTTATCTGGTATTTCTGTCTTGTCTTCAACGTTTACACAAAAAGGTTTAAGTTGAGGCTGAACGAAATTAGTTATTGGTTGTTTGGCAACTGGAGGTGGTTCAATAGTGTGTGGTATACGGAAGTCACACAAGCTGTAAAGGGCAACTGGATCTATAATAACGAAAATGATATTAAATCAGAATTTCCTCTTTGAAAAGCGTATTAGTTGCCTAGATTTTTGGTAAATATTGCATTTGGAAGATAAAAATTATCATAAAATTTTCGAAAATTTAAGGTGGAAGTATAAACTAATTCTATTATAAATGATTCTACAAAAAAAGCAAATGATTATACTTAAAAAATATGATATATAAAAAAGTGAAAGTAACTTCAGGTTTTTAGACCCAAAAGGGAAAAAAATAAAACAAAAAGACATTCCCCACAAGAAACGAAAATAAATCACAGTAAAATTTGAGTAAAAGGTAAAGAATAGGTAACGCTAATGGATACCCCACATTAAGTAGAATCAAAATAGCATTGAAAAAATGGCATCACAACATTGGGACGTTTACATAAATAACAACGTTAACTATCTTCTTACGCTTACAACAATATAGACCCTTTTATGGTAACTTGATGAGCATGCTCAATTCCGCAAGGTAGGGCTTGGGAAAAACAACAGAATTTAACTCGTGGAAGTGTATATTGAGCATGCTCTACGCATGTTCATCGACTATCCCACAGTTAGCATAAAAGGGCATTTTGGAAATACGTTGTGTGAATAAATATATTATAGCTGAAGAAAGTGTAAATGTCTTGTAAATTCCTTTAGATAAGTGGTTGGCTTTATAAACAAATAAACACTGCAAACTGTTGTCCATTATGTACTCGAGAAATAAAAAAAATGTTAGAGTTCATTTTTGAACACAATAGAATACTCGGGCATATACACACGTCTTAAAATGTTTTACATTCCTAAACAATGATAAAAATACTAGTATTTCGGATAACAAATATCCATTTTCAGAATTCAATTGATGAAAGGCTTTTAATTGATCCAATACTTCTGATGTGTTGTCTAGGTTTTAGTATGATCGTAGCATGAAAGTCAAAATTAAAAGTGTCGCGATACATCAAATTAAATTTATAAGTGACCGAATAGAAGAATTTTTTTTTGTTACGAGACAAAATATAGATAGCAAATAAGAAATATAGCATCTTACGTAAAGTAATATAAAATGAACATATGCCTGCCCTTTTCGTGGATAGGGACCCATTCATGAAGCAAGACTATCCCGCGAAAATTTGTGTTTATTTTCGCATATATAGAGATAACTTGACAGTCAAAACCATATTTTCTATAACATAATAACTGTAATTGCTTCAGCCCAAATCACATGATAGTTACAATGAAAATAGAGTATAACAGGAATGAATTGTAATTGGAGAGAGTAAATAACAAAAATATAACAACGAATGCGCGAAACTTGTTCCCCGCACGTGATAAGTAGCAGTCTTTTTTTTTGAATCATGCAAATTCTGCAAAATGTGATACACCCCCCAAAAAGCTACATATTTTTAATTCTGTTATTAAGTTGCTTTATAGATCTTTATGATGAAATGTATAATTATTCATTCCAATCTGTCAGCTCTTACGGATTGATCCAAATGGAAAACCCAATAGTTTCTATCGTACATTGCTTTTTTAGGGTCATTTACAGAGTTATCTCCCTTAATTTTTAATTCTGCAGTACATCCCGTATAATTTTTCATATCTAAAGATCATGGGTTATATAAATAACCACATGCTACCATCTGTTTACTATGACATTTTAAACAAAATATCCAAAATAAAAATATGTAGGCTTTTTAACCATGAATCACATTTTGCATGATTCTTATTCTCAAGCGTTCTCTCTATGATTACTACTTGGTTATCTCATTAATTATATGGATTTTGTCTATAATTTATCCTGCAAGTAAACTTTCTACTATAAAATTTATAGGAGTCGAATTACGCAAAGCTTTTTTCCTCCACTGCATAATATCGTCTCCTAATTACCTTATCAGTTATGAGAAACGTTTAAAAACGTTTATGAATAAGGAAATCAGTATAAAGATGTCATTGCCGACCTCCGCGCTCAAAAGATTGCTAAAAAATTAGCTGTCATGACAAATGTAGTCATATAAAGAGTTATACAATTATAAAATTATTATTACTATTATTCGCTCTCTGTGGTAGCAGCATATGTCTTACTACCGCCAGTACTTTCTACCTCCACTTCCGATATTAAACATTTGATGTACTACGTCTTGCATACAAAAACAATGTTGTGTTTGGCTTTGTTTGCTGGTACAACAAAATATTTTTCATGTATAGTAGACAACCTTAACGGGGTCTTTAAAAATTGGTGTATCATTGTCACCCATTGACCTACTTATTCTTTTCAAAGTTAAAGAGCTCACCTATTTCATCAATTTTGACAACAAGTCAAGGTCTTTGCGGTCTTGTTTTATACATTTTCTGGAACAGCCACATCCATAGGAATTTAAAAGTTCCATATGGAGAGTGATTCATTCTGTTTAGGATCTTTAGCAAGGATAGACTCGTTTTCTTCGATGTCTAAATCTTCTCTAATGGCGCAACCGTAAATGCTGCATTTGAATGAATAATTGTGACAAGAACAGTCAGGTAGTTAAGCCTTGAAGTACTCAATATTGATGTCCTTAAAAATACTCTTTTGTATTTTTTATGCCATTGCTGAAGTATAGGAATGTGAAATAATCGGCATGGATTTATCTTTGTTACACGAAGGAAATTTGTTCGTGACGGTTATGTGGTGGAGGATTTTAGACAAGTTAAAAACATCAGATCGTAGACAACTTCCTAGCATAAACATCTCACTATTGTATGGAAAATCATGTTTTTTTTTCATAAGATCAAATGAAAGTTCAGTGCGGCGACCAGGATTTGCGTAATAAATACAAATATAAGGGGGTGGTATTACTGTTTGAAAAATACAAATTAAATACTTACCAATATGTTTTTGGTTTATATCCGTTGACATATTTTTAATTTTCCCACTGAAGGATCAAAACTCTGAAATTCGTAGTTTCATACATCTATATATCTTATTGAAGAAAGAAAGCATTTCAACAAGATCTTAGATTTAAGGCGATTAAAATTATCTTACCGTTATTAAATTGTGACATCTTCCCAACTGTCTTAAAAAGCAGGCCCTTTATACATATCTTCCAGAACACGGTTCTTACATTTCTTTACAGTCAGGACTCAAACAAAGCCTTCTTCGATTTTTTTTAAGTACGTTAAGAAAGTAAATTTACAATCTCAATAAAATGTTTCTTATATTCTCATACAGTAAAGAGTAAAATAAACAAATAATTGCATGAAATTGACTATGTTAAATAATAAATTGAACTACAATCGAAGTTAGCATTTGAACCAATAGGATAGGTAAGTCTCGTCATGTGACCCCGTGATTTCACTAGAATGGGTCCTAGTCTGCCATTCAAAAGCATGGAGATTTGCCATTTAGAGAGCATTTAGTTAAGTTATAAGGACAAAGCATCTTTTTGTGTAAAAAAAAAATACCGATAAAAAATGACAAATATCTATCTCTACATGATAAAGGAATGAAGATAAAACATAAAATGGGAGATTTTATAATGTTTTACAGCGTTTCGAGTACCCGGAAGTAAACAATACTTCGGTTTTCAATACGTTCTACATCAGAAATTCCGGTAAAGAAAATGAAACTAGAACGAGACTTGCATACCCTATTGCAACATACAAAATCAAAACGCAGTTGCGGCAAAACTAAAAACCAGAATATGATAACACAATGCACAAAAAAGAAATACTAATATACAAAATGTTGATCTTGTTTTTTTTTTTCAATGCAATTATTGATTAAATTTTATGAAACGAAAAATAAGGTAGCAATGTTTATACAATTAATAATGAGGAACAGATACTATATTGTCTTAGCTTAATTACGATCTACACCGAGGTATCTCTTTTTGTTTTTGTTTTTAAGTATAGCGAAGTTTGGAATATTTATATAACAGGATTGTTTTGGTTTTTAATCGATTAAGTAGCGGTATTGGAAATGTTTTCAAGTCCTTTGATTTTATTCTTATATACCAACAAATATTCCTCATATTGTACTATTTAAAATACAGATAAATAACATGTTGTTATGGTTATTATTCTCAAATAAAATAAAACACAAATGTATTTGAAAAAAGTTTGAAGATACTTAATTTTGTAAGAACAACATCAAATAAAATCTTTGAATTTTTTTTTATCAGATATGGTGCACTTCTTTATTTTAAACACTCGACATAACCAATGGTAAGTATTGTGTGCAATGATCACAAATCTGTTTCCCCGCATTTTAAAACCATTTTTAAAATAGAAAGGCACCTTAATCACCTTAATAATAACGAATTAGATTATTATGCTATCGCACCTTTCCCTGAACTTCAGATAACGAACGCTTCTCTTGTCTGTATCACGATCAACCCGAAAAAAAAATCGACAAAATAATAAAAATAAACATTCAAGCGAATAGCGAAACCGTCAAAACTTGATTTATTTTTTGTATGTTTCATACACTATTTTTTCACTGACTCGTGGTTTTTAACGCACTAACTGTCCTTATAGGTTCCATATGAACAACCCTTAAACAAGTTCCATTTGTGGCTTTAGAAGATAACTTTAGTAGATTGGGTGGATCAGAGGTAACGCGAGTTTGAAGGTATTGTCAGTGATTGTATGGTTCCTTGTATCGTCGATGTTGGTTTTTACAATGTCTATTTTTAAAGCACGTGTGTCGATATGCCCGGGCCAGATAATGTCGATGACGAAGAAAACTGTTGAACGGGAATCTTTTCTTTGTTTACACTATTGTTGAATTTTGCATCCAAGTATTTTATTTCTTTTTTGGGACAGTCTTCAGTAACACGGTCGGCTATAATACCCTTCCAAATATGTAGATCAAAGCTGCAATGGCTGTCACTTGACAGTGTGGTTTACATGATACAGCTATATACGCGCTTTATACCTATCATAAGTTTACATGTAATGATATTTCATCCACAGAATTCAGTGTATTTCATTTTCAAGAAAGGGTATAGTGTATTTCACTTTCAGGTTATTGAGTGTATACAGTATTGGTGAGCTTTTATTTTTATTTTTTTTCCTTGTACAGATACAAAATATAAGATCCCCCCCCCAAAAAAAAAATATGTTAAAGGGGGTCTAATGTGTTGTAAAATTTAAGATGATATAACAAGACGATTCTAGAACAAGCAAAGTAAAGCTTAAAAATACCAATTATATAAAAAGTGCAAATTTCTGTATGTTGTACTCTCAATTTTTAAGAAATGAACAGTCATCATCAGCAGCCTTAGAAACAAATACTTGAGAAGTTCCAGATTTAAAAAATAATAATATACAAGAAGTGATCAAAACAATGGTAAGAAGCCAAATCCAGCACATATGGGTCTTCCAATGTAAACATTGTATACTATATTATTGTTGTAGAAATCGTGTATGTAGAGGTCAAAGAGTAATCAAGGGAACCAAGGTTATAGCGGTAATCAAAATATGATATATTATATCACACGATTCTAATAATGGTACATTTAAACATACAATCTGAGTAATGACGTAGTATCTGCTATATACTGATGGTTTATGATTTCGTAATAAGCTATGAAGTCATTTGGTTTCTCGGGTCGTTTCTTTTGTATCTAGCTATTTCCTTGTTGCATTTAGGACAGTTATGAATAACATCCTTAAATCTGTCCATGAAGCATGGGATTAACCAACATCCAAGGCCACAACTGGAAAAAAACTATAATTGCTTGAATTAATGCACTGATGATTTCGTAAAAAAATTCTATAATCACGAAATTGCATTTAAAATGAATAGAAGCGTTGCAATACTGTTTCAGACATTCTTTTATTAGTAGAAGTGTACGGACATAGTTGTGCATGTCATTGATTTTTCAGCCTAACCAGTTGTTTCAATTTTTTGGGGTAAAAACCTAAATTGAGCAGTTACTTCGCCAATCACAAACGCGAGCTATTTCGTTTTTAACATCTATTAAAGTTTAATATGCGATCGGGTTCCTTCCTTCATATTTTTAAGATGCAATTCTTAGAAACTTTCCTGGCGTATTCAGGATAAATTGATATATTGATAATATACAATGATTTCACCATTTTAGAAGCACGTAAGGCTTGTACTCTATCGTGTGATTTCTTTTTAAGTCTAAGTCTTTTATATCAAAATGTGCAATAAATGTGATTGGTGTTTTGTGTTTCAATATGCTGCATTGTTAAATTTTAACATTCTTGTTGTATTTGCTTACTTTAAGTAAATGGTGTCTGAATTTTAAAAAAAATCAGACACCATATTCTTGCATGAAATTGACAACCGACTCTCCTCTCCCAAATAATCTCAAAAGCATCGTTTGTTTTGGCCGTTCAGAAGCAGTAATTTTGTAACATCAACGTGGAACGCTTCCGATTTATATAAATTTTGTGTAAATACTGTATAGTTGTCATTCATGTAAATCTCGGCAAAATATATAGTTCGTTTGTATAAAGTATTGTTGCTGTGTATCAACCTTGGGGATACTATCTTTTCCTTATTATTTTATCGCAGAAGTAAATAACAAGCACATACTTTGTTCACATATAATAGCGACAAAATACACGATGTACCTGAAAAGCCAACATTGTTGCATGTAGGTTACTGCCATGGCACAGGTTAGATATCATATGACGATTATTATGAGTCAATCTTATAACGAAGAAGTTAATCAAACCTTTATGACTCAATATATAAAGAACGAAGTCCTCATATAGGGAATAATATGTATTTTGACCTATGAACCAATAAGTGGTTGGTCCAGAATGTCAGATAATGGAGAAAGAAATGCGGATTTAACTAGACTTGCAAAATGGTATCAGGCTACTGGTATTAGCAGCGAAAGCGAAGTTGGAGTAACCAGGACACTACGCATTACCATCACTATCGGAGATGTGACGCAATTTGATAACTGAGAAATGAACGAAACTGTCCTGCACATTTAAGTACAACTTTGCCTAAATACCAGTAATTAGTGATGCGTGCATTTCTTAATCCCCATTTTTTTAAAATTCTTCAGCAGGCCTCATAGAAAATGTATTAATAAATAATAGTGCACATGATAAAACAAATTTGTTACGTTCTACTACAGAAAAGAACGGGAAAAAAATTCACAATGTAAAAAAAATATTTCACGAAATATGATAATATCAGATTCATGGAAATGAACATACGAAAGGTTTTGTTTGGACGTTACAAATGTATTTTACCAGTTTCATTAATTATTTTGTGATATGATGAATCACCCTGCCTGTTTTTAAGACAAAAACCATACTGAAAACACTCCTAGTAATTTCCAAACTGTTAAAATGTCCTTGATTATTATCTTACTTCACTGCATGGCATTGTCATCTTAGAATTTACAACTACCTCATTTATTTTGTTACTTATTCTACACTTTATCGTACCCAAGTACAGCTAACACGGCTGAATAAAATATGTTCGTCGTTCCTCGGACAAAATTCAGTTTTGTTGTTATGTAATCATTACAGTGTGGGCATGTCATTTGTTTTGACTGGAAGTTTACAAATACCACTTGCCCTCCTCGTCTTGTCTCCGACATATTTCCAAGTCTAGTTAAATGAAACTTTTATAAGTGAAAAAAAAATATAATGGATATTGATGAATATTTTTTTAAATATTAAACTTGTGTTTTAACTAATATTTTTGTCGTGCGTCGGTGGTGTATCATGTAGAATGACATCTATAATTTTCAAAAATTACGGTTTTTTTTGTTAACAATATCAAGAGAAAGTGCGAATATCTCATTCATATTATATGATCCTCAAAGACCACATACTACAGTTAAGATAGTATCCACTAAACATGGTTTAATGTTGGAATATCTACATTGCACCACATTTAGGAATACCCTTGGTAAGAATTTTTTTCAAACAGTCGTACAATAGTATACTATTTCCCAAACTTATGATTTCTCGCTGCAAGATCCAACACATTGATATGTTTTTCCTTGAATTGTATTTGTGTGTTAAATCTAGCTTCTCGAGCCAAACTTAAGTTTTTTTTGTTATAACCTTTATTTTGTTAAATCCATAAGTTGGTGTATGTATAGCTGCTCCCCCCTCCCCCACAAACTAAACATATCGATAATAAATATCGGAGCGTCAAATGTAGGACAATTTCATATTCATATTATCATTCATTTCATGTTCATCGCCTGAATATAGCTGAAATATTGCTGCTCGGGCGTTACACGCCAACAATCAATCAATCAATCAATCAATCAAAAGTAGGACAGATCACAAGTATTGTAAACCGCCAAATTATGGCGGTAGTTTTGTTTTCGTTATTTTCACGCCAAGATCCGTAACGTAAAAAATATACACTGTCGCAAATATTTTTTCCGAAAAACATTACAGTACAAACAATTAAAATATCGCGAATTCAAAACTGTCCGAAAACAAATTTGTATCAGAAACAGAGAAAAAAGACGGCGCGAAAATTTCCAATGTTTACAGTACATTAACAGAAAACACAGCCGTTTTACTTAGACAATGATGGAGATAACATAGAATTAAATATAAAATTGTACACGAGGAAAACAAGTTATCCCACACACAAAAACAAAAACAAAAACAAAAACAAAAACAAAACGACGAATTTTACAACGAATTTCAAAAATAGGAAGAAACAAAGTAACTGCAAAATCTGTGCAGGAAAACTTAATTGATATGTAACTTACGGTATGACTACTTATCCTTTGTGAATGTATTGTAAAACTAACTCAATATCTAGATTTTAAACAATGCATGCTTGATATACATTTATGACAGTAAAGATAATTAAAAGATATGTTATTCATTATCTGATGTTATGTATAAACCTCAGTCGTATTCGTTCTGTTTACTGGATCAAAACATTTTGATGATATCTTTCATACTTCCTAATTAAAGTATCAATACATATAAAATTCATGAAATGCCAATTAGAGATGATACAAGATGCAAGAAAACCTCTGAAAAAGGAGACTTTCTGGCATTTAAACATATACAATTCTTTTCACAAAAATCGTAATTGTAAAATTAGTCGTAAATTATGACGCAATAATAAATCATAGTATAGTGACGTCATATTACTCTTACGAAAGTGCTGCAGATCTCTATTTGGGAGAAAGTCGTTCATTCATCTACCAAAATCAAGAACAATAACTATCGAAAGGTTCCGATTTCATGTAAAGTGCAATTACCGAAAGAAAAACTAAAACTGTTTACGCGGTCTGTAACCGTCAAATGTGGATTTGATGGGTTTTTGGCATGTATGAAATGAGGAGGGTTGTGATCACGCTATAACCCCACCGCATGTTTTGCATTTGTCCCTAGTCAAGAATTTCAGGCCTCTGTATCTCTTTTGTTTTCACTTTCAGTTTACTTTTATGTTTCTGGAGTCTATATAAGGGCAACTATTTCACTGCAACTGTGTATGACGTTGTTTAGGTCGGATGCGGCCTGCCTTGTGGTGTGATTGTTCCTGGTCGTTCACTGAAATTCATTCTGCAGTGTAGAGAATACAACAGGTAAGTGTAAAGCATTTTAAATAGCACTACACATAAGAATCAGGCAAAATGTTGGTAGTTCATGGTTGGAAAGCCTATTTATTTTTTATTTTTGATATTTTGTTTAAAATGTCATAGTAAACAGAAGGTAACGTGTCTTTCATAGATCCCTTATTCATAAGAGGTAAAAATTATATAGAACGCACTGTTTAATTAAAAATTAAGGGAGATAACTCTGTAAAGGACACATAAAATATACATAAAAATATCTAAGAAACGATTGGATTTTCAATGTGAATTAACTCCTAAGAGCAAACAGATTGGAATGAATAATTATTAAATTCGTCATAAAGACCTTTTAAGCAACTTAATAACAAAAATAACAAATGTAACCTTTTTAGGTTGTACCACATATTACAGAATTCGCATGATTCTTACAAAGACTACTACTTAAATATCTCAGATGGCTTGTTTCACTGAATTACATTCTGTGAAAACTGTTTTATTTTGATTCTCCATTCTTTGGCCTCTGTCGTAAAAGACATGGCACAGTTTAACGATATTGAAAATAAAAATGGTAGTAGTTGTTGTTGTTGTTGTTATTTTTTTTTTATTTTTTTTATTTTTTTAGAAAATAATGAAATATATGGATACCTCAAAACTTGAAATCAGTTGCTAGGATTTTCCCTTTTTTGTAATCTTAGGAATTGTATTATATGAGATGTGATCCGTTTAGTTTAGATGATTTTTTTCCTAAACAGATAAACTTTATAAACTATATTGCCAAAAATTTTAAAAAAAGCGGTAAACAGAAAGTAAATAAGAGAGATGGTTTTGCCATAATGCGTCCAGGCACGATCTTCTGTTGTATTTGGTTCTAATGCAGATGATTCGAGTTTGCTTCATGGAACACTTGTGGAGCGTACCGAAATTTGCATAATTAATACGACTGGTACTTTTTAATTTGGATAGTCTAATACAGAATAAATATTTTGGATATGAAACAAACTCGCATTTTTGTGTATAATACACGTCATTTATTTTCTTCACATGAGTCAATGCATATTTAACAACGTCTTCATGTCACGTGATTGTGCAATGAAAACTGATTTGTTCAATGTGCGTGTCATAGTTTTCCATTCCTCTTTCGACTACCCCGGACTCAACTTTTTATGAGCAACTCGGCGGGTGTTTCTAGAAAAGTAGAGGACGCTTACCCTACCGGTGCACCTGGTCCATGCTCCCAGTGTTTAGTGGAGTCCGAGTTGCTCATTTGCTTTTGTTGCTTTGTGTGTATGATTTTAGTTACTTTATATTCTTTGTTGTGTATGTCTGTTTTCCATGTCTGGTCTTTGTCCCTGGATTACATTCTTTTGATTACCCTTAGAACCTTGGTTCCCTTGATTACTCTTTGATTACCACTATAACCTTGGTTCCCTTGATTACTCTTTGTTATAATGAGTTGTATGTTTAATTCACCAGGGTGGGAACGATTATTGAAAATGCAACAAGCTGATGATACCATCATTAAATTTGAAACACAATTTGCACAACCTGACATCTTTTTAACCACATTCACAAAGGTTTTCTCTTATCGTAGACAAAATATATGCCGCGCTTTAAATACGTCTATGATTGGTTGGGTCATTTCGTTTAAAAGTAGCAATCACATGACCACAATCCGGACAAATGTGGGTAACGTCTTTGAATTTATTCAAACAAAATGGGAGAAGACAGCAGCCTAAAACACATCTGCAATTGAAATAAATAATACAATTAATGTAAAGTCAAATTACTAATGTTACCTGTTTCTCAATTTTCATTTCACGTGACTGAGTTTAGAAATCCGAATGGTAGTTTTAATATCTATTGAATTTAATAAAAATGATCAAATTTAAAAAAAAAAGTGACTCAAATTTATCTTGCAACTGCACGTCAGATTTTGTCCCTTTTTTGTTTACTTTTCAGTGACAACAAAATGATCATAATTTGAAAAATAACTCTGAAAGTTTGAAATATATGATAAAGATAAAGTTTTGAAGTGAGCGAAGTTTCTTTAGCATTTGAAGCAACACGTTAAATCCAATACTGATATCTAGTTGTAAAAAGTCTGAACGATAACTACAAACACGTATCTTTAATCGAATTTTCCAAAATTATACCTCATATTATTTAATTAATTTAATTTGAATAAATGACTCTTTTGTGATACGTTGATTAGCATGCTCAATATACACTTCCGCGAGGTAGGCCTTGGGTAGAACAAAAGAATATTCCTCGCGGAAATGAATATTGAGCATGCTCTGCGCATGCTCATCGACTATCCCACGTTAGCACTGGGTCTATTATTCAACTTGTAGGATCGTTAAAAATCATTTTTCTCGCTTTCCTGATTTTAATTAAGGAAGTAGACCTAGGGTAAGGGACATAACTCTTGAAATCAGTGATATGTTTGTATCATATTCAATTTCACCAAAACCTATCAAGCTTTCATTCGAAACAGAATAAAATCAGTCCTAGTTACTTTGATGCTTACATAAGATTGATGTAAAATACTGAATACAAACGTTCCAATGATTTATAAGAATTGTGTCCATTACTCGATGTCTACCTCCTTAAGTAGAGTAAATAAACCAACCCGAGGAGTATGCAACAACAACACCAGGAATATGAATTGTCTCCAACGTCGTATCTCAGTTGGGTAGTCACAAGACGTTTACAATGTGAACATGTCATTTCTTTCGGCTCAAAATTAGCAATGTGTATCTTGAAGGGATCATGATGTTCGTGATGTTCATGGTGCCCATTATCACTGTGATTGGTATGGTGGTGATGGCTTGTCGAGTGAGGTTGTTCTGAGGTAACGTTAGCTGTTTCAAAGGTATTTTTCGGTGGGTGTTTAGATTCTGTACCAATAAAAAAAAATTAATATAAAAAATACAAGTTTGATTTGAGATTTTTCTACAGTGAATCTAACGTTACTTTTCCTTCTGTTTTCCTGCCTGTTTTTTACGCAGTTTATGCAGATATCGCCATGTCACCACTATGCTGCATCTATACTTAGTATGATTTTGTTGCTTACAATATATATAAAGTTCCTGATGTTTTTCTTAACATTGAGCAATTGTGCCTTTTAAAAACGCCCGTAGATTAGCGGTTTTGTGTGATATAAAACTAAGCTTCAAAAGCTAAAAGAACCTATATTCTGTTGGTCAATCAAGTAGACTTCACTACTAAGCAAATCTTGTGATGATTAGTAGGATGTTTGACTTTATTTACATTGTCGTATTGTATACCATATACTTGTGATTAGCCTATTTTAGGCACATAAATACCAAAATACCATTTTTAAAAGTATTGAGAAATTTCGGTAAGCTGTAAACGTTTTTCAAGGTATAACCTCTCATCAGCAACATTAGAAGTCAATACATGCAAAAGATCATTATCAAAAAATGAATTGTGCACAAGAAATACTAAAACCCAATAATAACGATATAGAAAGCCGAATCCAGCACCGAGAAGTACTACCAAGTGTTTCAGGGGTTCATTTAATTGTGTTTCTCATTTGTTTCCAAAAGCTGAAAGTGAATGTTATATAAAGTAGAAGATATTGTTATAAAAGCAATAGGTCTAGCATCCTTGGTCCAATGGTGAAACCCGGTTCATATCCTTGGTAAATATTGTTATCAACTAGTGGTATATACAGTGTGGAGCATTGTTCAATCACTGCTCCGACTCCAAAATTAATCAAATGAAGGTAACATGACAAACAGCACGAAGAAATCAAATTTGAAAAACACAGACACAAATAAGCAGCAATGCTACAAATCAGGCTTACCGTTCTGTACATTGCATGCTCTCGTGTTGTCATTCAATATTGATATGGTCCTTTTGAAAAATATTGATTCGTAATACGTATTAATCAACTTGATATACAGGCAATACTATACAAGATTATAATTTAATAAATAGTTTCAATATTATTCCAAGCCAAATGAGAAGAATTTAAATATACAAACTTAACCTAGTTCCTATAAAAATATATATCAAAATTTAAATCAAAATCTTATTAAACGTAGTTCTATTATACATTCATATGTAAACAAATAAATAAATATTGACTACAACGGTCCATTGACGCAAGATATTGGTGAAACTTTTTTTTTTCAAAACGGCTCACTTTGTTTGTTACATTGTCAAATCTTATGATTAAAACACTTCTGTACTGTTGTATATCAAACAGCAGATTGTTTAACATAGAAGGTGGTGATATCATTATTTCAGATATGGTTTATAATTCTTCTATTGTTTTTAGGTCTTCCAACTTTTCAATTTTCATATTTAACCGCCTCACGTTAAATTGACGGTATTTGAAAATAAAAAAGTCACATCACCAAACATTTGATTTTTAAACTTTATCATATAAGTGTAACACCAGCATACCGAAATTTACACCAAATATGATTGCTATTTTATTTTACTTAATTTTTTTGTATATATACACATGTATATTAGCCATGACTGCAATTTAATTGATGTAAAAAATACATAAAAAAAAGGAAAGGCTTCGGTATATGTCAATATACGAACTTCTAATCTTAATTTCAATTAGTTTCATATAATGACACAGGATATAAATTTATGTATATGAAAATAATTGAAAAAAATGCGTTTTTTTCTATTAATATATTGACTTACCTGGTTGTAACATACTGAAAACCTTTGGAGATAAATGAGAATTTTTTCACACCAAGGCCATATACATAATACCATTTGTCAAAGACCTTAAACTCCAATTATATAGACATTTAAACTATTAATAGATGAAAATTTAAATTCAAATGCGTAAAAAATCCCAACGCCAAGGAGTCGTCAATTGGTGATTTAGAGGCCTGCAAAATCCCAATGTCGATGAATTGTCATTTCGCGATTTACAACTTTGCAACCACCTCCTTATGAATAAAAATACAATAAATATGTAGGCATACGATTTTCATCTTAATTCTCATTTGATATTAAGTATCAGTCCTTGTAAGACTCGTGCAAATTCTGTGATATGTGATACACCCCAAAAAAGGCTACACATTTTTATTGTTGTTATTAAGTCGACTTATATGTGTACATGATGAAATGTATAATTATTCATTCCAATCTGTCTTTTCATAGTAAATAATTTACATTAAAATCCAACAGTTTCTTTTCTATTTTATCCCTGAATTTTGTATTATATTCTAGAGTACATTCTATATAATTTTTTATCTCCTAAGAGCATGCGTTATATGGAAAACCACATGTTAATTTCTGTTTACTATAGCATTTTAAACAAAATATCAAAAATAAAAATATGTAGGCTTTCCACCCATGTATCACATTTTGCATGTTTTTTTAGCTAGAGTAATAGTTAATACTCTACATTCTTTTCCGCATTATATTCCCTATAAACGGCCATCAATCTTCTTATTTGTTCGCCAATTTAGCTCCTTAAAAATACTTCTGTTAATTGGCCGATTCAGTTATTACATGGTTATGTTTGAATCTTTCAGTCGTAAACTGTCATAAGCTATTGGGTGTGTAAATTTTAATATAAGATATATCGTGACCAATTTTTGCGGTTCCTGTTTTTAATATCAGCAAAAAAGGTTACTTAAATCATTAACTGACTGTAGCTCTTGGTGAACACCATACACACATGCACCTTTTTGTTCTTGTTTTATTTGTCTCGTGCGTAATATGTTAAAAGTCAATATTACATTACAATCATTCCAAGTGTTTCAAGTTCAATGTTTATTGACATAGTATCTTACAAATAGTATGCAAAATAACAGAAAATATTTAAATAAAGAACCGTGCTGATGTCTTATTTAGAACTTGTACCCAGCGGGTATATGTACCAGCCTTTATGCGCTTGAATTCACGTCAATTTTCAAAATACAGCGCTCATATAAGTTTTACGGTCCTATTTTCCCATTAACTGCTAGTAATTCCAAAAAAGTTGCTATAATTTCCGGTACCTTCCAATCACATTGTTACACTCTGGGCATACGTGTATTACATCTTTGAATCCGTCCACACAGCATGGAATAATGCAGCATCCCAGGCAGAATCTGAAGATCACATATAGAACAATATAGAGTTTTATAAGTTGTACTTTCAGGACGGATCCAGAGATTCTGAAAGGGGGTTCCAGTGGAGGTTCCAGGGAATTAACATTAGTTTTCTACAATATGGGGTTCCAACCCCAAACCCCCCCCCCCTACACATCATGGATCCACCTCTGTACTCTCTATAGTCCATTATAATTCAGTGATATCCTGTCCATTTGATTTGATAGAAACAATTTTGTACTTAATTGATGTAAAATTCTATCAAAACTTTTTTCATTATCATGTTTTCAGCATGTAGTACCTACAAATGCAAGGTCAATGCCTGAGGGTCATGGACAATACAACTCTAATGTCAAATTATGTGGGTGTATTTGTTCCTCTTTTTTCGATTTGTTTTTGAGTGTTTAAATTAGTTCTTAATTTGATACTGATTTAGTTATGGTTAACAACTCTTAGTACAACTGATAACTTAGTATGCTCTAAGTACTGAAATTGAATATTAACAGAGGTGGTGTACATATACTTACCCCGAAAAACAAAATAGCGTCGCTAAAAGCCACGAAAATTTCCCAGGTTGGTATTTTAGAGATGTCATGATTTCAGAATGACAAAATCTACATTTTGTATGGATAGAGTACTTTGAAAATATAAGTAACTCTGTAGTTGGTAGTTCAGAGAAAGATGTTCTTCGATTGTCTATTAAACTTCTGGTATAATCTACCAATAAAAAATATACCACTTTATAACATAACCGTTACCTTTTTTATGTAATATTGACTATTAGAGTATCAGATAGATAAAGTTCATAAGCATTTTGTTTACAGTTTTAGTGTAGATTTGCCAAATTACATATTGTCAAATTGAAGTATTTTTATAATAAAAATCTTAATTGAGGTCCTAATTTCGTGAAAGTTAAGGTATGCATTTGAATAAACTTTGATTGGACATAATAACGAATAAATGAAGCCTAAAGTTATTCACATTTCTCAGTTGTACACTTACCCATATTGGTCATCTGGCTTCCTTATTGAAATAACTATAATGACGCCATTGGCTTTTATACTTATAGCAGATTCAAATTGAAACGCCACTAAGTCTGTAAAATAAAAGACAGAAATGATCTTCGGAAAATAGCTTTTATTTAATCAAAACATTTTAATAAGACTGAAAACATTTATTTAATTATTTAGAAACATTTAACGAGTTTACAGTTGATAAAAACTAGGGCAGTACAATCGACTGCAAAATGAATATATGGGCAATGAAAAAAAACCAGCTGATATAACATTGTGTAGCATATCAAGAAAAAAATGCAATTTATTTAAGCTCTCGGGAACTCATGCTTAAAAACACACATGCATGAGCATATTCATTGAAAAAAATGAGAAATATACGAAGTATATAAAATTATGCAATAATAAGTAAAGCACACACACAGAAAACTCTAAGAGACACACAGTATTGTGAGTGTGGGCAGTTTTGGATAAACCGAATATGAAATAAGCACAATTCTAAACACTGAGTAACCTGAAACAGACTATAATGATATTCTTTGATCTGCCAGGAAAATTCGTTACAGTATACAATGAACTAGTCCCAAAGGATACTGGGGAGTCAAATTTCATGGTACATGCCTAGAAAAATTAACGCTAGTTATTGTACACACAATTTAAATAACTTTTTAAATTTACACCTTGGAAAGTTATACCAGAATTAAGTTTATTTTTAAAAAATAAAGATGATTGATAGGTTAACACATTACATGCATTATTTAGCAGCTAGATAAGCTTATAAACATTTTGTCACATTGTAAATCCGTTAGTCTTTTTAAGATCAATTATGTGTATAATAATTTAATTGATTATGCGGACATTCCTTGCATTTTTGTTGACAATCTGAAAGTTAAGTTTTCTGACATGGTCAGATGCAGTATAGGTTTTCATAGTTTCCCATTTCGAAACTCAAGTTTGCTTTCTTTCAAATTTCCGAGTTCTTCATTGTCCAGCTGTCAGATTTTTATGCCGGTGGACCCTTTCCGACATAAGTAAAAACGTTTTCATGGAGTGTATTAAATGAATTTCCTTACTTGGTTTAGTTTTGAGGTATGAAAAGTGTGTCTACATTTCCCTGCGTGAAGTTTTTAAAGAAATACAATTGACGCTACCTACAAAACACACGTCATGTTATATTTTTCAGTCCATACCTATCTAGAATACAAAATTCCGCGGGAATATTTCTCGTAGATTGAATTGTCTCCCTTTGAACATGTTCGCGCATTACTGATAAGTCACGTGACATCTGTTTATACCGAGGGGAACCCGCCAAGATCTGAAGAAATCTATGGAATATATTGGAAATCATCCTTTTTAATAGGTATGTTATAGTTTTATCGAAGTAGCGTTAGTCTATGCATCAAATGCAACCTGTTTGCACCGACAAAATCACCGGCATCTTCACTACTTTTGTTCTCGATGTGAATGGCTTTGTCCCTTCCACTGACACTCATTGTTTACACACTGAAATGACTGTTCTTCAATTTCTTAATGTTATTCCGCAGTTTCTACATCTACATATTCTTCATTGTAGTGGTAGTAACACATTTAGTCCCAAAATACAGCCTCAGAAACGTGTTTATAAATGGCATAAGGGAGACAACTCAAACGTCACTGCCTGGATTAAGATTTTTGTGTTCATTATCTTGTTAAGCATTTACATGAAGTACATAAAGTGTGAATTACATTATATATAGTTTTCTTAGTGTACTGTAGTGTCTTTGTTTATTTGAAAATAGAACAATTAAAATCTCATTTTAAAAGAATAAAACGTGTTGTAAATAATAATTTTTTTATCACCGCTCCATTGATCAACATTTCCTCTTCAAATCCCTTTTGGATCAAGTGAGTAGTAATGATGAAAACTCCTGGTGAATGATTTGTGACTAAATGTTGATGTTTTATATGAAGGAAAATACAAACCAAAGTTAACATAAAGTTTGACCAATGATTTTTGACAGGTAATCGGTTACTGAAAACCTCAATCTGTTAATGAAATCTAGAAAGTAAACTAACCAATTTGAGATTTTAATCAAATCATCAAAACACCACTACTAAGATTCCTACATATATCGTAAAGAATAAATTAATTATGCTGAATATTTAATACAGGTAACACAGTTGAATATTCAAGATGGTTGGACGGCCGAGAAAAGCCAAGGCTGCAGCAGAGTCGATTTCAATGGCAGAGCCTTCTTCAGAAATAAATGTGTAAGACTGCATTTCTTCATCATGTCATATGTTCAGACGTAATTTTTTTTCAGCTTTGAAATATAATTCTGCTCTTTCAGACAGATTTAATCATTTTACTGTTTCCATTTCTTTTTTTGTATGCTCACAATCTGATTTTGCCAAGTACACTTTTTTTGTCTGCTGTATAAAATCATTTGTTTGTTTATTATTGTGGTTAAATTGATATTGGACATCATGGACAGTGAAATAAACATGAAGCTGTGAGCCATAAATGTTTATGTAACATGAAGATAGTTGTTATCTCAAGTAGAGAAAAACATTTAATGTTCGACAATTTATATATCCCACAACACAAGGTTGCGAGGTATTACAGGATACCCATAAAATAGTTATGTGACCGTATATCTGTCCGTTTATGGTTTCCAGATGATAACTTGAGAACAGATCTATGATCTTTCTTCAAACTTTGCTCATTTGTTAGATACCTTGGAATACAAGCAGGGTAAGAAACTCACCCATATTCTAGCCAATCCCAGGGCTCAAGCTACTTGAAAAAAATAGGGAGAAGTGGGGATGAACAAGGTGAAGTGAATGTGTACGTGTATCATTTACTAATGCTTTTTAAAATCATGTGTTATTTGTTGCTTACATGCACACAATATCAGCAAGCATTTTCGTATATTCTTTTTCTTTTATTGAGATAATTGTTACTTTTTTCTTTAAGCTACATATGTAAGTAAATATTTTGCACAAAATGAAATCAGCCTGCTGACTGAATGATTAACTGTATAATATTATTCATGAAATTGAATTTCCAATCTATACCTGTACCCCTCACCAAATTTATTACAGCAAAATTAATATATAATTGAGCAAAGCAAAGCTTCTTGCATTGCATTGTCCTAATGATTTTGTCCTTTTTAGCAGCATTGGAATAGAAAATTTCAGGCAGTGACATTCTGTTGGAATTTTCATTTTGTTGTTTTTGTTTTCCTGATCCCACTTAACCCGTAATGATTTCTTGTTCCAAGTATCCAGTCTCTTGATATAAATATAAGTTGACCAACAGTATCAATAAATATTCAATAATCATGTTAAACATCTTTTACTGACAAGTCAAGACTGAAACTTTATTGACACATACACATGTATTGTAGCGGTCGGTGCGAACTCGTCTCAAGCTTAAGGAATGTTCCATCGAAATGGAGAATTAACTGTTCTGTTCTGAAACATGAAGATCAAAAGAAACACTTTGGGGTTTTCTACCGAATTATCAATTGAGATAAATTTAGCTTAAGTCCAAAGAACCTGCACGACAAATTTGCATGTTTTGTAACGAAATGTGAACGGTAAAACATGAATTATCATAAGCTGAAGTGAAGAATGTTCATTCCATATCCTGCCTTAAAAGTTTGAAACCAAAAGTTGATTAAAATACTTGCTTGTAACCGATAATTCGAAAGATTTTGAAAAATTTTACAATTTATTTTCTCAAACGGGCGCCATTTTTGTTTGAATTGTTATCAGAAGAGAGATAACTCTGGTCAAAATACTGCTAAAGGACAGAGTACACTCCCAATCATGGGCGATGTCTGAAAATGAGAGGGCGACTTCACTTCGCTTTTGGTGTCGTCTGAAGGCAAAGTGAGCAACTGCAGGGTGACTATTTCACCCAAATTGCCCAGTAGCATGAGCCCTGCAGCCCTGAATACAATTTTTCAATATATTTACTATATGGCTGTATAAATTTTTACTATAATTAGCCAGCCCTGCCAAAAAATAGCCAGTCTCGGGCTCACGGACAGACTACTATTTTTAACTCTAATACAAGTTATGTTCAATTTTCGGCACAAAATCCAAGGTTTTGATGTTAGGCCATTTTGAACATTTACCATCCTCCTTTTTCACCATTATTTGATGTGGAATCACTTACTGTTCTACAAATGTATTTCTCTACAGATATCTGATACCCCCTTAACAGAATTAAAGAACATACAAATGTATTGATTTTCTTAAAGTATGCCAGTCCATATGACTGTTTCACAAAAATAGTAAAATGTTCAAACTTTTGTTCTTGAAAATAAGTTCTTCATTTAATGTGTATAACATAAAACAAGTAGATCATGATATAAACTTAAAAAAAAGCATATTCCATTTTTTTTTATTGGAAAGTAGTAAAGGCATGTTTATTTTCATTTTTAAGACCAGAAAATGATGAAGACAGTGACTTTGAAGAACAGCCAGTAACCAAAGGAAGGAAGAGACAGAAAAGAGGAGATGGTCCAGTAAGTATGGATTTGGACTCTAAATCAATTCATGTCACATGTTATTTTTTATGTAGTCTATAAATAAAACATTGAACTTGATTGTCATTTGAAAACACTATTGAATCACATATGCTGGGAAATCGTAGCTCTTGATCTTTTTTTTTTTTTTGATTTTGTGATCTAACATTGAGAAAATACAAAAAAAATAGTTAGAGCTAAGTTTCGCAGCTAGAATCACATATGCCAGCTAAAAACTTGTTTCTGTCATTTCTAGGGAGCAAAAAGAGGAGGAGGAGCTGGTCGAGGACGAGGTCGGAAGAAGAGTGGGGGAGGAGAGGAAGACTTTGAAAACTTAACAGGGACCATGTTCGATGTGGTGAAGGGAGGCAGATCTTCATTACAGGTTTCGCTTCATTTGTTTTTTTTGCTGGTGTTTTCATCTATAGAATATCAGAGTAAGGACAGAATAATGTTCTTTACTTCAGCTATTCATGATATACTTATTTTTAATATGATGGCCAGTGTTTTCAAAAGTAGGTAGTAATTGTCAACTACCACATCTAAAACATTTTTGCCTACTTCATCAATTTTTTTTGTTTTGAACTTTTGAAAGCCTGAGGTGCTAGGTGGCGAAGTATATAAGTCTGGTGTTCTTCATTTCATCCACCATTCACTCCTTCCATTTTTTTCCACATTTTTTGTCCTTTATTCTCTGAAAATTATTTTTTAGAATTGTTATATGAAATTATTGCAATAATTGTTCGTTTGGTATTTAAATTTGTGATTTGAAAAAAATTGTGATTTATGTTAATGGGTGATTTACATGTTGTCTTTGTGACTCCTGACTGTAAATTTCTGCACTGTAGTTACTATGAAGTTTTCTTTTTTAAAACCATCTAGATATGTTGAAATAATTATATTGAAATTAATGAAACATTCTATATTTCGCAGACACTTGTGGATGATTGGATTGAAAGTTACAAAAATGACCGTGACACTGCTTTACTTGAGTTGATACAGTTCTTCATTCAAGCGTCAGGCTGTAAAGGGAAGATAACTCCGTACATGTATGCCAACCAAGAGCATGCTGAAATCATTAGGAGAATGACAGAGGAGTTTGATGAGGTTAATTTTACTTTCATGATCAAAATATCTTCATGGTTATGTATTATTTTTATCAGTCTTCATTTTAGCTTTATAGTGATTGTTGATAAGAGGTTCTCCAGAGTTTCTACCAATTTCAACTACATACTCACTATAGATTGTGAATCTTTTCATATTGTTATTGGTTAAAAATAAGAAAATTAATGATTCTACAGTATCAAAAAAAAAATTTATATCATATTGTAGCATAAATAGGTCTGGTTGGTGAGTTTTGCAAGAAACTTTCACTGCAGTGTTCTTCCCAGGCTTTGCAGCACTATGATTTCTTAGCACTGTACTATAATTTTGGATGAAGGCCAAAAGAGCTGTGTTATTTAAAAATTATGGAGAGAACACTGTAATGAAGAAGATGAATTATTAATTTCTCCTACCCATCAGACTTGTTGGAAAGTATTTGTTCTATTAGTTTTGAAAATCAGGATTTTCATGTCATTTTGCCAGACCATGTGATAGACCAAGACTAAATTAAAATCTGTAATCCAATATTCTTTCCAATGTTCCAGAAATTTGATCAGTCAATATCATTGGTCTTTGGTCAATGAGTGTCATTTTTTATGGCCTGAAGTCTGAAGTCTCCATTTGTTCCTGAGAGTATTTTAGGTCTTAAATATAAATGGCTACTTTTAAACTTATTATTTTCTTCTATGCTTTAATAGGAAAGTGGAGATTATCCATTAATCATGTCAGGACCGATTTGGAAAAGATTCCGATCCAATTTTTGTGAGTTTGTTCAAGTGTTAGTTCGTCAGTGCCAGTACAGCATTATATATGACCAGTACATGATGGATAATATTATATCATTGTTGACAGGATTAACTGATTCTCAAGTCAGAGCCTTCCGTCATACAAGTACATTGGCAGGTAGGTGATAAGTACATGTAAAAGATGATAATATGAAATGTCAGCTTTAACTGAATTGAAATTCTAATATTACAAAAAAACGGCTTTACTAAAGAGCTAAGTTGTAAATTCTGTTGTTTTGAATACAGTGAAACAAACCACTTTTGAAGTCCTTTTATACAAATGTATCAATTTTGAGGTATTTAAACCTTGGCAAACCAAACAAATTCTCCAGTCCAAAAGAAGGGTTCAGCTTAGACAGATTTCGTTGTAAAAGAAAGCATAAATAGCTTTTTATTTTGCAGGCAGCACTAAAACCTTTTCTTTGTACTTGTAAAAAAAATCAGTTATTGTACATTGTGTGTGTACATGTATGTGGAACTACAGGTCTGGTGATTTTAAATTTCAGTTGTAAAAATGCGAGCTTACTTGTCTGGGCTTGAAGGAATATTGTCAGGAAGTGAAAAAAGAATTATATAACACTCTAAAAAAGGAAAATAGGCCCTGGGAATTTTGTATCATCCATTGTTGTGAGACATAGAATAAAAAAAAATGTCTGGTTATAATCCCTGAAATTTTATCTTCCTGAAAGTTTTTCCCAAATTGGATTACTTCCCTTGCTCCACAGAATTTGATGGTTGGATAAGTGTAATTCTACATTGTATGGAGCTAGTTGAAAGGATAGATTAAGAAATGAAATGATAAATTTGATTGCTTTTGTTAGTGATTTATGCTACTGAGAAATCTTGAGAAAAGGTACTTAAAAATTATGACAGATCCTGGAAAATCCTTGGTGATAGTGGAATTCAAGACTTAACTTGTTATGTAAACATTGCTTTAATGAATTACATTGTAATTCAATGATATATTGGTTTTGCAGCCATGAAGTTGATGACAGCTTTAGTAGATGTAGCCCTGAATCTCAGTATCAACTTAGACAACACACAGAGACAATATGAATCTGAAAGACAAAAACAACAGATGAAGAGAGCTAATGATAGATTGGATATGTTACTTACGAGAAGACAAGAGGTACAATCTTTTAAAACAATGTTGTCAGAAAATGTGTGTGTTTTGGCATGTATAAACATATTTACAATGTAACTATAATTGTGTCAGTGCTTACTAATTTATGTAATACTAGTTTTATACACCTGCTTGTTTATTTACAGTTGGAAGAAAACCAAGCTGAAATCAGAAACATGTTGACTTACATATTTCGAGGTGTTTTTGTACACAGATACAGGTATAGAACTTTTCAATACTTACTACATGTTTTGCAGAGGACAGATTTTTAGAATCTATCCTATATAGTTCTTTGTATGTTCACTAAAGAAGAAAATTTAAAATAGAAAATGCCTATATCAAAATTCAAAGAAATAGACCTGCTTTTCTTTTGTTTCAAAGTGAAATTTTGCTTGTTCAAATACAGATTTTATAGTTATTATTTTTCTTTTACTGTATATTGATGTCCAATTTTGCAAATTTGCTGATGTAGGTCAGGTCTGAAAAAGGCAGTTTTACTGTTGGACAGTGCTTATGTTTAACATAATAAGTGAACTTACCATATATGCAAGAGAAAACTAAAAGCTCCTAGCTGTTAATGGGAGCTAATTCTTACAGAAATTATCAAATGTGCATGGCTTAGAGAAATGTAATTATTTCAGGGACACCCAGCCAGAAATTCGTTCAATTTGTATGACTGAAATAGGTGTATGGATGAAAAAGTATCCGAACATGTTCTTGGATGATGCTTATCTTAAATATGTCGGATGGACTTTGTATGACAAGGTATATATAGAACAATGTAGGGCAAATTTTTTTAAATGTTCTTCCATTTTGATCCGTGGTTAAAAATGCATGTGACATTTTCCGAGTTTTCCTGTCATTTTACATTTTCCAAGGTTTCGTCAAATTTCATGGCTCTCAAGTCTATTCTTAATCTAAATTATTTCTCCACTCCATCTAAAATTAAGATTTTAACAAGCTCATAAAGATTATCAATTTATTTGATAAACAGTTTCAGTGAAACCTGGTCCAGCAACCACCTGTATTTAGCAATAACCTGTCATTATAGACCAGGATAACAATTCTATATGAAGACCATATGTCTTATGTAGCTTGAATTTACTCTCCCTTGGAAGGTCACTTGAGACAAGTTTCACTGTAAATGTAAATATATATTTTCTAAGATTTTTTTATTGCTAGAGATATTATTTTTTACAAATTTCTAGATTGGAGATGTAAGATCATGTTGTCTTCGTGCCCTCTATCCATTGTATGAAACAGAGGATTTATCACCAAAATTAGAACTGTTCACCAACAGATTTAAGGTTTGTTTCAATAGTAAACAATAATTTTCAATAGTAAACAATAATGTTTCAAAGAAGGATTTGATGAACACATTTATGTATGCCACACTCGATTTTATCTTGAGTTATATTATTTGGGTAAGAATTCTTAAGCGTTTGGGGTTCTCTGCTGTTTGAGTGCACTTTTCCCATTTATACCAATTATAAGTCTCTTCTATAGATATAGAAATATTTTTCTGTAGGAAAAGTTTAAGAAAAACAAACCCAAAAACTTATGAAAATCCCACAAAAAAAACCACTGAAAGTTATTGATATATACCTTCCCACATGACATTGTTCAATGTTACTATGGAAACCATTTAATTCATTTTAAAACCAAATACATGTAATAGCCTGATTGTCTCATCAACTTACAATGTAGATGTTTATAAATGTAGTGTTTTGGTCTTTTTCTAGGATCGCATAGTAGAGATGACTTTGGACAAAGAATATGACGTAGCTGTGCAAGGAATCAAATTGGTCATTAGTATTCTCAGGTAAAATGACTTCAATTAATCAGTAGGTTAAAAAATATGTTTTTTCTTTAACATAGTTTTTTCAACTATATTAGTGTTTTTTTCTCTGTTCTCATGTGGAGCATGGGTTATGGGTCAACAAGCATTTTCTGACAAACATGTACATATATGTAGGTATTTTACACTTCCCAGTTTCTACTCTTCATTGAAAAGTTGCTTTGTTTTAGCATGCAGATACACTACGCAGAACTTTATGTGAACAAATGATTTTTTTTTAGGATTAATAAATTTATAAGAGATATGTGAGAAAACCAATTTAATTAATACAACTTGATAATAAAAAAAATAATTATTTCATTTTATTTTTGGCAGATTTAACGAGACTATTTTATCAGACAAAGACTGTGAAAATGTGTATGAATTAGTGTACTCATCTAATAGACAAGTGGCACAGGCAGCAGGAGAATTTCTCAACACTAAACTTTTCCTTAGGGATGATGAAGGGCCAAAAACACTGAAGATCCATAAAGGGAAGAAACAGAGCCTGAATGCACCACTGATTAGGGATTTAGTTCAGTTCTTTATAGAAAGTGAAGTAAGATTTCGTCAGTGTAGTTATGTGTAATTTATGAAGATATGCTGTGCTTTTTTATGCAATTACTTGAATTTTTTTTCAGTAGATACTTACATGTATATTTTAACAGCATAATACATGTACATGTATGATTGATGGTTCCTATAAACTGTAATTGTACTTATTTTCAGTCATTTTAAGGTCAGTGATTATTCATGAAATCAAGTACCCTGAATATGCACATTTAGTGTATCACATATGGCAACTTCAAACAGAATGTAAACTTAATATGCTGGCAAACATTTTTTAGAACCATTGATCTCAAAAATACACATAAATAAAATTGCAGTGTATCTCTAGGTAGAATAAAATATTAATTAGGTTAAAAAAATCTTTTGTATTTTAATACTTCTTTTTTTCATGATGACTGGTGAATACTGAACTGATATGAAACCAATCTTCAACACTATTCCTACAATTCATTTTACAGTTATGATAATAACGAGACACAGCTTACATTTAAGAAAGTAACATCTTCAGAGAAACGTCATCTTTGTATGGTAGATGTTTCGTATTTTTACATACATTTCCGTTATCTTTTGGACAGTTGGTGGAATATTCATACATCGTATATATATATTTCAGTTACATGAACATGCTGCCTATCTCGTGGACAGTTTGTGGGATATCAATGATATGATGAAGGATTGGGATTGTATGACTGATTTGTTATTGGATGAACCTCAGAAAGGGGAAGAACGTATGTGTATTTTTACTATAGAACTAATTCAATTAAAATATGAGGAATGATAAAGTCTATATGTCCTTAACTTAAAACTAATCCAGAAACACAAACTAATCCAGAAACACTGTTAGCAAAGCATACGAAAGGATACAACTAGATCCACACCTTAGTAACCATATGTTCAAAATATAAAGTTGTCAGTCCAAGGGAAGTTGATATTCCTTCAGTTTAAACCCCAATAATCAATCAATCAATCCCTTCAGTTTTAAATCAAACCACTCAGTCTGCCTTACCTTTAAAAAAGCTTCTATCAAAATAGCGAAAAGCTTGACATTATATACACGTAGTACATCAAGTCATTGGACTTGATCTTCAATGAACATCACAGCTGATACCTTGCAAGAAGCAGGAACTTCTCACCTTTCCGTAGCATGTTTTAAATCAAATCCCTCAATATGCCATATCTTTAAAAAAGTTTCTGTCAAAATATCAGGTGCCAGGAATTAGTTGCAGAGAAAACTGTTATTGACGAACAGACGGACACTGTCTCATGCAAAGCAGGGGGGGGGGTAAAAATTTGTAAAAAGTCTCATAAATTTTATAAACCTATGTGATAAATCAAAATGATGCTTATATTTATTTGAATTGTGTCCTATTTTCAGCTCTTGATGACAGACAGGAAACAAGTTTAATTGAAATTATGGTATGTTGTGTAAAACAGGCAGCTACTGGAGAATCACCTGTTGGAAGGGGACATAATAAAAAGGTATACCTCTAAAAAAAATTAAATAGTTTTGCACTGATCTTCAAATATTTAAATTATTGCATTGTTGTTCAATGAGTGTGTTTGGTTTTAAGAATTTCTTCAGGAAATGTGGTAGTGGTTCTTTGTTGTTCTTGTATTTTATTATTTTGATGTCTTAAATACATGTAGTAATTTATTTAAGTATGCTTGTACTTTAATTAAACAAGACATGTATTTGTTGAAATAGATGTGCTTTTTCATTGTCGTATTATTATTTTTTCAGTTAACAGTAAAAGAATCTAAGAGTGTAACAGAAGATAAAACCAGATTAACAGAACATTTTATCTCATCCTTACCACAGTTATTGTTAAAGGTATGGTACCAATCTAACTTGTGATGTACTGATTTCCCTTATATTCCTACTATATCCATTGTTATTGATTAGGGCATATAGAAACTCTTGAATAGTTTTGTTGTACTGGCAGTAATAAAAGAACAACTGCATTTAGGATTTGCCTTTGTACTGAAAGGTTTCTGTAAAGTCCAACTTATTTCAGAAAGTAAAGGACATCAAAGTATGTAATGTTCACATTTTAAAAAATTCGCTGCTAAATGAATGTTTAAAATAAATGCATTTCTGACACGCAGGATACATCAGTAATAGAATGCAATGGGTCTTTAAATTTTAAGTGGTATATTGAAATAAATAACTCACATGTTCTTTCCTCTGACCAGTGTGATAGATCTTTTCATGTGTTTGGTACAGCAAACGAAAACTGATGTTTTTAAGGGTAATCTTGAATTGAGTTGCAATAATTTTACAAATTCAATTCACTGAAGGATATTTAGTCACCTCTTTCATTGTTAAAAAAATAACTCTTTGGCTGCATCTGTTTATGAAAATCAATGTATCAGTAAAGAACAAAAACAAATTAGTGAAAACTGTATTAATCTTGTTATATTGTAAACATGATTTTTATGTCTGTAAATATATGCATGATTCTTTTGTCTTTAAAAATGTGAGATAATTTAGTGGAAATATTCAAGAAACAAATGATTTGATTTCAGTATTTGATGGACCCTGAGAAAGTAGCTAACCTTTTATTGATTCCACAATATTTTGATTTGGATATCTATACAGCCAGTCGACAGGAAAAGGTAACGTACAATTACATTAGCATAAAATTATTAGTATTGTTTGAGTTACATCAATATACCATTCTTCTCATTTTGTATGGGTTTGGTTACGCTAGCGTACTTTTTTGTCTTGTTAAAAAATGATGTTTAAGTAGTCATGACCTTTCAGGTACACATGTACTGAGTTCCAAAATGATTTTTAAAAAAAAAATTTTGTGTAGAAAACAACAACAAAATTGGTAATATTGGCTACTAGCTAACTGCATAACTTTTTCCCTGGATACACATAAAACAAATGTTATTAAAATATGGGAAATTTGCAGTGAGAGTCAATCACTCTTCCCTTACTTATAATAGCATTTCAATTAACTTTTTTTCAGAACTTGGAATCATTACTGCGATATTTACATGAAGTAGTGGAAAAGCACACTGACACTGAGGTAAGCTTAAATATGTGGAACTCACTTCTACACTTGCAGGGATTTTTGCTTTCACAGATAATATGTAATTTCTACGAGTTTTGATTGAAAATTATGTACTACAAATTGTGAATCAATCCATAGCTATGTTAAAAAACCACAGAAGTCAAGATTCTCTAGACCGTCTTAATAATATACATTTGTACAGTAAAGGAGTATGAATTACCAAAAAGTATCATAAACAAGTCTTCTTCACCTGCTTGTCGAGAATAAAATAATTCTCCTGTCATCTGGGAATTCAATGTGCAGGCATTTGGTTTGTTTTTTTCATGCATTTGATGCAGTTATCATTCTGCAATATCCTGGATAAATGCTTTAAAGAGAAGTAATATAACTTGGAATTAACCATTGTCCTTTGAATGTTTTCAGGTTAGGCTAATCAACCATGTCCTTTTTTTGTATTATAAAAAAAAGTAATGCCTATTCTATTGCAGGTCTTAGAAGCTTGTTCAAAGTGCTATGAATGTTTGTGTTATGAAGAATATGCTATTGCTGGTAAATGTGACGTTGCCAGAAAGACCCTAATAGACAGTCTTGTTGTCAAGTTCAAAGAAGCAATGCAGGATTTCTTTGCTGAGGTATATATGTCTACTATTATGGTATTACTTTTAATACCTGGTTTGCTAATTAAGGGCCTTTTACATTTGCCATGCTTTGTGGAGATAGAAAGCTGCAATATTCATGTAGAAAAAAACCCCTAAAAATTGAAAAGCCAAGAATGCAAAATAACCAATGAATCATACCTTGTCAAAAGTGATTAGCTGAATGAGAACAGACTGATACATCAATATATAGTGGTCTTTTCCATTTAATTATAATCCATACCCATACATAGCTCAACCTTGGATATAAGTGAATTTGAACTTAATCATTAAATTCTTCGTGTCATTTATGAGTCGGGAGACAATGGCAAGTATTATGATTTCATTTTGAATAAAGCTATGTTTTACTCCTCTGTGCATGTATAGTGCCTGCATTATGTATAGAATATTTATTACAGGGAGAGGAGCCAGATGAAGATGAGATTTTTGCTCTTACAGCGTCTTTGAAGAGGATTTATGCATTCTACAGGTAAATATCTGCCTTAAAGCCATAACTGCACTTCATAAAGGAATTTCGGCTTCTTTTTTTTTTTTAATCTGAAATTTACCGTTCTGTATCTCTTTTATTGTATGTTTACTTCTGATTGCATCAATTTCTGGCTTTTATTGGCTTTTGAAAACCAAATCTGCATGACAGATTATTCTGTATGGATGCCTGTAAGAGTGGGACTGCATTTTTTTTTATACACAAGAAAAACTTCATTTTTACAGCAATGTATTTTGCATTTATATTCCTCTTTCAGTTGCCATGATCTGACCAGTTGGGATTTATGGGATGACATATTCAATATAGTGAAGAATGGAAATGAAAATCAAACAATTCCAGAAGAGGTAGGGTATATGAATTAGCTCATTCTGAATATTTGAAGTGGGGTACATGTATTGACCCATTCATAAAGAGGTAGGGTGTAAAAATCAAAGCATTTCTGAATCAGTATGGTATGTGAATCCACCCATTCCTGATGCAATTGGTTATGAGAATCATGCTTGAACTTGGAGAGGTAAGGTAAATGAATCAATTCATTTCTGAAGAGGTAGGGTAAATGAATCAAACCATTTCTGAAGAGGTAAGGTAAATGAATCAAACCATTTCTGAAGAGGTAGGGAATACGATTCAAACTATTCCAAAAGAGGTAGGTATGTGAACACCATTTGTGAAGAAAAAGAAATTTTGAGTTTAATGAATTCATTTTCTCTTTGAAGGATATTAAATTCTTTATATTAAATGCTTATTTTCTTATGTCTTTGCAGTTCTATAACTTTAGATATTGTTAGCAAAAAGGAAAATGTTTGGTTTTTTTTGGGTTTTTTTTTTTTAGAAATTATTGTAATAGGAAATGTAATGGAAATAAGCTGATGTTTTCAACAAGATGTTTTTTTTTGCTTTTGTAGATTGTAAGTAAAGCTATGGCATCAGCATCCAGGTCAGTTCTATGGTATTTACAGAAACTGGATGAAAATAACCCTAATAAGGTAAATCTACAATGACAGTAGTTTGTAGTCAACAGTTTGTGACCCACTGCCTAAAAGCACTTCATTTTTAATTAGCCAGATTTTATTTTATTTTTATAATTGGTGATCATTAGTGCTATTAAGTCTGAATGGGACATCCTCCTGAGAGTTGATAATGGTAGTACAAATGGAAAGTTAATAAAAAATTATCAGAAATATATACACTATTTTTTTTCCACCGTGGCCAGATTTCAAAAGGGGAGGGTTGTGATCACACCAAAGTACTTTAACCCTGCCACATTTTTTACGCTTGTCTCAAGTCAGGAATTTCCGGCCTCTGTATGTCTTGTTTTGTATTCATTGTTAGTTTATTTTTATGTTACTTGTGTATATAGAGGCAACTCTTTTGCTGTACCTGTGATTAGTGATGTTTTGGGTCAGCTGCAACCTGTCCTTTGGTATTAGGGTTTCCTCATTGTTCATTGAGACCAATGGGTGGCCTTTGGCAGACATTTTTATCCCATTGGGGTTGTTGTCTCTTTGATATTTACACCAAACCTATTCAAATCAGTCCCAAGATAAAAAAAAACTCAAAATGTTCTTGTTTTTTCAATTTTAGGATGAAATGAGAAGTTTGAAGAAACGTTTGAGTGATTTATTGAAATACTGTCATGAGTTGATGTATCACCCTAAAGATAGAGTGAATGAGGAAGCTTTTATCACTATTTGTGACTTGTTAATTGTGTTTAGTAAAAACATGGCCTCTAACGAGGTGATGAAACCACTGGTGTATGAACCTGATAAGAATTTACAACAGCAGCTGAGTAACTTCCTCAGTGATAAAGTTTTTGTTGATGATGAAGATGGTAGGCATGATAACTGTTGTAGTTTCAGAAATTACTGGGAATTTTCAATTAAAGGTCAAAGTGCAGTTTTGAGTCAAACTTGTCATAGTAAAATTTCATTATACCAGTTTTAAGTATTGTGATTTTAGTCCGTCACATTTTAAACAATTAAAAAATATTGCAATAATATATTAAACAAGGTTTTCAGAATTTCCATAATGAGTTGTATAGCTCACTCAGAATATGTTAAAAATTATCTCATTTATACTTAGAAAAAGAAATGTACTGAAAACTTTCATTATACATCCTGTCATTTTGTTCCTGAAATTTCAGATGATGTTGATGAAAATGTGAAAATTGAGGAGCTTCATAAAAGAAGAAATTTCTTAGCTTGTTTCTGTAAATTGATAGTTTATAATGTTGTTGGAATCCGGGTAGCTGCTGATATGTTCAAACATTATATGAAGGTATGATCAATAAAAACTTAAGCTAAACATGAAGTATCTGCTCTTAAATAGTCAAACTCAATCTGAATAAATGAAACAGTTTTAACAGAAGTAATTTTTGTTTTGGTACGTTACTCTTATTGAAGTAAGCTCCTTTTCATTTTAGATCATTTTCAGATTTTTCATTTCGGAGTTATTTGACTTTAAAAAACCCAATAAAAGGGGGATGGGCACAAGATGTATCATACATGGCTGTTTATTCATAATTTGGACTGAATATTAAAGTAATAAGTTATTTTGAATGAGTTTGCACATCTTTTAAGTAATCTGTTGTGCTGGTATTACTGTTTTCCAAAGAAAACAAATGTTATTGAATCTGCCATTTTCCCTTGTTTACAGTTTTATAATGATTACGGAGATATAATCAAAGCAACCTTGAGTAAAGCCAGAGAAATCAACAAAGTAACAACTGCTAAAACATTGGCACTCAGTCTTACACAGGTAACAAAAAAATAGTCTAGGTTCTCAGGCACCACTGTATCCCCATAAACACTCCCATGTTGGCATTTTTTATTTCATTGCAGCAACAAAATTGGATGTGCTCTATAAACTGTCTGTCTAAATTGTGTGATGTTTACTTCCGTTTTTGTTGATCGCGGTCAATTTTAGGTCCCAGCATAAAAAGTAAAAGACTGTTGCTTATTAAGTAGTCTAAAAATTTGCTGGCTATGTAAAACTTTAACAGTAAATTTAACAAATGTTCATTAGCCCAGAGTCTTAAGTAAAACTATTTGTATAGGCCTAAATGTTATGTTTTTTTTAAAATTGTAGTTATACAAAGAAATGTTTCCAGAAGGAGGACCAATAGACAGGTCATCTGATGGATTCCAGTCGCTTAAGGTAATTTTATTAATAAATTTTAATTTGCACAATGATTGGAATGATTGGTGAACCCCAAAAATGTTTATCAACGTTATATAATATCAGATGGAAATGAAAGACTAAAAATAATTATATTTCTAAAGTCTGCTGTAGTAAGCAATGTTCAGAATTTTAATGCCCACTTGCAGAGAGGGGGTATAAATTGATAGGGGCATCTGTCCTTTCTTCTGTTATGCAAAGGGGGCTTCTCTTATCTGGATATAATTTTTTGTTCCTGAATTCACGTATTTCAGTAAATTGATAGGACCTGCATTTTAGGACATTATAATTTAATGGTAGTCTTTTATACCCAGCAAACAAAGTTCTTGGGGGTATAAAGAAATTATCCTGTCCGTCTGTATATCTCAAAAGTGCAACTATTCTTAAATCTCTCTATGAATTTTGTTAAAGTTAAGCTTAATATGTAATTGTGCATGAAGAGAGAGAGTTATTGTCAGATGCTTGTTTAGGGAGATATTCCAATAAAAGGGTTTTACTTATTTACTTAGTTATTTACTTAACTGCATCTGTGCCTAAACTTTTGATGAATTGATAGGAAGGTTTGGGATTATATGAAGATGCACATTAAGTTAGATGCCTGTGAAAGAAGATGCATGCAGTACATAAAAGGGTAACATTGTGTTCATCTAATTCTTCCTGAACTTCTCACTGCAGTTAGACAAAAAGATTTTGCATCATACATATTGTATGTAGAAGTGCAAGAAGGAAGATAATGATTATTAATTTCGGCCAGTGAAGATAGTAATACTTGAGGGTTTAGAGATACAGTTATAACTCTTAAGAGTTAAACGAGTTTTAAAGTCTTATTAAAGTGGAATATATTTATTGTTGGCTTGTTTATATTACAATATAACTATTTCATCTTAACAACATAAATTTATTGTTAACAGGAGTTAGCTAGAAGATTTGCCCTGTCATTTGGATTGGATGCTGTCAGAATCAGAGAAGCAGTTGCAGCCATGCACAAGTATGTTTTCTGAAAGTGTATATAGAATTTATGCTGAGATGATTTTCCTATCCTTTGAAAGGGAATTCTGCTTTTTCTGTTTTGTATTTTACCCCTATAATTCTTTTTTTACTGTATATTTACTTCTGATTTTGCCAATTTCTGCCTTGACAAAAACATAAAAAATAAGGTTAATTTTTACCCGATAGACCATTTAATCTTTCAAGGGATTCAAGGCTTGTTCTCCTTGATGTCAGATTAGGGTTTCTACTCGTTATGTTTTCCGATTTCTGTAGTAAAGGATCTTTACAGTTTAAACTCTCATCTGTGTTTCAGTTGCTTTCAATTGATTTATGTAATATTGTGTATAGTATAGTATTACTTTTGTACTTATCTTGATATTTTGGCAGCATTTTCTGTTATATTTACAGGGAAGGTATCCTTTTTAGTTTATCCAAACCTGATGAAGCAGGAGATAGGGGAGGACCACCACCATATCTTACATTTCTGGAAATTCTGTCTGAATTCACTAATAAACTGATGAAACCAGATAGGAGGGTTGTGTATGTAACAGGGAACTATTGGTTTTATTTTTATCATTGTAGTATTTTATGGAACATGTTAAAAAACCCTTTGTTTATTTTAATGCATACTAATTCTCTGTGTTCATTTAACTTGATCGAGAAAACAAGTTATTCACGGTCTGGTTTCATTAAGAATCTCAAGTTTAGACTTTTTTCAAATCCTTCCGCAACTCAAATGTCCACCAATCAAATCACTTTAAAATGAAGATTTGCTGAAAAACTTAGAAAAAATTTGAGGAAAATCTCAATTTCAGATTTTTTTTTATGAAACCCAGGCCAGGATATCAAACATATTATGGTAGATGATGGGAATTGAATTATGAATATTACATGAACAATCCATGCAGTCAGATTTAATCTAATTATAGATTATAAAACAACTAGAAGGCCTTTTATCATTTAAAATCATGGTTCTTACCTTTTAGGGTAATTAAATATGGCTTTTGAAGGATTGATTTAAGTACTACTCTGTCTAAGAATCAGGCAAAATGTGTGTAAGGTATGGCACATGAAGAGAAAAAAATGAAGATTTTTTTGGCATTCTAAGTCTCTAAGTATTTATATCTCATTACCTCCAGAAATAACCATCAAAGTACTTGTAAAGTTTGCCTTTTGAAATTATTGATAGGTCAAATTTAGTTGAAAATTTTCTGGCACTTTTTCCATATTTAAGCAGTCAAAAAATTTCTTTATCACATATGCTTCAGGAGAAATTCGAAAAGCTTTTAAATTTTTTCTAGATGTATTGAATGTATTTGAAGCAAAAAAGAATAAATTGAGAAAAATGATGTGTCACCCATTGTCTGATTCTTAAACAGAATGGCACTTAAGCATTATTTAAATTTGCTTAACCTAACAGGTTAGCCTTTTTGGACAAACATATCCCTGATGGTGGTATACAGTCTGGTGATGTACAGTCCCTGATAGCTTACAGAAACAGTCTGATGCAAGGAGATGGAGAGATCCATCCAGTCACACTAAAACAGGCAGCAGCAAGAAGATACGGCAAGAGAAAACAACAACAGGATGGTAGGTTTTCATGATTTAAGATAAGTAATAATTAAAATAACTTTTTTTTTTTATATCCCCTACATTGTAGGACGCAGTTTGATGACGATGTCCCTCTGCCCTTACAGTTCACAACTTTTTGGTAATATCTTTCTCTTCTACTACTTAATACAGCCACTTGATATTTTGATAGTACTGTTTGTTATAATGTATGCATGCCATAGTGAAGGATTTGATTTTAGGCTAAGGCAAGATCAACTTCTATTTGATGACTTTGTTTACATTTTGACTGTGATAACTGTGGTGGGGAGTTAATGCTTTCTGTAAGGGAACTTTGCTTACAGTTTTTTTAGTTAATATATATTTTTTGTTAAAAAGAACTCTCTTTCAGTATGTACTCCATACATGATATTAATTGATAAGATTCTTCATAATCAATAGGATTAGAGAAATAATCATCTGACAATGTTCAACATTTATCTTTTTTCTTGACAGTTTCTGACCATGATTCCAACACAGGAGATTGGCAGGAAGCCATGACTCCTGCTCCTGGTGTTGGCGGACCTCAGTTAACTTCAACAGCAGTCAAGAGAAGGCGTATGGATGAGGAAAGTCTAGGAGGAGCATCAGAGCCAGGATCAGAACAAGACTTTGAAGGATCGTAAGTAAAGATATGTTGGTTTGGTTGATAATGTAATCTATTTGTTGTTAGTTGATAATTAGCCTAGTTCACATGTAACATGCATTTTATTTTTATTGCTTAATCAGCAATAGATGACTACAGTTTAGGGATGTTTCTAGCATTCACAATGTAACATGCATTTGATTTTCATTGCTTAATCAGCAGTAGATGACTATTGTTTAGAAATGTTGCTAGCATTCACAATGTATCTTGAAAGCACATTTTAATTCAAATTTTTCTTAGTATTCACACATGAAGACATTCCATTTAAATTCACTAACAGCAGAGCTTTGATACAATATTTTAGTGCAGATAATGCTGCTTTCACACGACCGTGGAATGTGAATTCCAATGCTTAATGTGCATTATTGAAAGACATACCACCAATAAGAATTGAACAATGTGCATTAGTTTAACTTACAATATAAATAAATTCACTTTGTAATCTCAGTTTTGTGTGAACACATCTGTGAAATTTAATTCCTATTTAATTTACATTGAATGCACATTATATGTACATGTGAAACAGGCAGAATTATTTATTTTAAGGCAATGTTTTTTTTCATGTTTCAATGATTAGTTGCATAGTTTTATTGCTTTCATATACTGATTATTTTCTGTTTTATACAGAGAAAATTTTCAATTGATGATGAAGTGTTAACGCAATTCCAAGAGGTATTTTCATTGATTGAATTAATCCAGTTGTGACAATGGCCACAGGCTAATATTAATTTATTTCTTAGTTTGACATGTAATAATTACTTTAAGAAAAGAGAGGACTAATTGGCATATTTAAGCCTATGGACTTAAGTACCAGTCCATATAAAATTCAGACACAGCCTATGGTAAGTTGATTGATGGTGTAGAAAAACCCATGGATCAGATGATGCTTCAGTCTACATATGCTATATTTTAATGTGACAAGAGTCCTTTCAGTATTTAGATCTGTACTTTTGAGAAAAATACACTTTAACCTCTCACTAAAATCAACCAAATCAAACAATCAAGAAGGATAACTCTTGGAAATTGCTAATTGCATGTGCAATCTATATAAATTTTATGTCAAAAGTGAAACCTCCAAATGAAAAACTAAGACTAGTTGTGTGACCTATAATAATTTTTGAACAAGAAATAAAACTGAATTTGGTGGGTTTTTAATATGCATGAATCACCTCCTGTCGGATTTTTTTAAAGACTGCTACTTAATTCTACCAGCAGAGTTGACTGGTAGTTTGTTACTTTGCTATTTTTCAGTTTAAATTGCATCATTGGACTCAATATCTTTTACATCTCCTGAATTAAATTACTTTTAAGTTGCACTGTGCATATTGTTCAGGTTGATGTAATATAAATGCAGGTGTCTTGCAAATCAATTTTGGTTCAACACATTTATCATGGATCCTGAAATTTTTGTATTCAACATTTTGCTTAATTTATTGTTAAATGACTATTGAAACCATCTTTCTATTTTTTTTCTTCATACTTTTGATATAATGAAGGTGCATCAGAAAATCCTACATTTCAGGAGGTGTAAAAAGCTGTGAATGGCTGAGGGCTGTTCCATTAAAAAGATATGAGGTACACAGGGAAGGCACTTTTTCACCAGGGGAGCCACCCATAGAAATTCTATTGATGTTTTGTATTAAACTTTATATCTTGTCAAGAGACCTGAACACCCACCGATAAACAGAGAATAAAAGTGCCTTTCCCCCATCCCTCATGTGTTTTACTAGTACAGCCCTGAGGAAATTCATTTGTTTTTCTATTTAGTTCATTTTTTTGGTCTATTTCTGATTGGTTTAATACTTCCTGCGTACAATTTACTATGGACAAAGATACATTTGATTTTGAGAAATGTGTTCTTTGATTTGCTTTCAATGTTATTATTTTGCTTTGTTTCTATTTTTAGTTAAAGCTTCTTTTTGTTTTGTTTCTTTTCTTTATATAGACTTTGGTGATGTTGACTTGACGATGATTCATACAATATCAAATGTCACAACTACATAAATCATGACCGGTGCATGATGGGAAGAGAACTTGTCAGGAAACAACGACAGTTGGTCTTGTGTTATGTTGACAGTTTTAGGGCATACATCTTTCAATCATTTTTAAAACTGATTTTAAGATTTCTTGTGAGGATTTACTGTTCATAAAATATTATTATGTTACAGCCAGTGATATAGTTAATTTCAGGTAATATAGTAAGTCCTACTTTGATTAAATGATGATTACCTGATGGCATGTCTTAGGTAGTCAACTGGAGAATTGATCTAAGTCTGATAGGAAGTTTAAATAATTTTGTTAATTGCCCTGTTGACTACTCAAGTTGAGTTGTCAAATATTCAAAGGAGGACCAACTCAATTTCCTGAAGTTTTCTATGATACTAGGTGTAGTATGTAGATATGGTATAGTACTAGTAGAGTGCAATTACAGATCTGAAACTTTTACTACAATGAGTTTTAACAACTTTTTATTGATATACATGTATGAAACAATGTTATGTTATGTCAGAAGTTCTATTTTTTATACATTTTTCTCATTTTACTACATTTTGATTTTAGCCAATGAAATATGACTAAGGTTATAATCTACTGAGAATGCAAGTTGTTAGGATAAAACTTAAAACTCCCATACTGTTTATATATAGCTAAATTAGTATAAAGTAGTCTGTTTTGGAGATTACTTGGGTCAAGAATTCTAGTTTCAATAAAACGGTTCTTACTTAAGGTTCTCCAACAATAGATAGATTTAGATAATAAATCATGACCAATTCTATATACTGTAAACCCACTTCTTTTGATGATTTCACCAGCAGGAAAATATTGTGAAAGAAAGTAGCTATGAACACGTCCCTTCATTGTGTAATATAAGTTAAAGATGGTTACTGGCAAAATTGAACCGAGGCCCAAAGTTAAAAAATGTCTGTTTCCTGCTACCCCACTTCCCTAAACATTTTTTGGCTATTTTGGCTCAAGCACTGTTAAAGTGTAGATTTTCCCCATTATCTCAATGTAAAATGCTTGTGTAAAATAATATAATTTCTCAACCTAAAATGCATGTTATAGAGTGTAGAGGCAAAATTGAACAGAGGCCCAAATTAAAAAAAAAATGTCTGTTTGATGCTACTCCACTTCCTTCAACATTTTTATGGCCATTTAGGCTCAAGCACTGTTGAAATAATTTCTCAACCTACCTACCCTATTTTTTTTTCCAGCAAGAAACAAGATTTTTTCTTGACCTGATATCCTGAAACACGTTTAATAAGTTGGTTTACAGTATATGTGTTGATTCCATAGGTTGTATATTCTTTATTTTATATGGATGACTTCTTGCTATCTCTCACTCAGGTGGATTAAGTGCCTTTTTTCATCTGCTTTCATAAGCATGGAGTTGTGATCTGTAGAGGTCTGCCTCTAGATTTGCAAACACTTGAAAAATGGACATTACAGATAAATGTAAACAAAAAAATTCAAATAAATGATAAGTAAATATATCATTGATATATGTTTGTGTTCTGATGTTTTTCTTTTGCCTTTCCACCTACCCAGCTGACCTTTTTTTCTGTAACAATAACATTAATAGTTCAACTTTTATAGGTAGATTTTAATAGGGATTTTGTATTGCCCAGTAAAACACATGAATAATATATGAGATAAGTAAACAAACCGTTCCAGTTGACTTTTATCAAGGTTATACTAGAATGATATATTTGTCTTGGATAATGTCAGCTGAACAAATTTGCCTGTATCAATTTTTACAGTTTAAAAAAAAAAGGTTTATGGTACATTTTGTCCTGTGTAGCAGTAAACAAAATGATTTATTCTCTTTCTGGTCAACTTTGATAGAAGACAGCAACTAATGGGGAGTGAAGGTAGTGGGAGTCTTATTTTTCACGCTTATTTGTCCACCGTAAAAATAGCCAAAACTTAAACACTGCAAAAATTAAGACCTGTACAGTATACTGCTGTTGACTGATGTGGAATACTAGTATCAGAATTTTTGAATTAGTATCACAGTACTGCTGTAGACTTTATCAATGGGGTAGGTGTGGTACATCAGTTCAGCTATTGACATAATCAGAGGTAGAACAATATACACACTGCTGTTGGCTTTATAAGGCTAAATAGTACTGGTGGGTATATTATATTCAATGTAGACTTTTCCATATTTGAATATGCCCAATAAGTTAAAGCATTAGGCCTGTATTCTCCCTTACTACTTCAGTTTTCACTTTGGTATTCATAGTGAACTTCTAACTTTATTCCCTCTTATACCTGCCTCACTGACTTTGAAAGCAGGTGTCTTCACAGCTTGACTTCGTCAGTCTGTCCAAAGTGGAAGGATCATGCCTACCATTCATCCATCTGTCCCAGTTCCCATCCACAACTCTTAAAAAGCTGAAGGAAACTTTCACAAATTCTTTATCACACGATGCCATTATGCGCCTTATATTTGTTTTTTTTACATCTGAAATTCCTGATGCAAAACTTAACGTAGGGGATAATCTTCCCAACCTCATCTTTTCTGAAACCGCTGAATGGAATTTAATGAAACATTCTCCCATCCCATATCGCAGGGTGGCAGTTTGCACTTCCTTTTTACCCAATCTGAATGATTTGGATTTCCTCTTCGGTTTCTGAGGGAGGAGAGCACGAATAATTACTAATGCTGGGTATACAATTTGGATCTATATTGAACATTAGTTATGTATCAAGTTGTTTTTTTGTTGTGTTGTTTTGTTTTTTTTGTTTTTGTTATTATAATTGTTAGTATTTTTTCGCTTTATATTTTAAAACTTTCCATAATATACAATTTTCTCGCAGTTATTATCCGCATTTTCAGGAAAAGAGAGGATACCTATTACTGAATTATAAGCAATTCACCATAGAAATAGGACAATTAAGTAATTTGCAATGTTGATGTTTTTTTTCTCTTTAAACATAGCCTCAATAGCCTGTCATTTCTTGTGACAAGATCCCTTCTTCAGTCTACCAGCCAAGTTGAATTCTATATCTCAATTAATAGAATACTTACTGTAACAAGAGACCGTTTGGTCACTGGAGGACACTCTCATTAATAACGTAAATTGGAAGGAAATGGTGTATTAGTCTAGGTGATTTGAAAATGACTAACTTTCAGGCGCATCTGGTTTACACTCCGTTTCTGTTGGGATTTAGGGGCTAATCTAAGTTTTGTTTTCAATGTATACTGAGCACAATGTAACATCAAGAACAATCTGTTGCAAGCGAAATTCCGAAAATCAAAACAGAAAATTGAAACCGATAAAATGAGACTAAATTGAAATACAGTGTGTGTGTGTGTATATATACATATATACAACGTCTCAGAATGTGACGACTCTATTCACTACACTGCTCCATCGGATCAAATTGATATAGGGAAGATAACGTAAACTTAGTAGGATTAATAACACCTAGATGAACTGTGCCGTACTACCATACATCGTGTACTAAGTTACAGCCCTAGATTAATCCTACGAGGAGGAATCACCCGGCCAGCGAAAGCTATATTTTTATATAGCTTAGCTGGCCGAGTGGTCTAGGGCGCTGGACTTAGTGCCGGCGGTGTTGCCATAGATGTCACAGCGGTACGAGTTCGAGTCCGGCGGAGGGAACGACAAAAATTTGCTTCGCAAATTTGACAATTCTAACATCGTTGGGAATTTTTCAGACCCTTATATATATACACACACACAACCATCATTTCATAAAAAGTTAAGAGCGTGAACCCGATGTACCAAAATGGTTAATATTCTATGCCTTTCTAGAAATATTCAATGAGTTGCTCATGTCATATTGATACACAAAAGAAAATAATTGATGAGTGTAAAATTTAAATAAGGAGTTCGGCTGATTTCACATACTGTGCATACAACGAAAATTCACTAGGAAGATGATCTACTAAGAGCCTCGTTTCTGTATACATAATATATAATGCTAGTTACTCAATCCCAGAATTATCTACTAAATCTGTAGTTGCTATGATTAGAACATTTTTAGTTACCGCTGAAGAATTTCAGAGGAATGATGTTATTGCGGTGATGTCATCCATAAACATTCGGTATTAGATCAATTAATTATAAATTAGTCTCTATACATGTAAATACATACAAGGACAAAATCAGAAAAGACATGTCGGGATTTATTTTATGGTTTTCGCCACAGGAATGTTTTAATTTTGTACCAAAACGAGCATAACAAATCTGTTCTACGTTTCTTCTTTCTAAACCCATTTAAATGGAGTAAATGTTTAAAAAATATTGAGTGAAGATGTGGCCTCAATACAAATGTAAGCAAATTTTTCGTTTCAGTCTAGATTATTCAATTGAAGACAAGAAACGGTCATTTATTTTAAAACTAGAAGCTGTAAAGAGCCTGAACCGCTCACCTACATCCCATTTTTCGTAAAAGCGGCCATGTGTTTTCTTGGATAAAAAATTCTTAACATTAATATCTAAACTACTATCATATCAACTTGCGTTGAATTCAGTCCAATTATAGAATTGAGAATTACCCCCACACACCTCCCCCCAAAAAATATCAAAGTAATTTTATTTACTTAGGATCCTTTGAACTCGGTGTTGATTAATGAGGAAAAGTACACCATTAGATTAAACGAGTTTCTATTCAACTCCCTATATTTGGTAAAAAAAATAATGGTTCATGAAATTCTCGTATCTAGCCCCTTTAAATCCTTAACATCAAATTTTAATTCAAGCACTTTCGACAACTCGATCTCGACAATTAGCTGACACTTCTTTGTTTCTTGTCGTGATTGTGCACATGTGCCCATGCAAGTAATTCACCACTAAGCTCATGATGATAGAATTTACCAGAAACTTACTACCCTTCATTGCAATGTACCTAAATGGTACAAAATGCACGAATCTTTTCATGAAACTTCATATACTTTTCATGTATGTCATAAAACGTTTTTACACGGAAATAGTATGCAAAAAAACAAAATTTTTAAGTACCAATATTTTAGCGGAAAGATTTCAACATTTGAAATAAATAGAACATTGTGCATCATGAGCGATTAGGTTGAAATAACTTTATAATGATATGAAAGTTCTGTTTACTTTAAAAAGCATTTTTGATCATACGATGGGGACATAACTTTTTGTAGGTTTAAACTTGCCTGGAGCTGTTAACTGCTTATAGTCCTTAGTTTGTACTTTTGTATTCAGTGTCTTGATTTCCGTTCTTACAAGGGACTCTTGATTCATTTGAACTGATATTTAGGTGTTGAATTTTATTTTTTCCCACAGTAACTAGATTTTGAAGTGGGAGCGTTGGTTGAAAATAGTCATTAGGGTTCTATGACCTGCTGAATATAACCGTGCGTTTAGATTTTAGATTTCTTTGACTACATCAGATCTTATCCAGAAACCCATGCTGTTTTATATATTAAACCACAAATCTATTTTATATGATTTCAGGCATACCTTCCCAAAATGTATAATGTTTGTCTAAAAGGATAATGCATACCATGTATGTAACTTTTAAGAATTTATGAACTGTTGGTGCCTTACGTTTGAAAACTGATCCAGGCAGTAAAATTATTCTGTTTTAGACCTTAAAACAAACGAATTGTGATATCAGTTCGGTTTGCACCATAACTCGAGAAAATGTTATCCTTATTACTTTACTTAACAATGTTGTGTAATATGAGAATATCATATCTGTATGCTTTTTGGGGTACACTTTAAAAGGTAGTTTTTCACATATTGCATCATATCTTGATAACGATTTGTTGGTATTGCTTCAAACTGTTAATTACAGTGTTCTTTAACATTTTTTTTATGTTCCTGACATTTGGTCAGTTCGATTTCTTGGTTGGGATTGGCGTATTTCGTGCTTAAGGCACAGCTTTTATATTTTTTAATTGCAATATAACTGAACTATAAAACATGTCTGAAGTGACTTCAATTGAACTATATTCAGGGGAAACATGCAGCAGATGTCACAAGTTTCTTGGCTAAATGCTCAAAAGAGAGAACATCTAGAGGCTACATTTCAAAGAATGAGACAGGCAGCCAGCTTGTAAGTGTAGTGTATCATTGACTAAAACGGCTTGAAACAATCGTCGAGATAAATGAGACGCACCACTCATTATTGAAAACCTTGCTTGTACAGAAATTTATATTCAAATTGATAATATATACATAATGATAAGTTCAATTTTCTATGATGGAAAGCAAGGCTATATATTTGTGGAGTCATTTTTGTGAATTTTCTCACAATTTTCTTTTTTTTCTGTGTTTTCTCCCCGATTAAAGACAGCAGCAAATGGAGAGCGAGGGTAGTGAGGAGAGGGCTATCAGTGAGTTTGAGAGTCCCCAGCAAGTTCTTCCACAACAATACCAACATTTCCAACAAAGCTACTTTGATAATGGCTCTCAGAATATTGATGATGCTTCTGTAAGTATCTTAAAGCAAGATTTTGATGAATAGTCTTCTTTGTCTACTTGTATTTATAGTTCTTGTTTTGGAAAATAGTGTTTCGAACTAAAGAAACCATATTCTTAGCTTGGTGAAATACTAAGGTGAAAAAAATCTTTTTACAGATCAGTCTATTTTCTTGGCTTTTTCATTAGGAGTCGTTGATTTAAAAGAGAAAAAAAAAAGGTTTTTGTCTTCATTTTTATACACAGCTACTCGAAGTTACGAGGTCTTAAGTGATGCTCTCTGATCAACAAATTTTGATATGTAATGGTAATTGTTAAGACTCTTTTTCTATATTTGTATTATGTTATGATTAATGTCGAATGATTCTTATTGTTAAGCAAACTATCAGTGTTCAAGAAATAAATAATAGTAATTATAATTTGTTGTTTGAAGCAGCAACAACCAGCTCAACAAATGCCAACACTATAGGTGATTTTCAAATGTATGTATGTTGAAGTGACGAAACGCTTTTCTTAACCATTTGCAAGTGTTACCGCTTAGGTCCTAGTTTTAACCCACACACGCCTCTTGGATTTTACATAACATCAGTATATTCATTGGCATGCATGCAAGAAGCATGGGTATGTTGTGTAATATTGCTTAGGCTTTTGTTAGTTCAACGGGACCGAATGTTCATCGGGGTTTATCCTCTTACTTTGTGTCCGTTGACGTACTCGCTGGTCATATTTACTCATTTTTGTCAGATTTTTCCGGATTTGTCTATTTCATTCCATTAATATCCCCCCCTAATGACCCCTACTTTTCTTTTGAAAATACACCTTAAAATGATATCTTGGAAGTTTTAATGAAATCTTTGTTATTTCTTCAATGTTTTTAATAGGTAAAATATACTAAGACAAAACCTGTGGAAAATCGAGAAAAGTCATTTCCCGGTCAAAATTTCAAATGCTTATATCTCAGAAAACGGAAATTCTGATCCATCTGTTTTTTCTTTTTATATTTCTGGCACGAAATGTCTTTACAGGTTAAACAACGCTTTGAAATCTTTGTTAGTTATAAATATACCCGCGAACATCTCTGAAACAAGCGATTGAATTATTAAAAAAAACATTGTCACAATCATGCTCGGTGAATTCGCTTAAAAGGAGTTGACTATGCAAAATTAACATTTTGATAGGACTCAAGTATTGTATTCATTTCGAAATAGTTTGTCCTTACCTTGATAACTTCAATTTGACCTAGGCTTTAGATCTTAGTACCACTTTTAAGCAGTTTATCCAATACCATGATGGCCTTTATGTGACCATGATATAGAGTTGTTCAGCTTTTGCACTTTTCATGAAAAAGTAGATCATTCCATTTTTTTTTGCCTTTTGTCATAGACCATTGATATGAAGTGTGTGGTTGTATTAGAATGGTAACTTGGACTTTTTACTCCTACATGAATTAATTTTTTATCGTGTTTTATTTTTTTCAAATAATTAATTTTCGCTGACTGGAATGTGCTGCTTATGAATTATGGACAAAGAAGACATATAATTTTATGGAAAACAGTTTTGACACGTTGTCTTTCAACTGAGAATCAGGCTTTCTTGAGCCTTTAGTTTTAATGAGAATATTTAAATTAATTTTATACCAAGGAAAACTGGTGTCTGTTTAATTATATATTAGATTCAAAACAACATTTAGACAATACCATTCAAATTTATTTCGCATCTGGTTAGTTTTAATTTCAATGAATCTATTTTTCATTGTCAGTAATTTCGATTTAATAGTTTATCTTATCTTATACATGTTTCCAACTGTGTGTGTGTTCCTGCATTTTTTGAGTCAAAGTATTGTTTCAATTGTTTCAACTTGGTGTTGCTTTTATTTGTGCGCCAAATATATGTTCAATTTTCGGCCATCATAAAATTACCAAATAAATTGGTAAAATAAGATTGTGGTAAAGTGAAAGGAGAAATTGGTTTCTTAATATAAGATAGGTCACGTATCAATAATATAATCTACTGCAGTAACCACATATTGTTATATTTCAGTCCGACTTCAGCCATCCTGGATATTAAAGCACCACAGTTATAAGGTTACAGAATGAAACATTCAAATATGCACATATCTTTTATGTAATTATATTTATGAGGCATACATATGATCGTTGTCGTATCACAATTGAACTTGTTTCAATTATACATGTATTAATAATTCTGCCGATATACTCTTAAGGAAGGCGAATATCCTATGTACAAAATTAAACTCCGGATGCCTCGATTGCTATAAACCATTTCTATAGAATTTTTAAACTTGTTTTTTTTTACACATTACTGTCTTTAACAAGCGGAAATACAATAATGTATTTTTTTAGATCATTGAGCTATTTCCTAAATAATTATGTACAGTTAACCTTGTAATGTTCATTTGAAGATGAAATTTATTAGAAATTATGGTAATTCCTTTTTTTGCCTTTTCTGGCTTAGACGTCATGGTCTAATGTATAAATTATGATTTGAAAGTCTAAATTATTGGTACCGTTTCAATCGTGCTATATATTTATGATTTAACAAAGTTTACATGTTTTTTTCCAATACGCCAAATTATACTTCCATTTAATTGGGTGGCATTTTGAAATCACATTTGCCGTTTTTGTCGCAATTATATCGACTCCCAATGGTTGGATTGATTTGAAATGTGTGGCTCTATATTATATAAATGGGACATATATTGTAAGCGATTTTGGATGCTGCCCGATATCAACTTTCTTTACGAATGGGGGTATACCTTAAACGAAAATGCGGTGAACTTCATGTTAATTTTGATCAAATGAAAAACGGTTGCAAATATTTTACTTTTAGTCCTGCTGTTAACCTTTTCACATTGATGTTAATCGTGAGTGACAATTGTAGTTTTTGTTTACCTCTCTAAGTAAATAACGGTTTTTAAATAATGTTTGGTAAATATTTATAGCCCTTCAGGGTATGCAACACATTAATTAAATGCATTTTAAAGTCAGCATTATGGAATTTCTTCTAGCGACTTATTCTCTATGAAAGACCTATCGTATGATTTAGCAAGTTCGCAAGTTGAACATCATTACATGCATAATTTTCTCTTGGGTTTTTCAAGATTTGTTTAAAGTGTTGTTTTTATGCGAAAATAGAATAAAATAAATTTTAAAACGGTCTTTTTATCGCAATAATTGAAAAATCTGGTTCTTGAATTAATTGAATCTTGCGATGAGGTAGTGATACTTTCTATTGTCATATTTTTTACAAATTATTTGTTTAGTTTTATTTATTATATTTTATATGATGTTGCTGTTTTTATTTCTGTATGTTGTACATTGTTTCCTACAAATAAAACGTATGATATACGATGCCTTGAAAATAATGAATACTTTAATGTGCACTTCTAGTGTCAATAATATTTGGATGTCAAGTTCGAACAAACATGCAAGTTATGGACAAAATTAAAGAAAAACAAAATAAATAGCCATGTAGAAAGAAAACACACACACACACACAAACGAAACAAAACATAACAAAAGCAAAGAAAAAGAAATTCTTGTCAGTCGCTACATTTAGATTTTACATCTGACACTTTTAATGTTAAGTTATACCTATGAAAGTCAAAATGATACTTCATCGATTTAAAGAATTATAGCTTTGTATGAGTATGAATAATTTATGATGTTATGAATATATAATGCAGTATGTTTTACTTTCTTTGAAAACTATTGTCATTTAGATCTCACGAGGAAATGATATGTTCAAGGTAGGAACTGACAGTGGTAGTTATTTAATGCAAATAGTTCATTAAAAAAGAACCATAAGAATGAAAATAATAAAGTTATAATTTCTAAGGTAGCGTGTATTCTCCTAAACTTTAATAATTACTTACGAGTTCAGGAAAAACTCAGATGGGAAGCGGCGCCTTTACTTAGTGATAAAAGTAAGAATGGAGATCTACATGTAGTCTGGTGTCAAAGAGTAATCAAGGGAATCAAAACTGCACTCAAATGCTTAAAAAGAAAGAACGTTATATGTTGATATCGAAAATAGCGTCTTCTGATGTCAAGAAAAGCCTACTAATCTCAAATCCATATCCAATATTGTTAGAAGAGGAACAAATTCAATACCAATCCTATAGATATTACAAAATTTTGTATGTTGTAGATGTTTTTTTATGAATAACCGCTCAGCAGCATTAATAGATTTGTATACAAATACTCAACACAAAAAAAATATCGCAACAGCCTATTCCAGCGCCAAGTTTTTACCTTTACCGCAGTATGTCAAATGAGCCACATTAGTGTAGCCCATGGAACAAAGCCTCACTGTTTTTGTGCTACAGCATATTTTGTTACATAATATGATATATACTTCGTGTTTAGACAAGTCCGACTACTGGGCTGATGAATACTCTCGGGGACCTAAGGTATCGCACGTAAACCTTTAAAAATACATCGGATATCAAGTTGACTGCTTTAGTCAAAACCGAGTTTTCGATTTCCATTTAATTCTTCAAATATCCTTCCTTTCCGCGTGTAATACATTGTAGTACATTGATTCTGGCATTTTTTGAATATCCCAAAAGTTTAACATGGTTAAGTAGTATGATGACTGGTCACTTCTTCCAGTTTTTATTAGCGTTCAAAGTGCTCATTTGCTTTTGTTTCTTTGTACGTATTATTTTTGATATTTTGTTTTTTGTCTGTATCTTTGTCCCTGGGTTGTCTTTTCATTTCCGCTAGAATCTTGGTTCGTTTGATTACTCTGTCAGTATAAGGACTTAAATTTCTCATTATAACATGTTTGTACATTTGTTCAAAGCTATGAATTGACAAAACACTGCTTTATCTGAGAATTTTCTATGAAGCAATATATACTGAGATGTCATGTCCTCTGGGATATTTCACGTGTACCAATTGGTGTTGCAAGAACGGTATGTTTTGTGGAGGAGCTTGGCCTGCATGTCTGGATATAAAGTAAGTTTATTCTTATATCAAAGGAAAACCGATCGACCAATGGCTGAAACAACTGGTAACGTGAATTAAAAACAAAATACCCCCTAGACCGTCTGAAGTATCAATACTTTTTGTGCTGCAGCATAGAAATTAGAAACCTGTGATAGTGATATTAGTTAAAACCATTTCATTTTGTAATGGCTAAATTTTTTTTATTGTCAACAGTTTATTTTACACGCGTCATATAACGCGTTACCTAAATTATGAAAACAATGTAATAATTAAATAATTTCTTTGTAACGTCGAAACTGAAAATAAATAAGTTTGTAAACCTGCGGTTAAGGGACATAACTCCTGAAATCAATGATTTGTTTGCATCATATTCTATTTCAACCAAACCTACCAACCATTCATTTGACATTGAATGAAATAAATCTAAGTTACCTTGATGCTTATATGAGATTGATGTAAAATGGTTTACACAAGCGTTCCAATGATTTGTAAGAATTATGTCCTTATTATAGTCTACCTTCTTAAAAGATAAATAAAAGAACAAGCTGTGTGCCATCTTGATTAGCGTCTTGTGCTTGTGGTTAAAGCCCACTTAAATCTTTATCATATTTCCTAAATATAACGTCAGAGTAATTGCAACACCGCCTGCACAAAGTCCAGAGCTCTAGACCACTCGGCCAGCTAGGCTATATAAAATATAGCTTTCGCTGGCCGGGTCATGTTGCCATAGATGTCACAGCAGTACGAGTTCGAGTCCCGCGGCGGGAACGACCAAAATTTGCAAACTTGACAGTTCTAACATAGTTGGGAATTTTTCAGATCCTGCTGTATATATATGTATATATTTTACGGACTTTAGCTTGGTACATGTGAGCTACTGACTTTACTTTTCTGCCTTCGTCTGGAGTCCTTTTTAAACTTAACTGTCGTCTATGGAACAGCAACATAACATATTTTTATATTTGAGTGTATCTTTACAGATTACATATCAAGTTTACGTTTGATTCAAATTTAATGATATTTGACGAAAGTATACGGTTTGTTATGTGCAACCTAATTTTTTTCTTTTCTTAATACTGTATGGATGCATGTAGGAATAGGTGAGGGTATCACCCTCCTTTTTGGACTTGGGATTTTGAGTGTCATTTAGACTTAGGCACATAAGCCCATGGACTTAACATTTCAAAACAACCGTACTTTGTACTTCAAATTTCATGGAATTTTAACTTAACCAAAAAGTACAATTGTACTTGGGACTTCACCCAAAATATGGAGTGTACTTTGGACTAGAAAGGGGGGGTGATACCCCTATAGGTGACGTATCAATTTGTGACAAGAAACTTTGCGAAAATACTTACATTTGCTTAGCTGATATTGTGTATGCGAGTATAATTATGTACGTCACATATGCATTGTTGAAACTGATCGGATAATCGCCAGTTATTTATTTTCTACTCGTGGTCCTATGACTCTTACAACCTGTTTAGTGTGTTCAAAATGGTCGGATGGGTTTATATTTTACACCAAAAAAATTCTTTCACTTCAGTTTTGTAGCCGGTAGGGGATTAATCTTTCATATATGCAATATTAATAGGATATTGTTTGCGCGTAAACTGCATTTTACGTGTTTTCTGTAGATTAGGTCGATTTTTGTCTTTTTGAATAGTTTCACACCGTTTATTTTGGGCCCTTTCCAGCTTGTTTTATGGTATGAGTTTCGCTCATTGAAGACCGTATGGTGACCTGTAGAAGTTTAATTGTTCGTTGATCGATGAATGACCATCTCATTTGCAATTATACGATATATCATATTTTTGGACGCCCCCGATGGAAGTGTAAATGGCTGTATTATCAACTTGGTCCAGCATATTATGGACAGAAAAAGCATCAGTATCCCGTTTGTGCATGATAAGATAGGAATGGTCAAAACATGGCATCGGAATGTTTACGAAAACTAATCAATACGACAATTCGACTTAAAGACATTTCAGACCATGACAACCCACAATTCCTAACCAAAGCTGGACATTTCTGCCCATATATATTTCAGACCATGACAATAGGAGATTGCATAAAGATAATAAAAACCGTATATCATTACACATTTAACCGATTACAAAAATTATGAAAGGACTTATGTGTTTAAAATTCAGATGTTTCTTCGGGAAAATTTCACTTTCCTCATGTTATTATTTATATGTATTAAAGTATAATGTTCAACATTACGTTTGTTTGTTTGTTTGTTTGTTTGTTATGTTTTTAATTTTTTTGTAGTGATATAATCGGCATTGCCGTTGGAAGTGGGTTTGGTATAGTGATATTGATATTAATCTTTGTTGCAACTTACCTAAAGTTCCGTGAGTATTTAGTATATTGACCTTCTATTTTTGTAACAAATCTTTTGAAATCGCAATTTTAAAATCAATGGTTTACCGTGACTTTTTTACCATAAGATCTATCAGTCATTTTTTGATTGGTTGGTTTTTTGAGAGAAAAGAAAAACGAGACAGGAGAAGTTGGAACTTGTCAACGAGTCTTGATTAGTCATTGAGTTGTTGGATTTTAAAGATAATACTTATTATACCCCACGCAACGAAGTTGTGTAGGGTATATTGTTTTTGACCGTCCGTCATTTCGTCTGTCATACCGTCCGTCAGTCCATCTTCAGTTTTCCGGACTTTTTTTTCCTAAACGCTTGTAGATATTGACATGCTTTTTGGTATATAAGTTCACCATGATAAGTTACAAGTCAAGTTCACGTTTTGTTCCTCTCTGATGATTTTTACTGAAATTACGGGCCTTGAACTTAGCAAAATTCTCAAAAATAACCGTTTTTCGGACTTTTTTTCCTAATTACTTGTAGATTATGACATGATTTTTGGTATATAAGTTCACCATGATAAGTTACAGGTCAGGTGTACGTTTTGTTCCGCTGCGATGATATTTACTTTGGATTAACTAAAACCCAAAGAAATCACAGTCTGAAGTTTGAAACTACCATTCTGAGTAACCGAATTTAGTCAGAAGATGAAGGTCTAAAGCCTATAAAACACTCTTATTCCTTTTTTATCGGGTCCTTCTATATGTAATTCTCTTACGAACAAATTTACTTGAGTATCCAACATTAGGACACGTGGGGTATGTGAACGCATTCACTAAGGTTCTTTTATTTAGGTTGTGTATGATATTAGCATTTTTCCTTGAGTTATCTTTCTTCATTTTGTTGATTTAAGTGGTTGATGAATGTACGGTTTTTCTAAAAATACAGATCTATACATAAGAGACTGTAGTGACGTATAAATAATTCGTAAGTAGATTGAAAAAAAAAGATTTTGGTGGATTATTTGCACCAATAATCATTTCAACAATTTGCATTGTTTGAATTTTAAATGGATCGGTACTTATTGAGTAGTAAACTATCTTGACATTTTATTTCAACTTATCTTTATTAGGAAATCCAAACCAAGTGGGATCACCAGATTTTGACAATATACAGTTAGATTTAAAGCAACTTAATATTACGAATATAAAAGATATAACAGAAGACGCCAAGAAGTTCAGACATCAGACATTTATTCCGAAGTCTCAACGTCATCTAAAAATTAAAGTTGCTTTTCGATAGGATGGATTTATCATTAAGTATTGATGCTTGTGTACATCACGTTTTGCTCTGGTAAAATGATTGCATGGAATAAGCAAAAAAAAGAACTTCGATTAACCTTTTAACATACTACATGACCTGAACAGGGAAACTTACAGTTTGACCAAAACCAAAACAATGTGTGTGTGTGTGTGTGTGTGTGTGTGTGTGTGTGTGTGTGTGTGTGTGTTTTGTTTTTTGTTTTCGTTTGTTTTGCAGAATTCTTCGATTAGTCGTTTCAAGGGGTTACTTTTACTTGAATTACAAAGACCAGAAATGGAAAACAGGCATACACAACGAAGAACATAAAGTAACTAAAATCATACATACAAAGTAACAAAAGCAAATGAGCAACTCTTGACTCCACTAAAAACCGGGAGCATGGACCAAGTGCACCGGTAGAGTAAATGTCCTCTGCTTTTCTTGCTCATAAAAAGTCAAGTCCGGGGTAGACAAACGAGGAAAGGAAAACTATGACCTGTTGAATAAATCAGTTTTCATGGTGCAGATGGATACACCTTAACGATCCACGAATTCATGATGACGACCATAAAACTTCTGCAATGATGACTTCAATCTTGTAGCAACATAACCCTGTTCCGAAAAGCATTGGATTTTACAGTAACAACAAATGTATACTCTACGGTTACACAGAACCAATAGAGAAAAGAACGGATATGGTGAAACGTAACAAATGCATCGGCGTATTGCCTAAATACAAAATAGTAAATACTTTCACAGATTACCAAATTGTAAACACATCTTTACGTAAGCTCTGGAAGACCCAACAACAAAGTAATAAAATCCACGACAATTCTTCAAAATCAAAAGTAAGACATGGCAGATATGCTGTTTTTACAAATTCTGTATTAGCGAGCTAATATTGTAAGGCTCACGTGCTTCATCTATTGTTCAATGAATTCATGCAGACAACTGTCCGTTTACGTAGATTACTTAACCGATTAATATGGCAACTGTGTAATTCTTGCATTTCCTTTATGAATATAATTGCTAGCTGAAATCAATTATCAAATGCGTGATTTAATCATTAGATTCAGCAGTAACAAGGAAACTCATGTAAATTACAGCTTTCTGGTCGTAGAAAGGAAATGTGTTATATTCAACCTGTAATCATTCTTTCAAAGTGCAAAGTCTTCAACCGAAGATGTATTTATATGCATGCTTAATATTTTAACCAATGTTTATCTAAATATCTTAAAAAGAATCGCACAACGTACCGCTATTACATAAGTAACATAAGATAGCGGGCAAATCAATGCCTAAAAGCTTCTGGCTTGTCAAAAAATAAATCATTATTACTGTTTGGATATTATTTAAGTGGGCGCCCACGCAAAAATCAGGCAGTGGATGGCAGATGACACATTTTGTTTTCATTTTTTTCATCTATTTCATATCATAAATACATCCTTTCTCAAAGTTGCATGTTGATTTTTGATCAACTGCAGCTGTTGAAAAGAAATAAATTACATTGGAAGCACAGAAACTCATTGAACAAGTGAGTTAATTTTTTTTTTATTTTGTGCAAAATTTGGTCGCTTTCTTATGAAAGAGCAATCAAGGGAACCAAGGTTATAGCGGTAATCAAAAGAATGTAATCCAGGGACAAAGACCAGACATGAAAAACAGAAATACACAACAAAGAACATATAGTAACTAAAATCATACGTACAAAGTAACAAAAGCAAATGAGCAACACAGACTCCACCAAAAAACCGGGAGCATGGACCAAGTGCACCGGTAGGGTAAGCGTCCTCTGCTTTTCTAGAAACACCCGGAGAGTTGCTCATAAAAAGTCAAGTCCGGGGTAGACAAACTATGACTCGTTGAATAAATCATTTTTCATGGTGCAGATGGATGTATCATAACGAACCACGAGTTCATGATGACGACCATCAAACTCTGTAGTGATGACTTCAATCTTGTAGCAACAAAACCCTGTTCCAGAAGCCTATTTGTTAGAGTTCTAACGCGATACAAAAAGTCTGCAAAGTGTCGGCAAGCTCTGGCATAACGAGTGAGTTGTGATATGAAAACTCCATACGCAGGTGCCGAAGGGATGTTGCCATAGATGAAAGGAAAGTTGACAATTCTGAATGAAAAGTCATCACATTTGTCGTAAAGTTTGGTCAATAGTTTTCCTCTACCATCGATTTCTAAGTGTAGGCCAAGATATGAGGCTGACTTCACAGTGTCTGTAGTATTCTTTATCTCAAGTTCTTTTGGTTAGATGCGATGTATCAAATCCCCGAAATTAGGATTGTTTAAAGATAATACGTTATCTATATGGCGGAAACTGAGATTGAAGGATCTAGCCAAACGATATTCTTTCTTTCTGATCAGACCAGCTATAAAGTCAGCCTCATAAGAGGAATAGGTCAGCAAGTAAAGGAACACAATTTGTTCCCATTGGGATGCCGACTGTTTGTTGAAAAACACGTCCACCACACTGGACAAATATGTTGTCGATTAAAAATTCCAGCATTGGAAGATGATTTGGAATTTTATCTTACAAAGTATGAGGAATCTCTACCAAGAACTATATAAATTTAGAATAATTTTTCAGAGCTATCAATTGCCGATTTATGAAAATATTTGCACTATTGGACATACATGATATAAACAGGTCTTTGGAATAAAACATACAGTGGGATAACATTTACCTAGTGCCGTCCATATCAAAGGAACTGCTGAATGGACAGTCTCTTAAATCTTTCAGGTCTTTGTAACCAAACTAATCCGGAATATATATATTAATATTATATCCGTACCGTCTTAAAATTAAGTTACTAAGTTACTACGAAACAATCGCTTATGCTTAATGTAAAGTTTATTTCGTCTTTGTTTCAACAGTAAATTAATCAGTTAAAATCAAATATTATAGTTGGAGTTCTTGCCTAGATTAAATGCTGCTGATAAGATTTTACTCCTTGAAACACGTGTACAGCAAATCGAAACATATTAAAAAAAAAACAATGTATATATGCTTGGTATTTTTTGTACTATTCATCATTCGAAATGAGAAATACTAGATAAACCGTCCGGTCTAATGGTACTTTAAATTACCGAAGTGTTATATTTCCTTATAGAACGGAATCAAATGCGTCTGTGCTTGCAAACCTCAAGTAATGTGTAAATTAAAGGTTTTTGCCATAAGTCAATCCCATGAGCCTAAAGTGATTCTGCTAAAGAGTAGTCAGATGCGACGATATCATTAAGATTTATGGTTCGCGGTGCCTTTGGAAAATATTAGTTTCGAGTAGAATATATAAAAATAATTGCACTACATTTAGAAACTATTGACTAGATATTTTTTTAACAATAAACGTATCTCCTAGTGTTTTAGAATGAAAACAATCATGTGATTCAGTTATAAATTTGTACATCTAACAATGTTTAAAAAATTCTAAAAAAGGTGAGACATTACACTACAATAACGCTAAGCAGAACCATTGTTAGAGTTACATGGAGTACAAAGCGCGCCTTGGTAAAAGTATTCAGCGATATATATATATATATATATATATATATATATATATATATATATATATATAAGACTTACCGTACTAAGTGGTAAAAAAATAACCAAAGTCAATCTCTGGCCCTTAAATGGACGAACGGAGAGAGATTTGGACACCTGGAGTCTGTTTTCAATCACTGATACCATTCCAGTTGAACCGTTAAGACCAGACATGGAAAACAGCCAGACACAGCAAATAATATGAAATAACCAAAATAATACATACAAAGTAATAAAAGTCGAACTCCACATGAAGACATTATCATGGATCACTATAATAAAAATTTATCTACTGTTCATTCGGGGAAACAGTATATTTATGGCCCCTCGAAACAAACTATTACCTTTGGCGTTGACTCAGGAAATAGTGGGTGCCTCAGGGTAACAAACCTATTCCTCTCATGATCATTCCTCAAATGTTTAAAAGTTTCAGTAGGATGAAAATACACATCATACAGTACAATACACACACTGTAAAAAGGAATATATAATTACGTACAAAGAACAAATAATGATTTACCTGGTCGAAATCATAAATAAAATCTTGCATCTACCGCAATGCAAACTGAAGCCATTATATGCATATCCATCCCAAGCATTTTTTCCTCACATTTAATTCGTAAAACAAATAGGTTATGACAATAATGCACCTCTATAACGATATATATACATGTTACGATTCTCTGATCATTCGAAATTTACGAAGTAAAAAAAATGTTTGGTTGTCACTTTCTCATCTTGTTTATTTTCCACAAACTAACTTAGTACTGTGGCGTCATTAACGTCAATCGGTTCGCAGTCCACAGTTCAAATAAGTACATACTAAATAAGGTTTTGATGAAGATACAAATTCTAATTATGACTTTAATCAATTAGAAATATTAGCAATATTATATTATACATGTTTGTTTAAAAGAGTAATCAAGGGAACTATGATCCTGGCGGAAATTAAAAGAATGTAATCCAAGGACAAAGACCAGACATGGAAAACAGACAATGAAGTGCTTCTGAGCGCCTCTTGTTTTAAGAAAGTTTAGGAAATGAAGTACACGAATAAACTTAACACTTTATATTTTGGTTTTTGATTCTAGAATGAAATAGAACTTATTTTCTTTCAAAGGAAATTTAATACTTGTAGTGCCGTTATAATACTACAAGTTCGTAGGTTCTTGCTAGCTTATCGTTACAACCACATGATTAAAGTCTTCAATTCTACCTACTTAACGAACATAAAAGGAAACATGAAATCACATAAAATTATCAAAAAGACGTATTAGTGATTGAAACAGGTAAAAAGCAGAGATAATATACAATGCAACACAGTATTTACACCTGACAACATCGATGTGGAGCTACCGCTTGAAAATGACAACCACCCATCCAGGCACAAAGAAGGAATAACAATTGAATATACCAAAAGAATATTTAAAATCATCATCAGAAAAAAGCGCTACCTGTCAGTATACAAACCAACACAAATATCAAATTATTTTAAAGCAAAATTATTACCACACTTACCTCAACATTTTGTACAGTAAAGAAAAATGTTAGCAAGCAAATGTAATGGAGAAAATACTTTACAAGCAAAAACTGGCCAACCTTACTTTGTATATAAGTTCTTCGAGCATATTGTAGACATTAACATCGTTGGCCATCATATAAGTCAACAGATCTAAAAGGAAGCTGTGAAATTAAGTTGCTGAAACTTGGCCACGAATTTATAAGTAACTTCCACTCTGACGTTCAGACTTATTATTACAAATTGGCATTCTAATGGGCACTTATTGTGCTCCTTTCCAAAAACGACTTGTTTTTGTATTCATACGACACTGATTTTCTTCAGAATCTCGTAAAGAATAAAAGTAGAAAAGATGCTATTTTTTTAATTTCACACACAGATTTATCAATGATGCGTTGTTCATTAACAACACCTTCTTTGGTAAATTGTTACTTTCAATATATCAGCAAGAGCTCGAGATATAGCAGACTACATATAGCTTGTTCAGCATCCTTTTTATCCCTTCATGATTTTGAAAAATGGTATAGCTATTTCAAGAAAGAACAGTAGAACAGATAATAATGTATGTTTGCGTATGGTCAGTTGTGTCAACGTCATGCTAGACATTGAATGTCAAGCATGAAGTGTAGTTTAGATTTACTTTTGTTCTGAAGTTTAAGTCGGTTGGTATTGTCTCTTGAGATTGGCCGTCAGTGAAATACTGAATAACCTTCTATCTTTTTTGTTGTTTTGATGTTTAGTCATCATCCATCCTCGTTCAACCCTTAATTACCAGGCACGTAGCGAGGAATTTTAAGGGCTATTTGGACTACATTTTCCCGACTTTATGGTGATTTACCTATTTTCATCTCGCATTTTGAACATTTGTTTCAAAATGACCCCCCCCCCTTCGTACGGGTTGTTATTCAGAACTCTTTTATATACTGCTTGGTTCTGTATAATTATGTCCTGCTTGTTTTCATCTTATATGTTTGATACGAAGTGTCCTCTTTGATCGCGCTTATCTGTTGTGAAAATTATTAAGTAACGGGGACGAGTTAGCATGTTTTGTTTGTAGATTTGCGATTTGTATTGGGTTACTTATATTTGATTCTACAAAAATTCTTAAATAATTTTTGATAAAGACAATTTTTTAGGAATAGAAATAAAAATGCACTATTGGAGATATTTTTTATCGAAGACGTATTAAGTAACAAAACATCTGAATGAAGCTGAGAACCGTTATAAAATTCGAGGCTGTGTCGTGCATTTTCACTGGTTCGAGCCGATATTGTGTTTCAAAGTCTTGGTCGAATCGGTGCACGTTTTCCCTTTTATCCTCCAGCAAATTAAGAAAAAGTTTTAGGCCAGCAACAAACTATGTTTTTTTTTATCAGAAGGGTGGCTCCAAAACAATGAAACGTATCCACAGTACATAAGGTGAAGATGCATTTTAAAAACTCGATAAGAAATGAAGGTAAGCAGTATATTCAGATATAATTTTTTTCATTCTCCTTTGTTCTATGTTGCGGATATTTTGCCAAAAAAAATTGCATTTCTAATGGAATTGTAAATTAGCAAACAAAACGATTAGGCAATTACTGTCTCACGATAAAAACCGCCATTATCCGATACGTGACACGCTATCTGAGTTAATTCCAAAGGCAGTATTTGAGCAAATGAGGCTGAGATCTTTGATCCCATAAAAAAAATAGCAAACACAAAATTGGTGTTGGAAAATTACTTAAATCTCGAAGGAATACTTGACTACGTTTCATCTAATGCAATCAGCTTAGGATGAAACATCATGGCATTACTGTGTGATGTTCTCTAACTAGATAGCAAATATCAATTTAGACAAAACGATAATTGTTCAATGTTGGGAAATTCCAATAGTATCTTTACGTTGAGGAATTATTTAAGTTTTGAAAAATAAAAATCAGGATTATACTTCATTTGTGTCAAATTACCCTTATTTAATTAGTTTCTCTGCTGGTACTTTATGGACAAGAAATGTAGTTAATTACATTTGATGGAGTTTTCTTAAACTTGTAGCATTAGAAGAAGTAATAGATATAGTGAAAGGCAACACATGCACCGTCGTATAACCTTTCTAAAATAGTAAATACTCAGAGAGATCACAAAAATGCCTTCAAAAACACACTTTTAAGTAAGCTCTAAAAGATCCAGACAACAAAAGTGATGAAATCCACAATAACAGAACGATGACACTTCTTCAAAATAAACCAAAAAGTTATTATAAAGCCTATATTTTCGATAACACTTGAAAATTATGAAAAATCACGTTTGGAGTACCACTTGTTTATACAACGACTGCTTGTAAACAGACATATTGTTAGTTATACTGCTGTTTGTCCACATACTGCACGACAACATAAAATGGTTTTAGTTGGCCGAGTGGTCTAGGGCGCTGGACTTTGTGCAGGCGGTGTTGCCATAGATGTCACAACGGTACGAGTTCGAGTCCCGCGGAGGGAACGACCAAAAATGTGCATCGCAAATTTGACAGTTCTAACATCGTGGGGAATTTTTCAGACCTTTCTATACGTGTACATATCTTCCCTGTATCATTTGGTCCGATGGAGAAGTGTAGCCAATAGAGTCGTCACATTCTGAGACGTTTGTATAATATTGATTTGTTGTGACATGCATCATTAATTTGATCCTCTATTCTACATAATAACATCTAAATGAACTGTCCCGTACTACCATATATCGTGTATCTAGTTACAGCCCTAGATTAATTCTACGAGGAGGAATGACCCCGTCAGCGAAAGCTATATTTTTATAAAGCCTAGCTGGCCGAGTGGTCTAGGGCGCTGGACTTTGTGGAAGCGGTGTTGCCATAGATGTCACAGCGATACGAGTTCGAGTCCCGCGGAGGGAACGACCAAAAATTTGCATCGCAAATTTGACAATTCTAACATCGTTGGGAATTTTTCAGACCTTTATATAAAGGTTTGAAAAATTCCCTACGATGTTCTGAGACGTTGTATATATAATATGAAGATTTGATTGTGCACTTTCGGTTGTCATTAGTTTTCGGGTCTTTTTTTATGTCATAGATTCTAAGACTTTTAACGCAAACATCAATGTCTAAAAGGTATATGTTGTTTTATATGCAACATCAAACGCAATTTTGCCCATTATAGTATGAAAAAGATATTAACGAATGAAACAAATCAGTACACATACACAGTCATCAGCATTTTTAAACAAATACCTACAAAATGCTCAATGTCGCATTGAATTTTCTATTTCTTGAAAAAGAAATAAGGGGTTTAGAACCATAGAAAAGGAAAAACTAAGTTTAAATATTTTTTAGTCAGGCGGGAAGAAAATTTCTTTATTTCTAAAACTTACCTTTTGTGTTCAGTAATATACTACCTCCTAATGCATATGGTGTTTATATTTTTCTGATTTTCAGGTATGCCAGATCTAAGTAGCAACAATTCTGACTTCTTGATGCACAATCATTGCCTGAGAGACAGGCGTCTCATACGCTGCATAAAAAAGGTTTTAATTCTGATATCCAGATTCTATTAAGATATACTCTGTTTCTGACAAGCAGATTAAAATGGATTTTCCTAATCCATCTCTTTTCTTTATTGTTTTCTTGTATCTTATTTTTTTTCACCGTAAACTTGACGAGTCTTCCCCTAAAGCTCAAGACTTATTTTAACTTATTTTAACTCTTTTTGGTTTTATTGGAAACTATTGTATTTACTTCTATTTATTGTTTACTTATTCATTGTTGAATTTTTCTGAAATGTTTTGACTACCAATTTTACCGATTTCGACAAGTAATACTTTATGCTCATTGTTTGTGTTGTAATATACTAAAAATAATAATTGACAGTAAAGAATGCGGGAGGTTAAGCGCGTTAAAAGTCCTTGTTTAACCCACTTTTTCCATGCCTGTACCGAGTCAGTACCGATGCGGTTGTTTCTAACTCACCGGTTTTACTTTTCCTTTCGGATCTTACTTATACTTTATCAGTTCGGTAATTTTATTATTACACTTCAGGTGCAAATACTACAAGTTACATGTTCATAAAGCCATGTCGTGGAAAGATTTGAATTGATAACATTTGAGTTATTTCAATCTAAGCGACCACCTAATCCAATTAATGCGAAAACAAAGCCCTATCATTTGTAATTGATTTTCTGAAATAGAAACTACCATTTACATCGACAGGAACCAATTGTCATCTTGTGAGCATTGGCTCCTAAGCATCTGTTAACTTTCAACTACTGTATAGATTTATTTCATATAACCAGTAGTCAGTAGGGAGTTATAATAGGAGTGAAGAATCCTACAGGCTGGCAAATGTAGCCTTTTTTTAGGAATTAAGAGACATTAAAATGTCTGAAAAAAATGTCAAGGAGTTATGCATGAATTGTTTATTTACTGGAACATTTAGTGAAAAAAAAACAAGATTTGGTAAGTTTATTTTTTTTTTTACGAAATATCAATTATTGAAAGGAATTAAAATACTTGAATAGTTGCAACACAAATAAAAAAGTGCAATAGAATCATAGTAGAAATGAAAGTTTTCATTCGAACTTAAAGTGCTTGGTCCCATTAAAAAAGGAAGAAATTATGTTTCTAAATTTCAGGAAACATATTTGTGTAGTGGATAGAAATTTCTGGTACGGGTTGATATATTCTTCTGTTTAAATCTACATTATTTTGGATTAACAAAGAACTGCTGACAGATTTTAATTACATGTTTGATTAAGGTAGCATTAAACTTCTTCAACAATTTTCTCCGTAATGTATCATTATTCTAAGGAACGCAGATAAGAAAAATTCAAATTGTTTACTAAGATATAGTTATATACAATTTGAGACGATATTTTTATAGGCTAATGCATATAAACACCTGCATAGAGAAATATTCTTAATGGAATAATATTAGAATATATTAATATTCTTAGGTGTTAGCAGAAAGTTAAAAAAAAATGACTGCATTTACAATTTTCAGCCAAAAATAAAATTATTATTTTTTATTATTATTTTCAGATCCCAAAGAAAATTTTACATTTAGGAAAATACAAATTATGTTAATTGAGCACCTAAATGTTAAAATGCAAAATACTGTGAATCAAGTATGATGTAAAATGCAAAGACGACTTACATGAACCATAAATATATATTAACGGAATGATATATTTTTTTATGATTTGCAATTCCATTACGGTTCATTTTGGAAAGTTCAAACATGCTAATTTTAATTTTTTCAAGACCATAGATTAAAATTAAATAATACTGAAAGTGTTTATATTAATATAATTTTGTAATGCATGTAATATGTAACTTAATTTGGTTTTTGAATGTCTTTTAAAGAAGTGTCACTGTTCTGTTACCATGGATTGCATAACTCTTGATGTCAGGGCGTTTTAGAGCTTACTTAAAGTTGTATTTGCAATTCTTGGAGATCTTTTGGAAATCTCGATGGAATTTAATACTAGTATTTTATACCAAAATTGTATGTTGGTGCATTTGTTGTGTTTCACCATATCCTTTCTTTTTTTCAATTTAATTATTTCGGTAATTTTGTCATTCAACACTCTACAATAAACTTCACATTCTATTTTTTATCTCCACATTATTTATTTTTTGGTTTACTATAGATTTTATCCATTTTTATAACAGTTTGTTTTGTTCGTTTTCAGAAACCTGAATCAACACGAGAAATATGACTTGTAGACAGATGATATATTGTTTCCTGTTTTATTCTGTTGTATTATGTTCAATTTGTTTCCCAGAATCTTCATTTATGAATTTGACATCTTTAAGCTATGGAGATTCAGACAATAGAATAGAAGTCAATAAAACGAACATGGGAGTTTCATTAAGTGAGGAAAATTACCCTGAAACATTCACAGACAAGACGAGGCTAACAACTTCAAATTTGTCAACGGACATATCTACTCATCGTGAAACACAGGGAAACGTGAATAGATCTGAATTTGAGTTACTTAAAACAGAAGATGAACATGTAATGCTAAAGGAGATGGATAATAATCAAACAATTCGTGAAAAAGATAGCATCAGGAAAACGACTGAGCTGCCAGCATTACTAAATCTATCTACAACATCTGCAGATACAACAGAAGAAGCGCTAGTTAATGAGTCAAATAAAATAAGCTACACGAACAGTACTTCCAGTCAAACAGAAGTAGTCTCTAATAGCTATAAAGATTTTTCGGAAAAAAGCGTCGACGAAGCTACCTTTGAGTCAAGAGACACAAAGTTTAATCCTATGGTAAATTCTACAATACCTTGGGATATGACAAAAGCCAATACACAAAAGTCTGTACGACATGAAAAGTTTTCTGGTACAGCTAAATTATTGACAACCACTCCTAAACATCATCGCCATAAACCATACAGACACAGCTATCATCAGATGTTACATCATAAAACCATGCACCATTTAAGTCTTGGTAGGTATATTCCCTTAAAGGACACCATTCAATGGTTTTCCTTCGTTACTAACCCTTACCAAATTAAGACATAGCAATATTAAATTATAGACGACTTATTAAAACAAATGGAGTCTCAAACATTGTAAAAAAATCTTATTAATTTCTTTACAATATAAATACCACTTTTAAAAGCTTAGGATTGTCTTAACATGAAGCCTTTTCATATCAGGAACTTCGGGCATATCAATGAAGTTTCTAATATAAGATAAGAATTAACATTAAATGCGTAAAGCACTTTTTACTTGATTTTTCCTTTTTTAAAAATAAGTATATATTTTCTTTAAAACTTCATGTTTAATTATTCTAAAATTAGCGTTATTACTTTTTACTACAAAACAAATCAACTAAAATTGGAAGAAATGGCTTGTGTTCATCAACAACTTTTTTGAAAATATGCACAAAGCCTCAAGTTTAGTTGAATAATACAGAACATCGAAATAGTTAAGAATAATCAAGGTTATAGCGATAGTTAAAGAATGTAATCAATCCAGGGACAAAGACCAGACATACACAACAAAAAAATGAAGTAACTAAAATCATACATACAAAGCAACTAAAGCAAATGAGCAACTCGGACTCGACTAAAAACTGAGAGCATGGACCAGGTGCACCGGTAGGGTAAGCGTCCTCTGCTTTTCTAGAAACACCCACCGAGTTGCTCATAAAAAGTCAAGGTGATAACAACAGAAAGACATTGCATTACAATATAATAATCATGCTCAGAAATTATGATAGATAATATGTCATTGTCAAGGAAGTCTTATAAAAGTTTATGACCTTCACTTCCGCTCCATACTTTTAAGGATCTTGATTTGTAAGGTAAAATAATGAAAACTGACAGCTAACAGGATAAAAGTTTCTAAACTGGAATCGTAAAATTAGCTTTTAAGTGAATTAATCCTTTCTGGAAAATTGGAAATCGTATCTCCTTTTAAGTCTGGAAAGAAAAGATTTATTGCAATTTAGGAAATAGATTTGTTTGCTCATACGTACCCAATTCCATTATAAATCTGTTAACAAAGTGGGAAAATTTGTTTTAGTGGAAGAAAATCGAAACCCAGACTGATATAATTTCATTGCGAGATTGCAGTTTCGGCTTTATACTTTTGCTTTATTAAAAGTAACACTTACGTATAAATGCTCTCGGAAGGACTTGGTTTTCATCAACTTTTACATCAACAAATATTATTCCTTTATTTTAAAATATATGTTCAGTATCACATTAATGGGAAAAAACACGTTTTGTGTCCTGCCCTGAGACAGACTTTATGTAAAGACTACTGTTTTTAGGATCATTACATGTACATGGAATTTGATGTATCTAAATAGTCCCATAATTGTAGCTTCGGTAGTTTTGCCGGTATTTAGGTACTGCATCTCACAGCCTAAAGACTACGCAACAATTATTGTTAACTAGAAATCTCAATCGTTTATCACATGTTTGTGTTAAAAAGGAAGACCGTTTCAGAATCTCAGATGTTTCTTTTAGTTAAGAATAAACTATTCTGTGAACAAGTGGCTTATACCCAACTTTCTTAACGAAGACTAACAAAAGTGATTTGTAATAAGTGTATCATTCTGGTGAAGTTTTCATGAGAGAGGCGATGTTGATATTTCTGATATTATTCCAGCTTGGGGTCATATTAATTTACTTTTTATTCAGGGTTTCCACTATCGAAAATTGACAATTTTAATCCTAACAATGTACATCAGCTGTATCATTATGATAAAATTAGCTTTCTAAAGATAATACATGTGTTATGGAAAAGAAAATGTGATGATATTTGTATAATGGAAGAAAAAAAGAATGGAAAAAGTGAAATGCAACTTAAGTACCAGCGTATAACTCCAAACCAGTAAGGTCTTCAATAAGTATGAATAATTCTAAATATCTAATAACATGTGTTTAATGTAGTCTTTACTATAAAATTCCTAATTATCAAATTAGAACTTATTCGTTTATTTTCAAATAACCAAATAAATGTAATGTATATTAAGCCAGTTTGGTTACAATGTTGTTTTTTTTTTGTTGTAATTTGCCTTTTTTCTTTCCAGCAGAGCAGAATACAATTTGTCTGGTATAAGTCAGTAAATTATAGGTTTCAAACTAGTAGATGTCAATATCGATATGAGTCTCTGCTTCTACAACCATTTAAACATGACAGTAGTTCCTTGTTGGCATTTTATATTTTGGTATTCAAAGTCGTATTGAATTGAATGTTGAACATCTTTCTTTGCGTTCAATGAAACCCAATCAGAACACATTTAAGTGTAAAATGGCGTATATTGTATTACATCACCCGCTCAATTGTTACTTTAAATGAGGCTGAGCAATATTTATTCCAATATTAACATGCATGGACAATATTTTTATTAGTATTATGAAATTAAATTTAATTTTTAATTTCATAAATATGCATAAAGTAAATTGAGGAACAAAGTATATGTTATTATTTATAAAAGCAGTTACTAAGACTATTCCAGCTGATGCACTGAGAGCAAGACTTCCATTTCAGCTACTTAAGTCATCCAGACGTTATCACGACCTTTATACCATATCTGCGAGACAGTTCTTAATAACAATAATTTGCCTACAGAAATGTTATGAAGTGATATGAATCTTCTTAATTGGCACTCTCTTATAATAGAAGACTTGTTAAACTTTATTAAATGGTGTTGTTTGCAGAATAACGATTTTGCGGACTTTGTAATGAGAACAATCCATTGCCTTTTAATTAATTAATCATAGCTGGGTTTACTTTTCGATTACTTGATAGAGATTGATACTTAAGTGTTACAGTGCAATTTTTTTTTCGGACGTTGCAGTCGTTAAACGTTCATTGATGTGTAGGGGAAATGCTGTTTAAACAGCAACCATTATAGAAGATGTGTCATGTGACCTCAGATACATTGATTCATCACTAGTAAAGGTACCAGTATCGTATTGCATATCCCTGAGCGGGTGTACGTCAAAACATGGATGCTATAAAAATATAGTGCATTTTCTTTTTGCCTCTCTACAAAGTAATGTTTTGTCAAAAGATTTGAACAATGGCTTATAAAATAGACCAAACATCACACTGTAAGATGAAGAACATCTAACATAATATCATAAAAATGTTCCACTGAAAAGGTTGGTTTGGTGAGTGCAAAACGGAAGTGAAAGTAGGGAAATGGCTATTTATAGTTCAAGACTACTTTTCTGTCCGATCTTCGTGGACTCACCCTATTTTCTTTGCGAAAAATTATTTTTTTCACATGTCCTTAAAAATGCTACATAAGTGAAAGTTTTATTGAATCAAATTACATATTTTTAAAAAATCCTAAAAATATGCACTTCACTATAGAAGTCTATGGGAAAATTAATACGATTCTGAGACCTAAAGCAAAATAAGATATTATTGACGAAATGTAAAATATATAAGAACTATACATCTTACATAAAAAAATTCCAGATTTAGCTAAGGGATATCAAACTTGGAATGGAGAAAATTTCATAAATGAAGTTTTATAATAATCTTTTTTTTAAATAAAACAATTGTTACCTTAAGCTTTCATGTTTTCGTACCCTGATTATTTAGGAACACTAAAACACAAGAGGCAGTAGGAAATTTGATACAAGGTGTGATGTGAAATAGGTCTTAACCAACAAAGCTATTCGCAATATATTCAGTCCTTGGTTTTCACTTGATACCATGATAATGGGACCACCTAGATGTATCGTTTAGGCTAGAATATGATTATTCAACACGTTTAAAGCTAAAATAGGAACTTTTCGCGTGCATTTTTTTTTATTGCGATTCATCATAATTTGACAGGATTGATTGAATAAATTATTGTGAATATCATTCTTTCACGATATTCGCTAACATAAAACATTTCAATAGTTTCTGGATATATTGTTAACACCTTTTTTGTTGTGTGGTACCGGTATATGCACTTACACAGTTCATGATGTCTTCATTTCCCAAAACTTACCTTATAAAACCGTGCTCAAAACAATCAGGAACTTGTACGACTGTTTTCTAACTATTTATTCCGTTTTGCAGTTCCAATTGAAGATGGACCATTCGGTAGTCTGGTCTGGAAGGTAAAAACTTTTAAAAATATATCTCTGCATATGTTGTCAGAAAAAAAAATCTTTTCTGGTAGAGAAGTAGATGATGCAGTAAAAAATCGCAATGAAGTTCTGAAAATTAAAAAAAAAAACTGTCCATTAGTGATATGAATTCGTTTCTCAGTATAATGAATTGTTTCAGCTTGAATTTCGAAGAGTTTTTCACCCCTACAATTTACTTTTGCGTTTTTCTGTTTTTGTATTTTTTTGTTTTTTTTTGCTGTCTTGTTTTGTTTCCCCTATTTAGTAATTTTTTTGTTTTCTGAATCAAAGTATCAATTACAATAATTTGTATTATTTTACATAGGACAAAAAGTACCTGATAAGTGTCCTTATACCAATTGCAATTGGAATTATCGGCGCAGTCTGTATTATTGCAATGACATATACAGCCAGATTTTGTCACAAGTATGAAGCAAAACTCAAAGATATGAAAGCATCTGTTTCACGACAGGTAAGATAAAAGATAAATGGTAAGATAAAGAGATGCAAAAAAGTAAGACAAATATGGTCCTGACGTGACCCAACATACAACTGAAAATCTCGGGAAATCTCATTCTTGACCATTACAGATAAATTCGGCAAATTTCGATCTCGACTCATAAACAATGATTTAATTAAGACTTGTAAAAACCTTTTGCCGCCATATAATATAGTCCATTCTCATAATAAAACAACAATTAGTGTTAACAATATATACTAAAGTAATCATATGGCTTTGAGCATATAAGTATATATAAATGTAACTGATATTTTACATTTGGTACTATATTTTCTTATACAAGCAATCGACAAGGATTTAATGACTTAAGCTTTAAATACCAGAAACATTAGTACATATTTTAAATTGAAATTTGATGAAAAACAAGAAAATGAGTTTTCATATTGAAAGTAATTTTATTTTAAAACGATAATTCAATAGGAAGTAATAAATGAAAAATATTTTAGAATCTAATGTAATACATGATTAATCATTGCTCCATCCTTTTCATCAATGCTGTGTATTGTTCTTTAATTATATTCAAATGACAGACAGGTATACGGAGAAAAAGCAAGCAACAAGAAAATAAAATAAAACTTTACAATTATGTTCGTCGTTGCTTGTTGCATGTTAAATTAGAGGCACCCATAATAGTTCCTCTTTTTTTGTTTTTGTTTTATATGTGTCATTTTTTTACTCAAAAAATAAAATTTGTATACAAAATCAATGTATTTTTAGGCACAACCTTGCACCGACCAGATAACACTCCTGTCAGACTCAGATGAAGTATGATGCATTCTTAAATAAAAGCAAGGTTCAATTAACTAGATACTCGCTTCGTTGATTTGATTATCTTGTTGAAAGGAGTGGCTTTGAACAACACGTTGAGAGGTGATTCATAAAACATTGAGGTCTATCTAACATTATTTTTACGTACATTGCAAAAGTCAGGCAATTTGTGTTTATTTCAGATGCAATGCATGCGAAAATGTTATGTATTAAAATATATAATAACACAACGTTTCCACCTTAACTTACTGCTTCCCTCATTTCATGTAGTATGTAGTTGAAAACAACTTTGTTAATAATCTAGCTATAGAAAAATATATAACCACTGGGAAGCTTATTTAGTTTTACGGATAAAATGGCAACAGACAGACGACACTTATATATATGGTAAGAGTAATCAAGGGGACTAAGATTCTAGCGGAAATCATAATAATGTAATCCAGGGACATAGACCAGACAAACACAACAAAGAACATAAAGTATCTAAAATAATACATACAAAGTAACAAAAAACAAATGAGCAACTCGGACTCCACTAAAAGTGGGAGCATGGCCAAGATGGCCAATATGCACCGGTAAGGTAATGATCGAAATCATGCCTACGTTTTCTGTACATAACGGAACAAAATGGAAACGATTTGATTTCATAAATGAATTGTTTTGAGAAAAAAAAACCGTTGGATTTGTTCTAATGACGGCCTTGGTATTGATTAAATAAATGTAATTATATAATGATTGTTATTCTAAAGCAATATTATACTCTGAACAAAATTGAAATTACTATGTAATGTTTCTATTTTACTGATCTATAACTTTAGAAATCTCAAAAATTAATATTGCAATAGTCATTTAACTTTAATAGCATTTTTTCTTTTCCGACAAAGTCGTTTGAGAACTACTTTTCAAGTTGTTGCGTAAGAAAGGCAAAACATAATGTTTGATGTATTTTTTCTATTTTATTTTATTTATTTTTTTTTTTTGAGGGGGGGGGGTTGGTGACTCCATTAAAATCTTTACAACTGGCCTACAGCATATTTTAATGTCTTGAATACATTATAAAGTTCCTTGAAAGACTAAATAAACTATTTGACAAACCCTTTAAAATCAAATGATGGTACTTTAATTGTTATCTTATTTGTTGGCATACTACAGTGACAGTGTCCATAGCGTCTAAATCAAATAACCCAAAAATGGAAATTGACAGATCAAAATAAAAAAAATACACGTTTATTTTTAAAAAGTGCAAGAAGTAATCAAACATATACATTTTATCGATGGTAGGGTAAAATTCTTATTTTCAGGCCTTTAAAAATTCCTTATGGCATAAGTTGTACATTAATCATGTAATTAAGTGGAGTTTATGTTATTTTCATGTTTTCGCTGCTATATATACGGTTATAACACATTGAGAGAAATTTTTAATCATGAAATGACCCTTATGACATGGCGTACCAAATGTATCATTAGGTTGTATCATTTAATACTTTATAAGGACGAAGCTGTAGCTATTTCCTGCAAATGTAGGTCCTCCGTCAAAATATGAATGACGCAAAATTGTTCTGTCGGAAGTGACGCATGCAGTTTGGATGTGATTGTTTGAACTTTTAAAGCAGATTCACATCATGTGTTAAAGAAAGTCTGGCCTATTCTCGTTGGTCGAGACATCAGCGAATAACAACATAACGGTACATTATCAGTAAAGTTTAATGTAATTTAATTACAAATAGCCCCGTCCCTGATAGGCAAAGTTTAAAATCATATTAGAAGTATTAGTATTTAAAGAACAGAACGGTTTGATTTTTTTCAGTTTCTTCCTGGAAACCTCAAAAATATATATCCATTAGTCGGAGTATAATATTCTACTTTAACGATAAGTTCAAACATCAACTGGGGTTTCCTGGTGAGTGATAATGGCTACATTACATTTCGAATTCTCAATTATTGATGTTTATAGAATACATTAAATTAACATGAACTATTACAAAGTAGAAAGTGAATCAAGGGGAACTTTAATATATCAAAAAAGATTACAATCTATGGACAACAACTATGAAAAGACAATAGACAGACACAACTAAGAACATGAAATAAGAAAAATAACACGCTCACAGAACAAAAGTATATCAGGAAACTAGACTACATTAACAACTGGGATCATGGACTACGTGCACCGATAAGGCAAGCGTCTTGTGCTTTTCTACTCCCATAAAATAACATGTCCGGGGTAGACGAAAGAAGAACTTAATAATTCATATATTGATGGGTATAACCATTTTCATTGTAGAGGTGTTTTTCTTCAAATCATTGTTCCTGCTTAATTGTTCCAAATTTAAGCACACTTTTTCTGCGAGATAATCAATTAAACTAAAAGAACATATAAAGAATTACGTAACAGAATTGATTCATGTCATTCACTTATTCTACTTTATCTTAGTTACTTTAATTTTCCGAAGTTGAAGTTATTTTCCATGCTCCTACTTGATAGTTATGTAATCATTATCAAATGTATTCTGATAGATGGTACAAAAGATGTTGCAAGAAGTTAATCGAAAATTTATGGCTTCGTCGTTCTGTGCTTTTTCTAGTGCAAGAAAGTAACTATTTTGTTAAATTAGTAAATACGTAAAAAATGGAAGGTAAATTGATTTTTAACTTATAGTACTTTTTATTGTATGGTTCGTTCCACTTGAACCATATATTCGTGTTCTATTATTGGTTCGTACCTAGTGGTTCGTCTCTGACCAGGAGTAAAAATTAATGAAAGTCGTACGAACCGGTTTATGGAAAACAAGCATTGTTCAGTTAGTATTGTCAAACGTCTTGGATAGTTGTTGGATGGAGTTATACTCTTCATTTTTAATAAAATAATATATTAATAAAATAGTTTCAAGAATCATATAATTACTCAGTTTTTAATCAAACTTCTTGTTCAAAGAGATAATGAGATTTAATCGTAAGTCTAATGCATATCGGATAGAGTAAAACAATGTCTAAGTATTTCGAGCACCAGTTCATTCATTTGTTTGGTAATAACTGAGTGCGGGGTAAGGAGTTTAGTTTTATTGACTGACAGGAATGAATCTAATCACTAAAATAATGGCTTTTATCAATTTTTACGTCAAAAGTGTGGAAATAATTCTTTCCATTACAACCCGGTTTATACAATCTGCATGTAAATTGATGATTTTCTCTTTTCTAACTAGAATAGCACATTATTGCAACGGCTTCTACGATGATAAATCGAATTTCACACTTTTAAAATTTGTTTTAAACTATAGTCGTATCAACTATGACTGCACAAGTAGAAATTTTACAAAACAAAATATATTACATGAGTTAATGGTAATAACTTGTATTCGGTCAAAATGGAAACAGAAAAAGATAAGATCTCGTCAAACGTCTACTGGCAAATTCAATCAGAAAATATAACTTTACAAAGTCGAGTAAATAGCATTTTAATTTGACGTTATATCAATAAATTAGCGTTTTTGAGTCAATACTACCCGTCATTACGCCTTGTATCATTCAATGAAAACCACAATGGCGACATAACAGGCAATTTGTGATTTTGCAACCTAAGTCAAATTAACAATAGTGAGAAAAGATGGTAATATTCTTCCTTTCTATATATAGGTTGCACTTTAAAATGAAGCGCTTTTACTTACACTGGTTTATAATGAAACTCAGAGAAATATATAGACTTTTCACTCGTTTCGATCTGGTTCATTCGTGCTGAAGAATTTCTCATCACTCGGGTAAGAAATCAGAGGCTTTCTATAGGGACTCATATATATATGAACCTTTCAGAATTTGCTATTTGTTAAGTGACCGGAAATATTATCAACACAAGATTGTGTTATGATTTTTCCCTATAATTTGTTTGTGTAAGGTTGTTAAGTTTGGTTAATTTTTTTTTTAGAATTTGTTGCCTACCTTAAGCCCTTCAAACAACCTAAAGTATAGAATTAGTAGGGAAGACTGTCTTATCAACTTGGTGAACTAGATCCATGCTCTTACGCTTAGTATTCGAATAGTATGGACATTTTGTCGCTAAACCAAATGCATGTCATTGTTTTTCTACATTGTTGTCGCACTTGCTTCAACATTTAATATTGTCTTTTAACATTATACAGTGTTACTTTCATGAAAAATGTTAAATTCAAGTGGCTATTTATCTACAATCTGTGTAAAATTAATGTTAAAGGCACTCCTTATGGTACATACAATGGAAGTACATACTGCAATAATGTAAATTTTAACCTCCATTCTGATAATTTATTTCTGTTAACTTACACTTTTGCTGTTTTTTTAATTGTTGCTTTGTTATTCACACTGTGTACTGTTATTAACAGAAGATATGTTTTTTCATTTTTAACCATGTTCTCTCACTGTTTGTACCATACTGGTACATATTCACTTTCCATGATTAGTTCTACATGCTTGTTTGATCATACAACGTATGTTGTCTATCAGACTTGTAAAGTCATCTCTCAATTTCCGTATCCCCACATTTTTAATAACGTATGCTATCAAAGTATGGGTTATTGATATTTCTTCAATATTTGAAATCGATCTGTGTTTTTTAAATTCAATCTGTATCTCCTACATTCATTTTTACCGAGATTCCAAAATAGATGTTTTAGTTACCATTTTGAGATTAAAATAGAAAACCTTCATCCGGGGAATGGTTTAGGTTTTTGTTTCTGACACTCGATCCTTATAAATAGAACCTTTGTTCCTTCGGTCCATGAGCTTCTAATATAAACGTAATTATGCTGTCATTATATTTTCGAACCAGAGGATTAAACTCTAGCTTCTTAATTTTACATCCAACTGAATTCCATTTAATGACTGAGATGTCAGGACCATAGATAATTAAGAGGTTGACGGAATTTATAATCCTTAGACTGCATATGAACTTTTCTTAAAGTAGGTATCACGACAAATTTTATCCTTTGAACTTACAGGATTTGTGTTAAAATAAATTTGAAACCACAATAACCTTAATAATACACAATATATATATATTGTGTATTCTTATATATTTCATTTCCATCTGTTCTAAAACACCATTTAAGACATGGCTTTGTGGGGATTTCAAAACGTAAGGTGACTGTAGAGGAAATAATCACTATAACAGTAATCAAAATGAATTTAACCTGTGACTTTAAAACAACTACAGGCCAGATTTCATATTGACAAGAAATGATTTGCTGTAGATCACGTGTGCCAAATACGGAAGTTTAATATAACTGGACAACTCGGTCCCTAGATAAGTCATCGCAATTCTTCCAGGACCACGGAAGTCAACTAACATATACCTGTCTGATATTATAAATAAGGTGTAAAACATGAAAAAGACTAAAGAAAAAAATAAAATTCCAAAAAATATATTGTGTACATGCTTGAAAATGATCCTAACACTACTATCCTCGCAAAAGACCATAGGGTGTAGTAAACCAGAAGTCGTTCCATTTTTAGTAGGCTGAAACAGGTTTCTTCGCAAAGAAGATTAAAAAATGTATGTTTTATAAAATATCTAGAATGATTTTAAGTAAATTCTAGGTCATTTTAAGGAAAATATCAGAAATCATTAAAAAAAAACAAAAACAAAAAACACACACACATGCCAGGACCAAATGAACGAATTCACTTTTTCCATTATTTAATACATCCTTTAAGTTTTTGCTATAGAGATGACGTATCATCGTTAAACTATTCTACATCGCATCTACCCAATAGAACTTAAGATAAAGGATACTACAGACATTTTGTCAGCCTCATATCTCGACCTACACATAGAGTTCATTGATAAAGAAAACTATTGACCAAACTATACGACAAACGTGATGACTATTGCATTCTGTATTGTCAATTTTCCTTGCATCTGTGGCAACATCCCTTCAGCACCTGCATATGGAGTTTTTATATTGGAACTCAAGTTATGCCAGAGCTTACCGTAACAACGCAGAATTTTTTAACCGCTCTAGACTTCTTACAATGAGGCTCAGAAACAGGGTTATGTTGCTAAAAGTCATCACTACAGAAGTTGTATGATCGTCATCGTGGATCGCTATAGTGTATACATCTGTACGATGAGAACTGCTTCGTACAGGGTGTCATGGTATTCTTTTTCTCTTTCGTCTATTCTGGTTTTGCTTTTTTATAAGCAATTCGGAGGTGTTTCTAGAAAAGCAGAGGACGTTTATTCTACCGGTGCACCTTGTCCATGTTCCAAGTTTTTAGTGGATTGCGAGTATCTGATTTACTTTTCTTAACCTGTATGTATTATTTTGGTTATTATATGTTCGTTGTTGGGTGTGTCTGTTTTCCATGTCCGTTCTTTGTCCATGGATTCTTTTAATTGCCGCTAGAATCTTGGGTCTCTTGATTACTTCTTCCAAAAGCCTGTAAGTTCAACTTAAAACCTAATAAAAGACCAAATTTTACTTCTGACAGCTATCTTTGTAAACATATAGGTTAAGACAAGGAGACTCTGTACATAATTGAAAATGATGTGCATATAAATAGCGATTTGCAGTGTGAAACAATTGTGTTTCATGTTCAAATTATTTATTAATTTTTACTGAAATTCACCTTAATAATAATCGTAACGTCAGAAACACACTCATATTAGTTGTTTTATGTCTTTTGACGTAATTTCAATTTCGACTATACCTTCGTTTTACACCTTTTCATATCGATATCTAGTACGTTACGAAGTGAGGCATATTAACGGAACAGAGAAATTTTTAAAACCATGCATCATGCGTCAAACAGATTTGGAAAAAAATGTTAAAAAATATCGAAATGAACTCACTGTAACAGTCAGTGTGTTCATACAGAACCAAATAGATTTCCCAATCGTTCAGTTGTCTGATAAATTCGCATTTTAATCAGAAATGAAACTAATCAACTGCATATCAATGATTATGCAAGCTTTTAAAAGTCTTCCAATACCGACGGAGATTAAAATGAACTTAAAATCATTCTGACAATACAAGATTAAAGTATGAAGAAATCTTTAATTTAGGACATTTTCTGAACAACTGTTTTTGTAACTTTTGGTGTGGTTCTGTAATATATATATATAACGTCTCAGAATGTGACTACTTTTTCGCTACACTGCTCCATCGGATCAAATTGATAGAGGGAAAATAGAGTAGTCACATTCTGAGACTTGTATAATATTGATCTGTTGCGACATGCATCATTAATTTGATCATCTATCCTACATAATAACACCTAGATGAACTGTCTGTTACTACCATACATCGTGTACTAAGTTACAGCCCTAGATTTTTATCCTACGAGGAGGAATGACCCGGCCAGCGAAAGCTATATTTTTATATAGCCTAGCTGGCCGAGTGGTCTAGGGCGCTGGACTTAGTGCAGGCGGTGTTGCCATAGATGCCACAGCGGTACGAGTTCGAGTCCGGCGAAGGGAACGACCAAAAATTTGCATCGCAAATTTGACAGTTCTAACATCGTTGGGAATTTTTCAGACCTTTGTATATATATATATCTCAGATAAGGTAAATATTTTCAGTTCGATTTCACTTTGTACATTTTGTTTAAGAAGTTCTTCAAGTCCAACGTACATCGGCAATGTACGATTACAGTACTATTATTTAATTTCAAATGTAACACGCTTTCTGATTGGATAACAGGTTTCGGTCCATCATCTCATAGACCAAATTTTGTTATATGACTGGCACGTCATCAATCTTTATTAAAATTTTATTATAAGGAATGACTGCTATGTTTTTTCGTTCTATTTGAAATAACCTCAATACCCGTGGTGCACACTTAAAAATTAACTGCTACTCAGGTTATTTACTGTGCACCAAGTGATTGAGGTTATTTCTTCATAGACCGAAAAAAATACAGAAGTCTTTCCTTAAATAGATCTACAACCCACAACAATAGAATGACTATGATGCCATGTTATTCCTTAAATGTATACTCTGACTATTCGGTATTTTTATGTGTAGAAGGACTGGATGTAATAAGCCTAAGGAAAAACGTAAAAAGTATTCATTTCTTGTGTCCTGTTTTTCTGTAACACTGAGGTTAATCAAGTCTGGAACATATTGTATCACGATCTATGAGTAGAATGATGCTGTAAAGTACATAATAGAAAAACGGAATTAACCAACAGAATAAAGTTTACTTAAAATTAACTGTTAGATAACTACAATCGCAAAGGTCAATATACTCTGTCCTGAATAATCAGCACCAGGTGACATATAAAATATTTACTGTTTTTGAGGAAGTTTTAATCTAAATATATGGGCATCATCTGGTATTGAACATTCTGTTTGTGCCTTTGAGGTAAGTGTTGAAATATCATGAAATTAAAATAATTTATAACGATTGAATATAGAATCAAAGTTCGTGGTTTTTGGTACAAAATAAAGTCCTGCATACTGCAAAAAGAAGACAATACAAACATGATAAGAAAAATAAAAGATAGAAAGAGTAATGAAGGAAACAATGATTAGAACTGAAATCAAAAGGATATATCTCAAAGATAAAGATTATTCAGGAAAAATGGAGAGAGAGACACACACACACACACACAACAGAAAAAAATAAATAAAAAAAATAACAGGTACTAAGACACAAAAATAGAGAGCAACCCTAATACCACTGAAAATCGTCCATTGCTTTTTTCAAAAGACCCACACAGTTGCCCATAAAATGTCACGTCCGGGGTAGACAAATGAAAAAAAAAGGAAAACGAAGACAAATCGGTTCTCATTGTGCAGGTGGACACACCATACCTATCCACGAGTTCAAAATAACAACTATATGTATAAAACTTCTGTAATGTTTTTAATCTTGTAGCAACATAACCATGTTCTGATTGTAAGAAGTCAAGCACGGTACAAAAAGTCCGCGTACATCAAGCTCTGGTATAACGTATGAGTTGTGATATGAAAACTCCATATGCAGGTACTGAAGGGATGTTATCACAGATTAAAGAAAAGATGACAATACGGAATTAGAAGTCATCACCCTTGTCATATAGTTTGGTTTCGTGTTTTTCTTTTTTCGATCTGTAAGTGTAGGTCACGATATGAGCCTGACTGCATATTGTGTGTAGTATCCTTTACCTCAAGTTTTTTGGGTGTAGAAGCGATATATTAAATCCCCGAAACTAGGATTGTTTACTGAGAAAAAAAAGTAAATGAAATTTGATCAAAGAAATATACCCATCTACACGTCGACAAAATTTTGATTATAATTCATGGCAAATTTGACAAAATGAAAAATGCATCAACTTGTATTAGTGCCAGCTACAGACAAACATGATGTTATTAACCTAATTATTTTTAAGTCGATGGTTTAATCTTAAAAATAGTATGTATGTTACATGAAATATATGTACTTTGTACATTCACGTATATACTGACATTAAGTAAATACATGTATTTACTACTGATTCAAGGAAATACATGTATTTATTAAAATATTCCAGTAAATACATGAATTTTCTAGAAACATATTATGTTTTTTATGTATTTGCTTCAATTAAGCTTTTCAATAGATTAATGGATCTAGAGATAAAGTATACTTATCTCCATTAATAAAAAGTGTTCACTGTGATGTGTATTACATAAATATTAAGTTAAACGATTAAGAAATGGTTAACTCACTCAAATAAATTGAAATATGTTAATGTAAAGATGGTACAAGAAAAAGGTATGCAGTCGGCCTCAAATTAAAAGTTACTTTTGCCATTACAGGACCTCAGGAATTTATCTCTAGACTGACATTCTGATGAACTACCTAAATCATGACTGATAATCATGCTGGTGAGATTGGTGACGTTGCAAATAACATGTGTTGTGTAACTCTGGATGTCATTAAAATAAAGTAAAATCAATGTATAAAATAAACATTTTCCGAAATCTCCTCTCAACCGTTTAGCCCCGTGCAGGTCCGGGTGTTAAAAGAATAGGCCTGCAGCAGCGCTAAGCTTGTCGTATATGGCGACTAAATAGTGCTCAGAAACCTAGCCGGGGGCTAGGCGCTCTGCCCACAGAGCAACTTGGATGTGTGCCCCAGGTGGTGGAATGGGGTACCCCTGGCGTGTTACATGCTGGGGTTCTCAGGCTATAATACGGAAAACCTGACCGCAAACCATAGTGGTGCACCGTGTTGGGAAAAATGCCACGTTCCTCGCACGTTAAAGAACCCTGCTGTGGTATTCGATAGGAGTAGGAACCTTTGCGCTCCGCCACAGGAGGCTAAATTGCCCAACCTTACCCACCCTCCCTTTTTCCAGTGGCAATCAAAATTTGTCGACCCTATTATCCTTAAGACCTATCCTTTTTTTTCATTTCATGTTCATTTTATCATCCATTTCATGTTCATCGTCTGAATATAGCTGAAATATTGCTGCTCGGACGTTAAACCCCAACAAACAAACAAACAAATCTCAATCGTTTAAATTTTTAGATTTTTTTAAGTAGATAAACACCAAGAACCGATATGTTCACCGTGTCATAATTTCCCTTTCCTCTTTCGTTTAAACTGTACTAGGCTTTCAAATTTTTGAAAAGATGTGGACGCTTATCCTTCGGGTACACCTGGTCCATGCTCCCATTTTTAGTGGAGCCGGAATTGTTCTTTTAATTTTGTTTCTTTGTACGTTTTTCTTGGAAGAAAAATGAAACAATCTAAAAAAAATTACGTTTCGGGTCAAATATTAACACAGGGTAAGTTCATTGCTATAACATCATGACCAAAGACGTCTTTAAATAAGAATGCTTTAATATACATACATTGAACACTTTTGGAAGAAATATCTAAAGTTTGCTTTCCATATTATTTAAGTATTAACAAAAACGTTGCGGAAAACATTAACTATTGATCAAATATGTCAACACCTCATATCGATTAATCAATGCTGACAATAATACGCCATTATCTAGTTTTCCTTGAAGTCAAGTTTTAACAGACTTATAAAAGCCCTTCAAAAGTCGTAAGACCGCATTGACGTATATATTTATGTAAACTTAAATACTTTATTGGATAAATAATCCTTAAAGGAAACAAACACTGAATTTCGATAATATGTCTGGTCCAAAGGTACAAATACTGCTTCAGATTATAAAATGTCTTTAAACTCGTATATCAACCCGCATTCTTTTAAGGCATATACATAAATATGATTAGTCCAGATACTAGGTCTTTTAGTAGTATTATTTTAAAATGTCTAGTATTTATGTAAATATTACGACACTGGAAAAACACAATACCATAAATTGAAACGGCCGACAAAAAAAAATGTTATACCCCATTAGTTGTTATCTTTGAATAGCTCCTGCTTACTATGACTTGTTTTGTTCTCTCCATTTTACAATTCTCGTTTCGATCTGGTTCCTTTGTGGTGTGTGTGATTGCATTCTGTTGTAGTAAATAATTCCCAATGCACTATCGTTTTGGTGGATTTCTCCTTTTTCAACACTTCGATATTTCTTACTCGTCTACTTTTCATATCTTTTATTTCTTATGTGTAGAAAATTTGGTCACAAAATGAGCTGCATTTATTGAACTATGTTTCTCGTATATTTCCTATGCAAATTCTTGGTTGATGTTTTTTATATTGGTTTAAGCACACCTGTTCAATCATATATATGTTTTATCGATCCTATGTTCTTGGCTGTTGTTGTGTTTTTAAAAAAATAAACCAGAAATTCACTAAGTCGATTCATTGTATCTAAGAAAGAACCGGGAATTTTGGATGGAAGCTACGAGATTCATTATCATTCAACGCATGTACTTCTACACTTCAAATGTAGATATAGTTTGACTATAGATATGAGAAACATTTCACAAAAATTAACAAAAACAAAATCGACTTCAAGATTCTTTAAGATTATTCTTCAAAATCTGTCTAGACCTAGAAACACAAAATACATAATAATTGTACCATGGTACAACGCAAGTGTTATTTACGTGGGTGCAATTTTTTATTTTTTTTTAATTTTTTGTTGTTGTTGAAAATTTCGTATTTAAATATGCGGTTGTAAATAACAGTGTCTAGGAGACATAAGGAAATAATATTCACAAGTATTTTTACGGTTCACGCAAACCAAGTATCATCCAACTCTACTAAAAAACGTTTTTAAAAAGTTGTTTTTAAGAGCAACATTAAATGAAATTTTAAATGAATATTCTCATGAGACATTGTCTTATTGCAATAATAATTTTTATAAAATCATATATCTAAGAATGATTTTATGCAGAAATTATTTATACAATATTTTATAAGGTTTTCAACTAGCAGGACATTATATTGAATCCTAATGCGTTAACAAAATATAGTTATTCGTTGTAAAAGGTAATTTTAGAATATCAAGTCTTTGAATTAGCCTTAAAGTTCGACTTACACAAGGACATTACTAAAAAAAATATTACTATTTTTATTAAATGCTGAGAATTTCTTTGTTTTTGCCTTTTAACCATGTTTCAGTTTGACATTATTCTCATGGCATTATTTGGATGTATTTCCATTATCTACCAACGAAGCATAAACTTACGGTAATCTTGGTACGGATTGACTTGCTCCAAGTAAGTGATGTCCTTTTATAAAATTGAATCATCGTTTATGTCTTGATATGATGTTATAATTACCTTGACGAAATCAACTTTTTGCTTTCATGCACGAACAGAATAAATCGTTTACGATATAGATAAATATTCGTCGATAGACAAAGCGACTTCATCAGTAGAGATGTTCAAAGCTGTAACAACAAATTAGTGAATAAATGATAGCATGTACACAATGTTATTATAAAAGTACACAGTCAGTCTTATGTCTTTGTGATATATCATCATCATCATCATATTTTAATGCACTTCCACTTGACATAAGCAACGTACGTGCTCCACTCTATCCACTATTTTGTACTTAAACTTGATTGACAAAAGACGATTAAAAGGTTAATGAAATGACATTATATTATCTCATCCTGCTCACGCGACACATGTTTTATTCTGAAATATTGAATAATTCTTCAATGTAGAATTGGAGAAGCTTTGTGTGTATAGCATCATATCTGCGTATAGGGCTCGTTAGTCTCGTCGCGTGATCATATGATTTCACGAGAAAGGGTCAGTAACATGATTCCCATTTCAAAGCATCATAGGAAATGGTAGATAGTAGAGTAAAGACTACAATGTCATCAACAAACACCTCATTTGCGTTAAAACGATGATGACACTATTTTTCTAAACTACTCTAAGGCTTAGTTTGGTAATAACTCAAACGAAAATTTTGATGACTCTGCATCATATAAATGTACCTTGAAGTACCAAACTAACTAAAAATCAGTCTCTTGTTTTGAATGCTTTCAAAAGTAGAAAAACAGATTTTTAAAAAAATCGAGAATGAGACTTACGAACACTATTATTATGACTTGCATGTACCAAAAGACAAACTTAAATATACACTTCATGTATATGTGTACTATCAATTAAAAAATCAACATCTGTATGTCAAATCAATCTAAACTCTCGCATCTGTATGTCAAATCAGACCACTTCAACGTCTGCATCTCCAAGTAGACTACACTTCATTACCTGTATGTCAAATCCAATTACACTTGATCACCTGTATGTTAAAGCAAATTACACTTTATCACCTGTATGTTAAATCAAATTACACTTCATTACCTGTATGTTAAATCAAATTGCACTTTATCACCTGTATGTTCAACCTGTATACATCAATATGTACAATCAAACTTAACTAATACACTTTTAATACGATCAGCTCTGTAGTTGAAATGATAACAATTATACAACAAAAATGTACCATGTAAATTCATTGTCTCAATTTTATAGTCGAAAAGGTATATATGTCATAAAAAATGTTTTGATCATCGTAAATCCAATTAAAATGTTTTGATTAATTTTTTTCATAAATCAGTCTATAAGAAAAAAATGATTAGATATGACTGAATTTTCCGAACTTTATTGAAACAATAATTTTCTATAAAAGTATCCAATACCAAAGAAATACTATGTAAAATAAGCACAATATTTAATTTCTTCCTCTTGTCGATAACATATTGTTGATTCTGTCAGAAATGTACAACATATTGGTTATCTTTGTAGAAAACAAGCAATATAGACAGTTAATAAATTGTTTTTGGTTTTTCAAACTGCATCGTCTCACTTTGTTTCTCTGGAGCCTTTTTTCAATGAGGCGCTATTTTTTGAGCTTTCAAATACTAGACTAATACCATATCTGACAATAAATAATACTGAAAAACGTTCCTAGACAGAGTGGATCTTTAAATTTCAAGTTTGAAATGGAATTTATATGTTGCACAATAGGAAAGCATTTGAAGCCATTTGTTTTGCTTTTTTTCTTCTTTTTTTTTTTTTGAATGATAAATTAGACGCTCAGTCTGAATCAAAGAGGGTGGTATAACGCGGCATATCAAATAGACGAGACAATAGGTCTCTTCGCAAAAACAATCGTTCAAAAAGTTTACAATTTCAGCAATTTCATATACTTAACAATCCACAATTAAATAATAAATAGGATTATTGGAAAGGCTGAGTACAAAAAAAAATGATCACGAATGACGAAAAACGCCTAGATTTAACGAGTGCACGAGATGAATCTTAATTCGTTTTTGCACAAGTGATTATCATATTTTGTTTATTCACGATAACCAATTGATTATCCTTTATATTATATGGATTTCTTCCGTTATTCGTGGCAATTTTCAACATAAATTCGGGAGAAAGTCCGAGAGTGATATTACAGAATTTATTTCACAGTGTGAATTATCATTTTGTTATACAAGAAATATTCGGTAAATCACTGCTCTCTATATATTAACATTGTAAAAAAAAAAAACAAAAACAAACAAAACAAACGCATGTTCGGTTATTCGCCATGTCCATAACATTCGATATGAGTCCATCAAATGTGGTATTTTGATTTTACCACTACATTACAGTATGGAAGAATACAGAATTCGCCATATAAGATTTGCATAGAGACAATTTACCAAATGAAGAAATGAAGTAAACATGTGAATTTCACGACTTAATCAATGAAATGCTTTACATTTATTTTATTATGTACATCACATTTAAAATAGATCAAAATTCGACGTTTTGTATGTAATGAAACGCTTTACTTTATAAGGAAACGACGAAAGAAAGTGAATTTCACAACACATTTTTATGTGTCAAAGTTGTATTAATCAATCCATTTTAATGAAAGGTTTAAATACGAATGTAACACATCAAAGACTAACTCAACATAAAATGCAATCAATACCGATCATACATGTTGCAAATTTTAATATGATGTACATGTGTTTCTTGGAGTAATTTCTCATCAGCAGCCTTAGAATCAAATATATCGGAAGACCTCATTCCAAAACAATTTGCATACCAGAAATACTCAAAAACATGAATTATTAAGTAGCACTCCAGCTAAGAATTACGCAAAATGTGATTCATGGGTGAAAAGCCTACATATTTTTATTTTTGATATTTTGTTTGAATTGCCATAGTAAACAGAAATAAACATGTGGTTTTTCATATAACCCGTGTTCTTAGGAAATAAAATTATATAGAATGCACTGTAGATTTCAAAGTTAAGGGAGATAACTCTGTAAATGGCGCTCAAATACAATAGAATCTACTGTATTTTCAATGTTGATTATCTCCTAAGAGCAGGCAGATTTGAATGAATTATTACAAATTTCATAGTATAGACCCATAAATCAACTTAATTACAAAAATAAAAATATGTAGCCTTTTTTGAGGTGTATCACATTTTTCAGATTTTGCATGATTCTTACAAAGACAGTTACTTAATATATGAAGCCAAATCCATCACAGAGATTTTCTATCATGTGCAATACAAGGAATGAACCCTCAGTGTTTTAGATATTTTGAAATTTATAATATTACAAATATTGATAAAAATAATGACTGAATAAAATAAATCTGATATAATTCTGGGTCAGGCAAGTCTGTCTATTAGATAGGTGAATACCCTCTGGGGCCTTAGCTTCTACCAGCAGTGGCATTGATCAATGGTAATAAAATATAAACAATACCAAACATATATATTGCAAATCCCGATATGTTTTTCACGTGTTTCAACGAGTTACCTCTCATCATCATATATAATCTATGGAAAAATGATAAACCATAATAGAAATTTATTTTATGGCAGTCCTTAAACGCATGTAGACAACTTTAAGGAGGTAGTCCTAGGGTAAAGGAAATAATTCTTGAAATCAGTGATATATTTGTATAATATTCAATTTTACCAAAGCTTATCAAGCTTTCATTTGAAACAGAAGGAAATCAGTCCAAGTTACTTTGATGCTTACATGAGATTGATGTAAGATGTTGAATACAAACGTTTCAATGATTTGTAAGAGTTGTGTCCCATATTCTAGGTCTACTTTGATCTTTCAAAAACTTAAAAAATAAAATTGTAACTCAGACAACATCACGATTATTTCGTAGAAATATTAACAGAAATGGTTAAGTAAGCCTCTCAGTGATAGTTGAATTCGGACAAAACAAAACGGCTGATATAATCTGCATGGTTGCAAATTCATTTTAGACTAGCCTTAATAACTAATATACTGAAGAAAATACGAAACAAAGTTTATGTAGAGTAAAAGCGTAGATGATGGGTACATTACAATTTATGATTTGATTAATCATTATGATAATTGTACGACGGTTTTCGCTCATCTTCCTCCAAATAGGCACTACCATGACGTTATCATTGTGCTGAATTGTCCGATTTAACCATTTCTTTATATAACAAAAAAGAGAAAAGGACATTTTTATACTTTGATTTCTTATTATGTCGCCCCAGACGAATGTCGGGGCGACACATTGTTATTATAATGTTTCTTCTTTTTCTTCTTCTTCTTCTTCTTCTTCTTCTTCTTATTATTATTATTATTATTATTATTGTTATTATTATTATTACCAAGTCGCCGACCACGAAGTGGCGGTGACTTATTGTTTTTACTGTGTTTCTTCTAATTATTATTATTATTATTATTATTATTATTATTATTATTTTAATTCTCTTGTCGTAAAAATTGATGAAAGTGTCCGCCCTTTTTCTCAAAAGTGGCTGGTCCGATGAGATAAAACTTTCAAGATGTTAGAACTACTCTTCAAAGGATGCAGAACCTCAAAAAAATTTCCAGCTGCCGCCATTTTTTCAAAATGGCTGCCGGACTAAAGGTACCCATTTTTTACACCCGAAATTGGAACATCGTATATCTCGAAAACCGCTGATCAGAATTTGACGAAACTGGGTGTATAAATTAAACTCAATTTTCCAAACCAAATCACGAAAAAAAATGTGCGCGTCTCGGCCGCCATTTTCAAATTGTCGCCACCGCGCTCGAAAATTTTAATTTGTCCGATTTTGATGAAAATTAATATCTAGGTTCTTGAAGTCGTCCCGGTTACGAATCTGCGGTTCAGTCGATAACTTGAATTACGCATCGACCGCCATATTCAAAATGGCCGCCACCGCGATTTGATAACCAGGTTCTTTCCACTGGCTCGATTAATAATATGCATTTGAATTGACGATTTATCTCTCAAAAAGATAGATCAGGAAACGGGGGGGGGCGACTTTTACACGTTTCGTGGAAACGTAAATTTTAATTATAATTATTTTTCTTTCAATGATTTATGTCCAGAGTTTTTATAGAGCACCACTAAAGGCAATGAATTGAAACTTAGTATGGAGGTAGATGGTATTGAGAAGGGGTGCACCAGAACTTTTGGCGAAAAAATTGGCTACCGTTAACATGGACGTAAACGTGAAAAATTCATAATCTAGCACATTGCAATATCTCGGAAACCTAGGTGGCTAGAAACTTTGAAAATTGGTGTCGTGGGAGAACTCAATCTGCCTTATAGAATTAAGCAAAAAAAGTGAATCGATACTTGTCAGTTACCATGGCAACGATAAAACTGAAAATTTCATGGATACCAAAATCCACTTTTTTCTCACACCTATAACTTTTTTTATTTAATAGGCAATTTTAATGAAACTTTGTCGTATGCTGCGTCTCATTAATATATCGGAATTCACATAAAAATTTCTAGCCGATTTGCCGCCATTTTCAAAATGGCTACCAAAATTCATAATCTAGGACGTTGCAATATCTCGGAAACCTAGGGGGCTAGAAACTTGAAATTTGGTATGGTGGTACAGTTAAGGGAGCCTAATGAAATAAAGCCAAAAAAGTGAATCAAAACGAAAAACTGAAAATTTCATGGATCCCAAAATCCACTTTTTTCACACGGCCATAAGTTTTTTATTCATTGAACAAATTTAACGAAACTGAGTAATATAAAGCGTATCACTCAGACCTCGGTATCCAAGCAAAAATTCTGCCAAAAGTCGCCATTTTCAAAATGGCTGCCTTAGGTCACAATCTAGGACACAGCATTATCTCAACAACGTGAATAGCTACACATTTGAAAATAAGTCTGTGAAAGGAGTTGCCATAGCATAACAATACAATATTAAATTTGGGAACTTAAATGGTTGTCGGGGGCGACATTCGCTATTGCTCGCAATGGCAATTCTAGTTCTATTTATTCTTATATGATTTCTGTATACTTCATACGATATATTACCAGAGATATCTACCCTCGGGCGATTCAAACGAAGAAGTAGTCTTTTTGTCATAGTAGAATAGATATATATTTTGTTAGGTTTGGTGTAGTACTCACTTCAATTTTTTTAACATTCGATATAAAACAATCGATCCAGCCAATGTGTAAATGATTACAATAACATACTCCCAAGAACTGTCTTGTACTTATAATTAATTATTATGGTTGAAAACATTTTCTCCAAACAATTTGATCAAAGGGTTGTGATATGTAGGTAGGCACTTAAACATTAATTGATAAGCGACACCTTGCACTCGTAAATTTCATTTAGGGTGGACATGGATTTGATACTCGTCCGTCATATTATGCAGCTGATTGCGGAAAGAACAACTACCCTCTTTATTTAAGTACGTTGGCTTACGAAAAACTATAAATTTTCATATAAGATAGAGTTTTTTATGGGTGTCTGTATGTTTTCTTACTCAACATCTTCAACAATTAACAAAATCTGTAAGATAAAATATAAGTACAGAGGACGGAGTTCATTTTGTTTTGTTGATAGAACCTTGGTGCTGGAAATTTGGTTTATTCAAAAAAAAAAAGACAAACGCCGATTCTTATTTACCGCTTTAAATGTTTTAATCACAGGACTACAATTAAGTAGAAGAAAACTATATTTATAAGAGTAATTTTCTTTAAATCCGTACAAAAATCATATGAATGTACGAATGTACGGATAATTGGACAGTTGTCTATTATTATTATTATTATTATTATTATTATTATTATTATTATTATTATTATTATTATAAACAACAGTGAAGTCTCAAGTGACAGTCTTTATTTGTTATAGTTGTTAAATTTTCAAAGAAAAGATAAGTTTTTAGTGGCGAAATTCGACTGCTAGATCGAATGTTTTTTAATGAAGTAAAAATCAGCAAAGAACAAGGAGGTAAAGAGAAAACAATAATCCTGTCTGTTTGTGACAGCTACACTGTAGGAATTTTATTGAGAATTAACAATAAAAGGAAAGATATTTTGTAAATTTCCGGAAAAACACTTCTTATCCATCCGCCTTTTTTTTCTAGTGGTTATCAAAATTTGTCGACCCAATTATCCTTGTGTCACATCCTTTTTTTTCATTTCATGTTCATATTATCATCAATTTCATGTTCATCGTCTGAATATAGCTGAAATATTGCTGGTCGGACGTTAAACCCCCATCAAACAAACAAACAAATACTTCTTAAGTGATATTCTCTGTAAGAATCTGGCAGTGGGTGGTAGAAAAGAAGCAAACAAATATTGCCATGAAATCAAAATGTTATCTGAAATGCAGAAATTGCATTCATTTCTTTTTTAACTGTCAGTATTTCGAGATATACAATTATATGAAATGCATTGCAATTTCATCGTTAAAGGGAGATAACTCACTTTCCCTCTTTCACTCACTCAATTGTAACTTTAAACTTACTTGACTGTATCTTCTGACACTTCTGACGATAACAGAAGCCAGCACTTAAGATTTCATTTGATTGATATAGTTAACATACGAAAAGGTAATTTTGCTCTTACGCAATTTATGTATATCCATAAAAATTATTCATATTAGAATGATTTTACAATGAAAGATCATCGAGTAGGCAGATATTTGACAGAATAAATATATTGTTGTTCTGAATCAATCGAATCATTTTTTTAACTTATAAATTACTCGAAATTCGTTGCTCGATTTTCTTTCACTTCAGATAACTATATTTAGCTGTTAGTCAGGAATACAGTACTGATTTTACATTTTATTTTTTTAACCTTCAAATTTTTTGAGTTGGGCATCCTCGTGGAAGGTCTTTCTGGAAAGGTTGAATTTCAAAGCATCTTTCATTTGACAACCATATAGAACTTCATTTGGTTAAATATTGGTGGATTTATTGAAATAATGAAACGTTTAATTCTGGTTACTCGAAGAACAGAAAAAAAAAGACATCTCGGTTATTTCATTAACTGTAAATTGTGCACATTCTAATATTTCTCATACTTTTTATTCTGTTAACCCTTGTATCGTGTCAATACTCAGTTATATTCACAGACCTTTTAGCGGTTATTGACGCTAAGAAACATTTGAAAGGATACATATGCAATAACAACTTTACCATTGTTAATAAAAGAGCTGTTCTATCATCAAACGTTTTACTGACGTTATATATAGTATCGTCTCAGACTTGTTTACGGACCAACTCTTATCTTAAGTAATAAACCAAATAAAACTCAGACATTGCCTTAGGTAGATTCGTGATGTAAAAAAACGAACAAACTATGGGTTTTCTTTCTTGGTGTGCAAAATAACATTATTTTACAAATCAAATATATAGCAATAAAATTCTTTTGAAATCAATATATAACTTCATTGTTATTAAGTAGCAGTCTTTGTAAAAATCATGCAAATTCTGTAATATGTGATACACCCCAAAAAGGCTACACAGTTTTATTTTTGTTAAGTTACTTTATAGGTCTGTATCATGAAATGTATAATTATTCATTCCATTTCATTTTGTCTGCTCTTAGGAGATAATTCACTCTGTAAATCGAGTAGTTTCTATAGTATTTTTGGTGTCATTTACAGAGTTATCTCCCTTTTAATTTTGAATTCTACAGTACTTTCTGTATTGTTTTTATCTTCCAAGAAAAAGGGTAAATGAAAAGCCACATGTCAATTTTGTTTACTATAACTATTTAAACAAAATATTAAAAACAAATAAAAATATGTAGGCTTTCCAACCATGAATCACTTTGTGCATGATTCTTATGCGGAGGTTCTACTAATTTTTTCAGATAGAGTGAAACATTTCTAATTTGAACCCGAATGAATCCGAAATCCCGTCTAATCAAACACTCCTTGGGATCCATTTTGATCAGTTTTTGAACCTTTGTACACCAAAACCCAGTCTAAACTACATCAAAAGTGGTTCGGTTTAGGCAGGTTTCACGGTAGCTAAATAGTCAGATTATATTTATTTGTGATGATGGTGACCATGTTTACGTATATTCTAACGACATTTATACTACAGAAGGGAAAGAATGTAACTGTTTATATTACCGTTGCAAAAGAAACCAAATTACCACTTTATTACTTATAGGATGGACCTTGGCCATTTTATAGAAGGTTGAAGTCTTTCAATTTTTTTGGAGGCACAATTTCCTGTCACTGGCAAATAATTGTTTACAGTTTACAAGGCAAATATTTGTTTCGTTAGGGAAAAAACAACTTATATAGGTTCTTATTGCAATGTAGTAAACACGATTTCTTTTTGTAAATCTCTTGAAAATATTTGCCGGTTAATGGTATATTTAAGCAATATAATTTGAAACAGAAAGAAAACAATAAAAATATATACATTCATTGATCGATTAGTGCGTGTTTTGATGTAAAAACTTTAGACCATTTTGTTATATTTTCGACATGAACTTAAATTAGAAAACTTGTAAACATTAATTCTAAAAAGCTTCTATCAAAGGAAGATAATTGGCGGGAAATTGTTTATGTTTAATGAGATTTTTTTTTTTGACAAATGACAAGAAAAACCGTTCGGTGGCTCGTTCCTCAGTATTTTTCATACAAAGTTTAAAGAAATTTTAAAGACTGTTCTAAAGTTGGTCATTATTTATATAATGGCGAAATAAAGAAACAAATAATCCTTAAATAAGAAACATAGCTAGCGATGTGAAGTCAAAGTAAATGTATTTTGCCTTCGGAAAAAGATGTCGAAATGCTGGAAGTTAGTATCCACGATTTATTTGTCCAGTGTGGTGCACGTGTTTTTCATCACACGGTTGGGATTCCAGAAGGAATAAATTTTACTACACGCTGAACTATTCCTTCATTTTTGTAATATTTTATAGCTAATCTAAAAAAAAAAGAGGAACATCGTTTTTAGATCGTTTAATATCAGTTTCCGCTTTATAGATGTCGTTTTATCCTGAACCACACTTTAAACAATTGAGGATTTGATACAATACATCTTCTCCAAGGAAATTGATATAAAATACACTACAGACACTATGATGTCAGTCCCTTATCTTGAATTACTCTAAATATCGATGGAAAGGGAAACTTAATGACTTCTCGTTCCGTTTCGTTATTTTTCCTTTCATCTGTGACGATACCCTTATATTGGACTATATTCTTTTGAATACCGTTAAAATCCTGGCTCCATTGATTTCCCTTAAATGTGCATTGTATTTTTGTGCATTGTAGTATTGTAGAAAATACAAATTTCAGATCTTTAAAATGTTAACTCGTGTGTATATGTTATGAATCTCCTGCGCCCAAGATAGTAACTTGTACGAACGAGTAGTTATTCATGTTTTACATGACACACCAGTGCTGCCGTATTTCTTAAATACAACTAGAAAACAGGATATTGAAATAAAGAGTATCTATTGATTTGATTTTAGCATTTTTTCTCAGTTCATCGTACATTCGGAATAAAAACAAGGGCACTGAGAAAATAAATTCTACAGATATTATAGACTCTACATAATGTGGTCTTACACATTACAAACCTTCTACGAAATCAATCGGGGAGTTCTTTGGATTTGTTTTACAGTGCATCAATCTAATTGATTATGGTTCTGTCTCATTTTTTGTGCTATACATTTGTGATAAATGGTATAAAGAGTAGGCGATACACACCTTAATGATATTTAAAGACAACTTGATGAAGAGATTAAAATAGGGAAAAACAATAGAATTGACAATACAATAGAAAAAAAACTGATTTGTTCATCGTGTCATAGTTTTCCTTTCCTCTTTCGTCTACCCCGGACTTTACTTTTTATGAGCAACTCGGCGGGTGTTCCTAGAAAAGCAAATGATACTTACCCTACCGATGCACCTGGTCCATGCTCCCAGTTTTTAGTGTAGTCCGAGTTGCTCATTTGCTTTTGTTACTTTGTATGTATTATTTTAGTTGCTTAGTGTTCTTTGTTGTGTATGTCTGTTTTCCATGTCCCTGGATTACATTCTTTTGATTTTCACTAGAACTTTGGTTCCCTTGATTATTCTGACAGTGGAAGTTGATTATGGTTCTGTCTCATTTTTTTATATATACATTTGTGGTAAATGTTATGAAGAGTAGGCGAAACACTCCTTAAAGATATTTAAAGACAGCTTGATGAAGAGGTTAAAATAATGGAAAAAAAAACTAAATAGAAATGATACAATTTTCCTTATAATTTAAACATTTTAAATGCAATGCTTATATTTTTAAGATCAAATCTAATTTTCTTTGAAATTTTATTTAGATTTTGTCACCAGTAATATTCAAATAACAAATTTAATAGACATAAAAAAAAACTCCCGTTGATAAATAACTTTTTTTTCTGACAGTTATAATTTCTATAAGGTCTTATCACCTTCCAGCTGTGAGCAAATTAACCGTTATAGTTACGGAATTAGATTGTCAGAGAAGTGATACGTACAAATGAATTTCCTACTTGGAGGTTATCATTTACACCCAGAATCTGTAATTCAGGTCGGTTATACAGACAACGGCAATCCGTTATATTTCAAAATGAAATGAGTAGAATCGACTTGTGATATAAAATATTGCATTGTTTTTATTTCAATATTACTTTTTGATATAACATAAAACTCGTGAATAAAAGGTGCCTGTATGCTATTTTAAAAACTAAAGTAATGTGAGTGGGTATTTTTGTGACACATTGTTTTTTCTAAGGTGGTAGACCTAGGGTAAGGGATATAGCTATTGAAATCAGTGAAATGTTTGTATGATTTTCAATTTCCCCAAATCAGATCAAGCTTTCATTCGAAACAGAATGAAATCAGTCCAAGTTACTTTGATGCTTACATGAGAATGATGTAAAATGTTAAATACAAATGTCCCAATGATTTGTAAGAGTTGTGCCGCTTAGTCTAGTTTTACCTCCTTAAAGAATCAAAATGTGTCATAAAACATATGAATGCTTTTCTATGACACATGAATTCTAAAAGAAGAAAGTGTCATGTATTCTTATGACTTCAAGCGTATGATTACAATCATTAGGCATTTCTTTTTTTTTTATATATGGCAGCGGCAAATACTGAAATACCATTTTTATTGTTTCTAGTCTAGGTTTTTTACTCACTTTTTTCTATGGTTTTCTTTGGTTTTATAAGTGTTTTTTCTGTCTCCAAAATATTTGCGCCATAATTATTTCTTTTACTTGCGAGTATGAATTTTATATAACCATTTTATATATATATTATATGTAATCACTAGGTCTAAGTTTAAACAAGGTCAAAACAAATGTTTAATTTCTGGTATAATTGACTTTAATGGGAAAAATGCAGTATGCTGTTCATATACATGCAGACCGCGTATCATCGCTATGGAGACCGAAACACTTTTTTGGAATTAGTAATTTTAAATTGAAAGAAATATTTTACATAGCAGGAGTAACAGGTACAATTTCATAATCATTTCGAGATAATGGATCGGAATAAGATTTTAATAGATGATAAATTAGTTTTCTCATTCTCCAACAGGGTTTTTACATAGCTATTTGAAATAATCAAATTCGTGACAATGAACACTAATTTTCCAACCAGGCATCAAATGGATAACAGCCATGCATTCTATGAATATAAAACAGGGGAACTCTCTCCATGATTAATTAAAATCCATCAATATTCTACAATGTGAGATGGTAACAGTAGATAGATTGAATTTTTAATTTAATTTTTTGTGTTTGGAATTAAGTTAAGGTGGACTTACATGTATAAACTGCTTAGTCTTAGTGTACATCAAATTATAACGAAATAAACAACCCTGTTGAAAAAAGTGTTGATATTTTTTAGTTATCCTTTTGTTATGTCGTATAATTTATTGATCCTCAGAAGGTCTAACTAATGTTTATGCTTCTATTTATGAAAAATAAATTTGAAAATTACTCTCTTTACTCACAAATACGGGGCCGAACCTTTACTGTATAATATAAGCAGCAGTTGCAAGTTTCATGCCTTAGATTTGTTTTTGTTTGTGTGTTTTCTTTTGTTCTCTCTCGTACTTCCTATCTATGCGCCTATACTTTTGTTGCTTTGTACGTATTATTTTGGTTATTTTATGTTCTTTGTTGTATGTGTCTGTTTTCTATGTTTGGTCTTTGTCTCTGAATTACATTCATTTGATTTCCGCTAGAATCTTGGCTCCCTTGATTACTCTTCTAATGCTTCTTTTATGTTGCTGGATTATATATGGGAACTATTTCGCTGTACCAGTCCAGTGTATATTGTTGTTTAGGGGCCGGCTACAGCCTGTCCTGTGATGTGAGTGTTCCCTCGTCGTTCATTGGAAAACCATTGGTGGCCTTGAGCAGATATTTTTCATCCCGATGGGGTTGTTGTCTCTTTGACATATTCACCATATCAGTTTTCGATATATTCTGCTTCTGTGTACCCTCCTTTTTCTTGATTATCATCAGCATTATCTGCTTTTTTTTTTTGTGTCTATTTTTATGGCCATATTTTTCTAATAATAAAATTATATATTATAGAGTAAGCTTTTCTTTATGTCTATCTTGTCCAAGAAACAAATTGAAACTATTTTTCGTTATTCAAGAATTTATTTTTAATTCTCTGTGGAAGCGAAAATTAGGAAATAACTGGTTGATTGCAATTGCATTGGTTAGAGTAATCAGGGGAACCAAGATTCTAGGAGAAATTGAAAGAATGTAATCTACGGTCAAAGATCAGACATGGAAAACAGACAAGCACAACAAAGAACATTAAAATAAAATAATACATACAAAGTAACAAAAGTAAATGAGCAACTCGGACTCCACTAAAAGCAGGGAGCATGGACCAGGTACACCGGTATGGGAAGCGTCCTCTTCTTTTCTGGAAACACCCACCGGAAACATCCGCCAAGTCTCTATTGTATTATTAATAACCGATAGCACAAAGATTAACCCCTAACGCAGCAAGCTCCACGCAGCTGCAGAAGTTCGACTCCTGTCTTATTAACTGCTACAGACAGGCCTTTCGAAATTCTCAGATTTTGTTTAAATCTAATCCGTTTTTCTCAATCATTCGAGAAAAGCAAATGTAAAGAAGCAAATTTTGTCTAATGTTTAGTCTTTTCTCATCAAAACGGTCTGTCGTGACCCTTAAATGCATATCGGGCACTTCTTTTGTCATCATTTAGTCTGTAGATTTCTCAAATTTCCCATAGATACCATAAATATCACAAAAAAAAGCGGAATTTCGTTTTAATGCCGAGTTTGATGGTTCTGCATTCTTGTTTACTTTTTGGAGTTCATATTGCAAGTGCTTTAGTTTTGGTTTTATTTTTGTGGTCTCATGTTTTCTTATCTTCAGTAGTGTATGTAATTGTGATTTATTCTGTTAGCTACAATGTGTATTTAGATCGTCTCTGTTTAATGTAAATAAACTTTTATTTTTCTGTATTGTTCTTCTATTTTGATGTCAATACGTAATTCTGATCATAACTAACGTTTAAACTCGAAAGGCAATAGTAGATGTAGTTTTAAATATTTGTGGCTGCCTTGTAAAAACGTAATGATATAAAATCTTGAAATGCTTGAAAAAAGTTAATAATTTCGAAAATTCGATAACCTAACACCAAGAACTCGATTTCTTGCACGCGTCACATCATAGATAATTTTAATCTATTTCACATTCAAATAATGATGTTTGATAACAAAGCAAAAAAAAAAAAAAGAATTGAAAAATCAATCAATATAACTTTAAGTAATTGAGTCTAGTTTTTGTTGATTTAATGTTCTTCGATAAAAATCTTTTATTCTGGAAATTTTATTATCTTAATACATTTTCAGATATAACAAAATGAATGTAATTTTATAACAAAGCTATGTTGACCACAAGGCAAAAGTCAACCATTCCCTTTATTGTTACGATATTGCCATCTCAACCAAGAAATCGTACACAATGACTCAGTTTCCCTCTTTCATTTTAACCCCGAGTAGAACTCATGTGTGTAACTCCGTGGGTGTTTCTTGAAAAGCAGAGAACGCTTGCCATAACACGACCTACACATTACTTCCTTTTTCTTTCTGGAGTCCTGATTGTTCACTTACTGTTAAACTGGTTTGCATTATATGTTTTAAGTGTAAGTATTTGTAAGAATCAGGCAAAATGGGAAAAATCAGAAACATACATATCAAAGCCCACCGATCTGACGATATAATTTTACTCAAGGATGCTTTCGCTATTTGAAAAAAAAACATTATTTGATCTCTGCCTCACTGGCTTTGCTCAGAAATTTGTTAATAGAATGTTAGAAAAATGAGGTTTTTGACAGAGCGATCTGCCCTTGAAATGTTCATTTACAGTGCATTTCAATGACATTGTAACTCAATGGTCCAGCATGATATGGAAAATCTTGTCTGTTTTCCTTGATTCTGATGGTGCAAATAGTCAAATTACAATATCAAAATGATGGGTTTTTTGGTACTATGTTTCACCTGGTGCCTGATTCTTACAGGGACTGACACTTAATAATTTATAAGAAATGACAACTATACATTTTTAATTTGTTTATAGGCGAGGGGTGATGGGTGTTTGTTTCATTTGGTTTTGTTTTTTTTTTTATTATTATGTATAATTTTCTCTCACGTTTGGGTTGAACAACCCGTTTCATTCATATTCCTCATGAACTTGTGAATCTTTATGGTTTATCCATCTGTACCATGAAAACTGATTGATTCGACGGGTTATAGTTTTCCTCCCCTCGTTTGTCTACCCCGTTGCTCATTTGCTTTTGTTGCTTTGTGTGTGGTTTTAGTTGCTTTGTGTTGTGTGTGTCTGTTTTCTATGTCTGGTCTCTGTCCCTGGATTTCATTCTTTTGACTACCCCTATAACCTTGGTTCAAAGATGAACAGGATTTTTTTATAATGGCAAATTACAATAAATCTATTTTTTAATTTCAAGTCACCTCGCTCCGCTTAAAACTTAAAAAACGAAGTCAAATTCAGGACTATGAAAAAAGGATTATTGGATAAAAGTTCTGTGTGTAATGTTGAAATAATAACATAAAAGGATAAATAAAAAGATATCAATGGGTAGTAACTAAAATTCAGAGTTATACGCTTAATTGATTTTTAAAACGTTTTAATACGATTTTGTATCATTTATATGAAATAAAGATTAGTGTTTTTTATGCTTACTAAATCAAATTGGGATCACAAGCTATCTTTGTGGCAAGCATTTAAACTTGTAAAACTCGATGTCGTCCAGTTTCTTTCCGAAAAAAAAAATGAGTTCAAGTCATTTCGTTCACTCTTACTTTATAAGCATTAAGTAATTAGCTAGGCGAGTTTTTTTTGCAAAAATAAAACAGAATGCACAAAGGAGTTAATTTATGTTAAATTTGAAATTTCGCAAATTAATTCAGTACCTGAATTTTTCTCCTCTAATGAATTCCAATTTTCTTTTTTCGTCAGTGCTTAAAATTCACATAAAACCCTCTTTTGTAAAACCAATATTTATTTGGAATAATGATTTTTGAATGAGAAAAAAATGTCTTGAGGCTTTATACTTTATATTAATTTTCATACAAAAACCATTTTTCATACATGAGCGAACCACCATAATATAATAAATAAAATGTCTGTTCTGCTTCATTTGAATCCCTGATCGCAAACAGTTCCTTTTCCTGGTAAGAAAATGATTTTTCACGGTACACTCAGTATTCAAACAGTTTTATGTAAAATGGATATATTTTAAAAATCGGAAATCATTAATAAAGGGTCCGAAGATAACTTATTTTTAACTTAGTTGAAAGAAAAATAATTACATCAAGTTCGTCTGCTACTTTAAGCTAACCTGTTGTGTTCATATCTTATTGACTTGGTGCTTTTCAGAACAAAGACATACCATCATGATATTGTAAAGTGTCGAGGGGGTTATTGTGGGAGCAAACATGGTAAGCCTCTGAAAAAAGTCTAATACCAAAATGAGACGAACGTGTAGCAAAAATAAACTATTGAATTAATGAACCTGACCATGCTATTTGTATGTTGTAGGTTATGAATTTATAATAAATCTTAAGTGCAAATATCCATAATTCCTCTAGATTCGGTTTTAGCGAAATATAGAGAATCAAATATAATGTAAGCGAATGCGATCTCAAAGAAATACAGTGAGGTAGGAAAAGAAAAGACGGAAAATATAATAAAAAATAAAAAAATTAATGGTCAGACACCGACAATACACAAACTGCAACTTATATTCCGCAACATACAATTTACAATTTACAATTTACAGAGAACTTTCAAATATCATCAAAAAAGAGTAAGGTGAAATAATGAGCTGTTAAACCATGTACGTAAAATTGAAAGCAACTCCTCATGCAGTGGACAGCCATCTTCTTCTTCTTTTTTTTTTTTTTTTTTGGTTTCAGAAGATTGTACTCTGCCCAGGAACAAGTTAATCAATATAGAAAACAAGAGAAAAATGTGCGCAGTATATTTCTGCTTAAAATATATGCCGCTAACATTATCAAATCTCAATAGAATCTATAGCAGGAATGCCCGGGAACAAAATGACTGCAAGATGACATGATTGAGGACTGAGACGAAAGAGACGGCGCGGAATATTTTTAAAGAACGGCAAAAAATTACGTGTCCGACATAAAAGAACGATACCGCTAACATCCCGTTACGATAATATTTGCACTCGACAGATATTTCATTCGGTTATTTTGCATATCAGAGTTCCAAAAGCAAAGAAACGGCGACGGTCATACGAGAAAAGTGGCATCATGGGGAAGTATGGTTTCGTATATGGATTTGCTTACATTCTCTACCACACGTATCTAGAGGATGGCAATATCATACTAAATTGAATAACAAGTAAGGCTAATCAAATGAGAAATTCTACAATTCTACAAAGGAAGGTTGTACACTTACAAACCACAACTTCATATATAATGATCACCCAAAAATCCTATCAATAGATACTAGTAAAGACAAAATAAATAAGTAAATAAAACAAAATATTTGCATATATCAACCACACAAACACGAACATTACAACTCTCTCTATAGCTACTTACACAGGTTATTCGTTAAAATATGACAAGATCAACCTTGTCAGTATACATTTTGTTGGATTCGGTGTTATTTTATTAAAATAGTCAAAATATTAGAAATGGTACTGCATGAAACCATTTCTGTACATAAGTAAAGGGAACACTTAAAACCTACCATTTCCCAGCTGTTTTGATTCCCTACAGAACAAATAATTCGTATGATTTTTATTTTCAGTAATTGGGGAAAAACAAGAAGTTTAGGTCTAGTAACCGAAATTATCGATTACAAATTAGAGGACAAATATGTCCTTCAGGAGTTTAATGGTCGTTATCATGAACTCGCGAAGGGTTATAGTTTATCCATCTGCACCATGGAACTAATAATTTGTTCGCGGTGTCATAGTTTTTCTTTCCACTTTCGTCTACCCCGCATTTGACATTTTATGAGCAATTTGGCGGGCGTTTCTAAATAAGCATAACCCTACTGGTGCACTAGGACCAGGCTCACATTTTTAGTGTATTACACATTTACTTTTGTTTCTTTGTACATCATATTTTGGTTATTGTCTGTGTCTGTTTTTCCCAGTCTGGTTTTTATCATTGGAATTTATTATTTTGATTTTTGCTTGAATCTTGGTTTGCTTGATTACTCCTATTTAGACTGTACATTAAATTTGATTTTCACTAGAGTTATCCATCTTTAGATGATTTAAGATGGTTTACTTCAAAATACATATCTGTATGAAGAAATGACTATAAAAATGTGGCGTACGTAAAATGAAAAGGCATTACATCGTTTGTTCGGTTTTATTTTCTGCAACAAGTATCTATTTTCCATTGGCAGTGCCTAACTTCTATATAGATTTTTAATTAAAGAGTAATCAAGGGAATGAAGTTATAGCGGAAATCATCAAAAGAATGTAATCCAGGGACAAAGACCAGACATGGAGAACAGACATACACAACAAAGAACACAAAGTAAAAAAGTGACAATCTCTCCACTATACTAGACATAAAGAACAAAAATAAAAGGATTTAAATGAAGAAAGGTATCCAGAGCATTTCAGTGCCCTGCCTCATAGGTTCACTCCACAGCAACAGCAGGCTGATTATCAAAATACCTTATTTCGCACGAAATTTAGGAACTACAATTGTGAGAAAATGACTTGAAAAAGGTGTTTTTATTTATACCTATTTGCCACCTCCTCCATGAATGCTTTCATCCTGTGCTAGTCTTCTAAGTGCCTGATATTTTATAAAACATAGTATTTGGCTGTTATTTTAGAAAAGGCACCCTTGATTTATACTAAAACTCATCAATATTTTTTTTCAGTATGTTACCGTGGTACTGAATTATATGAAAATAATCACTTATTTACTTATAAATTATTTGAACCTCAACACACCAAGGATTAGAAAAATATGTACTTTTTATGAATAACACTTAAAAATTTCTGTGTGGACTGCCTCAAAACTGCTTTATTTCAACTGAATGAGATCAAATTTTCAGAATTGACCTAACCGAAAAGTACTACCTAACACAGACGAAAATACAAATTCACAATGTTTGATGTTCGGTCGGTATTAACAATTTACACACATACTTGCTAAACCACCAAAGTAACTAAGATTTATATAATAATATTACAAATAAAAGCGATAAAAGATATATATTGTTGATGAAAAACAAACCTAATGTAAACTTTGCTCCGATGACACTGGGGTATTTTGTCTTAGAAAAAGTAGTCTGTCGAATACTTAAATTTTGGCAAGAAAGGAATATCATTCAAAAATCTTTTAAGAATTGCTAATAACTGTAAGAATTGGTTAAAAAAAAATTTTTTAGCAATTAACTGAGTGCTTGTTTCAGTTGTCATTACGAGTAACATTTGACTTTTTTTAAATATTTTATCAGCATTAAAATGATTCTAAATTAGAATTTTTTAATTCAAGTGTCTTGAGATGCTTTGAGCTGCATATAATAAAGCCCACGCTAAATTAAAATGCCAATTTTAGGCCAATGGTTTATCTAAATAGTTTTGCAATATAAACCATAGTTATAACGGTACTTAATAAAATAAAAATAGAATAAAATAATGATTGTATCATTCTAAAACTAGAAGCATGGACCAGGTGCACCGGTAGGGTAAGCTTCATCTGCTTTTCTAGAAACACCCTCCGAGTTGCTCATAAAAAGTCAAGTCCGGGGTAGACGAAAGAGGAAAGGAAAATTGCGACACTCTGAACAAATCAGTTTCCATGCATGGTGCAAATGGATACATCGTAACGATCCACAAGTTCATGATGGCAACCATAAAACTTCTGTAATGATGACTTCAAACTTGTAGCAACATAGCCCTGTTTCAGAAGCCTAACTGTAAGAAGTCTAGCGCGATACAAAAAAGTAAGCGTAGTTACGGAAAGCTCTGGCATAACGTATGAGCTGTGATATGAAAACTCTATACGCTGGTGCTGAACGGATGTTGCGGCAAATGTCAGGAAAGTTGACAATTCTGAATGAAAAGTCATCACGTTTGTCGTAAAGTTTGGTCAATAGCTTTCCTTTACCATGGATCTCTAAGTGTAGGTCCAGTTTCACAGTTTCTGTAGTATCCTTTATCTCAAGTTCTTTGTGGTAGATGCGATGTCCCTGAAACTAGGATTGTTTAACGATAGTACGTCATCTATATAGCGGAAACTAAGATTTTATAATCTAGCTAAACGATATTCTTTCTTTCGGATCAGATCAGCTATAAAGTTAGCCTCATAAGAGTGTAGGAATAGGTCAGCAAGTAGAGGAGCACAATATATTTCTATTGGAATGCCGACCATTATATTGAAAAAACGCGTCCACCACACTGGACAAATATGTTGTCGATAAAAAATTCCATCATTGTGAAAACATCTTCTGTATATTTGGAAGATGATTTGGAGTTATTTTTACAAAGTATGAGGAATCTCTACCAAGAACGAAATATAATTATATCTAGGTGTACCATAGATATACTCAAATAAAACCCCGACTCAAAAACATGTGTCTGTTTCTTTCCCCATTTTGCCTGATTTTTACAAAAACTTATACTTAAGTTCTTTCTATGATGTTCTCCTCTAATTGATTTTGGTCGACTTTGCATGTATTCCATTGAGTTGTCAAAAATATTACCTTTCTTGTGATGTCATCTTGATCATCACGGATGATGTTACCAATCCATCTCCATTTTCTTTTCTTGATGTCTTGATAATATTAATATAGTTTAGTTAAGTTATCGTAAGATCTTTATATTTATAAATCCCAACTTCAAAATACAATGTAACTTATATTGTCTCAATCTTAAAACGATTCAGTTATTTTTAAAAAGCATTCAAGCATTATCAAAAGTTACAGAATTCAAATAATACAGACGAGGAATTCGTGAGAACTAAAAAAAAATGTGGGGAAAACAAAAATGGACATGGACTAATATTTATTATTATTATTATTATTATTATTATTATTATTATTTTTCGGGGGCGGGTTTCACATGACACTATTCATTAACGACAAAGTGTTGATAATGGAGTTTCAAGACTTTCTTGTAGTATTCAAGTATTGTATTCGATACTTGAGTTGGCATTTGGTCATAATTGCACAATCATTACAAAGAAATAAAATGTGTACGCTGACTGTTCAAATCGACAACTGACTACAGTGCCAGAGGATTTAGGGTCTAGGATTACACATCTCGATATGAGATTCAATTTATTGCAGGAGTTAAATTCAAAATCATTTAATACTTACCCGCAACTTATTTATTTTTCTTGACTTAAGACTATTCACTAAAATATTCACTGGCAAGGCACATCTGGATTCCCAAGTGTATACCCTTATTTAGGAAGCCTTACAAGAATGGAAACATTGAAAGTTGACATGGCGTTTACCTCAGATTTTAATAGCAATAGTCTTAAGAACTGTTTATCACTTAAGATTTTATGGTTTGAATAGTGTTCTCTATATCCGAAACGGAACATTTGTAAACTTTCCGGATACGATCGAAGAATTATATTTGTATGAATGTCGTGTTTTAAGAGATGTCCTTGGTATCAATGCTCTTCAGCCTTTTCATAGACTGAAAGTGTTAGAGGTTTATTGGTCACGACCTAGCGGATTTGATTCAATTTTGAAAATGTTGTATCCCTTTGTCAACAGAAGTCTCGATACCATCTCAATAACTCGAAGTGGGTTCAAAGAAGACGAACCTATTGTTCCTATTGTTCTAAAAAGGTACATGGTGAAGTATCTTCAAAACATATGCATTCAAACGGTAGTTCTGGGAGAAAATAAAATTGTTGGATTTGAAACAGGAACTTTGTTTTCATTTAAATATCCTCATTGTTTTCAAAGTCTGGTTTTGGCAGGAAACAGATTTCAACTTTACACCGAACAAAAGATAAGAGAACTTTATCTTTTTATCATACAACTCACAAATCTTACACAGTTTGATTATTCGTAGACTGCTATTTCATACGTCAATATATATTAATTTGGTATGAAAATATCTAAAATTACAAACAATTCTGAATTACCAGCTAAGAGTACAGAAAGGCAATTTTTGAAAAACCAAGAATCCAAAAAAAGTGAAAACCTTCATAATCCTTTTAACGCCATGAATTATGATATTGCTACTGTGAATTACAGCACCCATTTTATATTCACAAAAAAACTCCCCAGTTAGAAATTGTCTCATTATCTGTCCTTTTGAATAATACCAGCTTTCGGCTTAGTGATATATAATGCATCAAATCTGCAACACATTGATATTTCATATTGTCAATTCGAAGCACCAGCGCTAGGTAACGGGTGCATTTTAAAGGTGAAAATAATGTTTAATTTTTTAAGATTTCCCGAATAGATTCCATGCATTATGAATCGAATCAAACTGCGGTAATATCTCGCATTGGAAAAGTTAAGCATTTAGTAATAAAAGAAGCAAACCTCGTAAAAATAGTAAATGTAAAAGAAAATATCTTAACAAGATTTCCGAACATCGAAATATTGGACATGTCCTCTAATGGCATTTGGTATTTAGACGATATTGTGTTAAAAAGCAATAGACAAGTTAAACAATTGATTCTTCGAAACAATTCACTTTTGTCAATTCCAACATGAATTCACGAACTACCAGATCTAAGAGAAAATCTAATTCAAACAACAGATAGTTCAATAACGAATTGGTTTGATGAACAGTCGTATACTCGGACAAACTTTACACTTTTATTGTCAGGAAATATGTTTTTCTATGCAATTGTGATAACTTGGGTTTTGTCAAATGGGTTTTTCGAACAACGTTTAAGTTTGACCTCCAAAATAAAAGTTATAGGTGTAGATTACAGAATAGCAGTGTCACATCAATGACTATGATTAATGGTACCTTCCACGACTTCTTTGTAAGTTGTAGTAGTGATGTATGGCTTAAAGTCGGTATTTGATGTGTTTCTTTCGCGGTTGTTATGCTTGTTGTGTGTTCCATCTTGTTTAATTTCCGATGGCATATTCTGTATTGGGTATATAAAAGATTTAAGAAAGTTTATGAGTAGGGTGTTAATGCTAGACTAGAACATGGAGTTTATTTATCATGTGGTCCAGAAAATGATTCTATTGAACGGGTGAAAAATTCACCTATGGTTAAACTTAAAGACTTGGAAGATGACGTTGTGTTTTGAGTATTGGGATTTTAATGTTGGGGAGGACTTGGTGATGATGTGTTTGATAAAAGTAGAAACACCATATTTGTTATTACTGACGATTTTGTTAGGATAGAATGGGGAAGTTTTGAAATACGGCGGGTTTTATTTGAAGAAGTGAGGATGGATATACAAAAAAAAATCATAGTAATCTTGAAAAAGGTTTCGCGAGATAATGTTCCAAATAAGGTATATGACATTTGGGATCACATGACGATCATTGTCTAGATTTCTTACTATCAGGCTTCTGAAACAGGGTTATTTGTTCAGCGTGTCATAATTGCCTTTCTTCTTTCGTCTACCCTGTTATTGACTTTTTATGAGCGACTCCGCTAGTGTTTATAAAATAGCAGAGGATGCTTAACCTACCGGTTTACCTGGTCCATGCCCCCTGTTTTTTTAGTAGCGTCCGAACTGCTCGTTCACTTTTGTTACTTTGTATGTATTATTTTAATTATTTTATGTTCTTTGTTGTGTGTGTCTGTTTTCCATATCTGGTCTTTGTCCATGTGTACATTCTTTAGATTTCCGATAGAATTTTGATTCCCTTGGTTACTCTTTCACGAAATTAAATCTTTTTCACGAGTGGAGCGTAGCGGAGAAAACATACATATTTTGTTCGCTTTTCCTGGAGAAGCGACGGAATTTCTTAGAACATAGTATTTAGTGAAGTCAAGTTTATCTTGCCTGTGTTTTGAATATGTTCATGCCAATTTTAAGACGTTTCATTGGTTAAGGGAACGACTTTAGACGAGCGTGACATCGTCTTACACTTTCGTCCCAATGCGCATTTCTTGAAGAAAACGTTAGCCTACTTTTACCAGTATTAAGGTATTATTGCACTTTTTGAACCCAAAAATAATGGCAAATAGTACTTTTGATTTACAACTTTTTCGGTCCCAAAGAAACCTTATTTTCATGTACAGTGAGTCTTGTTCAGACCGAACATCTTTTGGGCCTAAAATTTTGCTCGATTTAGACAGGTGTATATTTGCCTAGGTTTGTTAAAACATTAGAATTTATATTAAGGGACTAAAAAGTGTTCAAAGAATTTTTCTTTCGAATTTATCAAGGTTCGGTTTCATTGTATCACTTTTTTTTATTGTAGGGTTCGAATTAGAGGAGATGCCTTAGTTTTCAATAATATGTAGCAGTCTTTAAAAATCAGGCAGGAGGTGATTCATCAAGTTAAAAACCCACCAAATTTAGTTTTATGTCTTGTTCAGAAACCATTATAAATCACATAACCAGTCTTTGTTTTTTTCATCTGGGGTGTGTAGTGTTTGAGATTAAATTTATATAGTGTACACGAACTTAGCACTTTGCAAGATTATTGTTCTTGATTTGGCATGATTTGGTTGATATTAGTGGGAGATTAAAGTGTAGTTTTCTCAAAAGTAAAGACCTAAATACAGAAAGTTCCAATATCACTAAAAAATATAGCATATGTAGACCAAGAAAGCATCATATGACCATGGGTTATTCTACACCATAAATCACTCTACCATAGGCAGAGTCTTAATTTTATATGGACTGATACTTAAGTGCCTTAATCAAAGTACCGATTCTATTAATAAGGTCCAGATATAGATATATATTAATAACATCAGGACATGTCTTGCTGGAATTATCACTTTGAACATGGTTGGAGGGTGTTTCTGCCTGGCATCCAACGCTTTTGAAATTTTATTATCTTTTTTTTATGCTCGGAGTACATCAATTTATGTTAGAAGCTTGTTTATATTTGCAAGGAAGTAGAAGAAAACATCAATCATCCTAATTTGTTAATGTCAGTATGTGATTTGCATGTATAATTAGCAGTATAAAAGATGTATTAGATAGATTTGTATATGGCTTTAAATAAATTGAATCTCATATCGATGTATAGATGACGCACTATCGTTAAACAATCCTAGTTTCAGGGACTTGATACATCGCATCTACCACAAAGAACTTGAGATAAAGGATACTACAGAAACTGTGAAAGCAGCGTCATAACTGGACCTACACTTAGAGATCCATGGTAAAGGAAAGTTATTGACCAAATTTTACGACAAACGTGATGACTTTTCATTCAGAATTGTCAATTTTCCTGACATTTGCCGCAACATCCGTTCAGCACCTGCGTATAGAGTTTTCATATCACAGCTCATACGTTATGCCAGAGCTTTCCGTAACTACGCAGACTTTTTGTATCGCGCTAGACTTCTTACAGTAAGGCTTCTGAAACAAGACTATGTTGCTACAAGTTTGAAGTCATCATTACAGAAGTTTTATGGTTGCCATCATGAACTTGTGGATCGTTACGATGTATCCATTTGCACCATGCATGAAAACTGATTTGTTCAGAGTGTCGTAGTTTTCCATTCCTCTTTCGTCTACCCCGGACTTGACTTTTTATGAGCAACTCGGAGGGTGTTTCTAGAAAAGCAGATGAAGCTTACCCTACCGGTGCACCTGGTCCATGCTCCCAGTTTTTAGTGGAGTCCGAGTTGCTCATTTGCTTTTATTACTTTGTATGTATTTAGTTGCTTAATGTTCTTTGTTATGTAGGCCTGTTTTCCATATCTGGTCTTTGTCTCTGGATTGCTTTCTTTGGATTTTTGCTAGAATCTTGGTTCCCTTGATTACTCTTTCCAACCGTGAATCACATTTTTCATGATCCTTATCTGGAGTGCTACATAATACATATTAAAGTTCCACAGATCTGACAATATAATGTCACTCAATGATGCTTTCTCGATTTGAAAAGACCATTTTTTATTACTGTATCGATGGACTTGCTCAAAATGTTTTCAATAGATTGTTAGAAAAACGATGTTTTTGACAGACTTATCTGCCCTTTGAAAGTTCATTTTTACTGCTAAACTAAAATTACAAAAATGACATCGTCTACCTGTTCCAACGTATGTCACCAGTTGGTTTAGGAAAGTGATGTAAGAAACTTATGTGTAATAACATTGCTTTAGATTTTATTGACAGACTGTACTATACAATACTACCTCATCTTTTTTTCTATTGGGAAATTATGCAGCACTTTTTAATTTGGGACATTTTAAATAACCATATGACACCTTGAATTTGTAGTTCAAAAATTAATTTTAAAGAAGAGGTCAAGAAAAAGATAAGTCATAAACAATTGATCATTGTAATTTTGAAACACTATATTCTACCCTTTGGCTATCAATTGGGAAATACATGTACATGCAGTTCATCAAGTTTTGTGATTATTTTTGAGCCATTATTTCGACAAATTGGGAAACTTTCATTGGAGGAAACAGCCTTTAATATTTCCGAGATAAATTCAGGCAAACAATATTACTGAATGATGTGATCTCACAATTATCTAAAAGTTCGAGAAGTAGATAAAATCACAGAGCATTTAGAATTTACTGATAACCAATACCCAAGGTGGCTTCTACATGTACATGTACTTAACAAATAAAATGATTACATAGATTTTTACTTAAAAAGACTTACAATGTAAGACATTGCACCTTACAGTGTAATTTACAGTGAAAAAAGAGAACTTACAAAAATAGTTCAATTCCTACATGTAATTGGTTATTTTATTATCATACATGTTTCCGTATTTTTTTATTTTTTTTTATTTATTTTTTTTTTTTTTATTTTTTTATTTTTGGTATTTTTTACTCATGACATCAATTCACTACTGTCATGAGCATATTTTATTGTATTTTAAATAGTTTTAGCCAGTGTTATCCACATTACTCATGGACTTAATGTACCAGTCTTGCATTTCAAATCTGTGAGTTGGTGTGTGTTAAGACATGGAGAGTATTAAAAAAAAGTGCTTTTCTTTTTGTTGCTTTACAAATCAATATGTTGTCAAAAAATATTAACTACTTGTACATGTACAATGTACATGTATATGAACTTAGACTTTTAAAAAAGAGCAAACGTTTTGTTATGAAATTCAAACATTATAACATAACAATGTCTCTCTGAAAAGGCAGGTTTGATGAATGCAAATTGAAATTCAGGTAGAGTAAATGCCTATTTAAACATAATTTATTGTAGATCAAGACTACAATGTACTTTTCTTCCTGATCTTCGTGGACACCCCTTATATATATTTTGGCAGAAAATTAAATTTCTACATGTCGTTAGTAATGCATGAGAGAAGGAATTATTGAAAAATTTTATATTAATTTTACAAAAATTCTAACTAAAGATATGCACTACACTGACAATATACATGTATACTGTAGAACAGAAGTCTATGGGCATGGATACAAACTGTTATGACTTTGAGAACTAAAACGAAGACAATAGACATACCTCTATCAAATTCTTTTTAAAGATAACATAAGGTTGCTTGTGTCAGTTCTTTCCATTAAACTCACATTCCAGTTTAATTTATAATTTCAACACGAGCAACTTGCGGTACCAGTATCGTATTGCCTATCCCTGAGCAGGTGTACGTCAAAACATGGATGCTATAAAAATATAGTGCATTTTCTTTTTGCCTCTCTACAAACTAATGTTTTGTCAAAAGATATGAACAATGACTTATAAAATAGAGCAAACATCACACTGGAAGATGAAGAACTTTTTTAAGAGAAAATCTACCATAATATCATAAAAATGTTCCACTGAAAAGGTTGGTTTGGTGAGTGCAAAACGAAAGTGAAAGTAAGGAAAATGGCTATTTATAGTTCAAGACTACTTTTCTGTCCGATCTTCGTGGACTCACCCTATTTTCTTTGCGGGAAATTATTTTTTCACATGTCCTTAGAAATGCCACATAAGTGAAAGTTTTACTGAATCAATTTACATATTTTTTTTAAAAAATCCTAAAAATATGCACTTCACTATAGAAGTCTATGGGAAAATTAATACGATACTGAGACCTTGCCTTCGTAAAGAGGATGTTTTATAAAAGGGAAAGAAACATCAATATATGTTTAGAGTACCGGATATTTCGTTCCATTCCGATTTCGTCCCAGGAACATTCCAAAAAATGGTAATATTTATAGATTGAATCAAAACTATTTAAAAATTAAAGTAAAAATATTAAACTTATCAAAAGTAAACGCCGAAGACCAAGGCAGGTCAAACCAATGTAAATAATAAAATAATCGATAGAACATCAGCACACATTTATTTATATAGTAGTTATCAGTTCACAAACCAAAATGTGTAAATAGACAAAACATTCCCATAAGCAGGGGCGGATCTAACAATTCAATATTTCTTAAATAAATAGAGGCGTATAATTGAACTGTACAGCTAAGCGGAGCGGGGCTCAATTTAAAACTTTTTAGGGGCAAATGTTTTAGGAAGTATCACAATTTAAGCAAAACTAAGCATGTTTTCAACTCATGGGTGGATGACCCGTCCCTTTATCAATTTACAGAATTATGATTTTGTGTGTAAATGCATGCAACAAAATGCGTCACTCTTGATCAAGGATTTTTTGTGGCCCCTGATGGGCCCCTTTGGAGGTTCTCTGGTTCCGCCGCTGCAACAATGAGTAACCCGGAGAGCAACTATGCAAATTTCTGCACTTTAAAGTCTAAAGATACGATAAAATAATCATCTAAATTAGATTTTTGGGGATTTGACCAGGAAGTTATATATCCCAATAGGCATCGGAAATCGCGTATTGATAGTACAATCACTGTGAGAATGTGACTGTGATTGCCATGTATTGTCAATATATTTTTTGTGCACATGGTACAATAGTCTTGGTATGTTTGTTATATAATGATTGTGTAGGCTTTGTATCATATTACCGAATTATTTGTAATTCCAATAAAATATGACCAAAAGCATTAACTAAGAAGTAACAAAGAGAAGA